>CM066035.1:265998410-267198410 GCA_033557465.1 Ichthyophis bannanicus
AAGGTTCTATTGGTAAATGCTTCCTAACACCAGGTTAAGATCCCACGGAAGCACTAGAATCCTGCGAGAGGGCCACATCCTAGAAACACAGTCTTCAGGAAAACGCCCCCACATTGGCATGAGAGACCCAAGCATACCCCCTGGACTCTACCCCTATAGCCGGCCAGTTCGATTAACGTGGCTGACCACAACCCTTCTCAAAAACCGTCCTTGAAGGGACTTAACACCGGCACGTGCACTGACGCCAGTGAAATCCTGACCTGTCGTGAGAATCACCAATACTCAAATGATAAGCCATATCCGTAAGTATGCCAGGGAAGTGGACCACCTTTTCTGGCGTCGAAGCAATGCCACAATGAGCGGCTGACGAATAGCCTTTTTTTCCTTAAACCCTAACCCTTTCAATGGCCAAACCATAAGTGAGAACCAATCCACACTGAGGCATCCGAAGCGGAACCCTATATCAACAGCTTCCCCGATGTCGGCAATCTCCAGGGCTCTCTGGTCGAGAAGCCGGATGAGGTTTATTTATTATTTTTATTTATTTACTTCTCTTATTTAGCGTGGTATTAAAATCAGTGCGGTTTACAATTGATAAAAAAACATACTGCAATGTCACACGACATTTGAGTTTTTTCTTTGAACATGGTCGAGATTAACCTTTTTTTTTTTTTTTTTGGTTTTGAGGTCACAGGGGTAACTAATTACAGAGTAATTTATTCATTGGAGTATGGTGAGAAATTATACATATAGTTATGGTGAGAAATTATACATATAGTATAGCTTGGTTTGCATACTACGGGTCGTCTCGGCCCAATCTGGAACCCCGCGAAGCCACCCTTCCCCCCGATGGGCCTCGATGTGTTGAACCAACCATACTATGAGCGCCCAGGGGGGAGATAAAACATAGAGAATGTCAGGGTCACGGCAGTCCACCACTGCCATCAGGCGTCAATGCCTTCCGACATCCTCTCCACCTGTGGCTGAAGAAGCGATTCGCCTTGGCCGAGTGAAAGGTCGCCATGAGATCGGCGATGACCCGGCGGAACCCCATCTGTGGGAACTACCTGAGCAAACATCGGTGCCCTAGTGGTGGTCGGCCACCCACCTGCGTCTTCAGGGGGTGTTTCGTTTTTTCGCCCTAACCTAGATAACCCTGGGGATGGTCATGGGGCGGACACAGTCAATCGAGGATCAGCGGGCAGCATGACGCCCACCATATCTCACTCTGAAAGCACCTGGGGTTTGTCAGTCAACTACCCCAAGTTCCCAACCTGCAACTGATCTAAAGCCTGGAATTCATAGGGGCATTGCTAGCAAACACGTTCCAAGCCTGAGCCTTCCTCACCCTCAAACAGGGCCCAGAGTCTGGCAGCCCTTGCAAGGGAGGTTTAGGGGTCGAACCTTGGCTTCTGTCGACTCCTGCTTGTGCCTCCTGGAGCACAGGGCCTCGTCCGTGCATGTCACGGACTGACAAACCATCTCTCCAATGAAGCTGGCCCAGTGGGGCACTCTGCTCCAAGTGGTCCCAGGCGGGACAGGGGGGGGCATTCTGCAAGGACAGAGGGTTGACCAGTTCACCCATCAACCAATTGCCGAGTCCCTCGACTGGTGGTCAGCAGCAACCACTTTGAACCTGCAGGCAGAGATGCCTTTTAAGATTCTGACTCACTCAGAGGGTACTCACACATGGAGGCCTACTCCCCTTTGGGCTGCAGTGTCTGCACACAGGGCCTGTGGTCAGTGTCAGAAAGCCTCCAACAAATCAACTTCCGGGAGCTCCAAGCGGTCGCTTGTGCTCTCCGGACTTTTCAGCATCACCTGCGGAACCAAGCCATTCTAATCTAGACAGACAATCAGGTGTCTATGTTCTATATTAACAAGCAGGGAGGCATGGGATCATCTCCTGTGCATGGAGGCAGTCTATCTCTGCACTTCGCCAGCAATAGCAGGATGCTCCTCAGGGCGGTATACCTTCCCGGGCAGGACAATATTCTGGCGGATCACCTGAGCCAGGTTCTCCAGCCCCTTGAGCGGCAGCTCGACCCGTGGTGGTCAACTAAGTTTTCCACCATTGGGGCCTTCCAATGCTGGATCTCTTTGCCAGCCAGGCCAAGGCTCAGCTGACCTGCTTCTGTTCCAGAAAGCCGCACCCCTCCCATGTGGCAGTCAATGCGTTTCTCATTCCATGGACGGAAGGACTCCGTTATGCCTTCCCCTCCCATGCCTCTCATTGCCAAGACCAAGGTCCAGCTTGAATGGGCCATCCTGATTCGCATAGCACCCCAGTGGCCTGGGCAGCTCTGGTTCCCACTGATCCTCAGCGGTTCTCGGGCACCCCAGTCTCCCTAGGGAATGCCCCGGACCTGCTCTCACAGGAGGAAAGCTTTCTCCTGTACCCCAACCTGGGGTCCCTGGCCCTGTCGATCTGGCTTAAGGAAGGGTAGCCCTGGCCCAGTTCAACTTGCTCAGAGAGGTAGAGGAGGTCCTACTGGCTTCATGAAAGGATTCCACCTGGCGTGTGTATGCCTTCAAGTGGCGCTGCCTCCATGGTGAGACCGCACCTTGAATTTTGTGTGCAATTCTGGTCGCCGTATCTTAAAAAGGATATAGCGATTTTAGAAAAGTTTCAGAGAAGAGCCACCAAAATGGTAAAGGGGATGGAAGGATACTCCTATGAAGAAAGGCTAAAAAGGTTAGGGCTCTTTTAACCTGGAAAAGAGACGGCTGAGGGGAGATATGATAGACGTCTATAAATTAATGAACGGAGTGGAACGGGTAAAAGTAGATCGATTGTTTACGTTATCAGAATATAGAAAGACTAGGGGACATGCAATGAAGCTACAGGGTAAACTATTTAAGACTAATAAAAGAAAATATTTTTTCACTCAACTTGTAATCAACTCTGGAATTTGTTACCGGAGGATGTCGTAAAGGCTGTTAGTGTAGCTGGGTTTAAAAAAGGTTTGGACAAGTTCCTGGAGGAAAGGTCCATAAACAATTATTAAGAAGTGACCGAAGATATCAATGCTTGACCCAGTACAAGCATTGTGGAACGTGTGTCTCTTGGGGAAACTGCTAGGTACATATGACCTAGATTGGCCACTGTTGGAAACAGAATACTGGGCTTGATGGACCTTGGTCTGACCCAGTATGGCATATCTTATGTTCTTAGTTCTCAGTTTGGTGTGTGGTAAGAGGTGCTAACCCCTTCTCTTGTTCTGTCCAACTGGTGCTGCAGTATGTGCGTCACCTGTCTAATACTGGTTTGAAATCTAACCATCAGAGTTCCTCTCAGTGCCCTCTTGGTTCACCATCACCTCATTGAGGGGAAGTCCCTCCCTGCCCAGCCTCTCTTGGCTCGCTTCCAGAAGGGTCTCCTGCTCTCTCGATCACCCATTTGTCCGCCAGTGGCGGCGTGGGATCTCAGCGGGTACCTCTCGAAGCTCATAGCTCTCCACCCTATGAGATGCTGGCTTTCTGCCACCTCAGATGTATCCTAGCAGGTGATCTTCTTAGTTTGTGATCACATCTGTCGTTTGGGTAAGTGAGCTCCAGGTGCTGTTGTCTCTTGCCCCCATACCAGGTTTCAGAGGAACAGGGTGGTGCTTCTGACGCAAGCTCCTGCTGAAGGTGGTCTTTCCGTTCCACCTTAATCAGGAGGTGGTTATTCCCACCTTTTTTCTCATGTCCTCACTCCAGTAGGGTGGCTGCCGCCCTCCATACACTGGACCGTAAACGAGCATTGGCCTACTACTTAGAGCAGACCAAGCCCCATTACCTCTTCTCGCAGTTCTTCATTTCCTATGACCCTAATTGTCTGGGCATAGAGGTCTCCAAGCACACACTGACCACCTGGGTGGCAGACTGCATTGCCTTCAGCTATGGTCAGGTTGGTCTCTAGCTGGAGCGTCACGTCACAGTGCACAGCGTCCGGGCCATGGCGGCTTCTGTGGCGAACCTATGCTCGGTCCCTTAATGGAGATCTGCCGGGCTGCCCCCTGGTCCTCAGTTCATACCTTTGCAGCACATTACTGCCTGGAGGAGGAATCTTTATGGGAAAGCGCCTTCAGCCAGGCAGTACTCTGTCATTTGTTTGGGGTTTAAGACATCTCCTGCTCTCCAGCCCTTCTGTATGTCCAGGCTACCAGAGAACTGGTGTCCCTAGTTGATGCTGGGTCACTGCTGAGATCTTGTGAACGAACTGTACTCTCATTGTTCCTCAGGGCTCATTTTTTGGGGGCCGCCCGTGGCTTACAAGGTTTTCTTTGGTAGCCTGTGGATGGGGGTCCTATATGTAAGGACTAACTTCATGCTTGTTCTCAGAGAAAGCGTAGTTACTCGCCTGTAAACAGTTGTTCTCCGGGGGACAGCAGGAAACAGTTCTCACAACCCTCCCTCCTTCCCGTTGAGTTGCTTTCTTTTTTGTTGCCTTCTTGAGCTATGTTATCATACTGAGGCAAGATGGCACCCTTGGATGGGAAGGCAACCACGCATGCGTCGTGGATTTCATCAATATCTACAGATTGTAGATTTTGCCATCGAGGTAGCCATGGCTTGAACATTATGGGCAGTGACCTGACTCGCGAGGGAGAGTGTTGCCTTCTCATAAGCAAAAGTGATGCAGTCGGTATCTAATTGGAGAGAGTATGTTTGGAGACTGGCAACCCGAGGTGACTAGAGTCAAAGGATATGAACAGCTGAGAAGCTTTCCAGTGCTCTTGAGTCCTCTGAAGATAAAAAGTTAAGGCACGTTTACAATCCAGAGTGTGGAGGGTTGCTTCTGCCCTAGATGAGTGTGGTCTAGGGAAAAACACAGGGAGGCAGACCGACTGGTTCAAATGGAAGGGAGAGAATACCTTTGATATGAAGTGGAGGATGAGTCCTAAGGACTATCTTATCATGGTGGAACCGTGTATAAGGTGGGTCAGCCACCAAGGCTTGGAGCTCACTAATGCGCCTTGCTTAAGTGAGGGCAATGAGGAAGATGACCTTCCATGTGAGAAATTTAAGTGACGTAGTAGCTAGAGGTTCAAAAGGCAGCTTGAGAAGCTGCCCTAGAACAACATTAAGGTCCCATACCACTTGTGGTGGCTTAATGGGAGGCTTGGTTAATAGAAGACCCCTCATAAAGCGTGCTACGAGCGGCTGAGAGGAAAGTGTTGGCCTTCTAAGGGTACGTGAGAGGCTGCAATTGAACTTAGGTGAGTCCAGAAGAAGATAGGTGAGGAGATATTGAAGCAGCGCCTCCACAGGAGCTGAGAAGGGATTAAGATTCTTCTGAGAACACCATAGAAAACTTATGCCACTTGAAAGCATAGGACTGTCTGGTGGATGGCTTTCTAGAAACTAAGAGGATGTCCTTAACCTCCTGGGGAAGATTAATACCTTGGAAGGCTATGCCTTCAGCAGCCTTGCTGTGAGAAGGAGAGACTGCAGACTGGGATGGAGCAGCGTCCCCTCCTCATGAGAGAGGAGATCTGGAGCAGACCCCAGATCTATGGGTTGAGCTTGAGACAGACGTAGAAGGAGAGGGTACCATGGTTGATGTGGCCAGCATGGAGCTATGAGTATCATGAAGCCCCTGTTCGTCTGGAGTTTGAAAAGAGTCTTGGGAATTAAGGGAATGGAGGGAAGACAAATAGGAAGCCATGTCCCCAGAGGAGGTGAAAAGCATCCACTTGTTGGCTGTCCGGTGCAGGAGTCCTGGTACAGAAGCGAGGGAGCTTGACTCTGAGGACTTGCGAAAAGGTCTATCTCTGGAGTCCCCCAGATGTGAAAAATGTAGGAGACTGTATCTACATGAAGAGACCACTTGTGGGGGAGAAGGACTCGACTTACTCTGTCCGCTAAAACATTGTGCTTGCCTGGGAGATACACTGCTTGGAGGTGAATGCGATGATGTATGGCAAAGGACCAGAGATGTAGAGCCTCGCTTGTTCACATAGAACATGGCTACTTGATTGTCGGTTTGGACTAGGACTTTGTGGCAATGAAGATGGTCCTGGAACACTTTGAGAGCACTGAGAATGGCTCTGAGCTCCAGCAGATTTATGTGGAGTTGTGATTCCTGCTGAGACCAGAATTCTTTAGTGGAGAGAGATCCCAGATGGGCTCCCCAGCCCAGTATGGATGTGTTCATCATCAGGGTACATTGATGTGTAGGCATCTGAAAAGGTGACCCTACAAGGAGATTTTCTGGGGATCACCACCACTGGAGAGACGAAACCAGAAGGGTAGAGACTTATCTTGTCCCCTAGGCGACTTATCTTGTCCCCTAGTGCTTGAGACCACTGGGAAGCCAGTGTCCACTGGGCTGTGCCCATGTGTAAACAGGCATATGGAACTACATGCACAATTGATGCCATATGACCCAGAAGTTGTAGCATTTCTCGAGCAGTCAGATATTTCTTGAGACATGCCTGAGATGCTAACTGATTGAGACGAGCGCAGTGGAGTTGGGGCAGAAATGTCCTTGACTGCTGAGTATTTAAGAGGGCCCCTATGAGTTTGAGAGGAGATAAGTTGGGACTTTGGAAGATTTATGATAAATCCCAAGTGTTGTAACACCAGCATGGCGGTTGAGAGGGACAGATTGGCCTCTTGAGAGGTGCTTGCTCTTATGAGCCAGTCTTCTAAGTAAGGGAAGACAAATATCCCTAGAGTCCTTAGAAATGCGGCTACTACTGCCATGCATTTTGTGAAGACTCTTGGGATAGAGGCAATGCCGAATGGTAGGACTCTGTATTGATAGTGTCTTCCCTGAAACATGAAGCACAGAAATTTTCTGTGTTCTGGATGGATAAGAAAGCATAGTTACTCACCTGTAACAGGTGATCTCCGGGAACAGCAGGAATTTAGTCTACACATATGGGTATCGTCGGTACCGAAGGAGCCTGCGCGGGAATGCTCCCCAGCATCCAATTAGAAAGCTTTTGGGAGCATCCCACAGTGCTTGTGTGCTGCCTTCCTGCCTTTCCCAACTGCCTCTCTCCAGTTGAGGTTTAAAGCTGAGACAAAGAGAGAGAGAGAGAGGGAAAGAAAAGAAAAGGGATACAACTCCAAGGGGAGGTGGGTGGGTTGTGAAGACTAAATTCCTGCTGTTCCCGGAGATCACCTGTTACAGGTGAGTAACTATGCTATCTCCAGGAACAAGCAGGAATGTAGTCTTCACATATGGGGACTCCCTAGCTACAGATGCCAAGGAGAGACCCCAGAAGTTGTGTGCCCCTGTGAAAGGGCCCCACTTCCCCCCATGGATCTCTGGCATCCTACCGGGAATGGTGGGTAGGAGTTGATTAAGTATGGAACAGGTGTCGTAGAACAGCCTGACCAAACAAGGCATCCCGGCGGAAGTCCTTGTCTAAGCAGTAATGGGCTGTGAAGGTATGAACTGAGGCCCAAGTTGCTGCTCGACAGATGTCGTCAATAGACACAGAGTGTAGATGAGCCATTGAAGCTGCCATGGCTCTCACATTGTGAGCTGTGACATGGCCTTCCAGAGAAAGGTTTTTTATTCTGATAGGTAAAAGAAATACACTGTGCAATCCAATTGGACAATGTTCTCTTAGAGACTGGAAGTCCCAAATGAGAAGGATCAAAAGCAACAAAGAGTTGAGAGGACTTTCTATATTGCTGTGTCCTTTGTAAGTAAAAAGCAAGTGCTCTTTTACAGTTCAAAGTATGAAGATTCCTTTCTGCATTTGAAGCATGAGGCCTTGGAAAAAATACAGGCAGGTAAACTGCTTGGTTTAAATGAAAAGGTGAGAACACCTTTCGCATAAAGTGTGGATGAGTCCTAAGGACTACCTTATCATGATGGAACCTCGTATAAGGAGGATCAGCCACTAATGCTTGCACCTCACTAATGCGACGTGCTGATGTGATGGCAATGAGAAAGACAACCTTCCAGGAAAGGAATTTCAAGGAGGTAGTAGCTAGAGGTTCAAAAGGCGGCTTCATGAGCTGTCCAAGAACCAGATTTAGGTCCCATGCTACCGGTGGTGACCTAATGGGAGGCTTAGTTAGAAGGAGGCCTCTCATAAATCTCGCTATGAGAGGGTGAGAGGAAATAGGTTGTCCATTTAAAGGCTTGGGAGTGGAGGAGTAGCCTAGTGGTTAGAACACTGGCTTGGTAACCAAGCAACCAGGGTTCAAATCCCACTAGCACTCCTTGTGGCCTTGGGCAAGTCACTTAACCCTCCATTGCCTCAGAAGAAAGGCCTGGCAATCTACTTCCGGTGACACTGCCAAGAAAACCCAGGAGCTTCTGGGTCGCCAGGAGTCAGGACTGACTCGAAGGCACAAATTGCAAATTTTTTTAAAGGCTTGAAAGAAGCTGAAATAGCACTTAAATGGACTCGTACTGAGTTAGTCTTAAGCCCTGCATCAGACAAATGAAGGAGATACTCTAATAATGATTCCAGAGGTATCGCCAGGGGGTCAAGACCCTTCTGCGAACACCATATGGAAAACCTTTTCCACTTAAAAGCATAAGAGCGTCTTGTGGAAGGCTTTCTAGAAGCACAAAGGATATCCCTTACTTGTTGAGACAGGTTAAGACCATGAAGGTCTAGGCCCTCAGCAACCAGGCCCTGAGATGCAGGGAGTGGGGATCGGGATGCCACAACCTCCCGTCCTCCTGAGAGAGGAGATCTGGAGCCGATCCTAACTCCAGAGATGGAGCTTGAGAGAGATGTAGGAGCAGAGGGTACCACACCTGCCGTGGCCAATATGGAGCTATGAGAATCATATGGCCTTTGTCTCTCTGAAGTTTGAATAGGGTTTTGGGAATTAGGGGAATGGGTGGAAAGGCATATAGGAAGTCCTGACCCCAATGGAGGAGGAAAGCATCCCTGGCCTGAGAACCCTGAGCCGGAATTCTGGAACAGAATCGGGGAAGTTTGGCATTCAACGGACTTGCAAAGAGGTCTATGTCCGGAGTTCCCCAAATTTGAAAATGTTTGCTACCTGGTCTGCACGAAGAGACCACTCGTGTGGAAGAAGAACTCGACTGAGTCTGTCTGCCCAAGAGTTTTGCATGCCTGGCAGATATACCGCAAGTAGATGAATTTGATGCTCTTTGGCGAGGGCCCATAGTCGCAAAGCTTCGTTGCAAAGTGACAGAGAGCCTGTTCCTCCCTGCTTGTTCAGATAGAACATGGCTACTTGATTGTCCGTCTGAATTAGGACTGTCTTGTAGCTCAGCTGGGTGTGGAACGCTCAAAGAGCAAGAAAGATTGCTCTGAGTTCCAAGAGATTGATGTGTAGATGGGTCTCCTGTGGAGTCCAGGTGCCTTGGGTAGAGAGATCTTGCAGGTGAGCTCCCCCAACCCACCTGTGAGGCGTCTGTTGTTAGAGTGACCTGGGGTGGGGGTTGTTGGAAAGGGGACCCCAACAACAGGTTTTGGGTTGACTGCCACCATTGTAGGGACAAAATAAGGCGACTTGACTTTGCTATTTTGTCTGATAGACAGCCTGATGCTTGAGTCCACTGAGTGGATAGAGTCCATTGGGCTGCTCTCATATGGAGGCGAGCATAGGGAACCACATGCACGGTAGATGCCATGTGGCCTAGCAATTGTAACATTTCCCGAGCAGTGAGATGAGCTTTTAACACTGCTTGGGAAGCCAACTGCACAATGCGAAAGCAGTGGGGCTGTGGGAGATAGGCCCTTGCTTTCCTGGTATCCAGCATGGCTCTTATAAACTCTAGAGATTGAGTGGGAGTTAGGTTGGATTTTGGGATGTTTATAACCAGTCCCAAATACTGAAGGATACGCATTGTGCAAGATAGGGAAATGTTGGCCTCTGACTCTGATGGGGCTCGAATGAGCCAGTCGTCTAAGTAGGGGAAGATGAATATTCCTAGAGTGCAAAGAAATGCTGCCACTACAGCCGGCCAGGCCAAAAGGAAGAACCCTGTATTGGTAGTGCTTCCCCTGACATAGAAACCGAAGGAATCTTCAGTGAGTTGGATGGATGAGAACATGGGTGTACGCATCCTTGAGATCTAGAGAACAAAGCCAATCCTAACTCTGAAGGTATGGCAGAAGAGTTCCTAGAGAAACTATCTTGAACTTCTCTTTGAACAGGAATTTGTTTTGATTCTCTGAGGTCTAAAATGGGTCTGTGTCCCCCTGTTTTTCTTTGGAATAAGAAAATAGGGGGAGTAAAACCCCGTACCCTGTTGGGAAATGGGTACGTCTTCTATTGCCCCCTGGGCAAGAAGTAAATTGACCTCTTGACTCAACTGATTTTCAAGTGAAGTCTGAGAATTGAACCCTCTTACAACTGTAGGAGGGGGCATGTTGAAGAAATGAAGCTTGTACCCCTCCTTTACAATGGAGAGAGTCCATTCTTCTGCTGTTATCTGCTCCCATCTGGGGGCAAACGTCCTGGAATGGTGGAGGGCTCTGGCCCGTTGAGGGCCAGGAAGGCCAAGTTCTCTAGATGGAAGTCAAAACCCCTGTGGAGGCTGAGTCTGTTGTGCCAGTTGAGGCTTAGCAGACTTTGTTTTTCTTTGTTTTGGTGGCTGCTGTCCCTTTCGGGCAGACTGACCTATAGAATGTCCCTGCTGGGTATAGGAGGGGTAAAACCTCTTCTTTTTAGAGAAGAATGGTTTCTTGTAGGATTTTCTCCTTGCAGGATCAGTTGTAGCCTTCGAAAGTCTATCCAAAGTGGTGTTACCAGCATCCAGCTCATTAGCTTTCTCTTGCCAATTTTTGCCAAAGAGATTTTCGCCTGTGCAAGGGATATTCCCCCATTTGTCCTGTACCCAGAGTTCTAAGTCAGATGCCTGGAGCCAGGCAATCCTATGAGCACCTATGGCAATGGCAGAGGTTCTGCTTATGCACTCAAAGTAGTCAAAAGCTGCACGATTAACAAACTTAGAAACATCTTGGGCATGTTTGATAAGTGTAAGATAATCTTGCCTCTTATCATCAGGAAGGAGAGGGCTCATAAGCTCTAGATCTCCTGTAATCTCCTTACTGGGGTCATAAGAGGCGAAGAGCTGAGGAGCTCTTCGATGTCCCCGCATACGCTCCACGAAGAAGGCCAACGCCTTCTTACAGTTCAGGGTATGCAGAACTGCTTCTGCCCTGCTGGCATGGGGCCTGGGAAAGAAGGTCGGAAGCACCACCTCCTGGTTGAGGTGGAAAGAGGAGACCACTTTCGGTAGGAACTTGGGGTGTGTGCGAAGTACCACCCTGTTCCTATAGAACCGTATGAACGATCTATCAGACACCAGAGCTTGCAGCTCACTCACTCGTTTAGCTGATGTGAGTGCCACCAAGAAAAGCGTCTTCCAAGAAAGGAAGCGGAGATGTCAGGTAGCCATCGGCTCAAAGGGTGGGTGAGTAAGCTGCTGCAAGATCACATTCAGATCCCATTCGGTCGTCGGGGGGCAAACCGGGGGTTTCAGCAGAAGCAGAACTCTCAGGAACCTGGACACCAAGGGGTGTACAGAGAGAGGTTGCCCTTCCACTGGAGAGTGGTGTGCTGATAAAGCACTAAGGTGAACTCGGACCGAGTTTGACTTTAGGCCTAAATCGGAAAGGTGAAGCAGGTACTGCAGCACCACAGCCACCTGGCAGAAGAATGGGTTCTCACTCTGCTGAGTACACCATACCTCAAACCTACGCCACTTAAATGCATAGGTTTTCCTAGTCGATTGCTTTCTAGAGGCTAGCAGCACATCCTCTATCTTTTTTGGGAGGAGAAGTGGTGCAAGGACTACCCTTTCAGCAGCCATGCCATCAGGTTGAGGGACCTGAGGTTGGGATGCAGAAGTGAGCCCCTGTCCTGCAACAGGAGGAGATTGGGCGAAAATCCCAGAGGAATTGGAGTCTCCTCCACCAGCTGCAGGAGGAGTGGAAACCAAAGCTGTCTCGGCCACCTGGGGGCCACCAGGATGACCAAGGCCTTGTCCTGAAGGATCTTGAATAAGGTCCGAGCTATCAGTGGCATGGGAGGAAACGCATATAGGAGGCCCACAGACCATGATATTAGGAAAGCATCTGCAGCTACCCTGTGTGGGTATGGCTGTCTGGAACAGAAACGGGGCAACTGGTGATTTTGAAGGCTCGCAAACAAATCTATGGATGGTTGCCCCCAACACTGGAAGAGTTGCTGGGCTATGTTGAGATTCAGTTGCCACTCGTGCGACTGGAGAATTCTGCTTAGCTTGTCTGCTAGGAAGTTCTCCTGACTTGGTAAGTAAACCGCCTTGTGGAACATACCCTGGCCGACTGTGAAGGAGCATAGGTCCAGGGTTTCCTGACACAGGATGCGAGAACCTGTGCCCCCTTGTTTGTTCACATAGAACATCGCTACTTAGTTGTCTGTCTGAATCAAGACATACTGATGAGCCAGGGTTTGGCAGAAGGTCCGAAGAGCTAGGTGGATCGCTCAAAGCTCTAGGAGACTGATTTGTTGTGTGCTCTCCCACGGAGACCACACACCTTGAGTGCAGACCTGTTGGCAATGCGCAACCCATCCCAGAAGGGATGCATCCGTAGTCAGCACCCTCGAGTGTGTGGGAGGCTGAAAAGGCACTCCCTCCAGAAGGTTGTGAGGCTGAAGCCTCCATTTCAAAGACTGTATCAGGCAATGGGACACCTTGATGTTGTCCCTGAGTCTGCCTGTGGCTTGTGTCCACTGGTCCCGGAGGCACCATTGAGCTGTTCTCATGTGAAGTTGAGCATTGGTTGTCACATGCACTGTGGAGGCCATGTGACCAAGAAGGCGCAGAAAGTGTCTTGCTGAGATGCGGGATCTGCGACTCACCTGCTGCACTAGGGCTACCAGTCTTTGTGCCCTTTCCTCTGGTAGATAAGCCCTTGCCTGAAGGGTATCTAACCTTGCCCCTATAAACTCCAGTCCCTGAGAGGGAACCATCGTTGACTTTGTGTAATTGATCACAAAGCCCAGGTGCTGGAGCAACTGGATAGTGCGGAATGTGGCCTGTTGGGCTTCTAGAGCTGAATGGGCTTTTATGAGCCAGTCGTCTAAGTAGGGGAAGACAAATACCCCTTGAGTCCTTAGAAAGGCCGCCACCACTGCAAGGCACTTTGTGAATACCCTGGGTGCCGAGGCTAGGCCAAAGGGAAGCACTTTGTACTGAAAATGGTTTCCTCCCACTACAAATCTTAGATATTGCCTGTGGTCTGGATGAATCAAGATGTGTGTACACGCATCTTTGAGATCTAAGGAGCATAGCCAGTCTCCCTGGCAGAGGTAAGGCAGCCATATTCCAAGGGAAAGCATCTTGAACTTTTCCCTCACCAGGAACTTGTTTAGGCTTTGCAGGTCGAGGATAGGTCTTAGGCCTCCAGTTCTCTTTGGTATCAGAAAGTACTTGGAGTAGAAGCCTGCGCCCTGTAGGTGGTGAGGCACCGGTTCTACCGCCTGACCCTCGAGAAGACCTGTTAACTCCTTCAAGAGGAGGTCCCTGTGAAGAGGGGGTCTGAGAGGCTCCCCTGGAAAGTAAGAGGGGGGTAACTGGCTGAGATGTAATCAATAGCCCATTTGGACTATCTGGAGAACCCAGGTGTCTGTTATCCTAGCTGGCCACCTGTGGGCATACAGGGTCAGCCTTCCTCCTGTGCAGGGCATTACATCCTTTGAGAGAGAGACTATGCTCCGGGAGTCAAAAGCCCTCTCCAGGCTGGGCCGGAGCTGGTGCCTGGGGCTTGGGGGCCTTTTGCTTACGCAGGCCTTGCCCCCGTCCCTTGGCCTGCTTGCCTTGCTGGGGAGCTGGGGAGGCCTGATACATGGGGTAGTTTCGGTAAGCTGATCCTTTCCTCGGGAAAAAGGGCTTCTTACCCGAGCCCTTCTTCTTAGAAGGGGCAGATGTCTTCTTCTCAAGTCTTGTCCAGGTCAGGTACTCGGCTTGATCTCGGCAGCCTTCTCAGTCATGGGCTTGCCAAAGAGGTTTTCACCTTTGCTAGGGACATCGACCAACTTGTCCTCAACCCATGGCTCCAGGTCTGACGACTGTAGCCATGCCTGGCGTCATGCACCGATGCCGGCCGCTGCTACCCGGGCTGAAGCCTCGAAGCCGTCATAGGCTGCTCGAGTCAAACTTCAAGCACTCTCGGATCCCAGTGGACAAAACTTGGAAGCACTGCAAAGGTCCCTCGGAGAGACCAGCCGAGAACCCGGCAATCTCCTTTGCCAGGTCTCGCAGGTACATGCCCATGTACAGCTGGTACGTCTAGATTCAGTATGACAGCATCGAACCCTGGTAGCACTTTCTGCCGAGAGCATCCATGTTGCGGGCCTCCCGGCCAGGAGGCACCAGGAGTGTGTCTTCTGGCTCTTGAGCTGGCGCCTGGCCAATTCCACAACCATGGAGTTGTGTGGCAGCTGTGTTTTTTTGAACCCAGGGCTCTTGCAAACTCGATAGATGGAATTGATTCGCCTGCTGAGGACTGGCATCGAGGCCAGTGTTTCCCACATTCGGAGCATCAGCCGTTCCAGAATGGAGGGCACCGGTACAGTAAGGGCGTCCTTTGGAGGAAAGTCATACTGGAGGACCTCTAGTTCCTCAGCTCGAGGCTCCTCCTCGTCATCTGCCGGGAATGACAAAGCCTTTACCATGTCATGAACGAAGTCCAAGAACCGGATGTCCTCCGGGGGGTGACCGTCTCCGAGGTTCAGATCCCAGGGAGTCTGACGGGACGTACTTGGTACAGTGGGTGTCCGGGGACTCCTCATCCTCCTTCTCCCAACCGGACCCCTCCGAGGAGTCGTTGAGCAGCTCTGGCCTCGAGAGCTTCGGTCTCAACCGCCCCGACACCAAGGGAATCGGTGTCGACGACCTCGGTCCCAAACGGGAAGTCGAGGGGGATTTCAGCCGAGGATTGACTCGAGACCTTAGTGTCTCGAGGATCGGCTCGGCCTCCGGGGTCAACTTGGATATTGAAGTCCCAGTGGTCAGGGGCGGTATGGACATGTGAGACCGGCCATCAGCGCCCGCTGCTGGTCTATGAAGGCAGACATACTGTGCTCCAAGGCCGCCAACCTGAGACCGGGTTCAGGAGGCTCCACAGCCCCTGGCTCGGGTCCCGACGCTGGCTCTCCCGGGGGAGAGTCCACAACGAGGACAGTGCTTACCTTCATCGGCGTCTCCGGGTCCTTTCGAGGGAGTTTGGCAGGCCTCTCCAACTCTGAGGATCCAGGGCGGTGAGCCAAGCTCTGCGACCGAGCCCGCGAGGGACCAGGCCGTTCGGAGCTCTCAGACGACACCACCCTCACAGATTTTTTCTTCCTCCGGTGTTCCCGCAAGGGAGACCCCCTTTCAGAGGACACCCGACGCTGCTCGGGATCAGACAGCTCCCAAGAGGTCGAGGCCTCTGACGAGGTCCGGGCCCAGGCGGGTGCAGACTCAGGAAAAATCCTGTCATGTTGCTGCTGCCTGCTCCTCAATGCCTTGGAAGACATCTTTTTGCACGGGCCACAGACCATGAGGTCAAGGTCGGGCCTGAGGCATCGGAGGCAGCAGTCATGTGTTGTCGGCTAGCAGCCATCGGGGGAAAAAGGACCCCTGCAAGGTCAAAGGACTGGGCTGCCAGCTAAAAAGAAAAAAAGAGCGCGAACGCTAGTCTCTAAGGACAAAAATGAAAAACGAACCGGACTCGATACTGGTATACTGAGCCGGAGGCGGGAAGGGGAACCGGCATCGAATCGGTTAGCAGGAAAAATAATTTTCTAACTTTATCTACTTTTTCCACAGGGAAACTAGGACGACGTCCATTGGGCTCCACGGAAAAAAGGAGACTGAGCAAGATGGCACCCTTGGGCGGGAAGGGGACCGCACATGTGCAATGCAGTCCCAAAGGCTTTCTTCGAAAGCTGGCAATTTGCTCCGCATGGGGGCTCCGTCGACGTCACCCATATGTGAGGGCTGACTTCCTGCTTGTTCCGGAGAATCTCCAGAAGCAGGATAGTTATGTTCTCTAGAAAGGAGTCAAAACCCGGAGCAGTCTGAGCCTGCTGAGACTTGGAAGTCTGAGCCTTCTTTTGATGTTTTGGAGGTTGCTGTCCCTTTTGAGGAGCATGATGCTGACATTGAACAGCACGGGTATAAGGAGGATAATACTTCTTTCTTTTATTGGAGAAGGCTTTCTTTGCTGCTGCCTTCTTCTTAGATGGGTAGTCTATTCAGGGTAGTGTTCTCAGACTCCAACTGAGAAGCCTTGTCTTGTCAATCCTTGCCAAAAATGTTTTCGCTGGTGCAAAGCACAGTTACTTACCTGTAACAGGTGATCTCTGGGAACAGCAGGAATTAGTCTTCACATATGGGTACGTCGGTACGACGGAGCCTGCACGGGAATGCTGCCCAGCTTCCAATCAGAAAGCTTTTGGCAGCATCCCTCGCGCCTGCGCGCTGACTTCCCACCTTCTCCAGAGCCTCTCTTCAGTTGAGTTTCAAAGCTGAGACAAAGGCGAGGAGAGAAAGGAAGAAGATAAAGAGATGCAACTCCCAGGGGAGGTGGGAGGGTTGTGAAGACTAATTCCTGCTGTTCCCAGAGATCACCTGTTACAGGTAAGTAACTGTGCTATCTCCAGGAAACAAGCAGGAATGAGTTTTCACATATGGGGACTCCCTAGCTAGGGATGCCAGGGGGAGATCCCATAAAAATGCAGAGGCCTCGGCCAGGGATGCATTTTGTCTCCAGGAATTCCCGGCATCCTTCGTGGGATGGAGGGCAGGAGTTGACAATAAAGGAGCTGTGAGGAAAGAAACAGCATAGCCAAGGACTATAGGGGAGAACTCCTTGGTATATATGATAAGTAACATTAAACACATTTAATGTACACCTAAAATATGCAGCTTACCTACTGAATCGTAGGAAGTCGAGAGCATGATGGAGTCTACTGGATAAGCAGTGGCGGAATCTTCAAAGTGACCTCACAGCAGTGAGGATGAAGGTCCAGACCTGAAGGTAGCAGACGATCCAGGTGTCAACTGGGTAGGATTAGACGTCAGGTCTTCAATGGAAAGCTTTATGGGAAAAAGCTGAAAACTCCTTTAGGCATAAAGTCATTAACAATGAAGGCTAAAGGAAGAAGACTGACGGAGGTAGAGAACTAGGCCAGTCCTGGCGGGAAGAAGGGGAGTGGAAAAAACCCCTATTCCCAAGGAGAACAGTTGTGTACTCAAGATAAAGATGTACACTATTTTTCCTAGCTGGCGAGAGATAGGAAAAAATACTGAAGCTTGATGCTTCAAGGACTTAAAGAAAAAATGGAAGATGTTAGCACCACAGTAGTTATTGGTGCCTAACAGTTCCTGCATCATAATATGGTATGCAAGTAGGGCGATAGACTGTCTAAACCCTCTAGAAGGTAAAACATTTAGTATAGACAGTAAGGGTTATAGTGTGTAAGACATATCAACCCTTGAGAAGCCCTCCAACAGACACATATATATACAGATATATATATATATATATATATGTGGATGGAATATATATATATATATATATATATATATATATATATATATATGTATATATATATAAATATGTCAATATGTGTATATTAGGATATGGGTGGAGAAATGTATAAAAAAAAAAAAAAATATATATATATATATATGATATACGGAAATATATACATTGGTGGGGCATGGAATTGCACCACCAGGGTAATGAGATAGGTATGTAGACATATATGGAGATGCTACATACAAGATAGAGATTGAAGATACATATCTACCACCCAGCCCCATAGTTGTATATGGGGAATATAAAAGAAAAGATTATCTGCTCCACAAGAGGGTGAACCCACTTGGGATATGTGTAAAGAATCTATTTCCGTGGATTGAGGGAATCCAGTAAGATAATTTGATGTTTGCGTGAGAACAGATGATGATATCAGTCTGTAAAAACAAGGCGGGAGTTGCAAAGAACACTGACATGGCAGATGTTCAGCAACGCAAGAAGATACCAGAGGGACCTGCTGGAGGGACCCAGAGGGAGCATGCGTAAACATCAGCCTTGGATCTTCACGCAGAAGAACTTATATATCATACCAACAGCCCAGACCAGAGGGTTTGGAGAACCCTCATAGGCATGGGAAGGAATTAAGCTTTTCCCTACTGATAGCTTCAGAGATAAGGTCAATGCTCTAAAATAAGGCCCTCATAGTAGAAAGCTTCTCTGAGAGTGCAGAGAGCATTATGCAGGAGAAAGAGGAGATAAACTGACTGAAGTCAGTGGTATTGCCATATCCTAAGAGAGGAGATGGAGGAAGATTGTGAAAAAGCCAAAAAGTAGGAGGATCCAAGATAGCTGAGGAGCAGCCTGGAATCACTACTGAGGCTAGATAAACCTTGGAACAAGGGACTGGAACTAGAAAGTACCAGTAACACAATCATTGTAACTCCTGCAGGCACAGCTGGTGATAGAAACCAGCAGAGAGATTGTACTGTGCCCATTTAAGAATAAGAGACAAGGAAGGAGAGGAGGCATCTCCTGTCTCTTTCTGAGGAATAAGCGTGCTAAGAAGCTTCTCAGTATGGTACCCCTCAACCAGGAAGAAGTCCTGTAGAGAGGGTAGGCAAGTAAGTGGAGGGTGACGTACCCTCAGGGTAAGTGCAACTTGAAGGAAAAAAAAAATGTTCAAAGTGGGACAGAACTATCAGGGGATAGTAGTAACTGCTCCTCTAGAGAGTAAAGGAGGAGAAGTGCGTAGTCCTTGAACAAGAATGTTCCGACATCTTAGTACACTGAGAAAGAAAAGCACAGTGAAGCAACTTCTAATAGGTAGAAGTGAACTGCAGACTATAATTCTCAGCCCCTATGGTTGTTGGGAATGCTGAGAGTGGCCAGAGCTGGAGGACTTCAGACTAGGCTGAGGTGTCCCTTGCTTAGGTACCTCTGAATGATGGGCAGGAGAGGAATGAAACTTTCTTTTCTTAGGGAAAGAAGGTTTGGTAGGACATTTCCTACCCCTCGAAGAATGGGATGGCTTAGAATGGTCTGTAGTGGAAGGAGAGTCAGTGGAGCATTGAGCAACCTGACGTAAAGCCTCCTTACCAAAAAGACCGTCTCCTGTACAAGGAGAATGAGCCAGTATAGTTTGTGCCCGTCTATTCAAGTCTGAAGCTTCGAGCCAGGCTCTGCGACATGCTGCAATGGCAATAGCAGAGGATCTGCTAACAGACTCAAAAGAGTCTATAGAAGCACGAGACAGAAACCAGGATATATTCCGGCTATGATTGATGAGCAAGGAATAATCAGTAGCCTTCGGCTCTGGCAAAAAAGGGGTCAAGAGAGACAATTTCTCTGTGACCTCCTGGAGTGTTAGACTCATGTGGAAAATATATGAAAGAATTCTGGAGGCCAGCATAGATGTTTGGAAGGCTTGACGACCAAAAGCATCGAGTGTTCTTGAAGAACGACCTGGCGGATAAGAAGAATGCTTCTTCTTGCTCAGCCTTCCTCAGTGCTGATTCTACTACCAGGGAACGATGAGGAAGTTGCGGCTTCTGAAATCCTGGAGAGGGAGGCACTCGGTACCGAACCTCAGTAGCTGTGGAAGCTAGAGGAAGCCGTAAGGGTGATTTCCAAACTCCTCAGAAGGAGATCCTGCAGAGCAGGATGTAAAGGAAGCATGATATTTTTCATTTGTGCCGGTGGGCTATGAGTATCAGCACAACCAGGGATAGAGATATTAAGAAAGGTTGCCATGTCTCGGAGAAAAGTCTGAAAAGACTGATCCCCTATGGGAACCATCCCTGGTAAGGCCAAAGAAAGAGGCTGAGCACCAGAGAACGTACCATGGTGTGAAGCAAGAGACGTAGTAGATGGACCGGGATACTGGCGTGTTAACTCAGAGGCAGTAGGTACTGCATCAGCAATGCCAGGTATCGGTTCCAACGGAGGCATCGACATCGATTGTGATACAGGACCAGCGGTCAAAGTTGTCATCGGGGACTGCTGCAGTGGTACCGAGATCATGAGTTTAGAGTTATAGCTAGGATCTGCGGAACTGCTTATCTGGAAGCGAGCGGAGTCGGTTCCAGGATGCGTCGGTACCCAGTCCTCGAGACTAGAAATCGATTCAAGACTCGGCATCGATGGAAGCGAGTCTATCGATGCATGCCTCGAGGGTACCGACGTCAGTGGCAGTATCGGCGATGCCGATACCGATAAAGCAGTCTGGGTTACATCGATCGGTCCCGAAGGTACCGAGGATACCCGATGATACCCACCTGCGAGAAACAGGTTACTGCATCCCGATGTCGTAGCCAGGGCATCGGAACCCGCTCGACGGCGGGTACCGTCTCCGAGCATGGCTTGGATATAGAAATGTCCATGCGTAGCGTATCGATCGGCCCCGAAGGTACCGAGGACGCTTGAGGACGATCCCTGGTGGCGAGTGGAACACTCGACACCGGTGCCGATGCCGGGGTATCGGTACCGCTCGAAGCGGATATCACCACCGGACACGGTGGGGATCGAGGGAAGTCAATCTGAAGCGTATCGATCGGCCCCGAAGGTACCGAGGACGCCAGATGACGATCCCTGGTGAAGAGTGGAACACTCGACACCGGTGCCGATGCCGGGGGATCGGTACCGCTCGAAGCGGATACCACCCCCGAGCATGGCTCAGGTATGTTCTGTGATGGGTGAGCCCCAGGAACAACCTGAAACCCCTTTAACGCTTTGGAGCCCATAGACTCCCGCAGGGGTAATGCCAATGGATTCTTGAGGGTAAGGCCGGAGCCGTCACCATGCTGGGCATGGGACATACCACTCAAGCATTGACTAGTCTTAACAGACTGTTTGTGGGTTACCTGATCCTGTGAAATGGAGAAACCGGGTACCCTCACTGCGAGGAAAAAACGGCATCGAGGGAAACTTTAAAAACTGAAGGTTTCCTCACAAAAATATCTCCTGACATGTCAGGGGAAAAAGGGTCAGGACCCACACAGTTGAGACACCAGCTATTGGAGTCTAAAAGGAAACAAGTGTTTCCACATCGAATGCACTTCTTAGGAAAAAACTGAAGAAAAGGTTTCTCAGAATTTAGGCAAAAATCCACCGGCGGTACCGGTGGCGGCGGGAAATACAGCCGCGACCACAAGAAAAAAAAAAACTAAAGAAATTAAGTAAGTAAAAAGAAAAGTTTCTGCGGTGACAGGAAGGATGTCCTGCCGGCTCCGCGGAAAAACGCAAACTGAAGAGAGGCTCTGGAGAAGGCGGGAAGTCAGCGCGCAGGCGTGAGGGATGCTGCCAAAAGCTTTCTGATTGGAAGCTGGGCAGCATTCCCGTGCAGGCTCCGTCGGTACCGACGTACCCATATGTGAAGACTCATTCCTGCTTGTTCCTGGAGATAGAATATTACCCAGCTTATATTGAACCCATTGTTCAAGATCTGATGCTTGGAGCCAAGCAATCCTGCGTGCACCAATGCAGATGGATGTAGTTCTGCTGATGAACTCAAAGCAATCAAAAGTTGCTCTATTGACAACTTTTGAGACATTCTGAGCATGCTTTACAAGGGTGAGATAATCTGCCCTCTTGTCATCAGGGAGAAGAGGAGCCATTAACTCCAAATCCTTAGCCACCTCTTTGAGGAACATACCCATATTAGAGTATGTAGGAACTGATTCTGGCTGACAGCATGGAAGCCTGAAAGCAACATCGACCAAAAGCATCTAGGGTTCTCAATTTCCTACCTGAAGGGTTAGAGGAATGTGTTTTGGCGCTCTTGATTCGATCCATTGCCGATTCCACTACCATGGAGTGGTGCGGCAATTGTGTCTTTTGAAAACCAGGACACTCCGGTACCCGGTACATGGTATTGAGCTGGTGGGTATAGGGAGAAATAGTAAGAGGTGTCTCCCACACACAAAGCATGAGGTTGTGAAGTATCCGATAGATAGGAAGCGTAGCTGCTTCCTTTGGAGCCGTTGGGTACTGAAGAATTTCCAATTCTTCGGCCCTAGGCTCTTTCTCCGATGTTACTGTTATGGACAGGCCCCTAGCAACATTGTGAATAAAGTCTTGGAAAGACATGTCCTCTGGTGGAGACATGCAGTGTTGTGGAGATGGAGACAGGTCTTCCGGGAGAGTATGCATGTCTCGATTCATCGTCTGAGGAATCGGAATCCGAAGACTCAAAGTATAGTCAGGCAGGGTGTTCCTGCTCCGTACGAACTCAGTACCGGTCGAAGTAGATACCTGGAATTTGTGTAGTTGGAACCTCAGTACTGGAAATGGATTCGAGGGACGGCATGAGCGGAAGTGTGGAAAGCGGCAAGTAAGTTGATGCAGCCTGTACCGGGACCGACGCCGGTACCAACGTCTGCAGAACCAACGGTAAGGGTTTCAATGGAACCGAGACCGTCAGTAAGGCTGCTAAGCTTCCCTCGATGGCAAGGATACGTTGATCCATGAAGCTTGTCAATGCTTGGGTATTGGTACCGGAATTGCAAGCCATGATCCCTGAGCATGGCACCAGGAACTCTCCAGAGGTGGAGGCCTCGGGAGCATCCTGGGACCCCAACTAAGGCTTTGAAGGGAAGGTCCTTCCGCCAGGGTTGTTTGGCCAGTGTGTCCCTCTCCAGGGCAATCTTGATGCTTAGGAGATCCACCCTTGGGGGGCAAGCCAGCCTTTGCTGAAGACTTAGGTTTCAATACCTGAGATCCATGGGAGGAAGATGCAGCTCTCGATGATGTTGATGCTAACGAGACAGCATCGGAGGCGAAGAGGGTGCCCAGCTTTGCTGCTCGATTCTGTAGGCCTCTCTTCATCATCTTTCTGCAGAGAGGACATTCTGACGGTTGGTGATCAGGCCCTAGGCACTTTAGACGCTAGTCATGGGTCTTGTAGTGGGGCGAAATAGTACCGTCACACTTAGAACACTTCTTAAAACTACTGGATGGTTTCTACATTTTGTCAGAGACAAATGGAAGGCCTAGGTCTAAGGTGGCATCGATGCGCCTGAAGAAGTAAAACCTTCTTCACAGAATTTTTTTTAAGAGAAGAAATAAGAAAGAAAGATAGTACCGACAGAAGTCAGTATCAGCGTCGACGGGAAGGCAGATGCGAACCACAAAAATACGAAAACCAGGAATTTTCTGCAGTGAGAGTTGCTTCCCGTTGGCTCCGCGGAAAACGAAGAACTGAGGAGGGAGAGCTGGAAAGGCAGGAAAGCAGCTACACAGGCGCTGTGGGATGCGCCCAAAAGCTTTCCTATTGGACGCTGTTACAGGTGAGTAACTATACTTTCTCCGGGAACAAGAAGGAAGTCAGTCCTCACATATGAGACTCCCCAGCTACAGGCTACAGAGACCCTGTACAAAATGCCACAGGTGACCAGAGAAGGTGAGTCATGAGCTACAGCAGTTGAGTCTCAACTGAAAGACTCTCACAAGACCCAAGTATCCGGTGGAGAACCAGCACTCCGGTAGCCTGAACACAGAAGGGTCGGAGGGCAGGAGTTGCCTACACCCCGAAGAGATTACAGAGCACAGACTGGCCGAAAGCGCTGTCCCATCGGAACTCCCTCTCCAGGCAGTAGTGAGCTGCGAAGGTATGGACTGAAGACCAAGTGGCAACCTGGCAGATTTCCGTCACAGGTATGGTATGCAGTTTTGCCACACAGGTAGCCATGGTTCTGATGCGGTGCGCCACTATCCGATTGTCTAGTGAGATCCAGCCTGCTCATAGGCGAGGGCAATGCAGTCTGCCACCCAAGTGGACAGAGTTCGCTGGTCACTAGAAGACCCAGTCGACTGGGGTCAAAGGACACTAAAAGCTGAGGCGCTTTGCGGTAGACCTGAGTCTGTTGCAGATAGGATAGGGACCTTTTACAATCCAGAGCATGGAGAATGGTCTCTGCCTTGCAAGTGTGAAGCCTCGGGAAGAAGGTGGGGAGCACCACCTTTGGCAGAAACCTGGGGTGTGTGCAGAGCACCACCCTGTTCTTGTTGAACCTTGTGTAGGGTGGCTCTGCCATCAGAGCCTGGAGCTCGCTGATCTGAGAGCCGATATGGGAAAAACAACCTTCCAGGAGAGGTACCGCAGGTGGCAAGTATCCAAGGGATCAAATGGTGGCTTAGTGAGCTGTGAAAGCACCACACTGAGATCCCACTCTGCTGCTGGTGGGCGGACAGGGGGCTTAGACAACATAAGGCCCACAGAAAATCAGAGATAAGGGGCTGAGCCAAAAGGGGCTTGCTCTCAACGGAATAGTGGTGCGCCACAATAGGGCTGAGGTGCACTCTGACTGAACTGGACTTCAGTCCCACCTGGGACAGGTGGAGTAGGTAACTAGAGAACCAGCTGCCCCGAGAAGAACAGGTTCGCCTGCCTCTCGACGCACCACATCGAAAATCAACACCACTTGAAGGCATACACCCTTCCCATTGAGGCCTTGCAGAAGACAAGGAGGGCCTTCTCCACATCTCATGGGACATTGAAGGGTACGAGAGCTACCCTTTCAGCAGCCAAGTTGTGAGCGACAGGGTTGGGGTGCAGGAAGGAACTCTACTCCTCTGAAAGTACTCTTGGGGCACGGTCCAGGAGAATTGGAGACGCCACTGACACAGAGAAGCAGCAGGAACCGAGGTTGCTGGGGCTACACTATCAGTGATGTCCTGTCATGCGGACTTTGAAGAGGGTCTTGGCGACCAGTGGTATTGGCGGAAAGGCATACAGGAGGCTTTCCGTCCATGGAATCAGGAACGCATCTACTGCCACCTGGGACGGGTGCAGCTGGCGGAAGCAGAAGCGGGGCAACTGCATTTGTCCGGGCTTGTGAACAGTTCCACTAGGGGAATGTCCCAGAGCCGGAAAAGCCAGGAGGCCACTCTGGAGTCCAAGCGCCACTTGTACGACTGGAGGCCTCTGCTCAGCCTGTTCGCCAGGGCGTTGTCCTGGCCCAGGAAGTAGATCGCTCGCAAGAGCATCCCATTGCACATCACATATGAGCAGAGGGCTACCGCCTCCTGGCAGAGGGAGTAAGACCTCGTGCCCCTTTGTTAACATAGAATACTGTGACTTGGTTGTCCGTCTGGACCAGCACCAACTGGTGCTGCAGCCGGTGGCGAAAGGCTCAGAAATATCGCTCAGAGCTCCAGGAGGTTGATCTGCAACTGGCAATCTATCTAGGACCAACTGCCTTGGATGTGGAAGTTCTCGCAATGAGCTCCCTAGGCTGGTGCCTAGGTTTTAGGGCTCTTAGGTTTGTGAGGGCCATGCCCTTGCCCCTTGGACTGTTCTCCCTGCTGTGGGGCAGAGAAGGCCTGGAACTGTGGGGAATTACCAAACACCCCCTTTTTCTCGGTAAGAAAGGCTTCTTCCCCGGGGCTTTCTTACAGGGGTGCACCGAGGTCTTCTTAGAGAGTCTGGTCCTGGTCAGGAACTTAGTCTCCAGCTCTGCAGCCTTGTCTGACATGGATTTTCCGAGGAGGTTCTCTCCAGTGCAAGAGACATCAATAAGTCTGTCCTGGACCCATTGCTAGAGGTCAGACGACTGCAGCTGTGCCTGGCATCGGGCCTCGATGCCCGCGACGGCCACTCTGGCTGAGAATTCGAAGCCATCATATGCTGCTCAAGACAGGAACATCGAGCACTCCTTGACTGCCGAGGCCAGTGACTTGAACAGCTGAAGAGGTTCTCCATCGAGGCCTGCAGAGAAACCGGCAAGCTCCATCACCAGCTCCTTGAGATACATACTGATGTACAACTAGTAGGATTGGACTCAGCAAACCAGTAATGAGCCCTTGTAGCATTTTCAGCTGAGAGAGTCCAAGGTCCAGGCCTCCCTGCCCGGGGAACAGAGGAATGAGTCTTTTGGCTCTTGAGTCGACGCATGGCCGACTCAACAACCATAGAATTGTGAGGGAGCTGTTTGTTTGGAACCCCATGCTTCAGCAGACTCGGTACATGGAGTCAAGTCATCTGCTCACAATGGGCACAGACACCGGTGTTTCCCACATGCAGAGGAGGCGGCGCTCGAGGATCAGAGGACGGGCTTCATGAGGGCTTCCTTCAGGAGGGGCCTTGTACTGGAGGATCTCAAGTTCCTCCATGCGGGGGTCCTCCTCCGCCTCTGTCTCAAACATGGGCGCCTTTCCCATATCTCGCACCAAGTTTAGGAAGGTGACATCCTTGGGCGGGGAACGGTGCCAGGACACCGGCGGAGATGGGTCCAAGGGCACATCTCTGTATCACCAGGTGTCCGGGGACTCCTCGTCCTCGGTCTCCCAGTCAGACTTGAAGTCAGAGGAAGAATCCAAGGCTCTGTGGCTCCCATGGTCGGACCCAGAGCCCGAAGGCCTGCAACCCCAGGAAGACCTGCTGTTCGTGCCGTGTTCACTTGCTGGAAAGGACTGGTGTCCCGAGGTACGAGTCTAGGATCTTGTCCGATGCCATGGCTTTCTCAAGGCTGGTGGCGCTTAAAGATAGGCTCCATGACTGGGGAAGCCCTCGAGGTTGAGGATCTGGTCACCGGGGCAGATGAATCAGAAGAACCATACATCAACGCCTGCTGCTGGACCAAGAGGGCAGTGTTACTGCTTTCCAAGGCCGCCATCCTGGTCTTTATGCCAGATGGCTCTGCAGCCTTCGACGTGGGCACCAATGGCTTTGGGCCTAGCATACTTAAAGAGGAACGATGAACAAACAAACCTCTTCCAAAGACGGAGAAGCTGCAAAACTAGAGGGCATAACATGAAGCTGTAAGTTGGAAAATTGAAAGGCAATGTCAGGAAATATTTTTTCACTGAAAGGGTGATGGATGCTTGGAATGCTCTCCCGTTGGAAGTGGTGGGGGCAAACATGGTGACGGAATTCAAAACAGCATGGGACAAGCACTGCGGATCCCTTTATAGCAACAGGATAAAAACAAAATAAACTGAACCATCTAACTTCTCAACAAATAGGGGTGTCCTACATGGAGTGGTGGGTCCACCCCTAAACAAAGACATGGGGAGGGGTGGCCTGCATGGAGCGACGGGTGCACCTACTCTTGCCGTATATTTGCTGGGCAGACTGGATGGACCATGCTGGTCTTTATCTGCCGTCATTTACTATGTTACTATATATATTGGTTCGAGAGGGAGTCCTCAAACAGGATGGTCTAAGGGATCTGAGGCCGGTCACCCAATGCTGATGACTCCTTCCAGGACAGCTTGTGAGGCTGCTCCCGCTGACCCCTCAGACTCACACTAGGGACTGTGGGGCCTGGTGTAGGATTTACCCACTTTTCTAGACCTGTCCTCAGAGGCAGCCTTCGAGGTTTTCAAGCTCTTCTTGCATTCCTCCTCCACGGGTTCTACTCAGAGAAACTGCAGCTATGGTACTCCGAGGCAGTGCGGGCTTTGGGGGGCACTGAGGTACCAGAGGGGGCCCTGGAAAGAAGTGTCACTGCGGACTCCGGCGCAGAGTCGGATCTATAGAACAACTTCTCCTGCTGCAACTGATGGCTCTTGATGGCCTTCACGGACATGGACTTGCAAAAGTCACAGCCCGCATTGTTATGGTCCGGACTGAGACAACGGAGGCAGCAGTCATGTGGGTCGGTGAGGAACATCATCTTACTGCACGATCACATTTTTTGAAGCTGCTGTAGGGCCACGGGGAAAAATGGGCGCTTCAGCCCGGGGGAGGGTCCAAGGCCTACTGGCCAAAAAGAGCGTGAAGCACCAGTTGAGGAGCACCTCGGAGAAAAAATAAGAAAAAGTACCCCAAAGAGCAAAGCTGAGCGAGCTGGCTCAGGGGCGGGAAGCGGAATCGGTACGTGTAATGTAAAGAGAAAATTTAAGACAAAAGAGAGACTTTTCCCGGGGAAATAAGATAGACGTCCAGGGGACTCCGCAGAAAAAAGGAGACTGAGGCAAGATGGCACCCTTGGGCAGGAAGGGGTCCATGCATGCATGGTGCATCTCCCAAACGCTTTCTTTGAAAGCTAGGGAGGTGCTTCCGTTCGGGCTCCATCGGTGCAGACGTCACCCATATGTAAGAACTGACTTCCTGCTTGTTTCCAGAGAAAATAGTCTCCCAGTGGAGGTAGAGCACAGTTACTTACCTGTAACAGGTGATCTCTGGGAACAGCAGGAAAGCATAGTTACTCACCTGTAACAGGTGTTCTCCAGGAGCAGCAGGAATCAGTCCTCACTTATGGGTGACGTCGGCGCCGACGGAGCCCTCGCGGAGCACTTTTCCCCAGCTTTCAAAGAAAGCCTTTGGGAATTGCAGCGCGCATGCGCGGTCGTCTTCCCGCCCGAGGGTGCCATCTTAGCCAGTCAGATGACATAGCTAAAAAAGACAGCATAAAAATTTGCAAAAAGAACATAAGCAGACGATTGCAACTCCAAGGGGAGGAGGGAGGGTAGTGAGGACAGATTCCAGCTGCTCCAGGAGAACACCTGTTACAGGTGAGTAACTACGCTTTCTCCAGGACCAAGCAGGAAGTCAGTCCTCACTTATGGGACTCCCAAGCTCAAGGCTACCGGAGACCCAAAGCACAAAAATGAGCTCCCTCTAGCTCAGCAGCACAGAAGGATAGAATCTTCGCTGAATTATCACCCACCGGTAGCCCACATCCGGGATGGAGGGTAGGAGTTGCTCAGACCTCAAAGAGATTACGGAGGACTGCCTGTCCGAAAGCACTGTCCCTACGGGACTCCCTCTCGAGACAGTAATGGACCGCAAAAGTCTGGCTCGAAGACCAAGTAGCGGCCCGGCAGATGTCTGCCAGCGGAACAGAGCGGAGGTAAGCCACTGACGTAGCCTTTGCCCGAACGCAATGAGCCGTGACTCGACTTTCTAAGGAGAGTCCGGCTGCCCCATAAGCCCAAGAGATACAGTCCGCAACCCAGATGGACAGAGTACGCTTGGAGACCGGGAGCCCCAATTTATTGGGGTCAAAAGACACAAAAAGCTGAGCAGCTTTACGGTGCTCCCGCGTACGGTCAAGGTAGAAGTTCAATGCCCTTCTACAGTCCAGGGTATGGAGGACCGTTTCAGCTCGGCTGGAGTGTGGTCTGGGAAAGAAGGTTGGAAGTACCACCTCCTGATTGATGTGAAAAGGGGAGACCACTTTAGGCAGAAATTTTGGGTGAGTCCGTAGGACTACCCTATTCTTGTAGAACCTAGTGTAAGGGGGATCAGACACGAGGGCCTGCAATTCACTTACGCGTCTAGCGGAAGTGAGGGCTATCAAGAACAGTGTTTTCCAAGACAGAAAACGGAGAGAACAGGTAGCCATAGGTTCAAAAGGCGGACAGGTGATCCGCTGCAAAACCACATTCAGGTCCCAGTCAGGCGCTGGCGGGCGCAGAGGTGGTTTAAGTAGAAGGAGACCTCGGAGAAACCTCGCTACGAGAGGGTCGTTTGAGAGAGGTCTGCCGTCCACCGGCACATGATGTGCTGAAAGAGCACTGAGGTGAACTTTGACGGAGTTGGACTTAAGTACCAGATTAGAGAGGTGCAGCAAGTACTGCAAGATCACCGACACCGGGCAGGAGAAGGGATCCTGAGACTGTTGGGTACACCAGACTGCAAAGCGACGCCATTTAAGGGCGTAGCATTTGCGGGTAGAGGGCCGTCGCGAAGCCAAGACGACCTCCTCCACCTCCGCCGGCAGGAGAAGGGGAGCAAGGACTACCCTCTCAGCAGCCAGGCCATGAGGTTGAGAGACCTGAGGTTGGGGTGCAGTAGGGACCCCTGATCCTGAGTGAGGAGATCCGGTTGTACCCCCAGAGGGATTGGATCCTCCACCGCCAGTTGTAGCAGGAGCGGAAACCACGGCTGCCTGGGCCAGCGAGGGGCCACCAGGATCATGAAGGCTTTGTCTCGAAGAACCTTGAAAAGAGTCCGAGAGACGAGCGGGATGGGAGGGAAAGCGTACAGAAGGCTCCCCGACCATGAGATCAGAAAGGCGTCCGCCGCAACCCGAAGGGGGTGTGGCTGACGAGAGCAGAAGCGAGGAAGCTGCCGGTTGTGAGGACTGGCAAAAAGATCCACTGTGGGGAGGCCCCACTTGAGGAAGAGCTTCTGAACTACCAAGGGATCCAGACGCCACTCGTGCGGCTGGAGGACCCTGCTGAGTTTGTCCGCAAGGCAATTTTCTTGGCCCGGGAGATAAACGGCCTTGAGGAGAATGCCGTGACTGACGGCCCAAGAGCAGAGCTTCTGTGCCTCCCGGCAGAGGAGGAAGGAGCCCGTGCCCCCTGTTTGTTCACGTAGAACATGGCAACTTGATTGTCCGTCTGGACAAGGACGGACTGTTGGGAAGTCAGGTGGGAGAAGGCCTTGAGAGCTAGGCGGATCGCCCTGAGCTCCAGGAAGTTGATCTGCTGAGCAGACTCCCACGTGGTCCAGAGGCCCTGAGTACGTGCCTCTTGGCAATGTGCTCCCCAGCCCAGGAGGGATGCATCGGTGGTCAGCACCCGGGTCGGCGGAGGTGACTGGAAAGGCATTCCGAATATCAGGTTCGGCTGTCGGAGCCACCACCGGAGAGACGAGACCAGCGGCTCGGAGACGCGCACTAGGTCTGCTAGGCCGCCTGTGGCTTGTCGCCACTGCTGGCGGAGACACCATTGAGCAGACCGCATATTCAGGCGGGCATTGGGGGTCACATGGACGGTGGAAGCCATATGGCCGAGCAGTCTCAGGAAGCGCCTGGCGGAGACCAGGGGCTGGCTGCGAAAGCGGTCGGCTAGGTCCATGAGCCGTTGAGCCCTGTCGAGCGGTAGGTATGCTCGCGCCTGAGGAGTGTGCAGCCTCGCGCCGATGAACTCGAGATCCTGTGAGGGGAGCAAAGTGGACTTTGCGAAATTTATCACAAAGCCCAAGTGCTGCAGAAGAGTCACCGTGCGGCACGTGGCGTTGGTGACCTCCTGAGCGGACGCTGCTCTGATGAGCCAGTCGTCGAGGTACGGAAAGACATAGAGGCCGTGAAGCCGGAGATGGGCCGCCACGACCGCGAGACATTTTGTGAAGACTCGCGGTGCGGAGGACAGGCCAAAGGGCAGTACTCTGTACTGGTAATGATTTCCTGCCACCACAAACCTTAGGTATTGGCGGTGGCTGGGGTGGATGAGGATGTGCGTGTAGGCATCCTTTAGATCCAAGGAGCATAGCCAATCTCCCTGCTGGAGGTAGGGCAGAAGGATTCCAAGGGTAAGCATTTTGAACTTCTCCCGCACAAGGAACTTGTTGAGGTTGCGCAAGTCCAGGATGGGTCTGAGGCCCCCTGTTCTCTTTGGTATCAGAAAATACCTGGAATAAAAGCCTTGACCTCTCAGGTGGTGGGGCACCGGTTCCACCGCCTGTTCCTGCAGAAGACCTGCTAACTCCTGAAGGAGTAATTCCCTGTGCAGAGGGGGTCGCGGAGGTTCTCCCGGAAAATAGGAGGGAGGGACCTGATGGAAGTGGAGAAGATAGCCTTCTCGCACGACTTGAAGCACCCAGGCATCTGCGGTGATGCTGGACCACCTGTGGGCGAAGTGAACCAGCCGGCCTCCGGTGCTGGGAGGAACCAGCGGGGGGGAGAGGCTATGCTTCGTGAGTCAAAAACCCCCACCCTGCTGAGCAGGGGCTGGTGGTGCAGGCTTGGGGGCTGGCTGCCTACGGGACCCGTTACCCCGTCCCTTGGCCTGCTGGCCCTGTTGGGGAGCTGCAGGGGCCTGATAATGGGGGTATTGTTTGTAGGCAGCCGCCTTCCTCGGGTAAAAGGACTTTTTCCCCGAGCCCTTCTTTTTCTGGGAAGGGGCGGAGGTCTTCCTAGAAAGCCTGGTCCTGGTGAGAGTCTCAGTCTCAATTTGTGCAGCCTTTTCCGCCATGGGCTTGCCAAAGAGGTTCTCGCCTCGGCAGGGGACATCGACCAACTTGTCCTGCACCCAGGGCTCAAGGTCTGACGACTGAAGCCAAGCCTGTCGGCGGGCACCGATGCCGGCTGCGGCCACTCGAGCCGATGCTTCAAAGCCATCATAGGCTGCTCGGGACATGAACTTTGAGCATTCCCGAATGCCAGTGGACAAGGCCAGGAACCTCCGCAAGGGTTCCTCGGACAAACCAGCGGAGAATCCGGCTAGCTCTTTAGCCAGATCCCGGAGATACATGCCCATGTATAGCTGGTAAGTCTGGACACGACATGCGAGCATAGAGCCCTGGAAACACTTCTTACCAAGGCCATCCAGGTTACGGGCCTCCCTGCCAGGAGGCACCGAGGAGTGCATCTTCTGGCTCTTAAGACGATGCATGGCCGATTCCACTACCATGGAATGGTGTGGTAGCTGTGCCTTTTGAAAGCCAGGGCTCTTGCGGACTCGATAGATAGAATCGACCCGCTTGCTCAGGACCGGCGAGGAGGCCGGACTCTCCCACATGCGGAAGAGTAGTCGTTCCAGCATAGGAGGAACCGGTACAGTAAAGTGTTCCCTCGCGGGAGAGTCATACTGGAGGGCGTCGAGCTCTTCGGCTCGAGGCTCCTCCTCGGGATCCGCAGGGAAGGCCAAAGCCTTGGCCATATCCCTAACGAAGTCCGAGAACCGGGGATCCTCCGGGGGGGACTGCTTCCGAGGCTCGGACTCCGGTGAATCCGAGGGGACACACCGAGTCCGGAAAGAATCAGGCGACTCTTCCTCTTCAGACTCCCAGACCGACTCCGACGAGGACTCGGTGGGGTCGGCCCGGGCAGGGCGCGGCGCCTGCCGCCCCGACGCCGAGGGAGGCGGCGTCGGCGACCTCGGTCCCGAACGGGAGGCCGAGGGTGACCTCGACCGAGGATCGACTCGAGTTCTCATCGACTCGAGGATCGGCTCGGTCTCCGGGGTCGACTTGGACGTCGACGTCCCGGCGGTCGGGGCAGCGGCGCCAGCGAAGCCAGCGAGCAGTGCCCGCTGCTGGTCCATGAAGGCAGACAGTCTGCTCTCCAAGGCCGTCAACCTGAGTCCGAGCTCAGGTGACCCAGCAGCCCCCGACTCGGGCCCCGACGGCGTCGGGCCCGACGTCGGCTGTCGCGGAGGCGAGTCCAGAAGGACTACAGGACTTACCCGAGCAGGCATCTCCGACTCCAGGCGAGGTCGCTTCTGGAGGCGTTCCTTCTCCAAGGACCCGGGGCGGCTATCGGGGCTATGCGACCTGGCCCTCGCGGAACCAGGAGCATCCACCGACGCCGCCCTCGCGGGTTTCACCGTCCGACGATGGTCCCCGGAGGGAGAACCCCGGTCGGAGGAACTCCGGCGACGGTCCGAGCTGGAGCCTTTTGACGCGGAGGCCTCCGACGAGGTCCGGGTACGGCTGGGGTCAGCGAAGATTCGATCACGCTGATGCCGCCGACTTCTCAACGCCTTTGAGGACATTTTGCCGCAGGGCCCACAGATCAGTTCCTCATGATCCGGGCCCAGGCAGCGGAGGCAAAAGTCGTGTGTGTCAGTTAGTGACATATTTCGGTCACACTGACCACACCGCTTAAAGCCACTGGCAGCCATCGGGGGAAAAAGGGCCCCTGCGAGGTCAAAGGACCGGGCTGCCAGGGAAAACCGAAAACGAAAGCTGACAAAGTCAGAAAAACCGAAAAAAAAGTAGGAGGACTCGTGACCGGCGTCGCGAGTCCGGGCGGGAAAACGATCGGCGTCGAACCGAAGGAAAAAGAATAAAATAATGAAGAAAATCGACTTTTTCGCGGGGACAAGACGGGGACGTCTGTAGGGCTCCGCGGAAAAAAGAAGACTGGCTAAGATGGCACCCTCGGGCGGGAAGACGACCGCGCATGCGCGCTGCAATTCCCAAAGGCTTTCTTTGAAAGCTGGGGAAAATTGCTCCGCGAGGGCTCCGTCGGCGCCGACGTCACCCATAAGTGAGGACTGACTTCCTGCTTGGTCCTGGAGAATAAGTCTTCACATATAGGTACGTCGGTACCGACGGAGCCTGCGCGGGAACGCTCCCCAGCTTCCCAAAAAGGAAAGCTTTTGGGAGCATCCCACAGCGCCTGCGCGCTGCCTTCCTGCCTTTCCTAACCGCCTCTCCTCAGTTCGAGTTTTAAAGCTGAGACAAAGAAAGAGAGAGGAAAGGAAAGATAGACAGAGAGATACAACTCCTAGGGGAGGTGGGTGGGTTGTGAAGACTAATTCCTGCTGTTCCCAGAGATCACCTGTTACAGGTAAGTAACTGTGCTATCTCCAGGAACAAGCAGGAATGAGTCTTCACATATGGGGACTCCCTAGCTAGAGATGCCTGGGAGATCCCTCAGGTTATGAGGCCCTGGGAAGGGCTCTACCTCCCCCTATGGATCTCAGGCATCCATTCTGGGAAGGAGGGCAGGAGTTGATTAAGAATGGAATAGGTGTTTGAGAACAGCCTGACAAAACAAGGCATCCCGGCAGGAGTCCTTGTCCAAGCAGTAATGGGCTGTGAAGGTATGAACCGAGGCCCAGGTGGCCGCTCGACAGATCTGATCGATGGACACAGAATTTAGATGAGCCATAGAGGTGGCCATGGCCCTCACATTATGAGCTGTGACATGGCTTTCCAGAGAAAGGTTCTTAACTCTGGTAGGCGAAAGAAATACACTGAGCAATCCAATTGGACAGTGTCCTCAGAGACTGGAAGTCCCAAATGAGAGGGATCAAAAGCAACAAAGAGTTGAGAAGACTTTCTATGTTGCTGTGTCCTTTGTAAGTAAAAGGCAAGAGCTATCTTACAATCCAGAGTATGAAGATTCCTCTCTGCACTTGATGCATGAGGAACTGGAAAAAAGACAGGTAAATATACCTCTTGATTAAGATGAAAAGGTGAGACCACTTTAGGCATAAAGTGTGGATTGGTCCTAAGGACTACCTTATCATGATGGAATCTTGTATAAGGTGGATTAGCCACTAAGGCCTGCAGTTCACTGATGCGGCGAGCTGAGGTGACTGCAATGAGGAAAATAACCTTCCAGGAAAGAAATTTCAATGAGGTGGTGGCTAAGGGTTCAAAAGGTGGCTTCATAAGCTGACCAAGAACCAGATTTAAGTCCCATGCCACCGGAGGAGGTCTAATGGGAGGTTTAGTTAAAGTTAGGCCTCTCATGAATCTTGCAATAAGAGGATGAGAGGAAATAGGTTGTCCATTGATAGGCTTAAGGGATGCTGCAATAGCACTCAAATGGACCCTTACAGAATTCGTCTTAAGGCCTGCATTGGAAAGATGCAGGAGATATTCCAATAGAGAATTCAAAGGTAGTGCCAGAGGGTCAAGACCCTTCTCAGTACACCAAATGGAAAACCTTTTCCATTTAAAAGCATAGGAACGTCTAGTAGAAGGTTTTCTGGCAGCATGGAGGATATCCCTCACTTGCTGAGAGAGATTCCAACCTTGAAGGTCTAGGCCTTCAGTAACCAAGCTCTGAGGTGAAGGAACTTGGGGTTTGGGTGCCACAAAGTCCCCTCCTCCTGGGACAGAAGGTCTGGAGCAGCTCCCAAGTCCAGGGAGGGAGCTTGAGAGAGATGCAGAAGTAGAGGGTACCACACTTGGCGTGGCCAGCGTGGAGCTATGAGGATCATAGATCCTTGATCCCTCTGGAGTTTGAACAGAGTCTTGGGAATCAAGGGAATGGGTGGAAAGGCATACAGGAAGCCTTGACCCCAGTGAAGGAGGAAGGCATCCTTGGCCTGAACTCCCTGACACGGAATTCTGGAACAGAACCAGGGAAGTTTGGCATTCCACGGACTTGCAAAGAGGTCTATGTCCGGGGTTCCCCATTCTTGGAAGATTCTGAGTACCTGGTCCATGTGCAGGGACCATTCGTGTGGAAGCAGAACTCGACTGAGTCTGTCTGCCCAAGAGTTTTGGATTCCTGGGAGGTATACGGCCAGGAGATGGATTTGATGCTCTCTGGCGAAGGCCCACAATCTTAAAGCTTTGTTGCAAAGCGACAGAGAGCCAGTTCCTCCTTGCTTGTTTATGTAAAACATGGCTACTTGATTGTCCATATGAATGAGGACTGTCTTGTAGCTGAGCAGGGTATGAAAGACCTTGAGCGCTAGAAAAACTGCTCGAAGCTCCAAGTGGTTGATATGAAGATAGGTCTCCTGTGGAGACCAAGTGCCCTGAGTGGAGAGGTCTTGTAGATGAGCTCCCCAACCTGTTTGGGAGGCATCTGTTGTGAGGGTTGCCTGGGGCAACAACTGTTGGAAGGGAGACCCCAGCAACAGATTTTGGGTGGACATCCACCACTGGAGAGACCAAAAGAGACGTTTGGAGCTTGCTATTTGGTCTGAGAGAGCTCCTGATGCTTGAGTCCACTGGGTGGACAAAGTCCATTGAGCTGCTCTCATGTGAAGGCGAGCATAGGGTACCACATGCACAGTGGATGCCATGTGGCCTAGCAGTTGTAGCATCTCCCGGGCAGTTAAGTGGTTCTTTGACTGAATCTGGGAGGCTAACTGCACTAGACGTTGGCAACGGGTCTGAGGAAGGTAGGCCCTTGCAGTGGTAGTATCCAACCAGGCCCCTATGAATTCTAGGGACTGAGTAGGGGTGAGCTGGGACTTTGGGAGGTTTACCACAAGTCCCAGATACTGCAGAATGCGCCTTGTGCGGTCCAGGGAAATCTGGGCCTCTGACTGAGATGGAGCTCGGATGAGCCAGTCATCCAGGTATGGGAATACAAATATTCCCAGAGTGCGTAGAAATGCAGCCACTATTGCCATGCATTTGGTGAACACTCTTGGAGCAGAGGCCAGACCGAAAGGAAGCACCCTGTATTCATAATGTTTTCCTTGGAAAAGAAAACAGAGGAACCTTCTGTGAGATGTATGGATGAGGACATGTGTGTACGCATCCTTGAGATCTAGAGAACAAAGCCAATCCTGACTCTGAAGGTATGGAAGGAGAGTGCCCAGAGAAAGCATCTTGAATTTCTCCTTGCATAGAAATTTGTTCAATTCCCTGAGATCTAATATGGGTCTGTAGCCCCCTGTTTTCTTTGGAATCAGAAAATAGGCGGAGTAAAACCCTGACCCTTGTTGAAGAAGAGGTACTTCTTCTATTTCCCCTTGGGCAAGAAGGGTAGCCACCTCCTGACCTAGAAGGTCGAGAAGAGATGTTGGAGAATTGAAGTGTCTCACCATGGTGTGAGGAGGAAGGTTTGAGAAATGAAGTTTGTAGCCCTCCCTTATGATGGAGAGAGTCCACTGCTCTGATGTAATTTGCTCCCACCTGGGAGCAAAATGAGCTAACCTTCCTGGAATGGTGAGAGGCTCTGGCTGTTTTAGAGCCAGAAAGGCTAAGTTCTCTAGCATCAAGTCAAAAACCCTGAGGAGGTTGGGTCTGCTGAGTTGCAGCAGCCCCTGTAGACTTAGGCCTGGCCTGTTTAGGTTGCTGACGCTTTGTAGCAAAGCGACCTGTAGATGATTGTTGGCCAGAAGCAGAAGGGAATCTACCTTTTTTGAAAAAAGACTTCTTGAAAGGTTTTTTCTTGGCAGGAATGGAGGTTGACTTTGAAAGTCTATCCAAAGCAGAATTTTCTGCATCAATTTGAGTGGCTTTTATTTGCCATTCTTTGCCAAACAGGTTTTCACCTGTACAGGGAAGATTTCCTAAGTCATCCTGGACCCAAGATTCTAGATCAGAAGCCTGGAGCCAAGCAATTCTGCGAGCAGCTATGGCAATGGCCAAAGCTCTGCTGGCACCTTCAAAGGAGTCAAAAGCTGCACGGTTGGAAAACTTTGAAATATCTTGAGTATGCTTAAGCGAAATAAGGAATTCTTCCCTTTTATCCTCTGGAAGAAAAGGGAGGAAAGTGTGCAGTTTATCTGCAACTTCTTTCAGAAACATACCCATATAAAGACTATAGGAGTTGATTCTGGCAATGAGCATACTGGCTTGGAAGATTTTCCTACCAAAAGCATCCAAGGTCCTGCATTCTCTTCCTGGAGGAGCAGAAGAATGTCTTTTTGCACTCTTTATCCTTTTCATAGCTGACTGCACCACAATAGAATGGTGAGGAAGCTGTGTTTTATGAAAACCAGGACAAGGAGGGACACGGTACATAGTATCCAATCTACGAGAATGAGGAGAGATAGTGAGAGGAGTCTCCCATAAGTCAATCATGTGATCATAAAGGATCTCATGAATTGGCAAGGTGACTGCCTCTTTAGGAGCCTTAGAATAACCTAAAATATCCAATTTTTTAGCTCTAGGCTCTGATTCAGAGGTTACTGAAATAGAAAGTCCTTTAGTCACTTCTCTTATGAAGTCTTGAAAGGACAAGTCCTCTGGAGGAGACATTCTTCTTTTTGAAGAAGAAGGCTCTTCAGGAAAGGCTATGGATACTTCAGCAGACTCCTCCGATGTATCAGAATCATCAGAGGAATCAAAGTATCGCCTGTCAGGGTGCTCTTCTAAAGCTCGATTCGCGTATCGAGCAGTATCGACATCGGGCGTCATCGGTACCGGTTCGGTACCGATGAGCATCCCTGGACAGGGAACCGCTGCAGTCGGCATCCTGGTCGATGTCGATGCAGTCGGTGCCGGTACCGGAGCTGACACCGACAACGTAGTTTGTTGTGGTATCAGCAGCGTCGCAGCTTGAATGAAGGCCGTGATAGCCTGCAGCATGCATAGAACATTCTGATCCATCAACGCCATGAATGCCTGGAATTCGGTACCGGAAGGTTGCGCCAGTACCCCAGAGCATTCTAACAGGTGATCGGTCGAGGCCATGCCATCGATGTCAACCTGTAACCCCAAAGGTGGAGCTTTGGAAGCCGGAGCTTCCCGCCGGGGTTGTTTTGCCGGTGCAGGATCCTCGAGGGCAAGCCCGGAGGCATCTCAATACTTGGAAGGAGATCTACCCTTCGAGGACCGGCTGGATTTATGTTTGGTTACCTGAGATCCATGGGAGGAGGAAGAAGCCCTGGAAGACGTCGATGCCACTGAAGCTGCATCAGAGGAAAAACAGCACATGGAGCTTGGCTGCTCGGTTCTGTAAACCTCGTTTAGACATCAAGGAGCAGGACGGACAATTCGAAATGGAGTGTTCAGGACCCAAACATTTAAGACACCATTCATGGGTGTCAGTAACAGAAATAGTACCGCTGCACTTAGTGCATTTTTTAAACCCGGAGGCTGGTTTTTCCATGAGGAAAAATTCTTTGTGACGCCTAAGGCCCAAAAGAAGAAAAACACTCTAAGTGAGGGAAAATATGTTGTTTTTGTTTTTTTTTTTAAGAAAAGAAAGGAAAAAATGGCGGTACCGGTCCGAAGTCGGGGGAGGCAGACGCGCGACCAAAGAAATAAAATAAAACAAAGAACTTCTTCAGCGGTGACAGGAACACGACCTGCTGCGGTTAGGAAAGGCGGGAAGGCAGCACGCAGGCGCTGTGGGATGCTCCCAAAAGCTTTCCTTTTTGGGAAGCTGGGGAGAGTTCCCGCGCAGGCTCCGTCGGTACCGACGTACCCATATGTGAAGACTCATTCCTGCTTGTTCCTGGAGATTAGAAACGAGGAAAGTAACTGAAATCAAGAAAGCATGGAGCCAACACAGAAGATCTCTAAAGGAAAAAAAAATGGACTATAGTAGTTGGTATGGAAGGGCAGACTGGATAGGCCATACTGTCTTTACCTGTCATTATGTAGCTATTTTTCTGTAGGCACTTCTCTCAACATCACACATACTTTTGAATGCCTCACATCAAATGCCCATGAATAAAACAGTATTTTAGCTGCAGGAATGGCTATGAAAACTGCCCTCCCCCATGAGAAATTACAAATTTCTAGAACTCATGTACTAGGACCCAAATCAGCTCTGTAGCAATAAAGCATAGTTACTCACCTGTAACAGGTGATCTCCGGGAACAGCAGGAATTTAGTTTTCACATATTGGTATCGTCGGTACCGACGGAGCCTGCGCGGGAAAGCTCCCCACCGTCCAATTAGAAAGCTTTTGGGAGCATCCCACAGCGCCTGAGTGCTGCCTTCCTGCCTTTCCCAACTGCCTCTCTCCAGTTGAGTTTAAAGCTGAGACAAAGAGAGAGAGAGGGAAAGAGAAAGAGAGATACAACTCCTAGGGGAGGTGGGTGGGTTGTGAAGACTAAATTTCTGCTGTTCCCGGAGATCACCTGTTACAGGTGAGTAACTATGCTATCTCCAGGAACAAGCAGGAGTGTAGTCTTCACAAATGGGGACTCCCTAGCTTTAGATGCCAGGGAGAGACCCCAGAAGTTGTGTGTCCCTATGAAAGGGCTCCACTCCCCCCCAATGGATCTCTGGCTTCCTACCAGGGATGGTGGGTAGGAGTTGATTAGGTATGGAACAGGTGTTGGAGAACAGCCTGACCAAACAAGGCATCCTGGCAGGAGTCCTTGTCCAAGCAGTAATGGGCTGTGAAGGCATGAACCGAGGCCCAGGTGGCTGCTCGACAGATGTCGTCGATAGACACAGAGTGCAGATGAGCCATTGAAGCTGCCATGGCTCTCACATTGTGAGCTGTGACATGGCCCTCCAGAGGGAGATTCTTACTCTGATAGGCAAATGAAATACACTGTGCAATCCAGTTGGACAGTGTTCTCTTGGAGACTGGAAGTCCCAAATGAGAAGGATCAAAAGCAACAAAGAGTTGAAAGGACTTTCTATGTTGCTGTGTTCTTTGTAAGTAAAAGGCTAAAGCTCTTTTACAGTCCAAAGTATGAAGATTCCTTTCTGCATTTGATGCATCAGGCCTTGGAAAAAAAACAGGCAGGTAGACCGCTTGGTTAAGATGAAAAGGCGAGACCACCTTTGGCATAAAGTGTGGATGAGTCCTAAGGACTACCTTGTCATGATGGAACCTTGCATAAGGTGGATCAGCCACTAGTGCCTGCAACTCACTGATGCGACGTGCTGATGTGATTGTAATGAGAATGATAACTTTCCAGGAAAGGAATTTCAACGAGGTAGTAGCTAAGGGTTCGAAAGGTGGCTTCACGAGCTGGCCAAAAACCAGGTTTAAGTCCCATGCCACCGGTGGTGGCCTAATGGGAGGCTTAGTTAGAAGAAGGCCTCTCATAAATCTTGCTGTAAGAGGATGGGAGGAAATAGGTTGTCCATTTAAAGGCTTGAAGGAAGCTGCAATAGCACTCAAATGGACTCTTACTGAATTAGTCTTAAGTCCTGCATTGGATAAATGAAGGAGATACTCCAGTAATGATTCCAGAGGTATCGCAAGGGGGCTGAGACCCTTCTGCGAGCACCATGTGGTAAACCTTTTCCACTTGAAAGCATAAGAGCGTCTTGTGGAAGGTTTTCTGGAAGCATAAAGGATATCCTTTACTTGCTGAGAAAGGTTAAGATCCTGAAGATCTAGGCCTTCAGCAACCAAGCCCTGAGATGCAGAGACTGGGGATTGGGATGCCATAACATTCCATCCTTCTGAGACAGGAGATCTGGAGCAGACCCTAATTCCAGAGAGGGAGCTTGAGAGAGATGCAGAAGCAGAGGGTACCACACTTGCCATGGCCAATGTGGAGCTATGAGAATCATACGGCCTCTGTCTCTCTGAAGCTTGAACAGGGTTCTGGGAATTAGGGGAATGGGTGGAAAGGCATACAGGAAGTCTTGACCCCAATGAAGGAGGAAAGCATCCCTGGCCTGAGAGCCCTGAGCCGGAATTCTGGAACAGAACCGGGGAAGTTTGGCATTCAACAGACTTGCAAAGAGGTCTATGTCTGGGGTTCCTCAAATTTTAAAAATCTTGGCCACCTGGTCTGCATGTAGAGACCATTTGTGTGGAAGCAGAACTTGACTGAGTCTGTCTGCCCAAGAGTTTAGGATGCCTGGAAGATACACTGCCAGGAGATGAATCTGATGCTCTCTGGCGAGGGCCCATAGTCGCAAAGCTTTGTTGCAAAACGACAGAGAGCCTGTTCCTCCCTGCTTGTTCACGTAGAACATGGCTACTTGATTGTCCGTATGAATGAGGACTGTCTTGTAGTTGAGCAGGGTGTGGAACACTCGAAGAGCAAGGAAGATTGCTCTGAGCTCTAAGAGACTGATGTGTAGATGAGTCTCCTGTGGAGTCCAAGTGCCTTGGGTGGAGAGGTCTTGCTGATGAGCTCCCCAACCCATTGGTGACCCCACACGTGAAGGGGCCATACTGGACTTGGTGCTTACCAATGGTGAAAGTGTTCCTGATGTTGTAGTGGGAGATCATTTTGCATCCAGTGATCACCAGATGGTGTGGTTCAGTATTAGGACTAGGGCTGTTAGAATCCATTCCAAGGTGAGGATCTTAGACTTTAGGAAGACTAACTTTGCGAAGATGGGCCAATACCTCAGGGAGTCGTTAGTGGGATGGGAACAGCTGGGGGATGTAGAAAAACAGTGGGCAAAACTGAAAGGGGGTATTTTAAGGGCAATCAACCTTTTTGTTAAAATGGTAAATAAAGGCAAAAGGAACAGGAGACCGCTATGGTTTTCGAAGTAAGTAGCTGAAAAAGTGAAGAAAAAGAGGGAGGCCTTCATGAAATAAAAGAGATCACAGAGAGAGGAAGACAGGTATCTGTATTTGGAAAAACTTAGAGAAACTAGCAAAGTAGTCAAGAAGGCAAAGATTCAAAAGGAGGAGGAAATAGCCAATGCAATAAAATGGGGGGATAAGACATTTTTCAGATATATTAGTGAGAAGAGGAAGGGCAAAAGTGGTATTGTCAGACTCAAGGGTGCAGAGGGGGAATATGTAGAAGCTGATAAGGATAAAGCGGAATTACTTAACACATATTTTTGTTCTGTGTTCACAGATGAAGAACCAGGAGCAGGACCTCAGAAAACACCCACAAATAAGAACAGAAGCGAGGGACATCTTGAACAATTTTCAGAAGACTGTGTTCATGAGAAACTAGCTCAACTTAAAGTAGACAAAGCGATGGGACCGGATGGGATACACCCTAGAATACTGAGGGAACTTGGGGACGTTCTAGCAACTCCACTGACTGACCTTTTCAATGCCTCGCTGGAGTTGGGAGTGGTGCCAAAGGACTGGAGAGAGGCTCATGTGGTGCCTTTACACAAAAGCGGAAGTAAGGATGTGGTTGAAAACTACAGGCCGGTTAGTTTAACTTCGGTGGTGAGTAAATTATTGGAAACGCTGCTGAAAGAGAAAATAGTGAGGTTTCTGGAGTCCAGCGGATTACAGGATCCGAAGCAGCATGGATTCACCAAAGGCAGGTCTTGTCAGACAAATCTGATTGATTTCTTTGACTGGGTGACCAGGGAGTTGGACCGAGGGAGAGCTCTAGATTTGGTGTATTTAGATTTCAGTAAAGCCTTTGACACTGTTCCTCACAGGCGACTTATAAACAAACTGAGCACCCTAGGGATGTACCCTAAAGTTACTGCTTGGGTTAGAAATTGGTTGGGTGGGAGGCGACAAAGAGTACAAGTAAATGGAGCTCACTCTGAGGAGAAGGAGGTTACCAGTGGTGTGCCCCAGGGATCTGTCCTTGGTCCGATTCTTTTTAACATCTTTGTTAGTGATATAGCGGAAGGGCTGTCGGGTAAGGTTTGCCTCTTTGCGGATGATACCAAAATCTGCAATAGAGTAGACACCCAGGAAGGTGTAGATAACATGAGGAGGGATCTAGCTAAGCTTGAAGAATGGTCTAGAATTTGGCAGCTGGGATTTAATGTTAAAAAATGTAAGGTCATGCATTTGGGCTGCAGCAATCCATGGGAGCAATATACTATAGGGGGTGAAGTACTTTTGTCCACTAAAGAAGAGCGGGACCTAGGCGTGGTTGTGTCTGATGATCTTAAAGTAGCTAAACAGGTAGAAAAGGCGACGGCAAAAGCTAAAATGATGCTTGGGTGCATATGGAGAGGAATGGCTAGCAGAAAAAAGGAGGTGATAATGCCTCTGTATAAGTCTTTGGTGCGACCTCATTTGGAGTATGGTGTGCAATTCTGGAGACCGCACCTTCAAAAGGATGTGAACAGGATGGAGTCGGTGATTAATGGGCTTCATTATAAAGCATATGAGGACAGACTTAAGGATCTTAATATGTACACCTTAGAGGAAAGGCGGGATAGAGGTGATATGATTGAGATGTTTAAATACCTCCGTGGCATAAATCTTCAGGGAGAGAGCCTCTTTCAATTGAAAGCAAGTTCTGCTACGAGGGGACATGGGATGAGGGTGAAGGGAGATAGATTCAGGAGTGATATGCGGAAATATTTCTTTACAGAAAGAGTAGTGGATCCATGGAATAGTCTCCCAGTGGAGGTGGTAGAGATGAGGACAGTAACGGAATTCAAAAAAGCATGGGACCAACACAGAGGATCTCTAAAGGTAAAAAGTGGACTGTTGTAGTTGTTGTTATGGAAGGACAGACTAGATAGGAACATAAGAACATAAGATATGCCATACAGGGTCAGACCAAGGTCCATCAAACCCAGTATTCTGTTACCAACAGTGGCCAATCTAGGTCATATGTACCTAGCAGTTTCCCCAAGGGACACAGGTTCCACAATGCTTGTATTGGTTCAAGCATTGATATCCTGGGTCCCTTCTTAATAATGGCTTATGGACCTTTCCTCCAGGAACTTGTCCAAACCTTTTTTAAACCCAGCTACACTAACAGCCTTTACTACATCCTCTGGTAACAAATTCCATAGTTTGATTACACGTTGAGTGAAAAAATATTTTCTTTATTAGTCTTAAATAGTTTACCCTGTAGCTTCATTGCATGTCCCCTAGTCTTTCTATATTCTGATAAGGTAAACAATCGATCTACGTTTACCCGTTCCACTCCGCTCATTAATTTATAGACTTCTATCATATCTCCCCTCAGCCGTCTCTTTTCCAGTTAAAGAGCCCTAACCTTTTTAGCCTTTCTTCATAGGAGTATCCTTCCATCCCCTTTACCATTTTGGTGGCTCTTCTCTGAACCTTTTCTAATAACTCTATATCCTTTTTAAGATAGGGCGACCAGAACTGCACACAATATTCAAGGTGCGGTCTCACCATGGAACGATATAGAGGCATTATAATATCCTTTGTTTTATTTTCCATTCCTTTCCTTATCATACCTAGCATTCTATTTGCTCTCTTGGCCGCCGCTGCACACTGGGCCGAGTGTTTTAATATGGTATCCACAATGACGCCTAAATCTTTTTCCTGGGTGGTGGTTCCTAATGTGGAACCTTGCATCGTGTAACCATAGTTTGGGTTGTTCTTCCCTAGGTGCATAACCTTGCACTTGTCCACATTAAATTTCATCTGCCATTTTGATGCCCAGTCTTCCAATTTATCAAGATCCTCTTGCAATTTTCCACAATCCTCTTGGGTTTTAACAACTTTAAATAGTTTTGTGCCATCTGCAAATTTGATAACCTCACTCGTTATTCCACTTTCCAGGTCATTTATGAATATGTCAAAAAGCAGCGGACCCAGCACAGATCCCTGGGGTACACCACTATTCACCTTTCTCCATTGGGAAAATTGGCTATTTAGCCCTACCCTCTGCTTTCTATCTTTTAACCAGTTCCTGATCCACAATAGTACACTGCCTCCTATCCCATGACTCTTTAGTTTTGCCAAAAGTCTCTCATGAGGGACCTTGTCAAAGGCTTTCTGAAAGTCCAGATACCCAATATCAACCGACTCACCTTTGTCCACCTGATTATTCACGCCTTCAAAAAACCATAACAGATTAGTAAGACAAGATCTTCCTTGTCTAAAGCCATGTTGGCTGTCTCTCATTAGTTCATGACTATCTACATGCTGAGTAATTTTATTCTTTATGATGGTTTCTATCATTTTTCCCGGTATTGACGTCAGGCTCACCGGTCTGTAGTTTCCCGGATCACCCCTGGAACCCTTTTTAAAAATTGGTGTTACATTGGCGATCCTCCAATCTTCAGGTATTAGAGATGATTTTAATGATAGTTCACAGATTACTAATAGCAGGTCTGCAATCTCATATTTCAGTTCTTTCAATACCCTTGGATGTATACCATTCGGCCCAGGTGATTTGCTACTCTTCAGCTTATCTAATAGTTTTAATACATCTTCTCGATGTATCGATATTTCCTTCAATTCTTCTGCACCTTTAAATACCACTTCAGTCATGGGTAACATCCCTACATCTTCCTCAGTAAAGACTGAAGCAAAGAATTCGTTCAGTCTCTCCGCTATCGCCTTGTCTCCTCTTAGTGCTCCTTTAACCCCTTTATCATCTAATGGACCAACTGACTCTCTCACAGGTTTTTTGCTACGAATGTACTTGAAGAGGTCTTTACTTAGCGTTTTTGCTTCTGCAGCAAGCTTCTTCTCAAATTCTCCCTTTGCCTGCCTTATCAATGCCTTGCATTTGACTTGCCAGTGCTTGTGCTGTTTCCAGGTTTCGTCGTTTGGCTCTTTTTTCCATTTCCTGAAAGATGCTTTTTTGGCAACAACAGCCTCTCTGACCTCAACTTTAAACCATGCTGGCAGTTTTTTGGACTTCTTTCCACTTTTCTTAAAGCGTGGAAAACAGCTGGTCTGGGCTTCCAAGATAGTATTTTTCAACAACAGCCAAGCCTGATGTACGTCTTTAACCTTTGCAACTGCTCCTTTTAGTTTTTTCTTGACTGTTTTCCTCATTTTATCATAGTCTCCCTTTCGAAAGTTAAAAGGTAGTACTGTGGATTTCCTTACTATCCCTCCTCCACTAATTAAATCAAAGGTGATCATGCTATGATCACTATTGCCAAGTGGCCCCAACAACCTTATCTCTTGCACTAGATCTGGTGTTCCACTAAGGATTAGGTCTAATAGGGCTTCCCCTCTGGTCAGTTCATGAACCAGCTGCTCCAAGAAACAGTCATTTATTTCATCTAGGAACTTTATCTCCCTAGCATGTCCTGACGTGACACTGACCCAGTCGATACCGGGGTAGTTGAAATCACCCATTATTATTACTGTGCTGTAACTTTTGTTAGCTTCCTTGATTTCTTTGAGCATTTCATCATCCATTTGGTCATTCTGGCCAGGCGCTCGATAGTACACCCCCACTGCCATTGCCTTCCCCCTTTTACATGGAATTTCAATCCATATATATTCTACAGCAGATTTTGTTTCCTGCAAAACTTTAATCCTTTCTGACCCAATGCCCTCTCTAACATAGAGAGCAACCCCTCCACCAATTTGATCAGCTCTATCATTACGATATAGTTTGTACCCAGGTATCACAGTGTCCCACTGGTTGTCGTCCTTCCACCATGTCTCTGATATTCCAATCATATCTAACCTTTCATTTAGTGCTATATATTCTAACTCTCCCATCTTATTTTTTAGACTTCTATCATTTGCATACAAGCATTTTAGAGAATGTATTTTATCCATATTAATTTGTCTGTTAGACATGAGTAATTTGGGATCTTTAAGCTCTGTCTGCTCTATACTTGAGGGCATTTGGGCTACTTTACTCTTTTGTGGAACCTCTCTGCTTTTGGTAGTATCCTTCAAAGATACATTCTTCCGAACCATCTGCTCTTGGGCGACTGTCGGCTTTCCCCTAATATCTAGTTTAAAAGCTGCTCTATCTCCTTTTTAAAGGTTAATGCCAGCAGCCTGGTTCCATCCCGGTTAAGGTGAAGCCCATCCCTTCGGAAGAGCCCCTCCTTTCCCCAGAATGTTCCCCAGTTCCTAACAAATCCAAAACCCTCATCTCTGCACCATTGTCTCATCCACGCATTGAGACTCCGGAGCTCTGTCTGCCTTTTGGGTCCTGCGCGTGGAACAGGAAGCATTTCGGAGAATGCTACCCTGGAAGTTCTGGATTTCAACTTCCTACCTAAAAGCCTAAATTTAGCCTCCAGAACCTCCCTACCACATTTTCCTATGTCATTGGTACCAACATGTACCAAGACAGCAGACTGCTCCCCAGCTCTATCTAAGACCTTATGTAGGTGGCGCGTGAGGTCCCGCTACCTTCGCACCTGGCAGGCATGTTACCAGGCGATCCTCACGTCCACCAGCCACCCAGCTATCTACATGCCTAATGATCGAATCACCAACTATAACGGCTGTCCTAACCCTTCCCTCATGGGCACATGGCCCTGGAGAAACTTCCTCGGTGCAAGAGGGTTTTACATCACCTGGAGGACAGGTCCTAGCTACAGGATCACTTCCTGCCACACCAGGGTGATGCTCTCCTGTCACGTGACCTCTCTCCTCCATGGCAACAGGGATGCTGCCAGACTGGAGGTGGGACTTCAGGACTATATCCCTGTAGGTCTCGTCTATGTACCTCTCTGTCTGTCTTATGCTTTCCAAGTCTGCTACTTTAGCCTCTAGAGAACGGACTCGTTCCCTGAGAGCAAAGAGCTCCTTGCACCTAGTGCACATGTAAGACCTCTCACCAACTGGGAGAAAATCATACATGTGACACTCAATGCAAAAGACTGGAAAGCCCCCATCCCGCTGCTGGACTGCTGTCTGCATCTTAGTTTTAAGTTTGTGTTTAGATCTAAGTTCTTTACTTATTAAGGGTTGCTATGGATATTTTTTACTAATAAAACTGAACCTAATACGTGTAATATACCTTGTTCACCTGAAGCGTAACTAATCTCAGGTCCTTAGTGTATGACTGATTTGGGTAATGAGCTTCACCCGAGAGCACCTCCTGTCTTTTAAGATGTGTAAGTACCTATAAAGCTACGATTATCCCAGGGGTGGGAGGGAATTAACACTTATTAAAAAAGAGGGCTGCTACACAGTACCCTGTCTTGTGCTGCTGAGGTAAGCTATATTCTGATTTGATTTAAATTATAGCTCTTAGCTGCTGCTAGGCTCTAACTTCTTATGAAATTTAAAGTACAAGCTCTCTGCTGGGTTCTAAATTTAACCAGAAAGCTCTTTTCTGTGTTGTAAATTTAAGCTAAAAGAACTTTGCTGATGCTAGGCCCTGAGTGACTATTAAATGTAAACTACAAGCTCTCTGCTGGGTTCCAAATGTAACCAGAAAGCTCTCTTCTGTGTTTTAAATTTAAACTAAAAGTACTTTGCTGTTACTAGGCCCTGAGTGACTATTAAATTTAAAGTACAAGCTCTCTGCTGGGTATGAAATGTAACCAGAGAGTTCTCCTCTGTGTTTTAAATGTAAATTTAAACTGCTGCTACTAGGCCCTGACTGATTTAACAAAAATAGTGGATCACAGATTAATTAGCTTTAATACAAAGAATTCCTTTTAGAAAATTACCAGAAGTAAATACTCACAGTTGCAGATCTCCCTCCAGAAGCAACAGTCCCCCTTACCAGTCTTTCAAGGCCATGTGGTCTTTTTCTGTCATCATGTTTCTATGTTTCTATGGTGAAGCATCTGTTGTAAGAGTTGCCTGGGGTAAAGGTTGTTGAAATGGGGACCCCACCAACAGGTTTTGAGTGGACTGCCACCATTAGAGGGACAAAATAAGGCGATTTGAATTTGCTATTTTGTCTGACAGGCACCCTGATGCCTGGGTCCACTGAGTAGATAAAGTCCACTGGCTGCTCTCATATGGAGGCGAGCATAAGGAACCACATGCACGGTAGATGCCATGTGGCCTAGTAGTTGTAACATTTCTCGAGCAGTGAGATAAGGCTTTAGCACTGCTTGAGAAGCTAACTGCACCATGCGAAGGCAACGGGTCTGGGGAAGATAGGCTCTTGCTTTTCTGGTATCCAGCAAAGCTCCTATGAACTCTAGAGACTGAATGGGAGTTAGACTGGATTTTGGGATGTTTATGACCAGACCCAAATACTGAAGGATACTCATTGTTTAAGATAGAGAAATCCTGGCCTCTGATACTGATGGGGCTCGAATGAGCCAGTCGTCTAAGTAGAGGAAGACGAATATTCCTAGAGTGCGAAGAAATGCTGCTACCACAGCCATGCATTTCGTGAACACTCTTGGTGCTGAGGCCAGGCCAAAAGGAAGCACCCTGTACTGGTGGTGCTTTCCTTGAAAAAGGAACCAAAGGAACTTTCTTGTGAGTTGGATGGATGAGAACATGAGTGTACGCATCCTTGAGATCTAGAGAACAAAGCCAATCCTGATTCTGAAGGTATGGCAGCAGAGTTCCCAGAGAAATCATCTTGAATTTCTCTTTGAACAGGAATTTTTTCAATTCTCTGAGGTCTAAAATAAGTCTCTGTCCCCCTGTTTTCTTTGGGATAAGGAAATAGGGGGAGTAAAACCCTGTACCCTGTTGAGGAATGGGTACCTCTTCTATTGCCCCTTGGGCAAGAAGCATAGTGACCTCTTGATTTAACAGGTTGATGAGAGAGGTCTGAGAACTGAACTGTCTTACCATTGTAGGAGGGGGCATGCAGAGAAAATGAAGCTTGTACCCCTCTTTTATAATGGAGAGCGTCCAATGTTCTGCTGTTATCTGTCCTCATCTGGGGGCAAAGTGACACAACCTTTCTGGAATGGTGGAAGGCTCTGGTCCGTTGAGGGCCAGGAAGGCTAAGTTCTCTACATGGAAGTCAAAGGCCTTGTGGAGGCTGAGACGGTTGAGGCTTAGCAGTCTTTGCTTTCCTTTGTTTAGGTGGTTGCTGACTCTTTCGGGCAGGTTGACCTGCAGAACGTCCCTGCTGGGAATAAGAGGGATAAAACCTCTTCTTTTTGGAGAAGAATGGTTTCTTGAAAGATTTCTTCCTTGCAGGATCAGCTGTGGCTTTGGATAATCTATCCAAAGTGGAGTTATCAGCATCCAACTCATTGGCTTTCTCCTGCCAATTTTTGCCGAATAGATTCTCACCTGTACAAGGGATATTGCCCAGTTTGTCCTGCACCCAGAGCTCCAAATCGGATGCCTGGAGCCAGGCAATTCTACGTGCACCTATGGCAATGGCAGAGGTTCTGCTTATGCACTCAAAACAGTCAAAAGCTGCATGATTGACAAACTTAGAAACATCCTGGGCATGTTTAACCAGTGTGAGAAAATCCTGCCTCTTATCATCAGGAAGGAGAGGGCTTAAAATCTCCAAATCTCCCTGTGACGTCTTTAAGGAACATTCCCATATATAAAATATAGGAACTGATCCTGGCAGAAAGCATGGAAGCCTGGAAAGTACGACGTCCAAAGGCATCCAAAGTTCTGCACTCACGTCCTGGAGGATTAGAGGCATGTCTCTTTGCACTCCTGATCCTTCTCATAGCTGATTCCACTACAATGGAGTGGTGAGGAAGCTGAGTCTGGAAACCAGGACAAGGAGGGACTCGATACATGGTATCCAGTCTACGAGAGTGAGGAGAGGTGGTAAGAGGTGTTTCCCACATTCTTAGCATGAGATCATGTAAGATTTCATGGACAGGCAAAGTAGCTGCCTCCTTAGGAGCCTTGGGATATTGTAGAATCTCCAACTCCTTTGCCCTGGGCTCTGTTTCGGGAGCCACAGTAATGGAAAGACCTCGAGCCACCTCCCTGATAAAATCCTGAAAGGAGATATCTTCAGGAGGAGACATCCTAGGTTTAGGAGAGGAAGTCTCCTCCGGGAGAAGTATTCCGGTACCGACAGAGCTGTCAGAATCCTCAGACTCCTCCGAGGATTCAAAGTACCTTCTGTCCGGATGCTCTTGCAGAGCATGATACCCGTACCGACCGAAGTCGGTGCCGGGGGGAATCGGTACCAGAAGGCATAGCATGACTGGGTGCCGTCATAGCATGACTGGGTGCCGGCAAAGCAGACACCAATGTCGATGCTGTCGGTGCCGGTACCGGTTGAACTGTCTGACGCGGTTCCGAGGATGTCGATGCCGCAAAGAGAGCCCCCAGACTGCGTTCAATAGCCAGGAACCTCTGGTCTATCGATGCTGCCGATGATGCCTGGGTGTCGGTACCGAAGAAAGCAGCCGGTACCCCAGAGCATGGCACCAGTAGTTCTGCCGAGGTTGAGGCCTCGAGAACATCCTGGATCCCCGATAATGCTTCGGAAGCCGAAGCCTCCCGCCGGGGCAATTTTGCCGGTACAGAACCCTCAAGGGCAACCGGATTAAATTTTATGTTTTTACATATCATGGTCACATTTCACAATTTTACTCCCTTGTTTGGATTATAGCTAGTTCGCTCTTTACTGAGCAATGACATTGCCGTGTTTGAAAAACAATGGAATGAAGACACAAGTGGGGTTGCAACCTTGTTCTTTATTATAAACTTTCTGGCATAAAAGTTAAAATGGGTAATATATAGTATTCTGTTCATTCTCTACGTCCCATGTTAGATCACTGGTTGCTCATGACGTTCGCTGGTTAAGCCACGCCCATCGTTTTTTGGCGTGTTTTTTCAGCGTTTTTAAAGCCCTCCCAGGCTGTCATCTGGCTTTCTAATTTTGCACAGGATACTTCGCTGCGAAAACTGAAAAGTTTTTTGCTTTAATCCGTCTCCATCAGAAGGTTTTTATCATTTGTTCAGATGGGAGTTTTTTGTTTTTAGCACATCAGGATGAGCGGTTAGTGATTCTGCAAAAGTTCTTTTATTTAAATAAATCCGGGAAGATCAGCACGGTCTCTAAACCACACTACCCGACCTGTTTTAGACAAGATAAGTTTACCAAAACGGCACATTTTAACATAATTGACAATTGTAGCTTTACACGGTTTGTTTACTTTGTATCAGCATGGGTGCAAAATAATTCGGCATCAGAATGGCTGTAGTATAGATGTTCTCCTAATAATTTTTTTAAAATATAAACATCCTCCAAGATGAATTCTTCTTTTTCAGTGGCATAATAATATAAGCATCTTTTAAGAATATTTTTTCACCATACTTTTCTTATCATCTTTTATCTAGTACAGAGTGTGTTTTAGGATATACACTGTTTCTTTACACATTCATATATAGAGTTCACATCAGTTTACAACTCTAATTTGGGTTTTGCTGGTTTTAAAATAGGTAGAATGTACCCTGCCTTTTCTTTTTACTTGTAGCAACATCATCATTTTATAGTTTTGTTTTACTGTATATATTTGTGGTTTAGCTTTTAAATTTTTCTTTCCTATTAGTCTAACATCAGCAAGAATAAAGCACGCTATTACTCTACATGTGCAACGCACCTGTGGTGCATAATTGTAAGTAGGATACAATGTATATGTGGCCCAGGATTGATGATTAATTTAATCTCTTCGCTTAATATCCTCATAATTGAGGGGGACTTCACACTGCCCTGCGTCTTTTTAGGTTAACACAATGTTTATTTAAGTTAACATAAGGTAATAGTGACTTCATATATATATATATATGTATACTTATTTATTTAAGTGTTATTTATTGTATATCTGTTTTTATGATTTATATTTTAATGTTTTTTCTAATTATGTTTTATTTATTTATTTGTATGTTACAATTTTCCCCTGAGGAAGGCGTTTGCCGAAACGCATTGGGGTATATCAATAAAGCACCTTGTGATCATCACTCGCTCTTGCCCTTTGTGTGTCCCTCAAGGGCAACGCCAGAGGCATCTCGATGCTTGGAAGGAGATCTACCCTTTGAGGACCGGCCAGACTTATGTTTAGTTACCTGAGATCCATGGGAGGAAGATGAAGCCCTGGAAGACATCGATGCCACAGAGGTTGCATCAGAGGGAAAAAGGGTGCTGAGCTTAGCAGCTCAGTTTTGTAGACCCCTCTTGGACATCATGGCACAGGCCATACACTCCGAGATGGAGTGGTCAGGACCTAAACATTTGAGACACCACTCATGGGTGTCGGTGACAGAGATGGTACCACCACACTTGTGCACTTCTTGAAACCCAAAGCGGGTTTTTCCATAGTAGAGGAAATTTTGGGCCTAAGGCCCAAAATGGCGCGTGCACCTGAGGAAGAAAAGTTTGGGAAAAAATAGTATATATATATTTTTTTTTTAAAAAGAAGGAAAGAACCACCGGCGGTACCGGTATAGCGTCAAGGAAGGCAGACGCGACCACAAAAAAGAAGGAGAATAGGAAAAATTTTCTGCGGTGACAGGAACGACGACCTGCTGGCTCCGCGGAAAACGAAGAACTGGAGAGAGGCAGTTGGGAAAGGCGGGAAGGCAGCACACAGGCGCTGTGGGATGCTCCCAAAAGCTTTCTTATTGGACGCTGGGGAGCGTTCCCGTGCAGGCTCCGTCGGTACCGACGATACCCATATGTGAAGACTACATTTCCTGCTTGTTCCTGGAGATCTTAAAAAACACTTTCAACCTCAGACTCCACTGTGGAGAATATTGTCCCACCACCAATGCATACAACTGTGCACAAAACCATACCTGTAGGAAGGGGGATATAGATCCTTTTTTCTAATCTTCTTCGCAAAGCCTCATCAATGTCCCATGGGAAATTTGTGGCTGCCAACACCATAACCATTTTTGTGGGGTCGTCATTTTCTAAAGCACCTCCAACACCTGAAATATTTAAGAATGGGTTTTACCATTAAAATGTATTATATAAAGTCAGGAGATTTGTTCTCAATATGATAACAGAAAAATAGATAAAGGCTTGCATACAATCTTAAAAGCAATTTTCAAAACAGCCTGCCTAGGTGGAAAGCCTGCTGGTACCTTGCACAAAATTCAAAAGAGACTGTCAGTGCCTACTTTCCCTTTGAAAACTGCCCGTGAACTTTGAATCTGTTGCTTTTTATCCTTGTGGGTTAAATTTGGTTAGGAAATAGCACAAAGGAACAGTCAGCAGAAAGCAAGGTGCCATATGCAGTCTCTCCTCAATAAGATCCTGCTGCAATTTTTGTTGGTCTTACCTGTTTCCTCATGCCACACTCCTCCCTCAAAAGGAAAATGAAACAGCAGCTGGCTGCCTCAGGAGACTCTGCAGTTTACAGGCCGGTGGATAACTTCATGCGGACTGTTGGCAGGGATGTGTCTCCAGAATGTTTGCTGTATTTTGCGCGGTGGAAGGAGACTGTCTGCTCACCTCTGAACACGAGACATCTCTTAACCCGCCGTTCCGACTCCTCTTGGAGCAGCTGGTCTGGAAGCATATAGCGATCAGTGCGGAGCGTGCATCAGGAGTTAAAGTTGGCATTTTCCTCTGGCACAGCTGCTATGAACTGGGAATGTGTCCCTCATTTTGGAGGTCTGGATCAGCGTATCTAGGGCACCTGGTGGATCTGCAGAGCCGTTGGTGTGGCCGCATTTCGGTGAGGCATCTTCTATTTCAACTCAAAGACTGAATCCCACAAATTTGGAGAGCTTCCCCTCTGCAGTCCTGCAGACTATTTTGGGGAGACCAAAAATCTTTCATTTTGAGACATTGTGGGATGGGTTATTTTCTTTGGAGAAGTCCCCATCTAGCTAGCTGCAAAATATTGCACTTTCTATTGGTGAAAGAGCATGACCGGGAATTAACTGAACTTAAATTTAAACTTGTTAAATTTGAGGAGAAAACTGAACAGATTTGTTCTTCTAGAGTGGCTTTTGTTAAAGATTCAGGTGTTATTCATAAAACACTTGAATTTTTGGAAAATGCCAAAAGGATTTGAGACTTCTGAATTTTCTAAAGGTCCCAAAAATTTCTGTTCAGGAACTATTTAGGAAATGTTTTATTACTATCCTGAAGACACCCCTTGAGTTGGTCCCCTGGTTACTAGGGTATTTTATCTACCAACTGCCAAGGTTAAGTTACTGGAGAGGCAAGAGCAGTCGCCTTTGATATCTTTGGAAAGTATGGATTTAACAGCCTTTTGGGTGAAATCTGATTCTGAACAGATGGCTGCTGCAATGTTCTTAGTTACGTTGGCTCTAGAACTCGACAAAGATTGGTTACTTAAAATGTTTGTCAGATTCAAAGATACTCTTTTTCAACACTTTTCTAGCCCCTCTGTTGTCTATGATCCAGGACTACGGTGTTAGTTCCTTTTGTTATGCTGATATCATCATTTTAGTTTACTAGACATCTTCATTTCTCACACCTGATTTTCTCTTCCATCAATTTGTATTTGGATGCTTTATGGCTAGAATCTCATCATCTCACGCAAAATACATTTAAGTCCCAGGCTCTTTGGATTACTAAAAGCACTTCATCTTTTACAGTGAGTGCTGGGATCAAAGGTGTTGTTCTACAATTGGTTCATTCCCTTATATATTTAGGCATCATTTTTGACTCCCAATTAGCCTTCAATCAACAAGTTTTCGCTACAGCATGGTCTTTGTTCTTTTCAGTTCGTAAAATCCGTTCAGTTAGATCTTTTCTTTCTGTCGGTGCTCTAAGCACTCATCTTCACTTTTGTAATCTTGCACATTGATTACTGTAACTCAATCCACTGCGGCCTAAAGGTCCATAAGCCAGAAAAAATTTGCAATTCATTCAAAATACGGCTATTGTTCTTCTCACCAATGCTTCCAGATTTGATCATGTTTCTCCAATGTTTATATTCGTTATCACTGGTTGCCGCTCCCATACAGATTTCATTTCAAAATTTTGATGCTTGCTCATAAAACATTTTAACACTGGTCTTCCTCTCTACTCTCCTGATTCCTTATAGGCCATCTCTGACACTCTGCTCTCAGAATGAGAATTTGTTAGTCCCCCCTGTTACCGCCGCACGCATGGAAGCATCACGCAATTCAACATTTTAGTTTTTAGCCCCCTTCCTCTGGAATGCTCTTCCTTCCAATATATGCAACTAGACCTCATTTAAGAAATTCAAGTATCTATTAAAGACACACTATTTTAAGGGGGCTTTTTGGGACTGCCCAACCTAGAGTGGTGGCTTTCTATGTTGTTTGCTTTCTTTGCTATTCCTCTTGCTTCATTTCCTGTAAAAAATGGCATTCCTTTCTATATTTAGCTTATTTTAGTTATTGTACACCACTCAGATGCCTCACAACCTTGAGCGGTATAGGAAGTTTTTCTTAATACTACTACTACTACTAAGTTTATGGACTGTAGAGTAAGGATGTTTCCAGATGTATCAAGGGTAACAAAGGAGAGAAGGGAGCAATTTCTTTTGTTAAAACCTGATGTACTAGGGAGAAAAGCAAGATGGCTGACATGCGTTAGATGTCGCGGCTGTGTCGGTGCTATATTTCCTCTTCATCAAATGCCGCGTAAAAGAAAAGCCAAAAGCTGGACATTACCTGCGGCTACGGCTGCGGTGTCGAAAGGTCCTCTTGATTCCTTCTTGAGGCCCGCTGGTGTGTAGGAAGCTCCGGTGTTACCAGGTTCGTTGGGGGCATCGGGAGCAGGAGGCGGCTTGCCGCGCCCCTCTAAGCTGCAGGTCTCACTTAGCCCAGAGGTGCGGACCCCTCAGATCCAGCCTGCTCTGCTCGCTGTGGGAGTAGCAGAAATGGATCTCCGTTGCTTCGGGGAAGCCGTGCTCGCTGAGTCATCGTCTCCTACAATGCTGGGTAGCAACGCGGCAGTTGTGCTTGGGGCTGCGGAGCCTGCGGGTGCAGTGGTTGGCTCAGCTGGGAGTAGAGGAAGTCTGTCCGCTGAATCTGGTGCCGGGCTCAGGTATTTCTTCTCCTACCTCTACTGGGATTACTGGTGTTTTGCCTGTGCAGTCTGTTCTTCAACGTCCGGCAGCAGTCACTTTGGATTCCCTCTGGGAAGGTCTCCAGGCCTTAGAGCATTCTTTCATATCTCAGTTTGGAGTTCTTCAGAATGCCTTAGCCCTTATGCTTCAGTCTGCTGATCATCAAAAGAAGGAAGTAGCTACTATTTCTGCTAAAGTGGCCCAGTTGGAGGAAAAAGCGGAGGGCGTAATAACCTTTTCAGGTACTGTTTCAAATGATTTAACAGCTATCCATGGGAAGATAGAGATGTTGGAGAACTCTGTTTATAAGAGAAATCTGCGCTTGTTGAACTTTCCTTGGGTGCCTACTGTGTCGCCAAAGAAGTTGTTTAATACATACGCTACATCTATATTGAAACTCCCTGTGGAGTCTGTCCCTCCTTTGGCTAGAATTTATTATTTGCCCACTGCCAAGCGCAAGGTCCATGGTGTCTCTTCGCCTGCTCATTCACCGCCAATGGACTTTCTGGATTTAACTGAGTTTCTGGAAACTACTGATCCAGGGTATATCCCACGGGCCACTTTGCCCCTTACTGTGGCACTGGAGCCAGACCGAGATTTGCTTTTGAGACTTTATTTCAAGGCAAGAAATGAGACCTTCATTGGGGGGGGGGGGGGAGGGGGACAATAAGGATGTTCACGGACGTTTCTAAACCTACCCAGAAGCGTAGGCAGCAATTTCTCCTATTAAGACCTCGGGTTTTACAGCTGGGTGGTTTGTTTTTCCTATGCTATCATGTAGATGTTTAATTAAATATCAAGGAGTTAGTTATACCTTTTTTGAGCCGGCACATTTAACTCAATTTGTTACTAGTAAGAATATTCCTCTACATAGCAGTTATTTCCACTTCCTCCCTTGGTTTCAGGGGGGGAGTGGTCGGAGGTCTGTGCATTGGTTAATTCTACACCAGTGTTGTGTCTATTTCCTCTGACTTTTTCTTTTGAATTGTGACTTGCTTTTCTCTCAAATTGTGGGCTAGTGAATTTGAATTTTGTTCATATTTAGTGCAAAGATAAAGGTGTAATTCCCCCTTATTTGTATGTTTCTTTTTCCTGTATTGTATTCTTCACTGTAACAAGTTTTTTCTTGTGTAAAATTTGAAAATTGCATAAATAAATAATTTAAAAGAATAAACCTGATATACTCCAACTGGGTAGTTTATTTTTTCTTCACTTCCCTTGTAAATGTTTGGTTAAACCTGGGGGGGAGGAGATGGGGAAGGCAGGGAGCAGGTATCTGTTATATTTTCTTTAAGTCACAGCAATTGTCTGCTTTTGTTGCTTATAGAAGTGCCGTTGTACAGACTGCTAATACTGGGGGTGGTCCTAATGCATAGTGGGATCACTAGTCAGATAGATTTTTCTGTATCCATGCCTTAGCCTTTATTTTCCTTTAATTAATTTCCTTTGCAGAGTGTATTGCTTTGCTACTTATTATTGGCTTGAAGGTTTTGCTTTTTAGTATTTATTTCTGGAACATTGGAATTTTTTCCTTTTTTCTTGTTTAATGCCTTTTTCTACAACAAGAATTGTTTAAAATGAAAAACTGGCTTAAATAAAAACATTTTATCCCTTTCCACTCAGATAAATTTTCTATATGGCTCATGCCAGATTGGAATAAATTTTAACAAGAAACTTCCCAAATTACAACCAATATGATGTACACATTCTACAGTAACCAGTCATGTTGTGTTTTGGGCCATAAACTAGGATGTTATTCATATGTTCACAGTGCAACAAATGATTGGAATGGGAAAATTTAAATGTTCCACAGGGTGGGACAGCCAGGTGGAAAGGTTTAAAAAGGAAATAGCACAAATACACTATAAAATGCAATGTGCTATTCCCTAATCTGACCCAAGAGAATGTCTCCCCTTAACCCACTAAGGCGGTAATTGTATGACAGGTGCCTATAAACATTTCCAAATATGGACTTATGTATAGTCTTTATTTGTTGTCTTTTTCTATGTTTCTATAGGCATCTACTTGTCTTTATAAAATACTAACATATGTACCTTTATAAAATAGCTCTGGGAGCCTATCTCCAGTAGCACATCTATGTTCTTGCAAAACTCTGGTAAAGATTTGTGCATGTACTCTATGTGGGTACACAAATAAGTTCTAAAGTTCGCATGTACATTAAGATTCCACACTTGCTCCACTCAGACTATACTCCTGGCAACTCCTATGCATGTGGATGGTAATCTTATAACAAGGTACTTACATAAGTGCTTTTCTCTCTCTCTTTCCTTTCCTCTCTTTTCTATTATTTTAATTGGCGTTCCTTTTCTTTTTCCTGCAGCCCTATTTTTAAATATTTTTAAATATTTTCGAATATTTTTAAATTATTTTTAATTTTATTGTAAACCGCTCAGGTGCCCATGGTGTTGGGCGGTATACCAAGTTTTAAATAAACATAAACATAAACATGTTTCTATAGGATCTCTTAGGGAGAGGAAAGGATTGTAGAACTTATGAATGGGCAGATTGTATGGTCTTTAGAACATAAGAGCATAAGATATGCCATACTGGGTCAGACCAAGGTCCATCAAGCCCAGTATTCTGTTTCCAACAGTGGCCAATCTAGGTCACATGTACCTAGCAGTTTCCCCAAGAGACACAAGTTCCACAATGCTTGTACTGGGTCAAGCATTGATATCTTCGGTCACTTCTTAATAATGGTTTATGGACCTTTCCTCCAGGAACTTGTCCAAACCTTTTTTAAACCCAGCTACACTAACAGCCTTTACTACATCCTCCGGTAACAAATTCCAGAGTTTGATTACACGTTGAGTGAAAAAATATTTTCTTTTATTAGTCTTAAATAGTTTACCCTGTAGCTTCATTGCATGTCCCCTAGTCTTTCTATATTCTGATAAGGTAAACAATCGATCTACGTTTACCCGTTCCACTCCGTTCATTAATTTATAGACTTCTATCATATCTCCCCTCAGCCGTCTCTTTTCCAGGTTAAAGAACCCTAACCTTTTTAGCCTTTCTTCATAGGAGTATCCTTCCATCCCCTTTACCATTTTGGTGGCTCTTCTCTGTACCTTTTCTAAAATCGCTATATATCCTTTTTAAGATACGGCGACCAGAATTGCACACAATATTCAAGGTGCGGTCTCACCATGGAACGATATAGCGTAGTTACTCACCTGTAACAGGTGTTCTCCAGGAGCAGCAGGAATCAGTCCTCACATATGGGTGACGTCGGCGCCGACGGAGCCCTCGCGGAGCAATTTTCCCCAGCTTTCAAAGAAAGCCTTTGGGAATTGCAGCGCGCATGCGCGGTCCTCTTCCCGCCCAAGGGTGCCATCTTGCTCAGTCAGATGACATAGCAAAAAGACAGCAAAAATTAGCAAAAACGAAAGCATAAAACTGCAACTCCAAGGGGAGGAGGGAGGGTTGTGAGGACAGATTACAGCTGCTCCAGGAGAACACCAGTTAAAGGTGAGTAACAACGCGTTCTCCAGGACCAAGCAGGAAGTCAGTCCACACAAATGGGACACCCAAGCTTAAGGCTACCGGAGACCCAAAGCACAAAATGAGCTCCCTCTAGCTCAGCAGCACAGAAGGAAGGAATCTTCTCTGAATACGTCTCCAACCGGTAGCCCAACATCCGGGATGGAGGGTAGGAGTTGCCTATACCTCGAAGAGGTTACGGAGGACTGCCTGTCCGAAAGCACTGTCCCTGCGGGACTCCCTCTCCAGGCAGTAATGGGCTGCAAAAGTCTGGCTTGAAGACCAAGTAGCGGCCCGGCAGATGTCTGCCAACGGAACAGAGCGGAGGTAAGCCACTGAAGTAGCCTTCGCCCGAACACGATGACCGGTGACTCTACCTTCCAGCACGAGGCCCGCAGCCTCGTAAGCCCAAGCGATGCAGTCCGCAATCCAGATGGACAGAGTACGCTTGGAGACAGGGAGCCCCAACTTGTTGGGATCATAAGACACGAAGAGCTGAACAGCTCTTCGGTGCTCCCGCGTACGGTCAAGGTAGAAGTTCAGCGCTCTTCTACAGTCCAGGGTATGCAGGACCATTTCAGCTCGGCTGGAGTGTGGCCTGGGAAAGTAGGTCAGAAGTACCACCTCCTGGTTGATGTGAAAAAGGGAAACCACTTTAGGAAGAAACTTAGGGTGAGTCCGTAGGACTACACGGTTCTTGTAGAACCTAGTGTAAGGAGGATCAGATACCAGGGCCTGCAGCTCACTAACGCGTCTAGCAGAAGTGAGGGCCACCAAGAACAAGGTTTTCCAGGAAAGAAAACGAAGAGGACAGGTAGCCATAGGCTCAAAAGGCGGACAGGTAAGCCGCTGTAAAACCACATTGAGATCCCAGTTCGGGGCTGGCGGGCGCAAAGGTGGTTTAAGGAGTAGGAGGCCCTGGAGAAAACGAGCCACCAGAGGGTGGCTGGAAAGAGGCCTACCATCCACCGGTAGGTGGTGCGCAGAAATAGCACTGAGGTGGACCTTGACCGAGTTGGACTTAAGTCCAAGATTGGAAAGGGAAAGCAAGTACTGCAAGACCACTGATGTTGAACAGGAGAAGGGGTCTTGCGACTGCTGAGTACACCAGACGGAGAACCGACGCCACTTAAGAGCGTAGGACTTCCGGGTGGAAGGCCTCCTGGAGGCCAAGACGACCTCTTCCACATCTGGAGGCAGCTGGAGAGGAGCAAGGACTACCCTGTCAGCAGCCGGCCATCAGATGAAGGGACCAAAGGTTGGGGTGCAGGAGCGTCCCCTGATCCTGCGAGAGGAGGTCGGGCTGAAACCCCAGAGGAAGAGGGGTGTCCACTGCCAGCTGCATCAGAAGCGGGAACCAAGGTTGTCTCGGCCACCGGGGAGCCACTAGGATCACCGACGCCTTGCCTCTGAGAACTTTGAAAAGCGTCCGAGACACCAGAGGCATGGGTGGAAAGGCATACAAGAGGCCTGTGGACCATGGAATCATAAAAGCATCCGCCGCTACCCGGAGAGGATGCGGCTGTCGAGAGCAGAATCTGGGAAGCTGCCGGTTCAGAGGACTGGCGAACAGATCCATGGTGGGGAGGCCCCACCCGGAGAAAGATCCGCAGAACCACAAGGGGATCCAATCTCCACTCGTGCGGTTGGAGGATCATGCTCAGTTTGTCTGCCAGGTAGTTTTCTTGACCCGGGAGATAGACAGCTTTGAGGACGAGGTTGCGATGGACGGCCCAAGAGCAGAGCTTCTGTGCCTCCTGACAGAGAAGGAAGGAGCCGGTTCCGCCTTGTTTGTTCACGTAGAACATGGCAACCTGATTGTCTGTCTGGACAATTACCGACTGGTGAGAAATCAGCTGAGAGAAGGCTTTGAGCGCTAGGCGGATGGCCCTGAGCTCCAGGAAGTTGATCTGCTGAGCGGACTCCCAAGGAGTCCAGAGACCCTGAGTACAAGTCCCTTGGCAATGTGCTCCCCAACCCTGGAGAGAAGCATCGGTCGTCAGGACCCGAGGAATGTGTAGGGGGCTGAAAAGTCACCCCCAGCACTAGGTTTGGCAGATGAAGCCACCATCGCAGAGAGGAGACCAGCTGGTCGGAGATCTGTACGGAGTCCGCTAGGCTCCCAGTGGCCTGATGCCATTGTTTGCGAAGGCACCATTGAGCAGGTCGCATGTTCAGGCGGGCATTGGGGGTTACATGGACCGTGGAAGCCATATGGCCGAGCAGTCTCAGAAATTGCCTGGCCGAGACCAGGGAATTGCTGTGAAAGCGGCTGGCGAGATCCATGAGCCTCTGGGCCCTGTCCAGAGGCAGGAAGGCCCGCGCCTGAAGAGTGTCCAACCTGGCGCCGATGAATTCTAGATCTTGAGAGGGGAGCAAAGTGGACTTTGCGAAGTTTATGACAAAACCCAAGTGCTGGAGCAGAGCCACAGTGCGATGAGTAGCCTGAGTGGCTTCTTGGGCAGACTGGGCCCTGATGAGCCAGTCGTCCAGGTATGGGAACACAAAGAGACCTTGAAGTCTCAGATAGGCCGCCACCACTGCGAGGCATTTGGTGAACACCCTGGGGGCGGAGGATAGGCCGAAAGGCAGTACCCTGTACTGGTAATGGTGTCCGCCCACAACAAACCTGAGGTATTGTCTGTGGTCGGGATGAATAAGGATATGAGTATACGCATCCTTTAGATCTAAGGAGCATAGCCAGTCTCCCTGCTGGAGGTAGGGCAGCAGGATTCCAAGGGTAAGCATTTTGAACTTTTCCTTTGCAAGGAACTTGTTGAGGTTTCGCAAGTCTAGGATGGGTCTGAGGCCTCCTGTTCTTTTCGGAATCAGGAAGTATCTGGAATAAAACCCTTGACCCTTCAGGTGGTGGGGCACCGGTTCCACGGCTTGTTCCTGAACAAGACTTGCTAACTCCTGAAGGAGTAAGTCCCTGTGCAGAGGGAGTCTGGAAGGCTCCCCTGTAAAGTAGGAGGGAGGTACCTGGTGAAAATGAAGAAGATAGTCCTTTTGAACTATCTGAAGCGCCCAGGTATCTGTGGTGAGGTTGGACCACCTGTGGGCAAAGTGGACCAGCCGGCCTCCTGTGCTGAGAGAAACCAGCTGAGGGGGAGAGGCTATGCTGAGAAAGTCAAAAACCCCCACCCTGCTGAGCAGGGGCCGGTGGTGCAGGCTTGGGGGCTTGCTGCCTACGGGACCCATCACCCCGTCCCTTGGCCTGCTTTCCCTGTGGGGGAGCTGGTGAGGCCTGATACTGAGGGTAGTATTTATTTATAGGCAGCACCTTTCCTAGGGTAAAAGGGCTTTTCCCGAGGCCTTCTTCTTTTGAGAAGGGGCAGAGGTCTTCCTTGAGAGACGAGTCCTGGTGAGAGTCTCCGTCTCGATTTGTGCAGCCTTCTCATCCATGGGCTTGCCAAAGAGTCATCACCTCGGCAGGGGTCATCGACCAACTGTCCTGTACCCAGGGCTCGAGGTCGGACGTCTGAAGCCAAGCCTGGCGGCGTCCACCGATGCAGGCCGCGGCTACCCAAGCCGAAGCCTCAAAACCATCATAGGCTGCTCGAGAGATAAACTTGGAGCACTCCCGAATACCAGTAGACAAGGATTGGAACCTCTGCAAAGGTTCGTCGGAGAGACCAGCAGAGAACCCGGTTATTTCCTTAGCCAGGTCTCGGAGATACATGCCCATGTAGAGCTGGTATGTCTGGACTCGACAAGCAAGTATAGAGCCCTGGAAGCACTTCCTACCGAGGGCATCCAGGCTTCGGGCTTCCCTACCCGGGGGCACCGAGGAGTGCATTTTTTGACTCTTGTCTATGCATGGCCGATTCCACCACCATGGAATGGTGCGGTAGTTGTGCCTTTTGGAACCCGGGGCTCTTGCGGACTCAATAAATGGAATCGACCCGCTTGCTTAACACCGGCGACGACGCCGGGCTCTCCCACATGCGGAAGAGAAGCCGTTCCAGCATTGGAGGAAACCGGTACAATAAAGGCCTCCTTCGGGGGAGAGTCATATTGGAGGGCATCGAGTTCTTCGACTCGAGGCTCCTCCTCGGGATCCGCAGGGAAGGCCAAGGCTTTGGCCATATCCCTTTCGAAGTCCGAGAACCGGGTATCCTCCGGGGGGGACCGTCTCCGAGGTTCGGACTCGGGGGAGTCCGAAGGGACACACCGAGTCCGAAAGGAACCAGGTGACTCTTCGTCCTCAGATTCCCAGGCCGACTCCTCGGAGGAGGAGTCGACCGGCTCCGGTCGGGCGGGCACCGATGCCATCCGCCCCGACGCCGAGGGAGTCGGCGTCGACGACCTCGGTCCCGAACGGGAGGCCGAAGGAGACCTCGACTGAGGATCGACTCGAACCCTCATGGACTCGAGGATCGGCTCGGTCTCCGGGGTCGACTTGGAGGTCGACGTCCCGGCGGTCAGGGCAGAAGCGCCAGCGAGGCCAGCGATCAATGCCCGCTGCTGGTCCAAGAAGGCAGACAAACTGCACTCCAAGGCCGTCAACCTGAGTCCGAGCTCAGGAGACCCAGCAGCCCCCGACTCGGGCCCCGATGGCGTCGGGCCCGACGTCGGGTCCTTCGGAGGCGAGTCCACGAGGACAACAGTACTTACGTGAGCGGGCAAGTCCACCTCGAGTCGAGGATGTTTTTGACGGCCTTTCCGACTCCAAGGACCTGGGACGGGAATCGGGGCTATGCGACCTGGCCCTCGAGGAACCAGGAGCGTCCACCGATCCCGCCCTCGCGAGTTTCTTCTTCCGATGATGCTCCCGGGTAGGAGACCCCCTTTCAGAGGAACTCCGACGATGCTCAGGACCAGAGTCCCGAGACGTCGAAGCCTCTGACGAGGTCCGAGCCCGGCTGGAGTCAGAGAAGATACGCTCCCGCTGGTGCTGCCGACTCCTCAATGCTTTTGAGGACATTTTGCCGCATGGCGTGCAGATCATGGGGTCATGATCTGGGGCCGAGGCAGCGGAGGCAGAAGTCATGAATGTCTGTAAGAGACATAGGTTTCTTACAGAGGTCACACTTTTTGAAACCACTGGCCGCCATCGGGGGAAAAAGGGCCCCTGCGAGGTCGAACGACCGGGCAGCCAGGGAAAAAGGAAAAAAGCGCGAAATCTGTCACGAAGGACAAAAAAACCAACCGAAAAATAATGGACGGACTCGCAACCGGCGTCGCGAGTCCGGGCGGGAAAAGAACCGGCGTCGAACCGAAGAAAAAAAAACAGAGAAAAATAGAGAAAAATCAACTTTTCTGCGGGGATTCACAGGCAACGTCTGTAGGGCTCCGCAGAAAAAAAGAAGACTGAGCAAGATGGCACCCTTGGGCGGGAAGAGGACCGCGCATGCGTGCTGCAATTCCCAAAGGCTTTCTTTGAAAGCTGGGGAAAATTGCTCCGCGAGGGCTCCGTCGGCGCCGACGTCACCCATATGTGAGGACTGACTTCCTGCTTGGTCCTGGAGAAAGAGGCATTATAATATCTTTTGTTTTATTTTCCATTCCTTTCCTTATCATACCTAGCATTCTATTTGCTCTCTTGGCCGCCGCTGCACACTGGCCGAGGGTTTTAACATGGTATCCACAATGACGCCTAAATCTTTTTCCTGGGTGGTGGTTCCTAATGTGGAACCTTGCATCGTGTTGTAACCATAGTTTGGGTTGTTCTTCCCTAGGTGCATAACCTTGCACTTGTCCACATTAAATTTCATCTGCATTTTGATGCCCAGTCTTCCAATTTATCAAGATCCTCTTGCAATTTTTCACAATCCTCTTGGGTTTTAACAACTTTAAATAGTTTTGTGTCATCTGCAAATTTGATAACCTCACTCGTTATTCCACTTTCCAGGTCATTTGTGAATATGTCAAAAAGCAGCGGACCCAGCACAGATCCCTGGGGTACACCACTATTCACCTTTCTCCATTGGGAAATTGGCCATTTAGCCCTACCCTCTGCTTTCTATCTTTTTAACCAGTTCCTGATCCACAATAGTACACTGCCTCCTATCCCATGACTCTTTAGTTTCGCCAAAAGTCTCTGATGAGGGACCTTGTCAAAGGCTTTCTGAAAGTCCAGATACACAATATCAACCAACTCACCTTTGTCCACCTGTTTATTCACTCCTTCAAAAAATCATAAACAGATTAGTAAGACAAGATCTTCCTTGTCTAAAGCCATGTTGGCTCTCTCCCATTAGGTTGTGACTATCTACATGCTGATTAATTTTATTCTTTATGATGGTTTCTACCATTTTTCCCGGTACTGACGTTAGGCTCACCGGTCTGTAGTTTCCCGGATCACCCCTGGAAACCCTTTTTAAAAATTGGTGTTACATTGGCGATCCTCCAATCTTCAGGTATTAGAGATGATTTTAATGATAGTTCATAGATTACTGATAGCAGTTCTGCAATCTCATATTTCAGTTCTTTCAACACCCTTGGATGTATACCATCCGGCCCAGGTGATTTGCTACTCTTCAGTTTATCTAATAGTTGTAAGACATATTCCCGATGTATCGATATTTCCTTCAATTCTTCCGCACCTTTAAATACCACTTCAGTCATGGGTAACATCCCTACATCTTCCTCAGTAAAGACCGAAGCAAAGAATTCATTCAGTCTCTCCGCTATCGCCTTGTCGCCTCTTAGTGCTCCTTTAACCCCTTTATCATCTAATGGACCAACTGACTCTCTCACAGGTCTTTTGCTACGAATGTACTTGAAAAGGTCTTTATTTCACGTTTTTGCTTCCGCAGCAAGCTTCTTCTCAAATTCTCTCTTTGCTGATGAGTCAGTTGTCCAGATAGGGAAAGACGAAGGCCACTTGTAGGTGCAAATGGGTGACTAATAGTGCAATGAGGCCAGGCCGAAGGGGAGTACCTTGTACTAGTAGTGCTCTCCTCGCACCACGAATCTTAGATACCATCTATGGGAGGGGTGGATCAGGATGTGGGTGTATGCATCCTTCAGATCCAAGAAGCAGAGCCAGTCTCCCTGGTGGAGGTAGGGCAGCAGTGTCCTAAGGGAGAGCATCTTGAACTTCTCCCTCATGAGATACTTGTTCAGGTTTCGCAAATCTAGTATGGGCCAGAGGCCCTCAGTTCTTTTGGGGACAAGGAAGTACCTGGAGTAGAAGCCCTTTCCCCATAGATGTTTGGGTACAGGCTGCATTGCCCTGTCCTTGAGCAGCAGGCCTGCGAGCTCTGAAAAGAGCAAGGTCTGGTAAAGGAGAGGCTGCACAGGCTCTCCTGGGAAGAACTCTGGGGCTGTTTGCTGGAAGCGAGGAGATACCCCTCCCGTATCACCTGACGGACCCACTGGTCTGTGGTGACCCCGGCCCGCCTGTGGGCTGGGGAAGGTATCCCGGATGGGGGGGGGGGGGGAGGCGCCCCTGCCACGGGAGGCAAAAGCACCCCAGGGGGTGGGTGGGAGATGGGGCCTGGGGTTTTCTGAGCCTTGGGCTTCCTGGGCCCGTGGCCCTGGCCCTTGGGCTGAGGACCCTGTTGTTGCAGTCCAGAGAAGGGCTGGTTAGTGAGCCTGATGAAAAGATCCCTTCTTACTCGGGAAAGAGGATCTTTTCCCTGATAGTTTCCTCCAGAGGACAGCTGAGGTCTTCCTGGAGAGTCTCTGCCTGGTCCCAACCTCGGCCTCTATCTCAGCCACCTTGTTGGCCATGGGTTTGCCGAACAGATTTTCTCCAGTGTAGGGGACGTTGAGCAATTTCTCTTTTACCCACTACTTGAGGTTGGAGGTCTGCAGCCAGGCCTGGCATCAGGTGCTGATGCCAGCTGCTACTATTCAGGTTGCCGATTCAAAGCTGTCATAGGTGGCTCGGGAGAGGAATTTTGAGCAGTCCCAGATCCCGGCTGTTAGGATTTGAAACCTCTGAAGAGGTTCACCGGCGAGGCCTGTGGCGAAGTCCGCCAGTTCCTGGGATGAGGCCCTTAAGGTACATACCTATGTACAACTCATAAGCCTGTATCTGGCAGCTGAGCATGGAGACCTGAAAACACTTGCGCCCAAGGGTGTCGAGGGCTCTGGCCTCTCTCCCCGGCAGGACGAAAGGAATAATTCTTCTGGCTCTTAAGTTTTTGCATCGCTGACTCTACAACCATGGAGTTATGCGGTCAATAAGGCTTTTGGAAGCCAGGGCCCTTTTTGATGCAGTAGATGGCGTCGAGGTGTCGGTTGACCACAGGCACCAATGCTGGGGACTCAAACAGTTACCTCCTGCAGATGTGGGAGTATAGGCTGCAACGGCAGCATGAAAGTCTCCTTTGGTGGGGACTCATAATGAAGGATCTCCAGTTCTTCAGTGCGTAGGTCCTCCTTTGATTCGATCAGGGCCAACAGGGCCCGGGCCATATCTCAGACAAAGTCATGGAAGGCCATGTCCTCCGGCAGAGAATGGCGCCAGGGGAGACGGCTCTGAGGGGATGTCTTGGTGTCAAGAGGTCTCTGGGGAGGTCTTGATGTCACGAGGTCTCTGGGGAGTCCTCGTCATTGATCTCCCACTCAGAGCCAGAGAGCATTGAGGACTCCAAGGCTAGGGACTCCCATGCCTCAAGGCCAGTTTCCAGGGAACCAAGTTCCTCCAGAGGGTCTCGGGTCCGACCCTCCGAAACTGGTCGGGGAGGACCAGACACCCGAGGATCAGAACCAGGACCTCTATGGGTGTTGAGGACACGCCCGAGGCTGATTGTGCTCGGTGCCTGGATCGATGCCTGGGGACTCCCCCACAGTTGGGAGCCCAGTTGTCGGGGCAGATGATGCAACAAGCCAGACATCACTTCCTGCTGCAGGGCCAGGATGGCAGAGATATTCTGCTCCAGGGCCACCATTCTGGTTTCAAGGTTAGAAGGCTCTGCAGCTTTTGGCATGGGTACTGATGTTCTTGGGCCTGACGGCGTTTTCGCAAGCACATTCTCAACAAAGACGCAGCCTTGAGGAGCCTCGCGCGGTCTACAGTGACTGAAGACTTCTTCTTGGAGACCTTTGGGGGGGGCGCTGTTTGGAGTCACTAGAGTCCCTCTGCGGGACCTTATCGAGTTTGGCTGGTGGAACCTCGATGGGCTTCGAGGATTTTTTCTTCTTCTTCTCAGAGTCCGGGGTCCTTTCGTTGGAGCCGCCGCTGCTGGACTCAGAGGACACCCGGGCCTCCCAGGAAGTGCTGACCTGGGAGCTCAGCGTTGGGAAGCTGGAGCAGCGTCGGACCGCGGGAACATCCTCCTCTGCAACTCGTACTGTTTCTTGTTGGTTTTTGGAGTCATGGCCTGGCACAGATCGCAGGTGGTGCTGTCATGGTCCGGGTCCAGGCAGCGTAAGCAGCATTCGTGGGTGTCTGTGACAAACAGTCTGATTGCAGCGGTCACATTTTTTGAACCCACCGGGAGACATGGTGGGGGCACCCAGCCAGGGTTGACAACCTCCGGGTGAAAAAAGGGCATGAATGCCAGTCAGGGCAAGCCAGGGCCGCCGCCAGCTTGAGGCGGGAAGAGGAGCCGGTATGCAAACCAGGAAAAAAACAATTTAGGATAATTTTGGGGAGATATTTCCAGGGAAACAGGACACGTATCCGTTGGGCTCTGAAGAAAAAAGGAGACTGAACAGGATGGCACCCTTGGGCGGGAAGGGGACTACTATGCATTGTAACGTTCCCAAAGGCTTTTTTGAAAGCTGGGGAAATGCTCTGTGCAGGCTCCTTCGGCGACAACATCACTCATATGTGAGGGCTGACTTTCCTGCTTGTTCCTGAAGAACAGAAATATTTGTTAAGCAATTCTGCTTTATCCTTATCCATTTCTGCATATTCCTCCCCTGCACCCTTTTGTATGACAATACCATTTTGCCCTTCCTCCTCTCACTAACATATCTGAAAAATGTCTTATCCCTGCATTTTATTGCATTGGCTATTTCTTCTTCTTTTTGTATCTTTGTTTTCCTGACTTGCTAGCTTCTGTTAAGTTTTTCCAAATATAGATGTCTGTCTTCCTCTCTCTGTGATCACTTGCATTTCATGAAGGCCTCCCTCTTTTTTCTTCACCTCTTCAGCTACTTCTTTTGAGAAAATATAGCGGCCTCCTTTTTCTTTTACATTTGTTTACCTTTCTAACAAAAAGATATGTTGCCCTTAAAATATCCCCTTTCAGTTTTGCCCACTGTTTTTCTACAACCCCCAGCTTTTCCCATCCCACCAACGACTCTTTGAGGTACTGTCCCATCTTGGCAAAGTTGGTTTTCCTAAAATCTAAGACTTTGAAAGGATTTTATCAGCCATAGTCCTAATACTGAACCATATCATTTGGAGATCACTGGATGCAAGATGATCTCCCACTGTAACACCAGAAACACTTTCCCCATTGGTAAGCACCAGGTCCACTAAGGCCCCTTCACGTGTGGGTTCTGTTACTAGTTGCTGGAATAATTCTCCCTGTAGAGAATCCAGGATCTCCTTACTTCTAGATGACACTGCAGCAGGGATGCGCCAATCAACATCTGGCATAGTGAAATCACCTATCAGTAGCAATTCTCCCTTTATGCAATACTGCAAATGTCTTCAACTAAATCTCTGTCCACTTTTTCTGCCTGTGAAGGGGCCTGTTTATCACACCAATGCAAATGAATTCCCCATTCCCTCTTTCTAGTTTAACCCAAAGTGCCTCCTCATTTTAGCTAAGATTTTAATATTTTAGCTTAAAACAAGAGATATTGGCTTTTGCGATACCCACTTTTTCCATATCCTATAAAGATTTGACAGGAACTTCAACTTTATCATGAAACTCAAAATATTCTGTGTCTTCAGAGACAGTGACACAGACAGATCTTTTAATAAATAGCTGTCAAGTTTACAACTTTAATCAAAGTGTACTTTTGTACTCAACATACATTTCAGCGTAACTGGAGCATGGACTGACCATATTACTCTCTCACCATTTGTATGAAGGGAAGCATGGTCCTATTAAGAAAATAAAAGCTCTATTTGTTTGCTTTCTCTTTCTATATCTTCATTGCGCATCAAGCTTAAAGATCACCAATCTTATTTAATAAATTATACTCCAAAAGGAATGTGACAGAAAAGAAAAAAATAGCTAAACCATTCTCTTGAAAATATATTAAAGATGATGCTTAAACATGAAATTAATTTTGTAATATTTACCATCCATTTGAATGAGTAGTTCTGACTTCACTCTCCGACTTGCCTCATGTTCATCAGAAGTGCCTCGACGACTGCAGATAGAGTCTATCTCATCCACAAAGATAGTGGTTGGAGCATAAAATCTAGCCTTGGTCAAAATGAAAAGATTATTATTTCAAATGAAGACACAACAATAACTGTACAAATAGTGAGCATGGCTCCTGTTAATTTTTCTGGGGCTTTAGTTATAGAGAGAATTCTAGGAGCTGTGTTGGCCCTAAATTAAGCAGTACTCTTATCAGTTTGTGACATAATATAGTGGGTCAACATTAAGATTACATAAAGACATTGTATTTCAGCTTTCAAGAGCACATCAGTTAATTCTTTAGATTGGACATGACAATTGTAGTCTCAAAAGCTCATGTACTATATATTGGTCCATTAAATGATATCAAAACCTATAAAGAAGCTAAAATGACAGCAGCATATGGAACCTTTATAGACTAACCAATTTATTGAGGTCTGAGCTTTCAAAGGCGAGAATCTCAATAGCTCATTTCTCATTTATCTGGTCAGTCTATTTAGGTGCCCAGTTGTCTCTTATTTTTACTTCTCATGCTAACATAGCTACCCCTTTGAAAATTTTCATTTGCAAAGAATCTAGTACATTTGAAAATATAGAAAAAATAAAGTAAATGTGTTTTATTTTAACACCGGATCAATAATGTTATACAAGAAATTCCAATCACTACTGCCCTGGTACATGGAACTGACTTTGGAAACATATATTAGCAGCTTCCACCATGGAAGAGATAAAAGGACAAATTTAAGGACCAAGTACTATTGCTACTTCTAATAATAATCATTTTTATAGTGCTACAAGGCATACACAGTGCTGTACAAATACGCAAGAGACAGTCCCTGCTCCACCAAGCAAAGCTACGGCAAAACTGTACAATAGGCCAATAAATGAATAGGTTTACACCATTTTCTTTATTATTTTTTAAAAATTGTGTTGTAAAAAGAACTCTCTCCATAAGTGAAAGCGTAGATCAGTTTCATAGCCTGCACAATTTTAAGATAGTGAAGAGAAATATTTCACCGTGACAATGTGCTTTTTATATTATCACTCTCCACCCCCCAGATGTATACTTTATGGAACATGACTTAGGTATGCCTCCAAAATAGACATGGTACTGTCCATTTTACAATAGGATACATCTATATTAAAAAATGTGCCTGTTGGCTTCTGACCTGCCCTGGAGCATGCAGAAGCACCAGGTCTCAGGTTAGACCTGGAGTCTAAGGCAAGGAGTAGGTGCCAAGTTCGATGGAAACCCCTCCTGGGATCTCGACCACCCCCAGACAGAAGCCATGTCCCTTGGACATCTCAAACTCCTCTGACATGATCACATCCTCTCCTACTATGTTTACAGTCAACCCTCTAACCCCCAGAATTCCAGCAGTTCTTACTTGGATGGTCAAGAAGGGGTGGGGGGGGGGAGGGACAGCAATTCAGAGTTGCTCCTACTCCACTGAGTGCCCAGCAACAAAAGGGGACCTCTGATCCCTGACAGTATTCTCACAGTACTACCGCTAGGTGTTGATCTGGCAATTAAGGACACACCTCCTTATTTGGCAACTTGATTCCTAGCGGTAGTACCAAGAGACTACCGCTAGGAGTCAGACGGTCATTTTGATGCTGGGTGCTTGATGGAGGAGTGGTGACTGGGGATCACTCCTACTTCCCACTAGACCATGAAGGAAAGCCCTGGTAAGGGCTGGTGTGTTGGGGAATGGGTTATGATCATGTCAAGCTTTGGGGGGGGGGGGGGAAATGGTGATGTCAGGGAGGTTGTCTGGGGAGGGGTGGGGGGAGGATATGATGGAGGTCACGGGAGGAGTTCAGTGGTCCCACCGCTGACCCATTTCCCTGATAGCAGGTCTAACTCAGGGCCCCGCTTATCTAGGTTACTGCAGCTAAGAACCTGTGATGAGCTTGGCTGCAGTAATACAAAAATCACTACTCCCATTGTACCTGTTGGGCAAATGCGCACCTGCATGTTTTGTCCTTTTAGGTATTTTACAAAAGGCTCCAAACTCAGCTGAGCCTTTTGTAAAATACATAGGGAAATGAGCACATCCTGACCTGGATATCATAATTCCCTTCTCCCCAACCTATCTAAAATGGGCCTTCCCATGTGTTGCAAATGTTCTGTCTTGAATTAAAAGCAATTAATTTAAATTTAATTTAAACAATTCAAGGAATATCCCTGTTCAAAGTGAGGTACGACATTCAAAAACATATACCACAAAACTATAGATACAAACACAAAAATCATACAAATACAAAACCTTAAAACTATATTCCTAAAATCAAATGAACAGCATAAAAATAAATAATAAAGTACATTAAAAAATTAAGAAAGAAATTATGCTGAATTACAGCAAAATATAACAATTACAGCTGCCTCAATACTCATTTTTATACCACCCTGAATTTCTGAGAGCTGCCACCTTATTGCACTGGGAACAGTCATAGTTTTAATTTTTCTGCAATATCATGTAATTAGTTTTCTTCCTAATATCTATTGATCTTTCTGATCTGTGATTTCTTTATCTCCTCATCAGTGGGCACATTTCTTTTTTTTTTATTTATGCCATTTTACATTAAACTTCAGGAAAATTCTTGAGTCAGAAAGGACACGATCATGCAGAAGAACAAAGAAAAAATAGATATCATCAATAAATTTCAAGTATCAATGTTCCCATAAAAGTCTAAAGCCTACAAGAGATCCAATTCAATACCAAGAAAGAAAAAACAAAACAGAAAAGCAACAAGAAGTAGCTCTAGCAGAAGGTTATATTACTTAAAAGACCCCAGAAGCTCAGATAATAAAACCTATTAGAATGTCAAAAACAAAGTAACTTTGGAGAACAAAAAAAACATCTAGACCCACCATATTATCAAAATCAAAATTCGAATATAAAATTAGATACAAAATAAAAAAGGTATTGGGTGCCAATGATATAGCCAGACATGATTTTTTTGGGAAGGGGGCAGAATTAACATGGGTGTGCACTAGGCATTGCTGCTCTCCATCTCCATTCTGATCAACTTCTGCTGTTGCCCCCCCCCCCACCCCTACCCTCCAGACAGTGGTGCGGCAAGGATGACGTGTTGAGCAAGTTCAGAAAGGCCACACTACCACAGAAACATGCAGCAACCAGCAGGTCAGGAGGAGCAGTGGAGGAAGAACAGAGTGTGCAGGTTCAGCCCCATCAGATAGCACACTGCCATGGTAACTTAAAGTGTGGCAGCCGGCAGGAACAGTGTGGACTGGCTGGCAAATATTGTGAGCATTCCACTGGAGTAAGCCTTGAGGCAAAGCATGAATAGGTAGTTGTAGCAGGGGTAGGCCCTCATAGTACAGCCACGCTAATACAGTAAGTTATAGCCACTGCGATGGAGGGACCAAGGGAAGCCTGCAAGTTAACCTGAAGGGGGCTCCAATAAAAAGGAAACATCTTAAGCTTATAGGAGCTGGATAGGACTTTCAGAGGACTGTGTGCCAGTAGCACTCAGTAGATCCTCTGGCGTAACCTCATCCTCCAGTCTTAATAGAAATTAAGAGCTACTATGGTACACCATGCCATCAGCTGCACTGCATCTATAAAACTGCACTGACTGAACGCAGCTTCACTGATTACACTGGTCAACATTGAAATCGTTACTGATTTTAAAAGGCCCTAATCTGTAGTATCTTGGTGAGCTGAACACGAATATAACATTAAAAAAAAATTATTGGCTCTCGTTTTGAAGATATTGCATGTAGTTCATTTTTGACGTTTCACCGTGTAAATTTATCCAGTAGGACACTAACAACATCCCAAATAAGCCTTGAATGATGTAATATTGCATCACATTGCATAATACCAGCAAGCACACATCATCCAGAGTTGATTGCATCATTTTCTGATGCAATGCAATACTACTGCCAGACGGCTGCTGAAGCCATCTGACGTCATCTGCAGAGCTGACTGAGCACAAAACTCCCTGAGTTGGCTCTGCAGTTTGAGTGACCCTCTTCAGTGGGAGAAAAACCAGACCCAGGAGAAAGTTGAATCAAGCATTGAAGTACTCCAAGTCCTGGGAAGGAATCAGACTGATCTTAGGAAAGTAGATCACCAATCCCAGTCTTTCTATCCAGCAAATTACTAGGGCTGGTTATCCTTAGACTTCTCTAGGGAATCCGACTGAATTAGCCAGTCCAATCCAAAAGACAGCACACACACTCACAGCAGACTACGTCAACAAAACCAGGAGCGAGGTGAGTCAGAAGAAACTTTATTTGTCCAACTCGACATAGCCATATTTTGGCGTGCATCTTCTTCAGGGGTATGAATCTCAAACATAAAAACCACCATAAACAAAGCAAAACAATAAGAAAATAATAATAATACATTAAAAAGACAAATGCCAAAGAAGGGTAATATATGAATTCATATGTAAGGAGAGTGACAAGGATACGGAAAGCATAGGAGAAAATGTTATGAACAATATCAATCGAGGAGGACCAATAAACTCAAGGAGGAAAAGGGGAAAATGGTTATTAAGAATTTAGATTATAAAATTTTTTTAGCAAAGGGGGACATTAAAAACATGTATTATAAGGGGGTTAGCCCTATAAAGTAATAAAACAACTGTATAAAAAACTTAAGTCAATATTATAATAATAACATAAAATAAACCAGAACAGTTAACCAGCACGGTTAAAAAAAGAACAAAAAGGGTAAAAACTTACAATTAAATATGCATATGAGCTCACAAATATACACTTGTGGCTCACTAGATATGTGTGTATCATACCACTTGCCAACTGCAAGACGAATATAAAGGTCACATTTGATAGAAAAAAGACATTTCATGAATGGAACTCTCACATATATGACGTATCGCCTTGCAGACGTTTTCATGTAAGCCTCTTGTACATCACTGATGAACAGATCAAACGAGAAAGTGACTAATAGTGTTAGCGGGTTCTATCAAATCCATGTATCAATGCATTAGTGAAACCATCTAAACTATTCAATATCCTACTGTCCCTTTTAAATATATCAATTGCTTCTGGGTGCACTGTACATTTACGACTGGCCTCATCTCTCAATTAGAATAATATAGTATGCTGTGGGTGAGGTGGGGAGGAGAAAAGGGGAGGAGGGAACAGAAGAATTAAAATCCAATAATGGAACAAATAAATAAATATAGGTTAACACCCTAAATTATAATGTTGATCATCCAGGAACAGGGCATCTACCTATATATATATACATATATACACATACCTATATATATACATATATATACATATCCATTCATCATATAAAAATATCAAAAATGTAAGGAAACGTGTATGCAATAGGTGTGTATATGGCAGCAGATACAGCATAGTTACTCACCTGTAACAGGTGATCTCCGGGAAAAGCAGGAATTGAGTCTTCACATATGGGTATCATTGGCACCCACGGAGCCCACGCGGGAACGCTCCCCAGCATCCTATAGGAAAGCTTTTGGGAGCATCCCACTGTGCCTGCGCTGCTGCCTTCCCGCCTTTCCAACTCTCCCTCTTCAGTTGGGTTTGTAGCTGAGAAAAAAGGAGAGAAGGAAAGAAAAAGGGAGAGAGAGATAGAGATACAACTCCTAGGGGAGGTGGGTGGGTTGTGAAGACTCAATTCCTGCTGTTCCCGGAGCACCTGTTACAGGTGAGTAACTGCGCTATCTCCAGGAACAAGCAGGAATGTAGTCTTCACATATGGGACTCCCAAGCTTAGAGATGGCAGGGAGATGACCTCAGAAAGCAGCGAAACCCAGGCTGAGGTGGGTTATGCTTCCTCCCAAGGATCTCTGGTATCGAAACCCGGGACGGAGGGTAGGAGTTGTGCTAAGTCTGAAAGAGATGCTGGAGAACAGCCTGGCCAAACGAGGCATCCCGATGGGAGTCCTTGTCCAAGCAGTAATGGGCTGTAAAAGTGTGGACAGAGGAATAAGTGGCTGCTTTGCAGATGTCGTCAATCGACAGGGAGGGAAGGTTGGCCATAGAGGCAGCCATTGCTCTCACATTTTGAGCTGTGACATGACCTTCGATAGAAAGTCCTCTACTCTTATAGGTAAAGGATATGCAGTCTGCAATCCACTTAGAGAGTGTTCTCTTGGAAACTGGTAAACCCAGGTGACTGGAATCAAAGGCAACAAAAAGCTGTGAAGCCTTTTTATGCTGCCTAGTCCTCTGAAGGTAAAAGGCTAAAGCCCGTTTACAATCTAGAGTGTGAAGATTCCTTTCTGCACTACAGGCATGAAGCCTAGGAAAGAAGACAGGAAGGTAAACCAACTGGTTCAAATGAAAAAGCGAAACCACTTTAGGCATAAAGTGAAGATGAGTCCTACCTTATCATAGTGGAACCTTGTATAAGGAGGATCAGCCATTAAAGCTTGTAGCTCACTGATGTGTTTTGCAGAAGTGAGGGCAATTAGGAAGATCACCTTCCAAGTAAGAAACTTTAGGGATGTAGTGGCTAAGGGTTCGAAGGGCGGCTTCATAAGCTGTCCAAGGACAAGATTTAAATCCCATGCCACGGGTGGAGGCTTAATGGGAGGCTTAGTTAAGAGTAGACCTCTCATAAAATGCGCTACAAGCGGCTGAGAGGAGACAGATTGTCCAGCAAAGGGCTTGTGGAAAGCCGCAATGGCACTAAGGTGGACCCTTACTGAATTAGTTTTAAGGCCAGAGGATGAAAGGTGGAGGAGATACTCCAATAATGCCTCTACTGGAACTGAAAAAGGATTAAGTTTCCTTTTCTGAACACCAGATAGAGAACCTTCACCACTTAAAGGCGTAAGCACGCCTTGTGAACGTTTTCCTGGAGGCCAAAAGGATATCTTTATCCTGTTGAGAGAGGTTGATATCATGTAGTTCTAAGCTCTCAGCAGCCACACCATCAGGTGTAAGGACTGAGGGTTGGGGTACAGAAGCATCCTGTTCTCCTGGGATAGAAGATCTGGAGCCCCTCCCAACTCCAGAGGTTTGGCTTGAGAGAGACGTAGAAGCAGTGGATACCACGTCTGTTGTGGTCAGCGTGGGGCTATGAGGATCATATGGCTCCTGTTTCTCTGGTTTGAACAGAGTCTTGGGAATGAGGGGAATGGGCGGGTAGGCATATAGGAAGTCCTGACCCCAGTGGAGGTGGAAAGCATCCGTTGCCTGACTGTTCCGAGCAGGAATTCTGGAACAGAATTGGGGAAGTTTGGTATGCTGAGGACTTGCAAATAGATCTATATCTGGGGTTCCTGAGATTCGAAAGATTCGAGCAATTTGCTCTGAATGAAGAGACCACTCGTGTGGTAGCAGCACTCGACTGAGTTTGTCTGCTAGGAGATTCTGTTTGCCTGGGAGATACACCGCTAGCAGGTGAATCTGAAGGCCTCTTGCAAAGGACCATAGGTGTAGAGCTTCGTTGCACAATGCCTGAGAACCTGTTCCCCCCTGCTTGTTCACATAGAAAATGGCTACACGAGTGTCTGTCTTGTAGCGCAGATGGTCCTGGAATACTCGAAGAGTGTAGAAAATGGCTTTGAGTTCCAGTAAGTTTATGTGAGACAAGCCTCCTGCTGGGTCCAGAGACCTTGAGTGGAGAGATTGTCCAGATGAGCTCCCCAACCAAACTTGGACGCATCCGTTGTCAAGGTAGCTTGGTGTGGTGGCTGTTGAAAAGGAGACCCTATGAGTAGGTTTTCTAGCGTCTGCCACCACTGAAGGGACGAAATGTATTTATTTATTTTATTTATTTACATTCTCTTATATACCGTGCTATTCTGCATCAGCGCGGTTTACATTGAACAAACTGAAATTACATTGAACAGGGCATTATAACTTGGAGATAACTATTTTACAGGGAACATGGGCTATGGAGGGTTAAGTGGCTTGCCCAAGACCACAAGGAGCACCTGTGGGACTAGAAACCCCAGTCCTTCCGGCCCAAAGTTGCTGTTCTCTAGTGGGATTTGAACCGCTGACTTTTCCAGCCTGAAGTACCTTGCCCCAACCACTAGGCCACTCCTCCACTCCAAATGAGGTGTGCAGAGTCTCTGATTTTGTACCCAAGATAACCCGATGCTTGAGTCCACTGAAAAGCTAGGGTCCACTGGGCTTCCCGCATATGTAGGCGAGAATAGGGGAACACATGTATAGTGAAAGCCATATGACCGAGCAACTGAAGCATTTCTCGAGCAGTCAGGAAAGTTTTCATAGCTGCTTGAGAAAGCCAGTTGAACTATTCCAGCACAGCAGAGCTGTGGCAGGAAAGCCCTTGACTGCCATGTGTCTAGAAAAGCCCCTATGAACTCTAGGGCTTGAGAGAGGGTAAGATGGGACTTTGGGAGATATACAACCAATCCCAGATATTGAAGAACTTGCAATGTGAAGGAAAGAGCAGAGCTGGCCTCTGGAGCTGTTGATGCTCAGATCAGCCAGTCGTCTAAGCAGGGGAAGACAAATATCCCTAGAGTCCTTAGAAATACTGCTACAACTGCCATGCATTTCGTGAAGACTCTTGGGGCGTAAGCTAGGTCGAAGGGTAGAACTATGTATTGGTAATGGCTTCCCTGAAAGAGGAATCAAAGAAACCTTCTGTGTTCTGCATAAATAAGGATATGTGTATATGCGTCCTTTAGGACTACAGAACCTAGCCAATCCTGACTCTAGGTGTAAGGTAGAAGTGTTCGGAGAGAGATCATTTTGAATTTCTCTCAGAACAAATACTTGTTTAACTCCCTGAGGTCCAAAATGGGCCTGTACCCTCCTGTTTTCTTTGGTATAAGGAAGTAAGGGGAGTAAAATCCCAGGCCTTGTTGAGAAAGAGGTACCTCCTCTATGGCATCCTGAGCCAGGAGTGCGGTAACTTCCTGACCCAAGAAAGTGGTGAGGGGGGGGGGGGCAGAGAACTGAACTCTCTTGGAGTGGAGGGAGGGGGCATACTGTGAAAATGGAGTTTGTACCCCTCTGTCACTGTGGAGAGAGCCCAATGCTCTGATGTTATCTGCTGCCACCTCTTGGCAAAGTAACACAGTCTATCTGGAATGTTGAGTGGCTCTGGAATTTTTAGAGGTAGGATGACTAGGTTCTCTAGGAAGGAGTCAAAGACCTTGTGGAGGCTGTGTCTGCTGAGCTGTTGAGCTCTGGGGACTTGAGCCTTTCTTTGCTGTTTCGGCTGCTGTTGCCCCTTCTGGGGAGCATGGACTGGGCAGTGGACAGTATGGATGTAAGAAGGATAGAATTTATTTTTCTTGTTCAAAAAGGGTTTCTTAACCGTCTTTTTCTTAGCTGGGTTGGCAGTGGTCCTTAACAGTCTATTCAAGGTAATGTTCTCGGACTCAAGTTGAGAAGCTTTATCCTGCCAATCCTTGCCAAAGAGGTATTCTCCAGTGACCCACTGCTCTAAATCAGATGCTTGTAACCACGCAAACCGACGTGAACCGATGGAAATAGCAGATGTCCTGCTAATACATTTGAAACAATCAAAGGTTGCCCTGTTCATGAACTTAGAAATATTTTGGGCATGTTTAACAAGTGTCTGGAAATCATCCCTCTTGTCGTTTGGGAGAAGAAGAGCCATTAGTTCCAAATCTTTAGTCACCTCCCGAAGAAACATACCCATGTACAGTATGTATGAACCTATTCTGGCCGATAACATAGAGGCCTGAAAGCATCGACAGCCAAAGGCATCAAGAGTTCTTGCCTCACAGCCCGGAGGATTAGATGAATGTGTCTTGGCACATTTGATTTGATGCATTGCCGATTCTACCACCATGGAATGGTATGGTATGGTAACGGTGTTTTTTGGAACCTGGGACACTGTGGTACCCAGTATATTGTATCAAGTCTTCGAGAATGTGGAGACACCGTTAAAGGTGTTTCCCACATCCTAAGCATGAGGTCATGCAAAATCCGATGCATGGGAAGGGTTGTGGCCTCTTTAGGGGCTGCCAGATACTGAAGAATTTCAAGTTCTTCAGCTCTCGGTTCTTTTTCGGGGGTCACAGTGATCGAGAGGCCCCAAGCCACATCCCATATAAAGTCTTGAAAAGACATGTCCTCTGGAGGAGACATCCGTCGTTGCGGGGAAGGAGAGGAATCCTCCGGAAGAACCGCTCTGGTACCGACAGAATCATTGGAAGAATCGGAATCCTCGAAGTATTGACGAGCTGGGTGCTGCTGCACCACCTGCCGACGGTACCGATCGAAGTCAGTATCGGAATGCTTCAAGACCGGACCCTCTATGCTGGATACCAATTCTAGGGCCAGCATGGGTGGTAGCATAGAAAGTGGCGCAATGCTAGATTCAGATATGTCTGGTACTGATGCAGTGGCTTCAGCGATACGGAGGGTGCTAGCAAGGCCGCAAGACTCCGCTCAATGGCTAGGATACATTGATCCATGGTGCCTGCCGATGTCTGGGTATCGGTACCAGCAGAGCGGGCCACGACTCCAGAACATGGCACCAAGAGCTCTCCGGAGGTGTATGCCTTGGGAACATCTTGGGACCCCGATAATGCTTTGGAAGCAAGGACCTCCCGCCAGGGTTGTTTAGCCAGTGTATTCTCCTCAAGAGCTAAGCTAGAAGCATCTTGATGCTTAGACGGAGATATACCCTTTGAGGACCGGCCAGTCTTCGAAGAAGACCTGTGTTTGGTTACCTGAGATCCATGGGAGGAAGATGAAGCCCTGGACGACGTCGATGCAATGGACATTGCATCCAAGGAAAAAAGGGTGCCGAGTTTCGCAGCTCTATTCTACAGGCCCCTCTTAGTCATCTTTCTGCAAAAGAGACACTCCAATGGTTAATGGTCTGGGCCCAAACATTTAAGACACCAGTCATCGGTGTCAGTAGCAGAAATAGTGCTGCTACATTTTGAACATTTCTTGAAACCACTGGTTTTCTCCATTTTAAAGAAAAACAGGGCCTATGGCCCAAAATGGCACCAAGAGGGGAAACACCCTCAAGAAAAAAGCTTTTTTTTTTTAAGAAGAAAAAAGAAGACACCGATGGTACTGGTGTCAGCGTCGACGGGAAGGCAGATGCAACCATAAAAAAATAAAATTTTCTGCGGTGACAGGAATTGCTCCCTGTCGTCTCTGCAGAAAACGAAAAACTGAAGGAGGAGAGTTGGAAAGGCGGGAAGGCAGCAGCACAGGCGCAGTGGGATGCACCCAAAAGCTTTCCTATAGGACGCTGGGGAGCATTCCCTCGCGGGCTCCATCGGTACCGACGATACCCATATATGAAGACTACATTCCTGCTTGTTCCTGGAGATTATAAAGAACTCTGGGTGTCTAACAGTCTGGAGTGGAGGAGTAGCCTAATGGTTAAGAACCCTGGCTTGGGAACCCAGAGACCAGGGTTTGATTCCCACTAGCACTCCTTGTGGCTTGGGCAAGTCACTTAACCCTCCATTGCCTCAGAAAAATCCAAGTTATCAATGTCCCTGTTTAATGTACATTACCAAGTTTAAGTTTCAATGTAAACCGCTTTGATTGAAATGATAAAACCTGTTACCAATTGAGAGCAGAATAAAATTCAAAGCACTCCACACTATATTCATATCCCTACAAACAGAACCTGCCATCTGCCTGAAAGAGTTTATTCAAATCACTCCGGAAAACAGACCACGTAGAAGTAACAATAGAAATTCTCTTGAGGTACATGCTGACTTCAGAAACTGCAACGCAACTACATCCAAGAGAGCCTTCTCTCTACACCCCTCTATTATGGAACTCACTTCCTTCAGTCATAAGAAACACTAAGGATCCTAAAAGCCTTCTGTAAACTGCTAAAACATTCCTGTTCAAGGAGCACTTTGGTGAACCAGTCACCTAGTGACAATTCGACATGTAAAATTACAGTTCTCACACTTTTCAAGATGCTTTCAAGTTCATTGTAACTAATTTATATATATGCTTAGTTCTCTGTACATAGTTATTACTTAAATTAATTCGTCCCTTTTCCCCTTTCACTCCCTGTTAAGATGTTACAAATATTTTTTGTTAATGTAATGTTCAATCCCTGAGTTCTCTGTAAACTGCTTTGATTCACGAAAAGCGGTAAATAAGCACTACTAAATAAATAAACAAACTCGAGAGATGGCTACCATTCCCAGCCTGCTGTCGTTAACCCTTAAGTAAAAATAAGCGTATAAATGTCTTCATTATCTCCTATCACAAGAGTGAACCATTCACTCGCCCAGCAGTTCTATCATAAAATGCTGCTAGCAGGCACAGTGGCCATTTTTAAACACAGTTTCGTGCCAAACTTGTTGATTGGCGTTTGTTATGGAAATGGCTCGGCTTCTGCGATGACCAAATTTGCTATATCAGACACTTTTTTTTTTCATCTGTAATTTAAATTGATGTGTTCATTTGGTCCTTATGTTGATTGAGGGCTCTGTGTTTCATTATAAACTGAAAAGAAATAGAAATAAAACTAATAACTTGGGGGGGGGGGGAGTATGATACAAGTGAATGTGGAGTTCCTTGCTTATACAGGACCACCACCTTGACCTTTGAAAAGGTGAAAAGAGTCATGGCCAGGACAGGCCAAAAGATAGAGACTGGAACTGGAAATGGCAGCCCAGGAAACAGAAGCAGAGAAATCGCTAGTGTTTCTCCTGAATGGGAACATTAAATTACACCGAGGTGAGATCCAGGGAGGATAAAAACTCTTCTTGCTGGACTGAAGCAATGACTGATCTAACAATCTCCATGCAGACGAGAGACTTAAGAGTTTGCTGTGAACTGCTTCAGGTCCAAAATAGGCCAGAAGGAACCTTCCTTCTTCGGAACCAAGAAGTAGATGGAATAAGGACGTCCCAGAGCCAGCCCAACTAGGTAAACTAGATGGTCACTTAAAGCAGCAGCCTCTGGTTGTGGTGGAGGGGGGAAGAGGGGGGGAGCAAAGAGCAGTTTCAGTCAAAGCAAAGCAAAGCAATGGGTCTCGGCATCCACACAAACATGAATCGGCAGAGTGGCTGCCTCTTTGGGAGCCTTAGGTATTGGAGAATTTCCAATTCCTTTGCTCTAGGTTCCTTTTCAGGAGCTACTGTGATTGAAAGGCCTCGGGTCATATCACAAATAAAATCCTGAAAAGACATGTCCTCCAGAGGAGACATTCTGCGTCAAGGAGAAGAGGAGTCTTACGGGAGAAGCACTCTGGTACCGGCAGAATTATCAGAGTCATTGGAATCGGAGGATTCGAAGTATCTCTGATCCTGATGTTCATGCAAATCACGATATCGGTATCGATCGAGGTCGGTACCAAGTTGGTCCGGTACTGATCTGTTGATGCCAGAAAAAGTCGGCATGGGAAGAATTTCCATCGGGGCAGGTACCGGCATCGGTATCGGTACTGGTACTGGTGCCCGTTGAACCGTCGGTAGCAGTGTCAACGGTACGGCAGCTGTAAGGAGAGCTGCAAGACTGCGTTCAATAGCGAGGAACCTCTGGTCTATCGACGCTGCCGATGCCTGGGTGTCGGTACTGGTAGAAGCGGCCAGAACCCCTGAGCATGGCACCAGTAACTCTGCCGAGGTCGAGGTTGAGGCCTCGGGAACATCCTGGAGCCCCGTTGGTGCTTTGGAGGCCGAAGCCGCCCGCCGGGGTTGTTTTGCCAGTGTAGTTTCCTCAAGGGTAATGCCAATGGCTTCTCAATGCTTGGAAGAAGATCTACCCTTTGAGGACCGGCTCTTATGTTTAGTTAACTGAGATCCATGGGAGGAAGACGAGGCTCTGGAAGACATTGGTACAATGGATATCGCATCTGAAGAAAAGAGGGTACGGAGCTTTGCAGCCCAGTTCTGTCTTCCTCTTTTAGTCATCCCCATACAAGAGAGACACTCCGATGGAGAATGGTCAGGGCCTAAAGATTTGAGACACCAGTCATGGGTGCCAGTGACGGAAATGGTACCGCCACACTTATACATTTTTTAAAACCACTAGTTGCTTTTTCCATTTTTCAGGAAAATGGGGCCTAATGCCCAAAATGGCACCTAGCACCAAAAAGAAAAAGTTTCTGAAGAGAAACAGCTTAGAAAGTATATATATTTTTTTTTTTTTGAAAAGAAGAAAAGAGAACCGGCGGTACCGGTAGGTGTCGAGCGGAGGCAGATGCGACCACAAGAAAACAAGTTTAAAGAAGAAATTTTCTGCGGTGACAGGGTATGTGTCCTGTCGGCTCCGCGAAAAACGAAAAACTGAAGAGGGACAGTTGGAAAGGCGGGAAGGCAGCGCGCATGTGCTGAGGGGATGTTCCCAAAAGCGTTCCTATTGGACGCTGGGGAGCGTTCCCGCGCAGGCTCCATCGGTACCGATGATACCCATATGTGAAGACTACATTCCTGCTTGTTCCTGGAGATGACTCTTCCCCCGGTGCAGGAGGAAAGCATCTGACGCCAGTCTCGCTGTATAATCTTATTCTGGAGCAGAACTGATCCACCCGGGCATTCTGCAGGGTGGCGAACAGATCTATTGAGGAGGTGCCAAAGTCTCAGAAGATGTGAGTCACTACTTCCTTGTCCAGCATCCACTCGTGCAGCTGAAGGTCTCAACTAATCCTGTACCTGGCAGGTACGTAGCTCTCAATTCTATCCCATGTGTGATGGCAAACTTCCACAACCTGACTGCTTCCCAACATAGGAGGTACAAACCTGTTCCTTCTTGCTTGTTGATGTAGAAAATGGCGATCTGATTGTTGGTCTGAATCAGAACAATTTGGTTGGCCAGTTGATCTTGGAAAGCTATCAGAAAGTTTGCTACTGCTCTTAGTTCCAATAAGTTGATCTGATGGAGACTTTCTTGGATGGACCAATTGCTGTGAGTGGTGTAGCCCATCGAGATGAGCTCCCCACCCCAGCTTGGATGTGTCTGTCGTCAGAATTCTTTGGGGTGGAGCACTTTGGAAAGGAAGACCCTTGAGCAGATTATGGTGGACTGCCCACCAGTGCAATGACTGAAAAAGAGAGGTGGGGACATACAGACGATTCCTGGGTCGACCTGTGGGCTGAGTCCACTAAGCCTGCCTCATCTGGATGTGTGCCAAGGATGTAACATTACTGTATTAGTCATGTGGCCTAGTACGGTCAACATCTTGCAAGACTATCACCTGCTGACTCAGTTGAGTTTTCCACAACAGTGCTTTTAGCCTGTGCAGATGGACATGTGGAAGAAAGGCTCTCGTCTGAGTCATGTTGAGCAGGGCTCCAATGAATTCCAATTGTTGCGTGGGTTGAAGGAGGGACTTTAGGAAATTTATAATGAACCCTAGTAATTCCAACACCCAAATGGTCAATTGTGTTCATGCATGAACCCCTTCTGGAGAGGTATTCTTGATCAGCCAATCATCCAGATAGGGGAAGACAAACACTCCCAGCATCCAGAGTTAAGCAGCTACTACCGCGAGGCATTTTGTGAAGATGCGAGATAATACGGCTAGGCCAAAATGGCAACACTCATAGTAACATAGTAAATGACGGCAGATAAAGACCAGTATGGTCCATCTAGTCTGCCCAGCAATATGACAGGAGTAGGTGCATCCCTTCCCATGTCTTTTAGGGAGTAGGTGCACCCCTACCCATGTCTTTGCTTAGTGGTGCACTCACCAGGAGCAGGTGCACCCCTCCCCATGTCTTTATCCCTCCCCATATCTTTGTTTCTTTGTTTGTTTAGGGGTGAACACACCGCTCCTCCCCCCATCGCTCCATGTAGGACACCCCTATTTGTTGAGAAATTAGATGGTTCAGTTTATTTTGATTTAATCTTGTTGCTGTAAAGTGATCCACAGTGTCTGTCCCAGGCCACTTTGAATTCCGTCACTGTGTTTGTCCCCACCATCTCCATCGGGAGGGCATTCCAAGCATCCACCACCCTTTCAGTAAAAAAGTATTACCTGACATTGCCTTTCAATTTACCACCTTGCAGCTTCATGTTATGCCTTCTAGTTTTACAGCTTCCCCGTCTTTGGAAGAGGTTTGTTTGTTCATTATTTCTCCTTAAGTATTTAAAGGTCTGAATCATATCTCCCCTATCCCTCGTCTCCTCCAAAGTGTACATATTTAGGTCTTCAAGTCTCTCCTTATAAGGCTTCTGATGCAGGCTCCAAATCATTTTGGTCGCCTTCCTCTGAACAGCTTCCATTCTTTTTACATCCTTTGCAAGATACGGTCGCCAAAACTGAACACCGTACACTCGAAACTGAAAGTGTTGTTCCCCCATGCCAAATCTGAGATACTTCCTGTGAGCCAAGCTGAGACAAAGAGAGAGAGAGGGAAAGGGAAAGAGACAGACAGAGAGATACAACTCCTAGAGGAGGTGGGTGGGTTGTGAAGACTAAATTTCTGCTGTTTCCAAAGATCACCTATTACAGGTGAGTAACTATGCTATCTCCAGGAACAAGCAGGAATGTAGTCTTCACATATGGGGACTCCCTAGCTTTAGATGCCAGGGAGAGACCCCAGAAGTTGTGTGTCCCTGTGAAAGGGCTCCACGTTCCCCCATCGATCTCTGGCATCCAACCAGGGATAGTGGGTAGGAGTTGATTAGGTATGGAACAGGTGTTGAAGAACAGCCTGACCAAACAAGGCATCCCGGCGGGAGTCCTTGTCCAAGCAGTAATGGGCTGTGGAGGTATGAACCGAGGCCCAAGTGGCTGCTCGACAGATGTCGTCAATAGACACAGAGTGCAGATGAGCCATTGAAGCTGCCATGGCTCTCACATTGTGAGCTGTGACATGGCCCTCCAGAGGAAGATTCTTACTCTGATAGGCAAAGGAAATACACTGTGCAATACAGCTGGACAGTGTTCTCTTGGAGACTGGAAGTCCCAAATGAGAAGGATCAAAAGAAAACAAAGAATTGAGAGGACTTTCTATGTTGCTGTGTTCTTTGCAAGTAAAAGGCCAAAGCTCTTTTACAGTCCAAAGTATGAAGATTCCTTTCTGCATTAGATGCATAAGGCCTTGGTAAAAACACAGGCAGGTAGACCGCTTGGTTTAAATGAAAAGGCGAGACCACCTTTGGCATAAAGTGTGGATGAGTACTAAGAACTACCTTGTCATAATGGAACCTTGTATAAGGTGGATCACCTACTAGTGCCTGCAACTCACTGATGCGGCGTGCTGATGTGATTGCAATGAGAAAGATAACTTTCCAAGAAAGGAATTTCAATGAGGTAGTAGCTAAGGGTTCGAAAGGTGGCTTCATGAGCTGACCAAGAACCAGGTTTAAGTCCCATGCCATCGGTGGTGGCCTAATGGGCGGCTTAGTTAGAAGAAGGCGTCTCATAAATCTTGCTATAAGAGGAAGGGAGGAAATAGGTTGTACATTTAGAGGCTTGAAAGAAGCTGCAATAGCACTCAAATGGACTCTTACTGAGTTAGTTTTAAGTCCTGCATTGGATAAATGAAGGAGATACTCTAGTAATGATTCCAGAGGTATCGCAAGGGGGTTAAGATCCTTCTGCGAACACCATATGGTAAACCTTTTCCACTTGAAAGCATAAGAGCGTCTTGTGGAAGGTTTCCTGGAAGCATAAAGGATATCCTTACATGCTGAGGGAGGTTAAGATCAAGAAGATCTAGGCCTTCAGCAACCAAACCCTGAGATGCAGAGATAGGGGATTGGGATGCCATAACATTCCGTCCTCCTGAGACAGGAGATCTGGAGCAGATCCTAACTCCAGGAGGGAGCTTGAGAGAGTTGTAGAAGCAGAGGGCACCACACTTGCCGTGGCGAATGTGGAGCTATGGGAATCATACGGCCTCTCTCTCTCTGAAGCTTGAACAGGGTTTTGGGAATTAGGGGAATGGGTGGAAAGGCATAAAGGAAGTCTTGACCCCAGTGAAGGAGGAAAGCATCCCTGGCCTGAGAGCCCTGAGCCAGAATTCTGGAACAGAACCAGGGAAGTTTGGCATTCAACGGACTTGCAAAGAGGTCTATGTCTGGGGTTCCCCAAATTTGAAAAATCTTGGCCACTTGGTCTGCATTTAGAGACCATTCGTGTGGAAGCAGAACTCAACTGAGTCTGTCTTCCCAAGAGTTTTGTATGCCTGGAAGATACACTGCCAGGAGATGAATCTGATGCTCTCTGGCGAGGGCCCATAGTCGCAAAGCTTCGTTGCAAAGCGACAGAGAGCCTGTTCCCCCCTGCTTGTTCACGTAGAACATGGCAACTAGATTGTCCGTATAAATGAGGACTGTCTTGTAGCTGAGCAGGGTGTGGAACACTCGAAGAGCAAGGAAAATTGCTCTGAGTTCTAAGAGATTGATATGTAGATGAATCTCCTGTGGAGTCCAGGTGCCTTGGGTGGAGAGGTCTTGCAGATGAGCTTCCCAACCCAGTGGTGAAGCATCTGTTGTGAGAGTTGCCTGGGGTTGTTGAAATGGGGACCCCAGCAACAGGTTCTGGGTGGACTGCCACCATTGGAGGGACAAAATAAGGCAATTTGTGTTTGCTATTTTGTCTGACAGGCACCCTGATGCCTGGGTCTATTGAGTGGATAAGTTCCACTGGGCTGCTCTCATATGGAGGCGAGCATAAGGAACCAAATACACTGTAGTTGCAGCATTTCTCGGGCAGTGAGAAGAGGCTTTAGCACTGCTTGAGAAGCTAACTGCACCATGTGAAGGCAACGGGCCTGGGGAAGATAGGCCCTTGCTTTTCTGGTATCCAGAAAAGCTCCTATGAACTCTAGAGACTGAGTGGGAGTTAGACTGGATTTTGGGATGTTTATGACCAGACCCAAATACTGAAGGATACGCACTGTGCAAGATACAGAAGTCCTGGCCTCTGACTCTGATGGGGCTCGAATGAGCCAGTCGTCTAAGTAAGGGAAGACAAATATCACTAGAGTGCGAAGAAATGCTGCTACTACAGCCATGCACTTCGTGAACACTCTTGGTGCTGAGGCCAGGCCAAAAGGAAACACTACAATGGAGTGGTGAGGAAGCTGAGTTTTCTGGAAGCCAGGACAAGGAGGGACTCGATACATGGTATCCAGTCTGCGAGAGTGAGGAGAGGTGGTAAGAGGTGTCTCCCACATTCTCAACATGAGATCATGTAAAATCTCATGGATAGGCAAGGTAGCTGCCTCCTTAGGACCTTTTGGGATATTGTAAAATCCCCAACTCCTTAGCTCTGGCTCTGTTTCAGGAGTCACAGTAATGGACAAACCACGAGCCACCTCCCTGATGAAATCCTGAAAGGAGATATCTTCTGGAGGAGACATCCTACGTTTAGGAGAGGAAGGCTCCACTGGGAGAAGTATCCCGGTACCGGCAGAGCTGTCAGAATCCTCGGAGTCCTCCGAGGATTCGAAGTACCGTCTGTCCGGATGCTCTTGAAGAGCCCGATACCTGTACCGACCGAAGTCGGTACCGGGGGGGATCGGTACCAGTGTATCGGCACCGGAAGGCATCGCATGACTGGGTGCCGGCAAAGTCGATACCAATGTCGATGCCAATGCTATCGGTACCGGTACTGGCATCGGTACCAATACCGGTTGAACTGTCTGACGCAGTTCCGAGGGTGTCGATGCCGCAAGGAGAGCCGCCAGACTGGTTCAATAGCCAGGAACCTCTGGTCTATCGACGCTGCCAATGCCTGGGTATCGGTACCGGAAGCAGCCAGTACCCCAGAGCATGGCACCAGTAGTTCTGCCGAGTTTGAGGCCTCGAGAACATCCTAGAACCCCGATAATGCATGGAAGCCGAAGCTTCCCGCCGGGACAATTTTGCCGGTACAGAACCCTCAAGGGCAACGCCAGAGGCATCTCGATGCTTGGAAGGAGATCTGCCCTTTGAGGACTGGCTAGACTTATGTTTAGTTACCTGAGATCTATGGGAGGAAGACAAAGCCTTGGAAGACGTCGATGCCACCGAAGCTGCATCGGAGGGAAAAAGGGCGCTGAGCTTAGCAGTTTGGTTTTGTCGACCCCTTTTGGACATCATGGCACAAGCCATACATTCGGCGATGGAGTGGTCAGGACCTAAACATTTAAGACACTACTCATGGGTGTCGGTGACGGAGATGGTACTGCCACACTTGGTGCACTTTTTGAAACGCGAAGTGGGTTTTTCCATAGTGGAGGAAATTTTGGGCCTAAGGCCCAAAATGGCACGTGCACCTGGGAAGAAAAGTTTGGAAAAAAATAAAGAATATATCTATTTTTTTTTTAAACAAAAGAAAGAAAGAAAAGAGAACCGGCGGTACCGGTATAGCGTAGAGTAAGGCAGAAGCGAACACAAAAAAAATAAAAAATAAGGAAAAGATTTTCTGCGGTGACAGGAACAATGACCTGCTGGCTCCACGGAAAACGAAGAACTGGAGAGAGGCAGTTGGGAAAGGCGGGAAGGCAGCACGCAGGCGCTGTGGGATGCTCCCAAAAGCTTCCTAATTGGATGCTGAGGAGTGTTCCCGCGCAGGCTCCGTCGGTACCGACGATACCCATATGTGAAGACTACATTCCTGCTTGTTCCTGGAGATTATACTTTACTTCAGAGTGAGTTGAGAGAAAGAACTCTCACATGCAGGCATCTGCATTGTTGGCAGAAACTAACATAATGGCTCAGCTCAGGTAGTGTGGGTGCAACTAATGCCACTTCAGTGGGTGGCCTTGGTTGCACCAGCAGCCGTTTTGCCACGTTGAAATGTGGTAACTGCAGGGGGATGTAATTGTCTCCTTGCAGTTAGCCAACGATCCCACATTGATAATGTGACCCACACATATATTACCAGCACAGAACTTAGGAAGCAAGCTGCTAAATATGACAAACATAAGGGGCTCAACAACCCTCAAGCAGCACCTCCCATTTTCACAAAAACAAGAGCAACTTGGCGCCCCAAGACAGCATTTTCCACCTTCACAAAAACAAGAGAGGCTCAGTGGCCCCCTACACAGCACTTATCACCCTCTGAAAAACAAGAAGAACGTTGTGACCCCAACACAACACCTCCCACTCCAACATAAACACCAAGAAGGGCTTGGCAACCCCAACATAACTCCTGAAACTGCGCACTGAAACAGTATGGTGTTAATGTAAATATATATTCTGCAAAAAAACAAAGGAAATGCAAGATGCTCACATACCAAGGAGCTAAAAGAAAAAGTGAGAACCACAACGTAGTTTATAACACCAAATTATAAAATAACAACTTATTTTATTTTGTTATAAACTGTGTTATGGCTCTCACTTTTTCTTTTTGAATATATATTCTGCATCCAAAGAAACCTCTCCCTCAATAATGGGTGCAGAGCAGAAATAGGACATTCACCCATAGAACTCAATATATATTAAAGAAAATCTGATTCTGATCATCTCACTAACAACAACATAAATGTTCTCCAGTACCAGGCATATTGTGAACTAATATAAAACCCTACAAAAGTCACCGAAGGCCAAGGTCTACAAGGCCATATCTACTATATCATATCAGCATAAACTTCCAAAACTCATACAAGGAGCCTACCCAGAAAAAAGCAACACTATAAATACTGCAGCGGGCCCTACAACATCCATACACCTATTTGAAAAGCTGAACAAGTCAAATTACTATAGTACAGATCCCACCAGAGAAATAAAAGAGATCATTTCCTCATACTGTGTAAAATATAAAGATAACGAAGTCCAATCACTAAATTGAAAATAAAATTATTTTTTGTAGTTTTGTTGTATGATCATTTTATTCACTGTTCATGCTGGTCCCGATATGAGCCTTCTGCTTTCGCATGCCTTCCTTTAGCTCTCTTTCTATGGTCTCTAGTCCATCTGCTATTTCTTGCCTTTCCTATTGTTTTCTTCACTTCCTTCCATCTTGGATATTGATTTTTTTCCCTTCAGCTTTCTTCCATTTATTTCTGTCCACTCAGATTTCACTACTCCTTACTATTCAGTTCTCAATCCCCCTCTTTTTTACGCCATCTACCTACCATTTTTCAACCTTCACCCCAGTCCTCTCTTTCCCGAGCTCTTCTTCCATGGTCCATTAATCCAGCAGTTTTTGCTCTTTCTTTCTCCCCCTCCATGTCTAACATCTCTCACTCCCCATAAAGTGTCTTTCTCTCTCTGGATCTCTCTTTCCCTACATCATGTATCTCCGCGCTCTCTCCCCCTATCCTTCCATGTCTGCCCTCTCACTTCCTATTCCCCTACAACCAGCATCTCCCCTATCTCCATACCATACCATACCATACCATCTCCTCCCTATTACTCCCATGTCCAGCATCTCTTCTTCTCTTTCTTGATCTATTTACCCCATGTCTTCTCCCCTCTTTCTTCCTATTACCTCCATATCTTGCATTTCTCTCTCCCTTTAATACCTCGTGTTCAGCAATTCCCCTCTGTCTCCCTCTCTCCAAGACCAGCATTTTCCCATAGTCTCCCTAGAACCCCTTGGCCAACATCACCACTCCATCACCCCTCCTTGCTTCTCCCTATGCCCTTTCTCTCGTGCCCTGTCCAGTATGGTGATATTTTACTTACCAGATAACGTCCTTTCCTTGAGTCCTACTAGATCAATCCAGACAAATGGGTTGTGTTCCCCTATCAGCAGAGTGGTGGAGACAAAGAACCAATGAAAATCCCAGGTTTCAATGACATCACTCCTATGCCTCTATCTGCCTCAGCTACCAGAGGTCCCTTCAGTATTCACCCCAAAGCAAATGGAAGATACAGAGCAAGCCTTACACAACTTCAATGTGGGTAACAATGAGCAAACAACAGTAGAAAACTATGCACAGGAAGGTAGAAATAGAAGGCTGTCAGTAGAAGATCAGCCTGCAGAGTCAAACTAACAGGCCGGTTAGTTTAACTTCGGTGGTGAGTAAATTATTGGAAACGCTGCTGAAAGAGAAAATAGTGAGGTTTCTGGAGTCCAGCAGATTACAGGATCCGAGGCAGCATGGATTCACCAGAGGCAGGTCTTGTCAGACAAATCTGATTGATTTCTTTGACTGGGTGACCAGGGAGTTGGACCGAGGGATAGCTCTAGATGTGGTGTATTTAGATTTCAGTAAAGCCTTTGACACTGTTCCTCACAGGCGACTTATAAACAAACTGAGCACCCTAGGGATGGACCCTAAAGTTACTGCTTGGGTTAGAAATTGGTTGGGTGGGAGGCGACAAAGAGTACAAGTAAATGGAGCTCACTCTGAGGAGACGGATGTTACCAGTGGTGTGCCCCAGGGATCTGTCCTTGGTCCGATTCTTTTTAACATCTTTGTTAGTGATATAGCGGAAGGGCTGTCGGGTAAGGTTTGCCTCTTTGCAGATGATACCAAAATCTGCAATAAAGTAGACACCCAGGAAGGTGTAGATAACATGAGGAGGGATCTAGCTAAGCTTGAAGAATGGTCTAGAATTTGGCAGCTGGAATTTAATGTTAAAAAATGTAAGGTCATGCATTTGGGCTGCAGCAATCCAAGGGAGAAATACAGTATAGGAGGTGAAGTACTTTTGTCCACTAAAGAAGAGCGGGACCTAGGCGTGGTTGTGTCTGATGATCTTAAAGTAGCTAAACAGGTAGAAAAGGCGACGGCAAAAGCTAGAAGGATGCTTGGGTGCATACAGAGAGGAATGGCTAGCAGAAAGCACAGTTACTTACCTGTAACAGGTGATCTCTGGGAACAGCAGGAATAAATCTTCACATATGGGTACGTCGGTACCGACGGAGCCTGCGTGGGAACGCTCCCCAGCTTCCAATCAGAAAGCTTTGGGAGCATCCCACAGTGGCTGCGTGCTGCCTTCCCGCCTTTCCAACTGTCTCTCCTCAGTTGAGTTTTATAGCTGAGACAAAGAGAGAGAGAAAGAGGAAAGGAAGATAGATAGAAAGATACAACTCCTAGGGGAGGTGGGTGGGTTGTGAAGACTTATTCCTGCTGTTCCCAGAGATCACCTGTTACAGGTAAGTAACTGTGCTATCTCCAGGAACAAGCAGGAATGAGTCTTCTCCATAGCTTTAGATGCCAGGGAGATCCCATAATTGCGTGTCCCTGGGACAGGACTGCACTTCCCACACATGGATCTCTGGCATCCCATGAGGGATGGTGGGTAGGAGTTGAAAAGAGAGGAGCTGTAGAAAAACAGCTAACCTAAGGACTACAGGGAAGGAGTCCTTGGTATGTATGATAATTATCATGAAAAATATTGAATGAACAATCACAATATGGACCTCACCTACTGGATTGAAGGAAGTAGAGAGGCTGATGGAGTCTACTGGAGATCCAGTGGAGGAATCTTCAAGAAGACTACACGGAAGTGAAGGTGAAGGGCCAAGTCTGGAATTGGCAGGTGACCCAGGTGTCAACTGGGGTAGTATAAAAGTCAACTGGGGTAGTATAAGCAGGTCTTTAGTGGAAAGCTTTATGGAAAAAGCTGAAAACTCTTTTGGCTACAGAGTCATTAACATTTTGGAGCAAAAGAGGAAGACTGACCGATTTGGACAAACTAACGCAGTCCTGGAGGGGAAAAAAAAGGGGTATGGGAAAAAGCCCGTATTCCCAAGGAGGACAGATGTCTGAAGGGCTGAAACCTCAGATTTACTGAAGATCCACCCTGACTTTCCTAGCTGGTGAGAGATAGGAAAGATATTGAAGCATGGAGCTTCAGGGATACCTAGACCTAGGGTTAAAGTAGGAGCTGTCAGTACCACAGTAGTGGTTGTGTGCATAATAGCCCAGACATACTGAGGGACAGTATGAACATATGCCAGCCCACTGTCTGGAACCTTTAGGAAGGTAAAAACCTTTATAAGCATAGACAGTTAGAGAGATAAGTATGTATATATATATGTGTGTATATATATATGTCTATAGTGAGATCTGGAGGGGCATAACATATGCACACACAGCTTGCAGACATATGTATCTATAGAGAAGTATATAGAGATATATACATACATGAATATATATGTCTGAGGATAAATGTCTGCAACTAAGCAGATAAAGATATGTCCATAAGAACATTCACATGGGAGATATGAAGGAGAAAGATTCATCTAATAACAAGAAGGTGGAACCTACTTGAGAGATATAGAGAGAATCTATTCCCCCTGGCTAAGATGGTGCAGGAATGCTATCCAGTGAAATAACCAGGATGGTTGCGTGAAAAACAGAGGATATTATCAGTCTGTAAACAGCAAGTCCTGAGTCCTGTAGAACTCTCGCATGGTAAATGGACAGAAAACGCATAGGATGAGATACCAGGTTGACCACTGGAGGGACATAAGGGGTATCATGCGTTATTAGTAAAATATGTGCTGTCCATGACGGAGTAGGATACCATGAGGACAAGCTGCAAGGAAAAAGAGAGCATATTCCTTGAAGGAATTGGAAAACTCTTTGGACGTTCACGTAGAAAAGGCTTATGTCCTGCACTATACAGGAGATAATAGGGTGTGGAGAACCCTCGCAGTCATGGAAAATGACTAAGGAAGCCTTTCCCAACCATATAGGATAGTCATCAGAGACAAAAATCCCACGCTCTCTAGCAAGGGCCCATAGTAGAAAGCTTCTCTGTAAGATTGCAGAAAGCATTATGCAGGAGAATTGGGAAATAAAACTGGCTGCAGGTCAATAATGCTGCCAAATCCAAAGAAGTGGAGATGGCAAGAAAAGAAGATAGTATGATAAGCCTGAAGTGATTAGAATTATCCAAGATAGACGAAAGCACTATCTTGGAATCACTACTAAGGCCAGACAGAAAGTAGTGGAAGACATACTGGAAACTTGCGGAAAAGCACCAGTAGTCCAATCACTAGAACTCCTGCATGGGCAGCTGCTGAATAAGATAGCAGAGAGAGTCTTTCTGTGTAAAACAGAGAGAACAAAGAAGAGGAAAATTCCTGTCCGAGTCTGATGAGCTGCCCAGAGAAAAGAAGGGAGTTTATTCGAGAGAAAAAACTCCACACTGGAATGACAGGCTAGAGAAGCCCTGCAGTGGTATGGTACCACTCATTCAGGGGAAAACCCTGGATGAAAGGGTAGAGAAACAGGCTGAAGGGTGACTTACCATGTGGTAAGTCTGTGGAAGGAAAATATTCATGTTGGAACAGAAAACTATCATGGGATAGTTATTAACTTCTCCTCTTAGTAGGAAGAGGAGGAGAAACCTGTGACACATAGACATGAATAACCTGACAGCTCAGCATATTCAGGAGCAGATGGATGTCCTGAGAAAAGGAATCCATATGCAGAGTTTTGAAGGAAAATACAGTGACAAAACTTCTACTAAAGAGAAAATAACTGTAGGCTATAAACCTCAGGAACCTATGGTTGCTGGGTTTGTTCAGCCTGGCTAGAGTTTGGATTCTTCAGACCAGGGCGAGGTGTCCACTGTTTGGGAACATCTGCATGATGGGCAGGAGAAGAGTGAAACCTTCTTCTCTTAGGGAAAGAAGGTTTGGTAGGGTATTTCCTACCCACTGGGGAAGGAGAAGGCTTAGAATAGCCTTCAGAAACAGGGAGGTCAGTGGAGCACTGAGCAACCTGATGTAAAGACTCCTTATTGAAGAGATTTTCTCCAGTGCAAGGAGTATTACCCAGTCTTTGTTGTGCCCATCTGCTTAAGTCTGAAGCTTGGAGCCAGGCTCTACGTCGTGCCCCTATGGCTATAGCAGAAGTTCTGCTAACGGACTCAAAGGAGTCCAAGGAAGCACGAGTAAGAAACCAAGAGATACTTTGCATATGACTAAGTATTAAGGAATTTTCTGCAGTCTTGGGTTCTGAAAGAAAAGGAGTCAAAAGAGATAATTTCTTGGTGACCTCCTGAAGAGAAAGACTCATATAAAAAATATATGAGAGAATCCTTGTTGACAGCATGGATGTCTGGAAGGTTTGACGTCCAAAGGCATCTAGTGTCCTAGACTCACGACCTGGTGGGTAAGAAGAGTGCTTCTTCTTACTTTTTGCCTTCCTCATTGCTGATTCCACTACAATGGAATGATGGGGAAGTTGAGTCTTTTGAAACCCTGGAGAGGGGGGCACCTGATATAGAAGATCAGTTGCTCTAGAAGGTGAAGGAACCCTTAAAGGTGCTTCCCACATTCTTAGAAGGAGATGCTGCAAGGAATGATGTAAAGGAAGCATTATATTTTCCTTTTCTCTAGTAGAAAGAGAGCCTTGAGAAGGATCATAGCCAGGAAGAGGAATAGCAAGAGATGTTGCTATAGTCAGGAGAAAATTCTGAAAAGAAGGATCTCCAAAGGGAATTGTCCCTAGGCAGGCTAGCCCTGAAGAACTAGCCTGGGCACCGGAGAATCTACTTGAGAATATAGGAATCTGAGATCCTGTACGGTGCAGAAAGGATCCTTAAGGGATGGATGCTGGTACTGGAGGTCATGACCTGAAACAGTCAGTACTGCATCGTCCATGCCAGATATCGACTCCAAACTTGGCATAGAAAGGAGCGATCCCGGTGAAAAAAGCATGGAAGGAGCTAGTCCCGATGTTACTGCCAGTACCGGCACCGATATCGATAAAGGTAGCTGTGTCGGAATCGAAGACGATACCGACATCGAAGCAGTCATCGGTGGCTGCTCCATCGGTACTGAGGTAACCGAAAGCCTTTGGTAATCACCCCCGGTACCGAGCATCCGGAACCGAGAAACGTCGGTACAGAGACGTGTCGGTACCCAGTCTTCCAGACTAGAGATCGATTCTAGACTCGACATCGATGGAAGCGAGTCTATCGATGCATGTCTAGAGTGTACCGACTTCGGTGGTAGTATCGGCGTTGATGCCGATACTGGAAAGTCAATCTGGGGCGTATCGATTGGTCCCGAAGGTACCGAGAAAGCCAGATGACGATCCCTGGTGAGGAGTGAATCGCTCAATACCAGTGCCGATGCCGGGGTATCGGTACCGCTCGAAGCGGATGCCACCACCGATCATGGCTCAGGTATGTTCTGTGAGGGGTGAGCCCCAGGAACAACCTGAAACCCCTGAAAGGCTTTGGAGGCCGAAGACTCCTGCCGGGGTTTTGAAGCCAAAGAACCCTTGAGGACAAGGCTGGAGCCGTCATCATGCTGTGCATGAGACATATCACTCAAGGGCTGACTAGTCTTAACAGACTGTTTGTGGGTTACCTGATCTTGTGGAGGAGAAGAAATCGTCGGTGCCCTGACACTGGAAGGGAACTCGGTATCGAGGGAAACTCGAAATGGAAAATCTCTTTTCACAACATTGTAGCCAAATGGCTCCGGAGGAAAATGGTCAGGACCCAAACAGGTTAGACACCAGTTCTTGGAGTCTAAAAATAAAACTGTACCGTCACAGTTTAGGCACTTCTTAGGAAAAGAAGGAGGCGGCTCCATAATGGAGAGGCCTTAAAGGCCCAAAAAATTTAAGACAGAAACTGAGGGAAAAAAGTTCCCTGAATTTAAGGAAAAGAAAAGAAAAAAACACCGGCGGTACCAGTGGAGTCGGGGAGACAGCCACGACCACAAGAAAACAAGAATAAAAGAATTAAAAATTAGAAAAATTTTTCTGCGGTGACAGGAGGACGTCCTGCCGGCTCCGCGGAAAAACGAAAACTGAGGAGAGACAGTTGGAAAGGCGGGAAGGCAGCACGCAGGCGCTGTGGGATGCTCCCAAAAGCTTTATGATTGGAAGCTGGGGAGCGTTCCCGCGCAGGCTCCGTCGGTACCGACGTACCCATATGTGAAGACTCATTCCTGCTTGTTCCTGGAGATAAAAGGAGGTGATAGTGCCTCTGTATAAGTCTTTGGTGCGACCTCATTTGGAGTATGATGTGCAATTCTGGAGACCGCACCTTCAAAAGGATGTGAACAGGATGGAGTCAGTGCAGAGGGTTGCTACTAAAATGATTAATGGGCTTCATTATAAAGCATATGAGGACAGACTTAAGGATCTTAATATGTACACCTTAGAGGAAAGGCGGGATAGAGGTGATATGATTGAGATGTTTAAATACCTCCGTGGCATAAATGTTCAGGGAGAGAGCCTCTTTCAATTGAAAGCAAGTTCTGCTACGAGGGGACATGGGATGAGGGTGAAGAGAGATAGATTCAGGAGTGATATGCAGAAATATTTCTTTACAGAAAGAGTAGTGGATCCATGGAATAGTCTCCCAGTGGAGGTGGTAGAGATGAGGACAGTAACTGAATTCAAAAAAGCATGGGACCAACACAGAGGATCTCTAAAGGTAAAAAGTGGACTGTTGTAGTTGTTGTTATGGAAGGACAGACTAGATAGGCCATGTGGTCTTTTTCTGTCATCATGTTTCTATGTTTCTAAATATAGAATCATAAGCCTCCCAAGGGTACTGCAGCAGTAGAACAGAGCAAATATGGTTTCAGAGGTGGGCCCTGGACTGGTCTAACAGGATTCAAGGAAAGGACATTATCTGGTAGGTAAAATGTCATCTTCCATATCATCCTTCTAGACCAGTCCAGACAAGTGGGATGTACCAAAGTTACAATACAAATGGGCGGGAAGACACAACAGCTCGCAACATCTTGAGCTGAAGGCCGTGTCCGCCCGCGCATGGACATCCAAATGGCAATGCTTGACAAAAGTGGAAAGTGATGCTCACGCTGCTGCCCAACTAATGTCTGTAGGGGTTACTGAGCTCCACTCCTCCCATGAAGGGACGCTTGCGCTCGGGTAGAATGGGCACACGCAGAACCTCTGGAACTGACCTGTTCCATAAAAAATAAGCTGAAGCAATAGCTTCCTTAATCCAGCATCCCAAAGTCGACTTGGCTGCCACTTCACCCTTGTGCAGACCTGCAAACAGCACAAAAAGATGGTCTGACTTACAAAAGGAATTTGTAACCTCCAAGTATCAGAGAAGTACCCTCCAGACATCCACAAGGTGAAGATTCTTATCCTTCCCCCGACACTGCTCTTTAGAGAAGGAAGGCAGGCAAACCACCTGGTTCATGTGAAAGGGAGACAGCACTTTAGGCAAGAAGGAAGACACAGACCAAATGGAAATGATCTCAATTGAAAAAGACAGATAAGGATCTCGGCAAGACAGAACCTGCAGCTCGGAGATATGCCTTGCAGAACAAATTGCAATCAAGAAGACAGTCTTTAGTGACAAATTATATTCAAGGTAGTGTGCTTTATTGTCTCAAAGGGGGCTGCCCTCAGGGCCCTGAGCACTAGAGACATATCCCAGAAAGGAATCACAGAGGTCGAACCCCTTGGAGAAAACATGAGACGTCTGGGTACAAGGCCAAGGACTTACTTGCCACCGGTCAAAGCTGCCACCTGAACCTTCAGAGAGCTAAATGAGAGGCCCTTCTCTAGCTCATTCAGCAGAAAGGCCAACAGGGAGGAAACTTTGGCCACCTCAGTAACCATGTGTCGCACAACACACCAGCGCTCAAAGAGGCATCATATCTGTATGTATGCTAGCTTGGTAGAGATTACTTCTGGAGAGTAGCCCTTATGCGGTAGCAGTTTATCCTTTCAAGAGCCATGCCATTAGTGTGAAGGGAAGAAGATCCTCCAGACAATCGGTCCCTACCACAAGAGTCCCTGAGATGGAGGAAGCTGATGCCTGAAGGAGCCGCATAAGGTCTCCAAACCACGCTCTCCACAATGAATCCAGTGCTACCAAAACAATCCTGCCTGAATGATGCTCTATATGCTGAATCATACACTCCCATATGAGGCCATGGAGGACATACATATAACAGCCGCAGACTGGGCCAAAGCTTGGTCAGAACATTGACACCCTCGGACCCCATCTCCGTGTGGCGACAGAAGAAGCAGCACACTTTGGCAATGGAGCGGGTCACCATCAGATCCATTTCACGGCGGCCCCAGCGGCACAGAATCAACTGAAACACCTCTTGACTCAACTCCCACTCACCAGGATTCAGAGAATGCCAGCTGAGGAAGTCTGCTTCCACACAGTTCACTCTGGCAATGTGCTGAGCCGACAAGGCTAGGTGGTTCTTCTCTGCCCAAGCAAACAGGAGATTCATCTCCAGGGCCATTCCGGCGCTTTTTGTGCCGCTCTGCCAACTGACATAAGCCACCACCATGGCATTGTCTGAAAACATTTGAAATGCCCAGCCCTCGAACATGGGCTGGAAATGCAGAACAGTCAATCTGATGGCCCTCGCCTCGAGGTGATTGATGGACCACACCACACTGCTTCCCTGTGGTTCTGACAGCCCTGAACCGTATAGTCTCGGCAATGGGCTCCCCAGCTCAAGAGACTGGCATCCATTGTCAGCAGGATCCAGGAGAAATCGACCAGTGGTACACCCTTCCTCAGATGACAGGGTTGCCGCCACCATCACCGCCATAGGCGGAACCTCATCCTAAACATGAGCAGAAGCCTGCACTAGAATGCCAGAGAACTTATTTAGACAGATTTGTATACTACCTTATCCTTCAATCAAAGTGGTCACATCACAATTGGAGGGTTACATTTAACATGAGTGTATTTAACAACATTTAGACATCACAATTGGAGGGTTGCATTTAACGTGAGGGTACCTAACAACATTATACAATGAATTAAGGACCACTGAGCCAACAAGGACCGCTGGAGCAGCCACATATGAGCATGCACCCAAGGGGCCATCTCTATGGTCGCCGTCATCAGTCCAAGGAGCTGAAGATAATCCCAGACTCTGGGAGCCTGCTGCGCACAGAACATCACTAGGCAATTCAACAGTCTACTGACTTTCTGCTCTAGAAGGAAAACTGCCCACTCGAGTGTTGAAATGTGCTCCTAGAAACTCCAAGGACTGAGAAGGTAAAAGCTGTCTCTTTTCCTGATTGACCACCCAGCTGAGACTTTCCAAAAAGGACACCACTTGGGCCCCCAAACCTTCATTGTGTGGCCCTTGAGGGTCCTCCTCTGAATGTGGCAATGTCCCTGGGTCCACATGATCCACAAAAGGACTGAGAATGAGCCCAAGGCTTTGAAGCAGAGGGGAAGAAAGGTTTTCCAGGTCGGTAGTGATGACAGCTCTGAGACCCCGAGAATCCAGTCAGTGCCCTTGGTATTCGGGCAGAGGCTAACGAGAAAGGAGCAGTGGCCCGCTTCACAGGCCCCCTGGCCTGTTTTCCGGGAGGCAATAAGAATTTGTCACACCTAAGTCCTTCACTAGTTTCTCCAAATCGGTTCCAAAGGTCAGTTGAGCCAAACAGGCTTTGGAGGTTGTGTCCGCCACCCAGTGACGGAGCTAAATCCAATGGCATGACACCATTGTCAGGGCATCATCCCTGGTTGCCAAGTGCAATAGGTCATATATGGTATCAGAAAGGAGGCCATAATCAACTTCAAAACAGAAGTAGTATCATCAGGTGGAAGAGACTGAATCCACAGGAGCAGGGCTCAAAACGTCAAACTGGTACATACTCCCAGTTGTAAAATAGCCACTGCCATGGCAAACTAGCTCTTCTGCAAATAATCAACCTGGTGGGCCAGAACATCCTTTAAGGTCAATCTGCCTTCCACGGGAATGATGATCAGTCTGGTAACTGCCCTGTTCCCACCTTGGGAATGTCAAACCACTCACTGCTCTCTTTCTTCAGGAGAGCATAGATCTTCTTATAGACCCTTAACCCTTTAGGCAGGGAGTCAAGTGAGTCCCACTTGGACCAGACATATCTTTGATCACCAACGGGAATGGGAAGGCATTAGTGGATTTCCGCACCCCTTAAAGAAGTGGGTGTACTTTCAGCTTCTGCTCCATGTCAGAAGCAGCTGTCAAGTTCAAGGTGGATGAGACCCTGGAAATCAATGCCACCAGCTCCTCCTTCCAGAACAGGAGGATCATGCCAGCCTCTGCATAGTCTTCTGAAGTTAAGAGTAGGTCCTCATTCATATCAGAGCCCAATACCAATTCATCTAGGTCTGAGACATTGTTAACATCTCAGAGAGCTCCCAACTGTTCCTCATCTTCAAGAAGTGTCCCGCGCCGGGGAAGCTTAGCCAAAGGTAATTTAACAGGGCTTCTATTTTCAGCCTGCCTGGCAAGAGACTGAATTTCCACACCAGAAGGATTAGGCTAATTGCAAAAAGGAAAAAAATTCAAGAGAGGACAATCTGCATGCAGGAAGCTCTCCTCTTGAAAAAGGCTCCTGACACCAGGGGGCATAGCTGCTACAGACCTCCTAAAAGATGAACAGCAATTCACAGCATGGTTGCAGGAGCCACTGGCCAGCTGAGCATTCTTAGCGCCATCCTGCACCTCCTGCCCTGAGGCAGGCAAGGGTGGACTAACTATCTCCCAGCTGAGAGGGGGAAAGCATGCCCTTCAGGCGTGACTCAAAAGCTGTCATACAGTAAAGGTAGAGTCCAGAATCCAAGGATGAGGCTCCTTGCCTGCCAAACGTTTGCTGGAAGAAGACAGAGAGGATAAGTATCACAAGAGTATGCACTAAGACTCCGTCGGCCTACAAGCATGTGTTAACTGCGCTTTTACATATTGCACATTAAGGTGCTAGAAAAGGAGCGCGTGTTGGAGACACTTGGGTGGAAAGCACGTTAGGACGGTGTGACCCCCAGGCACACAATAGGGAAAAACATTACTAACGTGTGCAGAAAATGGCAGGAACCCCACACAGCACTAATGGGCGCTAGCAGTCTGCCCCGACTTGCGGCCCTCAGATGGAACAGAGAGCCCCCAAAAATGACAAGGTCAAGCCCTAAGAGCCCCAGACATAGGATCCATGCATGGACTCGGCTCCACTCCCCTTAAACTGCTTCAATGGCTGGGTTTATTTTAACAGCACTGTGTGAAAGTGGCTGGTAGGCAGATCCCTCTAAGAGCATTCTGCAATCTTCGGGAGAGAGCAGGTGGGGGGGGGGGAGGAGGAGAAGGGAGGGGCACTGTGGCTGTGTGAGGCTGCTGTACTCTTCCAGATTCCTCCAAATTCTTCCAATTTGTGGCTGCTCAACAGGCCCTTATCATGATAAGGGTGTGGAGCTGAATCAATTTTCCCTCCTTTTATGGTTACCAAAAAGGCTGCAGTCTAGTGGAGCCTCCCACATCATGCTCAAGTGACAGAGTTATCTTTTTAGGGCTTAAGGTGGTCTTCACAAGCATTTAATCAATCTCTTTTCCTCTCAATCTTCAGATTATCTACAGAGAGGAGAAAATCTATCCACCATCTGCTGGAGACAAAAAATACTGGTGGCTGAGATGGACAGAGGCACAGGAGTGATGTCATTGAAACCCAAGCTTTTCATTGGTTCTTTGTCTCCATCAATCTGCTGATAGGGGCAACACAACCCACTTGTCTGGACTGGCCTAGCAGGACAATATGGAACTCTCTTTATCTCCGTAGCCCCACCACCTCAATCTCATCCCTGCTGCCTCTCTATTATACCCCCTCTACCCCCCTGCATCCAGCATCTCCCTTCTGACTCCCTATGTCCATCCACGTCCACCTCCCAATGCCCCTCATGTCCACTCCCCCCTTCCCAATGCTCCCCCCATGTCCACTCTTCCTCCCCTTCTCCACCACTTGTATATACAAAGGGCAGAGCCTGCCCGTGGAAGGGCTGTGCAAGCCACAATCCCAGCCCAGAGATGCAGGGCGCACCATCGCTGCCTTGTACAGCCCCTGCCCAAGGGACATGCAGCTCCCGTGAGCAGGCTCTGCTTCTCTGGGCCATGATCATTGACTCTCACAGCCTTTTGCGTGTAGGAGCAGCATGTCCCACGGGCAGGGGCTGTGCAAGCCACGACTGTGGCCCAGAGAAAAAGGGCTTGCCAGTGGCAGCAGCATGTACCTTGGGCAGGCTCTATTTCTCTGGGCAGCAATCGCAGCTTGCACAGCCTCTGCCTATGGGATATGCTACTCCTGCAGGCAGAAGGCTGTGAGAGGCTGCGAGCGCTACTCGTAGCCTTCTTCCCGCAGGAGCCTGTCCTGTGGGCAGGCTCTCTACTAAGCCACTGGCACTCTGCAGGTCATCCTGAATGGGGAGTGGGGGTGGGCAGCTAGCAATGGTGCCCTTCTGACATCAGCGCCATTTGCCATGCTTACTGTGTAGTGCCAGCCCTGCCTGCCACATGTACATCAGTGTATACCGGTCTGCTCGTAAAGGGTTATATTTCTCTTTAAGTAACCAAATTTTATAGCAGTACACTTTATTCAACAGTGACATCATATGCCAGAAATTAATCAAATGGATTTTATCCAACATGGGCATTATTTTTGAACTATACCTTAGTACTTTTGCTCATTGGATAGCTCTTATGGCTTTAATTGCAGTGACAGCACAACATGAAATGAGTGCGTTTATATTTGCTGGATTTTCAAACGATGACCTTGTTAAAATGAGTTACGTTCTCAACTTGTCATCTTACTGTCACCAGCTCAATGAGTAATTATAAAAACCCAAAATAACATCTTACGCTCAGAGCAATAGATAAATACTTGCTTCATATCAGGCAATTAATAAAACAAAATCCATTACTTATTTATTTCTCTAATTACTATGACATTTAAAGGGTGTTTGTGGATTAAAGAGAACCATGAATAAAGCAATATACGAAATATTAAAACTATTTATTCAAATCCAGCATGCATATACATGTTTCTTCATCAAAGTTAAGACAGTATAGTACTTAAATTCATATTAAAAATATTCTGATAAATGTAAAATGAGAGTTATAAAAACAGCACTGTATCAATTAACAAACACTTTTGGGATGGGTACATTCTCATCTTTTGACAGGACAATACTGTTTCTAATACCTAGATTTCTGCTAGGAAACCTGTATTAGTTATTGTTGGTTATAAGGTCTTCCATGACATTTTTCTTTGGTTGCTTCATCTAGATATCTTCTAAATGCTAGCAAACAGAATAAAAATTGAATGGGGTAAAACAAATCACAGTTTTGAATGTCCAGCAATTGTTACTGCATTTGCTGACATTCAAGGATAAATGTAAAAGAGCCCAAAAAGCATCAAACATTTCAACCACCAGGATTTTATTTTTTACTTGTCTTGCCTGGCAGTTCCCTCTTTCTCAGTCAAAATTACTAGAGATATGCCACTATGAGCCTTTATTCGCAGCTATCCAGGAATCTATCCAGTGGTGGGATTCGGCCTGTTCAGCCCAGTTCACGTGAATTGGTTCATGCCACAGGCCATGTTTGCCAAATCAAGCTGAAAACCAGCGCTGCACTGGCAGGAATCCCCCCCACCCACCAGTGGTTTGACGGCCATTGGGGAACCGTGGTATCGGGGGAAGCCCCCGATGCCGTCAAACCACTGGTGAGTAGGGGGATCAGGGCACAGATTTGCTGCCCTGTGGTGGTCGCCAGCAGCCTGAGCGTGCGGTGCCGGCTATGCAAACATGTGCGCCCCGCTCGGTTCTGTCAGTTGTGGGATCGATTAGAATCGGTTCCTGTTTGGATCGAATCCTGCCACTGGATCTGCCCCACTTTTAACCCTTCAGCTCCTGTTCGGATCGAATCCTGCCACTGAATCTGCCCCACTTTTAACCCTTCAGCTCCCCATATATCTCAGTCATTACTGCAAAAGTTCTCAGCCAGGGTGTCTAGCATGCAGTTCCCTCCAGAAAGTGGAATGTATGCTTTAGAGTTGCCAGCTGGCTCCATTTATTAAGGATAAGTTGGGTTGATCCAGTACTAGTTTCATTGCATTGCATACATGGACTTCTAGTTCTGATTTCTCTATAAAAACAATGACTAAGTTTATAGATACTACTGCTACTACCTATCATTTGTATAGTGCTACAAGACATATGCAGCGTTGTACACATACACATAAGTCCCTGCTCCACAGAGCTAACAATCTATTCAAGAAAGACGAACAGAATAAACATGGGGGGTTGAGGGCAATTCTTTGAGGAAAATGATTAAAACACACAGAAAGTTAAAAAGGAGAATAAGGGAGTTAGGATACAAAAGCAGCCTCGAAGAGGTGGGCTTTTAGACTGGATTTGAATAGGACCAGAGATGGAGCCTGATGTACTCACTCAGAGAGTCTATTCCAGCTATACAGCACAGCAAGGTGGAATAAGCAGAGTCTGGAGTTGGCAGTAGAAAAGAAGGACACAGATAAAAGTGATTTACCTGCTGAATAAAGTTCCCGAGGAGGGGTGTAGAGAGAGATACGAGATGAGAGGTAATGAAGAGCTTTCTTACAGATTTTGGTAACATCTGCAAAGAGAATAAGGTTTGCCTCTTTGAAGATGATATCAAAATCTGCAATATATAGAAACCAGGAAGATGTATATAAATTGAGGAGGGATCTAGAGAAGCTTGAAGAATGGTCGAGAATTTAGCAGCTGAGATTTAATGCTAAAAAATGTAAGGTCATGCATTTGGGCTGCAATAATCCAAGGGAACGGTATAGTATAGGGATGAAACACCTCTGTCCACGAAAGAAGAGCGGGACTTGGGAGTTACTATTTCTGAAGATCTTAAGGTGGCTAAACAGGTAGAAAAGGCGACGACAAAAGTCTGAAGGATGCTTGGCTGTACAGAGAGAGGAATGGGCAGCAGAAAAGAGGAGATGATAGTGCCTCTGCATAAGTCTTGATAAGATCTCCTTTGGAGTATTGTGTGCAATTCTGGAGACTGTACCTTCAAAAGGATATAAACAGGATGGAGTTGGTACAGAGTGGCTATCAAAATGGTCAGTGGCTTTGTCATAATGCATATGGGAACAGACAAAGATCTCAAAATGTATACTTTGGAAGAAAATCAGGAGAGGAGAAATATGATAGAGACATTTAAATACCTCACTGGAAGAAATGTACAGAAGGATAGCCACTTTCAACTAAAAGAAAGCTCTGCAACGAGAAGGCATAGGATGAAGGTGAAAGGGGATAGACTCGGGAGTAATTTGAGGAAACATTTTTTACAGAAAGAGCGGTAGATACATAGCTCCCAGTGGAGGTAATAGAGACAAGGATCTGTGTCTGAATTTAAGAAAGCATGGGACAAATATAGACGATCTCTTAAGGAGAAGAAAGGACTATAAAACTTGGTATGGAGGTGCAGACTATATAGGCCATATAGTCTTTATCTGCCATCGCACTTCTATGTGCTGCAGTGTGAATGTACTTGTAGGTCAGTAGGAGAAATCTGAACTATATGCGTAAATGGACAGAAACCCATGCAGTAATATGTCCATATATACAGTGAGGTAAAGCGTAGCTACTCACCTTTAACAGGTGATCTCAGGGAACAGCAGGAAGGAATTTTGTCTTCACATATGGGTGACGTCAGCACCGACAGAGCCCACGAGGGAAGGCTTCCCACCGTCCTATAGGAAAGCATTTGGGAGCATCCCACTGCACCTGCATAGCTGCCTTCCCACCTTTCCAACTCTCCCTCCTCAGTTGGGTATGCAGCTGAGATAAAAGGAGAGAAAGAGAGAGAGATATTACTCCTAGGAGAGGAGAGTGGGTTGTGAAGACTCAATTCCTGATGTTCCTGGAGATCACCTGTTACAGGGAGTAACTACGCTATCTCCAGGAACAAGCAAGAATGTAGTCTTCACATATGGGACTCCCTAGCTTGGAGATGCCAGGGAGATGACTAGAGAGAGAGTGGTGAAACACAGGCCTAAGTGGGTCATGCATCCTCCCAAGGATATCTGGTATCAAAACCCGGGGCGGGGGGGGGGGTGTAGGAGTTCATCTAAGTCTGAAAGAGATACTGGAGAACAGCCTGGCCAAACGAGGAATCCCGAGGGGAGTCTTTGTTCAAGCAGTAATGGGTCGCAACCTTTAACCTTTCCCAGCATTCGCGGCTTCACAGAAACAGCCGCCAGCGTGAAGGAAAAGGCTCTTCACGCTGGCGGCTGTACAGAGGGAGCCGGGGCCTCATGCGGGCTTCCCCGGCTCCCTCTGAAGCCCCTCAGACAGCCGCGATGCTGTCCGGGGGGGCCAGGACTGCATGGGGGGGCCCAGGACTGCACGGGGGCACGGAGGGGGGGGCCCAGGACTGCACGGGGGCACGAGGGGGGGGGCCAGGACTGCACGGTGGCACTAGGGGGGGGCCAGGACTGCACGGGGGCACGAGGGGGGGGGCCAGGACTGCACGGGGGCACGAGGGGGGGCCAGGACGGCACGGGGCAGGCCCAGGATGGCACGGGGGGGCCCAGGACGGCACGGGGGCACGGGGGGGGGCCAGGATGGCACGGGGGCAGGGGGCCAGGATGGCACGGGGGGGCCCAGGACTGCACGGGGACACGGGGGGGGGGGCCCACAATTTTTCTTGGCGTAGGTCCTCACTCTAGCTAAATCCGGCCTTGCTCCTCATAAAGCGCGCTACAAGCGGCTGAGAAGAGACAGGTTGTCCATCAAAGGGCCTGTGGAAAGCTCCGATGGCACTAAGGTGGATCCTTACCAAATTAGTTTTGAGTCCAGAGGATGAAAAGTGGAGGAGATACTCAAGTAATGCTTCCACAGGAATGGAAAAAGGATTAAGTTCCCTCTGTGAACACCAGATTGAAAACCTTCGCCACTTAAAGGCATAAGCATGCCTTGTGGAAGGTTTCCTTGAGACCAAAAGGATATCTTTAACCTGTTGAGAGAGGTTGATATCCCAGAGTTCTAAGCTCTCAGCAGCCACGCCATCAGGTTTAAGGACTGGGGGTTTGGGTGCAGAAGCATCCCGTTCTCCTGGGATAGGAGATCCGGAGCACATCCCAACTCCAGAGGTTTGGCTTGAGAGAGACATAGAAATAGTGGATACCACGTTTGACATGGCCAGCGCGGGGCTATGAGGATCATGTAGCCCCTGTCTCTCTGAAGTTTGAAAAGAGTCTTGGGGATAAGGAGAATGGGAGGGTAGGCATATAGGAAGTCTTGACCCTAGTGGAGGTGGAAAGCATCCATCGCCTGACTGTTCTGAGCAGGTATTCTGGAACAGAAGCGGAGAAGTTTGGCATTCTGAGGACTTGCAAACAGATCTATATCTGGGGTTCCCCAGATCTGAAAGATTCGAGCAGTCTGATCCGAATGGACAGACCACTCGTGTGGCAGTAGTACTCGACTGAGTTTGTCTGCCAGGAGATTTTGTTTGCCAGGGAGATACACCGCTAGTAGGTGAATCTCATGGCATATGGCAAAAGCCCATAGATGTAGGGCTTCGTTGCACAACGCCTGAAAACCTATTGCACCTTGCTGTTCACACAGAACATGGCTACTTGATTGTCCATCTGGACTAGAACTGTTTTGGAGTGAAGGTGGTTCTAGAACACTCTGAGAGCATTGTGGATGGCTCTGAGTTCTAACAGATTTATGTGAAGTCGAGCCTCCTGCTGAGTCCAAAGGCTTTGAGTGGAAAATTGGCTAGATGAGCTCCCCAACCCAATTTGGATGCATCCGTCGTCAGGGTAGATTGGTGTGGTGGCATCTGAAAAGATGACCCTATGAGAAGATTCTCTGGTGACTGCCACCATTGGAGGGATGAAATTAGATGTGCAGAGATCATGATTCTGTCCCCCAAATGACCTGATGCCCGAGTCCACTGCAAAGCCAGGGTCCATTGAGCTCCACGCATGTGCAGACGAGCATAGAGAACCAAATGTACAGTGGAAGTCATATGACAGAGCAACTGAAGCATTTCTCGAGCAGTTAGGAAAGTCTTCATACCTGTTTGAGAAGCTAGTTGAACTATTCGAGTGCAGCAGACTTGTGGTAGAAAAGTCCTTGACTGCTGTGTGTCTAGGAGAGCATCTATGAACTCTAAGGTTTGAGAAGGGGTGAGTTGGGATTTTGGAAGATTTATCCTAAATCCCAAATGTTGAAGAACCTGCATTGTGCGGAAGAGAGCAGAGATGGCCTCTGGAGCTAACGATGCACAAATGAGCCAGTCGTCTAAGTAGGGGAAGAGAAATATCCCTAGAGTCCTTAGGAATGCTACCACTACTGCCATGCATTTTGTGAAGACTCTTGGGGCAGAACCCAGGCCGAAGGGTAGAACCCTGTCCTGGTAATGTCTTACTTGAAAGAGGAATCGAAGAAACCTCCTGTGTTCTGCGTGAATAAGGATATGCATCCTTTAGATCAATGGTTCTTAACCTGGGTTCGATCAAACCCTAGAGGTTCGGTGAGTCAGTCTCAGGGGTTCGGCGGAGGTCAAGACACAAGACACGCACCCGACTCATATGATTCGTGATGACACGCCCCGCTTGGCCATCATTGGCTGCAGGTGATCACGCTACATTGCTTGGCCAATCTGTGCTGCAGGGAATTTGGTGCACTCAGTAGTCGACTTGTGCCTGTCGTGACGGTATGTCGTGTGATTTCTTTCTTAATATTTTAATCCATACTAACTATGTCGAGCAAAAAAAGAAAGTGGTCGGACGAATATGTACAACATGGATTCACATATATAACAGAATGTGATGGGAGTCAGCGTCCTATCTGCATGATTTGCAATGCCAAGTTAAGCAATTCTAGTCTAGTACCAGCAAAACTAAAGGAACACTTCCTTAACCTGCATGGAGATGGGGAATACAAGAACACAACGCTTGCTGAATTCAAGGTGAAGAGAGCCAGATTCGATGAAAAGGCTACTCTGCCTGCTCTCGGCTTTGTACCCATCAACAAACCGATCCTCACAGCATCGTACGAAGTTGCTTACCTGATCGCAAAGCAGGGCAAACCACACACCATTGGTGAAACACTCATAAAACCAGCTGTGTTGAAGTGATGTTAATGCACGATTCATTTTGTGAACCAGTAAAACATATACCTATGTCTTGAATTTGAAAAAAAATCATATTTTATTTTTCAATAAAGAAGGGTTCGGTGAATGTGCATATGAAACTGGTGGGGTTCAGTACCTCCAACAAGGTTAAGAACCACTGCTTTAGATCTAGAGAACAAAGCCAATCCCGACTCTGGATGTAAGGGAGAAGTGTTCCGAGACAGATCATCTTGAATTTCTCCCGGAGCAGATACTTGTTTAATTCTTGGAGATCCAGAATGGGCCCGTTTCCTCATGTTTTCTTTGGTATAAGGAAGTAGGGGGAATAGAAGCCCAGGCCTTGTTGAAAAAGTGGCATCTCCTCTATTGCAACCTGAGCGAGAAGGGTGGTAACCTCCTGGCACAAGAGAGTGGTGAGAGGGGGCCAAGAGCTGAACTCTCTTGGAGTGGAGGGAGGGGGCATACTTTGGAAGTGAAGTTTGTACCCCTCTGCCACTATGGAGAGAGTCCAATGTTCTGATGTTATCTGATGCTACATTTGAGCAAAGTAACATAGTCTGCCTGGAATGTTGACTGGCTCTGGAATTTCCAGAGGTAGGACAGCTATGCTCTCTAAAAAGGAGTCAAAGATCTTGTGGAGGTTGGGTCTGTTGAGCTGGTTGAGCTTTGAGGGCCTGAGCCTTCCTTTGTTGCTTCGGTTGTTGCTGTCCCTTCTGGGAAGCATGGACTGGACAGTGCACAGCATGGGTATAAGAAGGATAAAACTTATTTTTCTTGTTGAAAAAGGGCTTCTTTACAACCTTTTTCTTAGCTGGGTTGGCAGTGGTCCTAGAAAGTCTATTTAGGGTGGTATTCTCGGACTCCAGCTGAGAAGCCTTGTCCTGCCAATCCTTGCCAAAGAGGTTTTCCCCCGTGCAAGGAATATTCCCCAGCTTATCGTGCACCCACTGCTCAAGATCAGATGCTTGTAATCAAGCAATCCGACATGCACCGATGCAGATAGCAGAAGTCCTGCTAATACACTCAAAACAATCAAAGGTTGCCCTGTTCATGAATTTGGAAACATTCTAGGAATGTTTTACAAGTGTCAGATAATCATCCCTATTGTCATCAGGGAGAAGAGGAGTCATTAGTTCTAGATCGCTAGTCACCTCCCGAAGAAACATACCCATGTAGAGTATGTATGAACTTATTCTGACCGATAACATGGAGGCCTGAAAACATCGACGGCCGAAGGCATCAAGAGTTCTCACCTCATGACCCGGAGGATTAGATGAATGTGTCTTAGCACTTTTGATTCAATGCACTGTCGATTTCACAACCATGGAGTGGTGTGGTAACTGTCTTCTGGAAAATGGGACACTGCGATACCCGGTACATGGTATTGAGTCTCCGAGAATGTGGAGACACTGTTAAGGGTGTTTCCCACATCCTAAGCATGAGGTCATGCAATATCCAGTGAATGGGTAAGGTAGTGGCCTCCTTAAGGGCTGCTGGATACTGAAGAATTTCTTCAGCTCTCAGTTCCTTCTCAGAAGTCATCGTAATGGAGAGGCCCCGAGCCACATCCCATATAAAGTCTTGAAAGGGCATGTCCTCCGGAGGAGACATATGGCGTTGTGGGGAAGCAGAAGGATCTTCCGGTAGAGCCTCTCTGGTACGGATCGATTCATCGGAAGAATCGGAAGACTCGATGGGCCAGGTGCTCCCACCCGGCCTGTTGACGGTACCGATCAAATTCGGCATTGGAATGCCTCAGTACCAGACCCTCGATGCCAGACACTGACTCCAGGGCCGGCATGGGTGGTAGCGTGGAGAGCGGCGCAATGGTCAATGCAGATACATTCCGTACCGGCGCCGGTACCGATGACTGCAGAACCTATTGCAGAGGCCTTAGCAGTACCGAAGTTGCCAGCAAGGCCGCTAAACTCCGCTCAATGGCCAGGATATGCTGATCCATGGAACCAGCCGATGCTGGGTATCGGTACCCGAACAGCAGGCCACGACCCCAGAACATGGCACCAAGAGCTCTCCGGACGTGGAAGCCTTGGGAACATTTTGGGACCCCGTTAATGCTTTTGAGGCAAGGACCTCCCGCCGGGGCTGTTTGGCCAGTGTATTCTCCTCTAGGGCAACGCTTAAAGCATCTCGATGCTTAGGAGATCTACCCTTTGAGGACCAACCAGTCTTCGAAGAAGACTTAGGTTTCGTTACCTGAGATTCATGGGAGGAAGATGAAGCCCTGGACATTGCATCCGTGGCAAAGAGGGTGTCAAGTTTCACAGCTCTATTCTGCAGGCCCCTCTTTGTCATCTTCCTGCAGAGGAGACATTCCGCTGGCGAATGGTCTGGTCCCAAACATTTAAGACACCAGTCATGGGTGTCAATAGCAGAAATAATACTGCTACATTTGGAACACTTTTTGAAACCACTAGTTGGTTTCTCCATTTTGAGGAACAAAAGGGCCTAAGGCCCAAAATGGTACCTAAGCACCTGGAGGACAGAGACCCTCACTTTTTTTTTTTTTAAAAAGAAAAAGACAGAAAGAAAAGAGACACTGAAGATGCCGGTACTAGCGTTGACGGGAAGGCAGATGTGACCACAAAAGAAGTAAATTGCTCCCTGTCGGCTCTGCGGAAAACGAAAAACTGAGGCGGGAGAGTTGGATAGGCGAGAAAGCAGCTACACAGGCGCAGTGGGATGCTCCCAAAAGCTTTCCTATAGGATGCTGGGGAGCGTTCCCGTGCGGGCTCCATCGATGCCGATGTCACCCATATGTGAAGATTACATTCCTGCTTGTTCCTGGAGATAACTAGGACTGAATGAGCCTGTGCTGAAGAAATGTAGCAGTTAGCAAATCTAATATTACTACAATTACTACTACAATAATACTACAATCAAATGTATATTTAGATTTGAGAGCCTCAATCCAATGTATAGTGTACCTAATTGCTATTTCCTGTTTTATGCAAATCATTGCCCAATCGAAATCTGTATCCTAAAAATCAATGTATTGTACGATACATTATGATTCTGTAAAGTAAACCGCTGCTGATCGTAGGAAGCAGCGGTATACAAATGTTTACTAAATAAATAAATAAAATAATATGCACTCTGAGTCTGACCACTTGAGAAGTAATTTTATAAATAGAAATTACACTTACCTGGTAATTGTAGTTCCTGTAGGGTCCAGTTTAGTCCTCCACGTCAGGGTAGTGCACCTCCTCTCGCAGCAAGGAGACTGGACCAATCAGAGTCTTTTCCATGTCTGGATGTATGCTGCTGGAACTCCCATCAGCCCCCCAGTGATCTATTAACAAAGCAGACTCAAAGAAGCAACACATGAGAGAAATACCTATCTATAACAGTACCGAAAAACAAAGACCCCCTCCCTCAAACAACCGACCCCCTCCCCAAACGAGGGAGCCGGAAACCTGTACATTGCCTCTGCCTCCACAAAAGACTGAAGGAAGAGACACAGTCGCGGCTACAAGAACAAACAGCCAAAGGAGAGCGGAATACCCCCAAACCTGAGGACCACAGACATACTCTTAGCCCACCCTCACAAACCGCGCCGCGTCAAAAAAAAGGCAGTCTATCGGGAGGGAAGGAGGACTAAACTGGACCCTACAGGAACTACAATTACCAGGTAAGTGTAATTTCTATTTCCTGAACGGTCCTCCAGTTTAGTCCTCCACATCTGGGAAGTACCAGAGCAGTACTCAACGGGAGGGACCCTGCCAACTGGCGCGCAAAACGGCCGAACCAAAACAAGAATCCTTAGATGCCATCACATCCAGCCGGTAATGCTTACTGAAAGCATGGAGCGACAACCAAGTAGCCGCTCTGCAAATCTCTACAGGCAGAACCAAACTGTGCTCTGCCCATGACGACGCCTGCGCTCTGGTAGAATGGGCCCGTAGACCCAAGGGAACCGTCCGGCCCTGCAGAATATACGCCGATGCAATAGCTTCCTTAAGCCACCTGGCAATAGAAGCTTTCGCCGCTGCTTCCCCCTTCCACTTACCACCAAAAAGGACGAACAGACGATCCGTCTTACGGTAAGTCTCAGAAACCTTCAAGTATCGCCGGAGCACCCGCCGAACATGAGACGATGTAATCCACTGTCAGTCGCGTCTGTCTCGTCAGAATTAAAAACGGGAAGAAAAACAGACTGATTCAAATGAAAGGGAGACACAACCTTGGGAAGGAAGGAGGGAACAGGCCTCAAAACTACTCTATCTTTAGAGAAGGACAAGAAAGGTTCCCTACACGAGAGCGCCTGCAACTCAGAAATCCGCCTAGCTGAGCAGATGGCCACCAAAAACACTGTCTTCAGCGTCAAATCCTTAAGGGACGCCAGGTGAAGCAGCTCAAATGGTTTCCGAACCAAACCTTGTAACACTAGATTCAAATCCCACGGAGGAATCGTCGCCCTGCGAACAAGCCACAGCCGGAACACAGCCCTCAGAAAGCGTTGCACATCTGAGTGCACCCCCAGGGGGGCCCCCAGGACCTTACCCGGAAGCACGCGAGAGCTGCTAATTGCACCTTCAGGGAACTGGCCGCTAGACCTTTGTCGAAACCGTCCTGCAAGAAACTGAGGATGGCCGGCACGGACGCCTTCGCGCTCGAACATCGTGTCTCGAACACCAATCCTCAAAAATGCGCCATATCCGCACATACATGAACGACGTAGAGGATTTCCTTGCCCGAAGGAGCGTGGCAATGACCGAAGCCGAATAGCCTTTCCTCTTTAACCTAGCCCTCTCAATGGCCATACCGTAAGCGAGAATCGATCCACCTGCGGCATCCGTAGCGGCCCCTGGAGCAAGAGATCCGGCAATGAAGGGAGCCGCCACGCTACTCCATCCAGAAGTTGAACCAGATCCGCATACCAAGGATGTCTGGGCCAATCGGGCGCCACCAGCAGGACCTTCCCCCGGTGCGCTTCGATGCGTTGATTCACCCGACCGATCAACGCCCACGGAGGGAAGACGTAGAGGAGACCGGAGAGCGGCCAAGGCCGAATGAGTGCGTCGATGCCTTCTGACATCTGTTCTCGCCGTCTGCTGAAGAAGCGACTTGTTTTTGCGGACTGATAGGTCGCCATGAGGTCCATGACCGGAGCCCCCCCACCGGCGCACTATTTGAGCGTAGATCTGCGGGTGAAGTTCCCACTCCCCCGCATCCACCTGCACTCTGCTGAGGAAATCCGCCATCACGTTGTCCTTTCCCGCAATATGCGCTGCCGAAAGAGCTAGGAGCCGGGACTCCACCCACTGAAACAGAAGGTCGGATTCCTCTTCCATGGCTCTGTTTCCCGTGCCGCCCTGCCGGTTGAGGTAGGCCACCACTGCCGAATTGTCCAAGAGAACTCTCACTGCGCGACCCGTCACCGCAGATTCGAAAGCTTGCAGTGCCCGCATTACCGCTCGCAGCTCGAGACGGTTGATCGACCAAGAAGCTTCCAGGGCTGACCAAGTCCCCTGCGTGAAGTGATCCGCGCAGTGAGCCCCCCAGCCCTCCAGGCTGGCATCCGTCAGCACAGGCAACCAGACCGGCTGTTCCAGAGACACCCCCATCCGCAGCGACTCTGCGCTCAGCCACCATCGCAACGAAAGATGGACGTATCTCGGGCAAGGCAGACGCTTGTTGAGCGAATCCGTTTGATTCGACCAACGACGCAAGAGGGCTCTCTGAAGCAGGCGCTTATGGAACCTGGCCCAGGGAACCACCTCCAGCGTCGCCGCCATCGTCCCTAAGACGCGCAGGTACCACCAAGCCGACGGCGCTGGGAATCTTAAGAACTGGCGAATCAGAGAACGCAGGCCTCATGCTCGGCGATTCCGCAGCAACACCAGTCCTTCCGCTGTGTCGAAGCGGACCCCGAGGTATTCGAGGGATTGAGTCGGTACTAAGTGACTTTTCTTCTCGTTGACCACCCAACCGAGGCTCCGAAGAAGCTCTATCACCTGGCTTGTGCAGACTCTCGCTCTCGGACTTTGCTTGAATCAACCAATCGTCGAGGTAAGGATGAACCAGAATGCCTTCCTTCCGCAACGCCGCCGCCACCACGACCATGACCTTGGTGAAGACGCGGGGCGCTGTGGCCAGTACGAACGGCAGCGCACGAAACTGATAATGCCCCCAAGGGAACACAAACCTCAGAAACCTTTGATGAGCTGCCCTGATCGGAATATGCAAGTAGGCCTCCGAAAGATCCAAGGACGTTAAGAACTCTCCCTTGCGCACTGCCACTATGATGGATCGCAGAGTCTCCATGCGGAAATGAGGCACACGCAGACAACGATTTACTCCTTTGAGATCTAAAATAGGACGAAGGGACCCGTAATTCTTTGGCACCACGAAATAAATGGAATACCGACCTACTCCGAGTTCGGACTCTGGGACCGGCACTACCGCCCCCAAGGCAACCAGGCGGTCCAACGTTAAAAGTATTGCTAGATCTTTCCGTGGACCCTTGCATGGAGACAGAACAAAGGAATCCTAGAGAGGACAGGCAAACTCCAAAGCGTAGCCCTCCCGCACTATCTCGAGCACCCACTGGTCTGAGGTTATCTGGACCCAGGAGGGAAGAAAGTGTCGAAGACGAGCTCCGATCACCTGACTTTCCTCCGGGACCCACCTCGCTTCATTGCGGCTTGCGACTAAAGGAAGAGGAGGCAGAAGCGGAGGCCACCGAGAACCCTCTCCCTGCTCCTCGAAAGCCTCGAAAACCCGGGGACCTAGTTGCCGATGTGCCACACTGGAAACCCCCCAGACGGGAAGAACGGAACCTGCCAAAGTCCCGAAACTGACCTCGAGTGGACGACACACTCCTACTCTGTCTGGGCTTATCCTCCGGAAGCCGACCACCTTTTGACTCCCCAAGGTCCTTAACTAACTTATCCAGGTCATCCCCGAACAACAGCTTGCCTTTAAAGGGGAGCTTGCTAAGGCGCGACTTAGAAGACCCGTCGGCCGCCCAATTACGTAGCCAAATAGTCCTGCGTGCCGCCACTAGGGAAGCCATACTGTTTGCTAAAGTTCTGATCAAATCATAATGAACATCCGCCAAATAAGCTGAACCAGATTCCAATCGGGTCACCTCCAACAACCCCTGCTGGTCTAGACGAGAGTCCTGCCGCAAGTGTTGAGCCCATCTCAAACAGGCTCTAGATACCCAGGCTCCACAAATAGATGCCTGCAACGATAAGGCATTAGCCTCAAAGGCCTGCTTCAGCAAGCCGTCCACCTTTCGATCCTGAGTGTGTTTTAAGGCAGTACCGCCCTCAACGGGAATTGTAGTCTTCTTGGTCACCGCTGACACCGCAGCGTCGACCTGGGGCGAGCGAAACTTTTCTTTGTCTTCGTCCGCCAAAGGATAGAGACGATTCATTGTCCTAATACCCTTCAAGCCGGACTCAGGCTGGTCCCATTCAACTTGAATCATCTGATCCACTACTCTATGTACCGGAAACACTACCTGGGAATCCCGCACCGCTTGAATCAGAGGATCCTCTAAACCTTCCTCATCCACGGGACGCGCCGCAGCCAAATTAAGCGCTTGAAGGGATTCCGTAACTAAGGGAACCAATTCTTCCCTGCGAAACACGCGGATGATCTGGGCCTGGTCCTCTGGCTCGGGAATCTCCCCCTCCTCTAATTCTGCAACCCCATCCTCGGGTTCCATGTCCGACCACTCCGTCTCCTGCCAGTCCACGTCATCCAAGGGACAGAGCCGCTTGGCTGCTTTTGGAGCGTCCCCTCGCGCCCCCTCTCCTTTGAGAGACAGCAGAGCAGGCGGCAGCGAACAAACCTCTGGCAACTTCCCCAAACGTCCTTTCTGGAAAGCCTGATGCATCAGAAGCACAAAATCCGGGGGGAAATCCCCCCAAAAGGACTCGACTACCCCCCTGCCGGCGCACCCTCTTGCGCAGAAGGAGGAGAAGGAGAAGAGGGCCCGATAAGTCCCAGAGGAGGCTCTTCACCAGCCGATACTGGAGGGCCTATGGACTCCAAAGGCACTCTGGCTTCCATTTGAGGTTCCAGGACTGAAGAGCCAAGAGCGCAGCCCTTGCAAACCCCGGCGTCAGACACCGGACCCTTGCGTGATCCGCAGATTACGCACTGCGGCCGCCCTGACATGAAGGAAAACCACCAAGCAAAAATTAAAAGCGCTGAGAGCGAGAAAGAGAGAGAGAGAGAGAGAGGGCCACTGCCTGGAACCGGAAAGCAATGATCAGAAATTCCCCCAATCCTGCTTGAGCTCTTTGGGGAGTTTGGGCTGGGTTGGTGTAATGGTTCTTTAATTTATTATGATTAGGCTTTGCCAAAAATGGGCTAACAGCACACCCCCCAGGCAAATCACCCCCTTTAGGAAGCCTTGCCAGCCCCAGAAATGCCGCAGCACGGACCGCCGAAAAGAAGCGGGAGAAAAAGGGGGGCGGAGCCTGATGTCCAGCGGGATAGTCGCATAGCGCTGAGGCTCCCGAGAGGCCTACCAAGACTCCTGAATTTTGAACCGTTTTAATTCTGAATATTGCTTTGACTCTACCGGGGTACCTTGGGGTGATGGCGGGGACCAAACCAGCACGTCTAGATTTCGGGACCCCAACGAATTCCCATGGTAAACGCTCCAAAACCGAGCCCCCGTCTCCGCAGAAGCAGCCCGCACCTCGGGAAGGTCCCGAGATGCAGCAGGAGATCCTCACTGAAATACGAGGGGTAAAAGACCTTGTGCAATCCAACGGGAGTCACTCCGAGCGCTGCGTGAAGATTTCGGCATGCTGCAAAGCAAACTTGAAGGGCTTTCCCTACGACAAGACAAAATGGAAGGCATACTGGACTCACACACGGTCCGGTTGGCGAAACTTGACAAAGTAGAGCGCCAGATACGGGCCCTTCAGAAAGAAGTGGAAGATGGCAAAAATCGGGCCCGCCGCAATAACATACGGCTCGTGGGCATACCGGAGGGAGCTGAGTCTGGAGACATGAAGGAGTTTCTTTGTAAGGCGCTTCCTTCCCTACTTCGGATCACATTTGCTAAAGACCTGGAGATTGACCGGGCCCATCGAGTGCCCTCAAATATGGCGCTCAATCGGAAGACCCCGCGGCCTATTATCTTTCGGCTCTTAAGATACCAACATGTTGAGCAAATTCTGAACGCCGCTCGCGCAAAAGGCCCCATCGAGTTTGAGGGCCACCGGATATCCTTCTTTCCTGATTTGGCTAAGCCCACGGTTGATCGTAGAAAGCGATTCCTGGAATTTCGACCGAGGCTACAACAACTGCAAGCTCGCTATGGCCTGATGTACCCGGCTAAACTCAGGGTAACGCTGCACAACCAGACCAGAACATTTGATGATCCTGAATTACTTGCGGAATTTTTGGAGTCCAAAGAGGCAGATCAGATGCGTTGATCCAAGGAACACTTAGCTAATTGACCTTATATTGGTAAAACCCGCCATATTGTTTTCGGACGCTCTCTACCTTAGAGACTGCCTTGGCAATTCACAGCCTTGGCTTTCACTAGCCTTGATGGCCCTGCCCTATCATGCCCACAGCTACTTCGGTGGAGATCGGAGACTATAATAACAGAAGGGTTCGAATATTACAATCGCACTCTCTTGGGCCTCCTCCCGCAGACATATGGTCGCCATTTATATTTGGGGTTATGCTTCTTCTCTGGGGCACTTCGGTGCTTGTTTTCTCATATGGGGTGTATCTGGTATCTTAATTGATGTGTATGAAATAGATGTACAGATGTGGTATATATTCCATACTCGCCTGCGCTTTTACTTCAAATGTATGACAATGTCTTATGGCCCTATGTAAGGTTTTTTCATTGAACGTAAAGGGAATCAACAACCCGATTAAAAGAAAGAAAATCCTTAGTTATTTGAGTCATGAAAAGGCGGATCTGGTTTTTCTTCAGGAAACGCACTTAAATTCTACCGAAACTCTGAAACTCAATATTAAACCTTACATGGTAGCTGCCTACTCTCCGGCTGTTTCTAAGAAATGTGGGGTAGCTATTCTGGTGAGGAAATCCTTGCCTGTCACCATTATTGCCACTAGCTCTGACACGGAGGGCAGATGGTCCCCGCGTCCATCTTAAAATTGGACACCTTGAACTAACATGTATATGTATATATGCCCCCAATGTGGATAATCCTGCCTTTTTTTGCTACCATTGCTCAGGTTGCGCAGGTCTCTGCTAGCACCTCACTGATAATAGGTGGCGACTTTAATCAAGTCGTCGATCCTCTGATAGACAGGCAACCGCCTAGAACGAGTGGCCTGCCCAAGAGCTCCCTCACACTCACCTCCTTGATCAAAGATCTCGCTTTAGTGGATCTTTGGAGATTGTTGCATCCTGCTGAACTGGAATTTACTTTCTATTCTCCCCCCCATCTATCACAGTCCAGAATAGATTTTTTCCTAATATCTAAAGTGCTGGTATCTCAGGTAGACACAGCGATGATTCACCCATTACATATCTCAGACCATGCTGCCATTTCCTTCCAGTTGCACGCTAACCTACCCAGTGGGAATCCGGGAAATTGGTTTTTTGATAGGACCCTGCTAGAGCAACAAGAGTTTCAGTTAGACATTCGGGCCGCTATTCAGGACTATTTCCATTTTAACTTACCACATGATACCATGGGCTGGGCTTGGTGGGAGGGCTTTAAAGCTGCCATTCGTGCAACCATTACTAGCTATCAAATTCGCTTGGGGAAACAGCGTAAGCAACAGTTATTAATATTAGAGCAACAAATTAAAGCTGGGGAACGGGTTCTTACTTCCCGCACTGATCCTTGTGTGTTGTTACGATTGCAACGCCTACGCTTTCAATATAACTCAATCCTGTCTGCTGCAGCTTCTAAAAATATCGCATCGCAGCAAGGGATGTACTATCGGGAAAGCAACCGTGCTGGTAGACTCTTAGCTAATGCCTTGAAAGGTCAAAAAGAAGCCAAACGGGTAGCGGCTCTCCGAAACCCGGTAGGAGGGGACATAGTGACAAATAATACAGAGATAGTAGAGCTCTTCCGGGATTTTTATACTCGTCTTTATAAATCAGAATGTGACTTCACGTCAGAGGCTTTTGAGCGATTATTATCCGGAATCCAACGGCCGACCCTCTCTGAAGAGGATAGGGTTGCGATGGATAAACCCTTCTCTACTAATGAAATTCACTCTGCCCTTAAACGTGTGGCCTCGGGACGCGCCGCAGGCCCTGACGGTCTTCCGGCCGAATTTTATAAAACGTTCAGTGCTGATCTAGCCCCCCACCTAAAACTCTATTTCACTGCTCTGGCTGAAGACACATCTTGCTTGGGATCCTTTTCGGCGGCGAATGTGGTAGTATTTGAAAAAGAAGGGAGGGATCCGCTGTTAACAGCTAACTACCGCCCAATCTCCCTTCTTAACGCAGACTATAAAATTTTTGCGACTATCTTAGCCTCTCGACTATCTGACCAAATGTCTACCCTAATCCACCCTGATCAATGTGGTTTTATACCCGGAAGATCCACTGCCGACAACGCTAGGACTTTATGTCATGTTTTGACTAATGCTGCAAGCCTAGATCTACCACTAGTTGGCCTCTCCCTAGACGCCGAGAAAGCCTTCGACCGTCTAGAATGGCCCTTCTTATTTGCTGTTCTCCGTTGGTACGGCTTTGGGGAGGGCTTTCTCCGGTTTCTTCAAGTCATGTATGCCGAACCCACAGCCAGTATATGTGTGAATGCTATCAAATCTCAGCCATTCAGCCTTCAAAGAGGTACACGCCAAGGGTGCCCCCTATCTCCTCTGCTCTTTGACTTAGCGCTCGAACCTCTAGCCCTGTTACTTAGGCAGTCCGCAGACATCCGAGGTGCCCCCTTTAGACACAGAGAGATCAAACTCTCCGCTTATGCAGATGATCTTATGCTTTTTATAACTTTGGACTCGGTCCCAGTAGTCTTAGAATTACTAGACAGGTATTCGCAGCTCTCGGGCTATAAGATCAACTGGACCAAATCGGTTGCTTTCCCACTTAACCACCGGGTACATGCGGCCGACATGCAAGCCTTTCCCTTTCTCTGGCAGCATAGTATGGTGAAATATCTCGGGGTCTATTATTGCTATCCTTTAGAGGACACTATTAGTTTCAACGCCAAGGCGATAATCTCCAAAGTCCGTGAACTTACCAATCGGTGGTCTCCACTAACCCTTACATGGTGGGGCCGCTTGGAAACAGTGAAAATGATGATAGTTCCTAAAGTGAACTACATTCTCGAAATGCTACCATGTTTACTGCCCCGACACATCTACAAAGATATAGAAGGCCTTCTTATCCGTTATCTATGGCAGGGTAAAACACCCAGGATAGCTAAACAACACTTGCAATCTGATAAAGCGAGAGGAGGAGCTAGATTTCCAGATTTTCTCAAATATCATAAAGCCTTCCTCTTAAAGCAAGGTGCCCGTTGGTTGGATACCCCGGCAGCAGGCCGCCCGGTGTGGCTAGATATTGAAGAAGAGCTTAGTGGACCAGTTCCGCTGGCCTACTTCCCCGGAATGTGCCATCATTCAGACTCCCGCCATTCACCAATGGTTGTAGACACTCTAGTGGCCTTTAATGCCCTCATTCAATCTCTGGGTCCGCAGGCGTGCCCCCCGGACCATCTCCCGATATGGCATAACTCTCGATTTCAAATTAACAAAAAAACGATAGCATGGAGACCCTGGTACTCCAGGGGGATTTGGACACCTAAGCAGCTGTTTGCTGGGGATCGCTGGAAAACCTTTAATGCTTTACAAACGGAATTTGGTCTACCAGCGAAATATTACTTTCAATGGGTGCAGCTCCAACATTGCCTTAAAGGCGCTCGGGTCATTCCGCGCTCTGATACTAGCGTGGAAGGGCTGTCAGAGGTGATTCGTTGTATCGGGAGTCTACCAGGGGTGGCATCTAACTTTTATAAAATACTCACTCATAGTCCAGGCAGGGACACCCCTAGGGCCCAGCAGGCATGGGAGCGCGAATTGCACATCACTTTAACTCCCCAGCTATGGAAGATAGTCTGGAGCAAAGTGGTGCGGGTCTCTAGATCCGCCTCTGTCACTCAAACGCTCTTCTATTTTGCCCACAGATGCTTTTATACTCCTGAGAAGATGGCCAAATGGAATGTCAATACAAGCTATCGATGTTGGTCATGCCATACAGCGGTGGGTACCTTTGCCCATGTTATCTATGAATGTCCAGCACTACAGCAATATTGGGGGCGGGTTTGGGACCGGATACAAAGTATCCTACACTTTCGGGAGCCCCTTTCTTGGAAGATTGTGGGACTCCGCTCTGTGGCGGGGATCCCCTCTCTTCCCAGGACAGGCCGCTTCCTCCTAGATTTTATGTTGGGTATGGCTGTATGCTTAGTCACGAAAAATTGGAAGACTGGCTCCCGCCTAACTTTTACCGAATGGTGGAATTCTGTCTGCTTATATAGCACATATGAGCAGATACCTCGTCGGATGGCATTCCAGGTTCAGGACTGCTCTCACTTGTCTAAGTGGCAGATGCTTAATGACTATGTTCAGATTGCCAGATGCTCCAATATAGCCGTATAGCTACACTCATCATGTTGCAGATAATTATATTATCTCGAAAGATAATAATGTGTATATACACCCGATACTGGATTGTTACGTATCCCAGAGAAGAAGCAGGGGGGGAGGGGGGTGGTGGGGGTTTACTGTCCGTGATTGTATAATATTATTTGTTCATGTCTTCTATTCTGTATGTCCTTTTGTTTCGATGTTCCAAAATGAAAATAAAAGTTAAAAAAAAAAAAAAAAGAAGCGGGAGAAAAATGAAACCAAAATGGCCGCTGCTCCCGCGGCCGGAAAAAAGGCGCGAGGCAACAAAATTAAACCAACTAGACAAAAACAAAAGAAAAGAAAAGAAAACTATCCCCGCCGAACAGAGATCAACGGGTCGCAAAGGAAGGAAGAAAAAAAGCAAACTCGCCCTGGCGGCAAGAAAACGGACCCTGCTTACCAGAAAAAAACAAGGATCGTGAGCCGTGCTGACAGGGCTGCAGGTCTGGAAGAGTAACGCTGAGAGTCCTTCACCGTTAAGAGCCGGTGCCGAGAACTGCTAAATCTCTCCCCCGTGCAGTTCTAGGAGGAGAGATCGCATGCAGAGACTGAGCCCGAAGTGCCTCCACCAAGCAGGAAGCAGAAGGGCAGTGCAAGCTCGGCTCCCCCGTGTTACACATCTTCTGTTTTGTTTTGCTTTTAAAGCGACAGGCCCCCTGAGTAAGTAAAATAAAATAGAAAGCAGAAAGAACAGGAAAACAACCCAAAACCTAAACTAGTGTTGCCTAGAACGATCCTAAAGTGAGCCCAAGGACAGGCTCACACGTCCACCTGCTGCAAGGAGACTGGACACACTGGGGGGCTGATGGGAGTTCCAGCAGCATACATCCAGACATGGAAAAGACTCTGATTGGTCCAGTCTCCTTGCTGCGGGAGGAGGTGCACTACCCTGATGTGGAGGACTAAACTGGAGGACCGTTCAGGAACTATGCACATGTGTAGAAAGAACACACACATTTTTTTTTGTGTAGACTTTCAATGCAGAAGTTTGCACATACTTCCACTTTGAAAATTAAGTCATGAAAACCTACGCACACACAGCGACACCTATCCTTTCTGGGTTAAATGGTATATACCATACATTCAAATGACGGCAGAAAGAAACCATGCAACCTATCCAGTAATGGATCTATGTCAACTACTGCAAACATATGCACGTAAGTGCAAATCCTGCCTAAATCCTGCACTTAGGAACACCTCCTGAAATAATGGGTAAACATAAGAACATAAGATATGCCATACTGGGTCAGACCAAGGTCCATCAACAAGCCCAGTATCCTGTTTCCAACAGTGGCCAATCTAGGTCATACATACCTAGCAGTTTCCCCAAAAGACACAGGTTCCACAATGCTTGTACTTAACGGCAAACAGACTATATGGAAGTCTACCAACGTTTCAGACAGGCAATTTTGTAAAAGGTTATTTTGGTACATAAAGCACTGCTTTACCCATGGAAATGCCTTTGAAAATTACCCTTTAAATGTTAAGGCTGTGCAATGAGCAGAAGTTGAGCCTAGAAATCACAGCCATATTTCCTACACAGCATCACTGCCTCTCAGCCATAGGGTTGACCACCTTTCCCATTTTACAGAAATATGTAAGCATTTTTAGTTTTCAAAGGTACTGAAGTTTATAAAATCATGTTAGCTGCTGTACAGAATGAAATCCACAAATACTGTATACATCAAACTTTACTTACCATTTCAAACAATAAGCGGACTAACTTCTCAGACTCGCCCCTGTATTTAGATGTCAGAGTAGAGGAAGAAACATTGAAGAATGTTGTTCCACATTCAGTGGCTACGGCCTTAGCTAGCATAGTTTTACCAGTACCAGGGGGTCCAACCATCAGTACACCCTAAATTTAAGAAAGAATTATTAAACAAAGAAATTAATTGCCAAGAGGACTTTGGTTTTAACTTGTTAATGAACTGGACATCTACCATGTACTCATGCTATAAAACTGTAAATTTTCTCCATTTCTTTCTTTCTTTCTTTAAAAGTTTCTATATGCTGCCTTTTTAACTAAAATTAAGACAGCTCACACTTACGCCGTAACCAGAAATACATACACAGAGGGGACCCTATGCAATAAAACCCATATAAAACCAATTCGGTTCACAAAATAAATTTAGCAGGAATTTTAATTAGCCATTTAATCAATGATGCCAAAAGATTCAGCATGCTCATGGTAAAAAGGGAAAAAAGTGAAATAGTGCACTCATGCTATTCTCAAATACTAAACCCTGAAACTGATTGGATATACAGCACCAGCAGGTTACTTACCAACAGCATGCTAAACAACATGAGCACAAGAAACTAAGCATGTTCAGTTATGTTTCTCTCTTGGGGACATGTTTACTAATGTGCACTAATCATTAGCGCAGGGTTTAGCATGCCACAGTGAAGGTTAGCGTAGGGTCTATAAAATAATGAATGGAGAGGAACAGGTAAACGTAGATCATTTGTTCACTGCTTCAAAAAGTAGAAAGACTAGGGGACATGCAATAAAGCTACAATATAAGCCCATTTAAGACTAATAGGAAAAAATATTTTTTTCACTCAACATGTAATCAGACTCTGGAATGTGTTAACGGAGGATGTAGTAAAAATTGTTAGCATAGCTGGGATTAAAAAAGGTTTGGACAAGTTCCTGGAGGAAAAGTCCATAAACCATTATTAAAGAGGATCTGGGAAATCCACTGCTTACCCCAGGATGAGCACTGTGGAAACTGTGTGCCTTTTTGGGAATCTGACAGGTACTTGTGACATGAATTGGCCACTTTTGGAAACAGGATACTGGGCTTGATGGACCTTGGTCTGACCCAGTATGGCATTTCTTATGTTCTTATGCAGAGAACTGGGATACGGAGATGGCCCCTTTAATTCTGGTCTATACGACTCTCAGATGAGCCAACTCTATTCTAAACCCAGAGTGCTAGGGACAGAGCGAGCAACACTAAATCCTTTAGAATGTTTCTCTAAAGAAAAACTCTTGTATATTACACAATTGCCATGATATTTATCCTTTGTAGGTATGAGGTGTGTGTGTGTGGTGTGCCTCTGTGTGTGTCTGTGTGTAGTGTAGGAGTGGTGCTTGCATGTTTGTTCTGGGGGACAGGGATGCACCCTTTGGCGTATAACATAAATACATAAGAACATAAGATATGCCATACTGGGTCAGAAGACACAGGTTCCACAATGCTTGTATTGGGTCAAGCAGTGGATATTCTGAGTCCCCTTTAATAATGGTGTGTGGACCTTTCCTCAGGGAACTTGTCCAAACCTTTTTCAAACCCAGCTATACTAACAACTTTTACTAAATCCTCCGGAAGCAAATTCCAGAGTTTGATTACACGTTGAGTGAAAAAATATTTTCTCTTATTAGTCTTAAATAGGTTATCCTGTAGCTTCATTGCATGCCCCCTAGTCTTTCTATATTTTGATGGCATAAACAATCGATCTATGTCTACCCGTTCCACTCCATTCATTAATTTATAGACCTCTATTATATCTCCCCTCAGTCGTCTCTTTTCCAGGTTGAAGAACCCTAACTTTTTTAGCCTCTCTTCATAGGGGTATCCTTCCATCCCCTTTACAATTTTGGTGGCTCTTCTCTGTACCTTTTCTAATAAAACTATATCCTTTTTAAGATACAGTGACCAGAACTGCACACAATATTCAAGGTGCGGTCGCATCATTGATCGATACAGAGGCATAAGCCCCTCTGAACCAAAATCATACTGCCCCATCTCCAGTCTACCATTCCTTGCGAAAATCGTCGAAATGTGCAATGGCAACTTCAGGACCATATTGACATGAATGCCCCACTGGACATCCATCAGCATGGCTTTAAACCCCAGCACGGTGTGGAAACACAGCATAGTTACTCACCTGTAACAGGTGATCTCGGGGAACAGCAGGAATTTAGTCTTCACATATGGATATCGTCGGCACCGACGGAGCCTGCGAGGGAACACTCCCCAGCGTCCAATAGGAAAGTCTTTGGGAGAATCCCACAGCGTCTGCGTGCTGCCTTCCCGCCTTTCCCAACTGTCCCTCTCCAGTTGAGTTTAAAGCTGAGACAAAAGAGAGAAAGAGAGAGAGAGAGAGATAGAAAGATACAACTCCTAGGGGAGGTGGGTGGGTTGTGAAGACTAAATTCCTGTTGTTCCCGGAGATCATCGTTACAGGTGAGTACCTATGCTATCTCCAGTAACAAGCAGGAATGTAGTCTTCACATATGGGGACTCCCTAGCTGCAGATGCCAGGGAGATGGCCCCAGAAAGTTGTGCGCCCTTGTGAAAGGGCTACACTTCACCCCATGGATCTCTGGCATCCTACCAGGGATGGTGGGTAGGAGATGATTGTCTGGAACAGGTGTTGAAGAACAGCCTGACCAAACAAGGCATCCCGGCGGGAGTCCTTGTCTAAGCAGTAATGGGCTGTGAAGGTATGTACTGAAGGGATAATTGGAATAAAGGGATAAGTATGTAATTAATATTTTGTTATGTAAGAAAACTGTTAGAGTGTCTCTGTATTTAGTTGTAACATTAGGGAATGATTAGGGAAAGGAAGTTTTGCCCAGACATTAGGTCTCTTTTTCCAGGATTGATTGATGTACGCTTGAGACTGTACATATCATTGATATGAAGCGAGTGTGTGTCTTTATCCACGTTTTCATACCCCCGCAAGGGGATTGGCTGGATTTAGACGAAGCACAAGCGTTGTATGTGTGTATGAGTCCTGGATTTGTGATTTCGCGCCTCTGTTAACTACGAGGTTTGGATTTCCACCTAAAAGCGAAATTACGCGCGCCTCTGTATATAAGGAGGTTCAATTTGCTATTGGTAAAAGGCGAAATTAATTGCCCCTGTCCCCGAACAGTGAAAACACCAGGTTTACAGATTTTAGAAAGAGGGACAGCTAAGGAGAATATTTATAGAAAAACAGGGATGATCACCTTATCTGGGGTGCTCACAGACCAGAGAGGGTGACAATTGGATCTATTGAAGAATAGCTTTCTAAGTATCTTTTTGACTAATTATAGCTAGATAAATGAATTACTTTACAAGTTCTAGATCAAAGTGAATGATGGAGCTGACTGCAGCTGAATTAAATAACCAAGGGGGAGTGGGTCTAGTTCAGTTTCAGTATTCTGATCAGATAGGCTGTTAGGTATAATGCATTTACCTCTGTCCTGTGTTTTTTAGTTTTAGTCTTTAGTAAACACTGTCCTTTCATTACTGGCTACTCCAGTAGATTTTATGTTCCCTGGAGCTGAACTGATTAGAATTCTTTGGGAATTCCTGGAGAGCGTATCTGTTTGCTTTTATTTTCTCCCACAATATCTATGTGTTTGTAAGATGCCCCAGTCTCTGGAGAGGGTAAAACCGTTGGCCCGGAGTCCCTTGAACGCAAGTGACAAGTGGTGTTTGTTTATCTGTCTCTATTTTTCCACGTCTTTCCTGTCTTCTTTAGAACATTGAAAACAACGAAAAATCTTCCAGGGTCTGCTGTAGCTATTGATGTGCTGAGACAGCTAGTTTTTCCCCTCCTGTCTGTCTGAATGTATTGTAACATGGAATGGATTTTCTGAGTTAATGGATTAGGATTGGAATGTATTGTACACTGAAGTGAGAATCTTAGAAGCAGACCGCACAGATAATTGACAGTGTTTTACTCTGAACTGCCAGCTATTGTGTGCAGTGATCTGACTGGTAGAAAAACAAAGAAAAATAGTTTATAGTTACAAGTACAGCCTGAAAATTTCAAATTGTTTCTTTTCCCCTGTGCATATTTGTGTGCAGTAAATAAGTCTAATCCATATGTGTAAGTTTTATTTTTTAAATTTGGGATCTGGGTATATCCTGGTTAAAAAAAAAAATTGTCTGCTGTTTTCTGTGTGTCAGAAGATTAAATAGCTCTGCCTGGGTCTGTGATAGGTCATAGGGCAGCTGTAAACAATGCGGAACGAATTCCTATGTATGTGTTACTTTTTGAGAAGCTTATTTTGATTTTTTCTAAACTATGTGGAAGATCCTAATTAACAAGAGATTAATAAAAAAAAAATTGTTGTGATGCTAAGAAATTCTGTTTGATTAGTTTTGACTCAGTGATACAAGATCAGTTTTGTTATGTTCTTATGACTTTACAAATTTAAGATCAAGCTGATAAAGGAATAAGATTACAGCTGGATTTTGTAACCAAGGAAAAATAGCTTTAAAAGTTAAGAAAATCTGTTTAAGAAAATATGTAACCTTGTGATGCAAAGATGTCTAGTTCAGTGCTTTAAATTTATCCTGTAGAGTTAGTACTAAATTGTTGGAGAAAATCCTTATATAAGATTATGAAGAAACGACTTTTTTAAGATTCATGAGTTTCTCAAACTAAAAGGTATGCTGCTTTTCGGGATTGCCCAGGGGGGGGGGGGGGGTGGTTTGGCGAGGTCTCTCAGGGAAGCCTCTCTATTCTAATCAGATGGGCTGCTGTACTTAATGACTGATAGCTTTGTATTTAGCTGTCAGCTGTTCGAGTGCCCCTAGATGTTAGATCAAACAATTAAGGCATGAAATTGGAGAATCTGCTTCTGTTGTCCTTTGACCTTAAGAGTGGAGATTGACGGCCCTGACAGGACAATGCTACTTAGAAATGATTTGAATCCCGAGTGAATGAGAAGTTATATGTTTGGTTTTGAACAAGCAAAATTAAAAGTAAAACAGAATTTTATATATTGTTGCAAGTATTTCATAGAGGACAGAAACCCAAAAGAGCTGTAACTAAGTTTTATTTTAACTTTTGTTTAAAGGACAGAAAGAGAGATCTACTGTTTGCTGTCAGTTCAGTTTGACACCAGTCTCATTCAATTTAAATGTGAAAGGGAGTGTTTGTATTCTTAAGCTCAGTGTTAATGACTAATGACTAAGGACAGTAACATGGGAGTTGCTGAATTTTAGGATAAATTCATCTGTTTTTTTTGTAGTTGAATTTTATATGTTGGGGTCCAGAGAAAACAGTGTACTTTATTTTGAAAGATTTTTTTTTTTAAGTTTCAATTTTAGGAATACACTATATTGTAGCACTATGACATACAAATTTATTTTAGTTTACACACTTGCAGAACAAATTTGGTGAAAAATGGAGCTTAGTTCCCAGAAAAATATGAGAATATTAGTAAAGTTATTTACACATAAAACAATAACATTAAGTTGAATTGATTAGACAAAGTCTCCTACAGCACAGAGGTTTGTTTGTTTTTTAACATGTCTGTCTAGTTCTGTTGTCCATTTGCATTTCTTGAGATAGCATGCTGGTAAGGTGAAGCTAGCCCGAATACTGACTTGAAGTCTCCGCTTGACATGCAACAGTATCAGTGTCATGAAAGACTCAGGATAATTATTTTGCCTTGTTCAGCACTCTCACTGAGAACAGTATATACAATAGATTCTAGTCATACGTGAGAGAGAGACATGTGGCTGTCATGTTAAAAGTCATGATTTGTCCTATTACGACTGCCGTTATAAAAATGTTACAAAAATAATATTTTTATACTGTAAGGACTTTATTCAAATTGTTTAAGACAATTGCTATTTTGAATGAGCACATATGTCCATTTTTGAACCATACCAATTAAGTTGGTGAAAAAAAGACACTGTTTACTCATGTTGTTATATTTATTAAGAATAATCCAAATTTATATTTTCTATATACTATTTGTTTACCACAATACTAAGTTTTTTCTAACAATTGTTTGATGTTCTTAGCATGCCAATTAAGAGGTGGTACTCTGATGGACATTAAACTGATGAAGGTTATTTAAAGTGACATATTTGCCTAATGAACATGTAAACAAATTTTATTCAACTATGCTGTCTCCAGAATCTTTAATTCAGGAAGTCATTTAAGCCCCAACACTTACTCAACAATTGGAAATAGACACCTGGAGACAGGCTAGGTGCATTTTGCACCATATGATGCTTTGGAACATCCACACTGGCCATGTGGTACTTCCAGATGCATTTTGCCTCATTTTGCCTTTGTATGTACTGGCCAGACATGCAGGGGTAAAAAGAGGGATGATTTGATGACAAATTTTCACAAATAAAAATTGGAATAATTCTGAAACTTGCCAAATTTGCAGAATATGTGCGTGCAACTTGTCTAATCTATTAATATGTAAAGATCAGTTAAGAGTATGGTGGAGTATTTCCTACCAGCAAATGAATCTCCAGTGATGGAGAGACAAGAAGTTTATCAAACTGAGAGACACAGTTGATACCATATGAGATAGTTATGATCTTACGTAAATGTGGATGAAATTATGTTTGTCACATTGCATTGTCTCATTGTGGAATCTAATCTAGAATATTTAGTCTTTTCATTTAATATTGGTGCTGCTCTTCTGAATGGGACCTGGAGCCATGTCACCAATTGAAATCCAGAGATTCCAAAAGAGGAAATTGGCCATAATCCAGAGGAAACAGACCACCCCAAGACCTCTGAACTCAACTATACTTAAACTTCAGAGACAGGTGAAGCGCACGACGCAGTCCTGAAAAACTGCTGGGAAGCAGGCCCAAATTATCTGAAAATAAAGACTATTAAGACTGATTGGGACTTTTGGGAAAATCTACAAGCCATTTGGGCTACAGCAATTGCAATACGCACACCAGCTCAAGTTTTGCTGTAACATTTTCAAAGCTTTCTTCATCACTTTGTTGAATATTTGATGTGTTCAGTATTATTGCAAGCTGTATGTCTTCCATTCTCTTAGAATGTTGCCTGCTGGTATTCCGGACTCGGAGGAGGCCTAACAGCTTTCTTTATAACTCGTTTAAGTATTGCTGTTTTTGGTATTCTTGCCTGCTGTATTTTTCTGTTTTATTAGGATGCTGTAAGAAAATGATAATGCAAAGCACCAATACCATATACATTGTATCTATGGAACAGTACCAGCGGTTGCCTCTCAATGATCCCTCTCTGTCTCAAATGGTTATTGTTATCCATGCCCCTTAGTGGGATTACTTTTGCTTCCCTCCACATAAAAAAGAAAAAGGAAAAGAAAAAGTGGGGAATGAAGGGATAATTGGAATAAAGGGATAATCAGCTCAGATCTGCTTTATATGTTTGCCTTATGATTGCATATATATCTGCCTTATAACTGCACTCTGGCCTGTTTGAAACAGACACAGCAACATATGGTTGGCACAAACAGGTGGGCAACAGGAAAAGAGCACATGCAGCTTACTACTGTTATAAAGCCTAAAAAAGCTATACTTTGGACAGAAGTGTCCAAGGATATAAGCCTAGGTTCAAACAGGTCAAGCCAGGAATTCAACTAATGCTCTTGCCCTGAAGGTTTCAATTGGTGCCAGCAGATGGAAAAAACACAGGAGGAGGCAGAGGGCTATGATTGATTGCATAGTTAGGCAAACCTTGATCAGCAGATCCAGCTACATAACCATAGAAGGCCCTGGGAAAGAGTTTTGCATTTGCTGAAACTATTTAGAATTTGAAGCAGAGAGGTATATATAAGACAGCAATTTTAGAGGGTCTTGGGGCAGTTCTTTTCTCCCCTTGCAGAGAGAAGTCTGCCCCACTGTCCCTCAGACAGGCACTTGCTATCTGCATCTATAACCATTTGTTTGCTGAGCCAAATAAAAAAAGTTTCTTTGTAGCTGAGCAACTTGCTGTCTGAACTGTTTATTGGTAATTGGGGAGACTTTGTAGGTGGACCCGGCCTACAGTACCAAAGCCCAAGAAGCTGCTCGACAGATGTCATCGATAGACACAGAGTGAAGATGAGCCATTGAGGCTGCCATGGCTCTCACATTGTGAGCTGTAACATGGCCTTCAAGAGGAAGATTCCTACTCTCATAGGCAAATAATATACACTGTGCAATCCAGCTGGACAGTGTCCTTTTGGAGACTGGAAGGCCCAAATGACTAGGATCAAAAGCAACAAAGAGTTGAGAGGATTTTCTATGTTGCTGTGTCCTTTGCAAGTAAAAGGCCAAAGCTCTTTTACAGTCCAAAGTATGAAGGTTCCTTTCTGCATTTGAGGCGTGAAGCCTTGGAAAGAATACAGGAAGGTAAACCACTTGGTTTAAATGAAAGGCGAAACCACCTTTGGCATAAAGTGTGGATGAGTCCTAAGGACTACCTTATCATGATGGAACCTTGTATGAGAAGGATCAGCCACCAACGCTTGCAATTCACTGATGCGATGTGCTGATGTGATTGCAATGAGAAAGATAACCTTCCAGGAAAGGAATTTCAAAGAGATAGTGGCTAATGGTTCAAAGGGCGGTTTCATGAGCTGCCCAAGACCCAGATTCAAGTCCCATGCCACCGGTGGTGGCTTAATGGGAGGCTTCGTTAAAAGAAGGCCTCTCATAAATCTCGCTACGAGAGGATGAGAGGAAATAGGTTGTCCATTTAGAGGCTTGAAGGATGCTGCAATAGCACTCAAATGGACTCTCACTGAATTGATCTTAAGCCCTGCATTTGATAAATGAAGGAGGTACTCCAGTAATGATTCCAGAGGTATCGCAAGAGGGTTAAAACCCTTCTATGAGCACCATATTCACTGATGCGACGTGCTGATGTAATTGCAATGAGAAAGATGACCTTCAAGAAAGGAATTTCAATGAGGTAGTAGCTAAGGTTTCGAAAGGTGGCTTCATGAGCTGAACAAGAACCAGGTTTAAGTCCCATGGAACCAGGCTGCTGGCATTAACCTTTAAAAAGGAGATAGAGCAGCTTTTAAACTAGATAATAGGGGAAAGCCGACAGCTGCCCAAGAGTGGATGGTTCGGAAGAATGTATCCTTGAAGGATACTACCAAAAGCAGAGAGGTTCCAAAAAAGAGTAAAGTAGCCCAAATGTCCCACAGTATGGAGCAGACAGAGCTTAAAGATCCCAAATTACCCATGTCTACCAATAGCCAAATTAATATGAATAAAATACAGTCTCTAAAATGCTTGTATGCAAATGCTAGAAGTCTAAAAAATAAGATGGGAGAGTTAGAATATATAGCACTAAATGAGAGGTTAGATATGATTGGAATATCAGAGACATGGTGGAAGGAGGACAACCAGTGGGACACTGTGATACCTGGGTACAAACTATATCGTAATGATAGAACTGATCAAATTGGTGGAGGGGTTGCGCTCTATGTTAGAGAGGGCATTGAGTCAGAAAGGATTAAAGTTTTGCAGGAAACAAAATTTGCTGTAGAATCTCTATGGATTGAAATTCCATGTAAAAAGGGGAAAGCAATGGCAGTGGAGGTGTACTATCGACCGCCTGGCCAAAATGAACAAATGGATGATGAAATGCTCAAAGAAATCAAGGAAGCTAACAAATGTTACAGCGCGGTAATAATAATGGGTGATTTCAATTAACCCGGTATCGACTGTGACAGTGTCAAGGCAGGACATGCTAGGGAGATAAAGTTCCTAGATGAAATAAATGACTGCTTCTTGGAGCAGCTGGTTCATGAACCGACCAGAGGGGAAGCCATATTAGACCTAGTCCTTAGTGGAACACCAGATCTAGTGCAAGAGATAAGGGTGTTGGGTCTACTTGGCAATAGTGATCATAGCATGATCGCCTTTGATTTAATTAGTGGAGGAGGGATAGTAAGGAAATCCACAGTACTACCTTTTAACTTTCAAAAGGGAGACTATGATAAAATGAGGAAAATAGTTAAGAATAAACTAAAAGGAGCAGTTGCAAAGGTTAAAGACTTACATCAAGCTTGGGTGTTGTTGAAAAATACTATCTAGGAAGCCCAGACCAGCTGTGTTCCACGCTTTAAGAAAAGTGGAAGGAAGCCCAAAAAACTGCAAGCATGGTTTAAAGGTGAGGTCAGAGAGGCTGTTGTTGCCAAAAAAGCATCTTTCAGGAAATGGAAAAAAGAGCCAACGACGAAACCTGAGAACAGCACAAGCACTGGCAGGTCAAATGCAAGGCATTGATAAAGCAGGCAAAGGGAGAATTTGAGAAGAAGCTTGCTGCGGAAGCAAAAACGTGAAATAAAGATTTTCTCAAGTACATTCGTAGCAAAAAACCTGTGAGAGAGTCAGTTGGTCCATTAGATGATAGATGAGTTAAAGGGTCGCTAAGAAGCGACAAGGCGATAGTGGAGAGACTGAATGAATTCTTTGCTTCGGTCTTTACTGAGAAAGATGTAGGGATGTTACCCATGACTGAAGTGGTATTTAAAGGTGCGGAAGAATTGAAGGAAATATCGATAAATCGGGAAGATGTATTACAACTATTAGATAAACTGAAGAGTAGCAAATCACCAGGGCCGGATGGTATACATCCAAGGGTGCTGAAAGAACTGAAATATGAGATTGAAGACCTGCTATTAGTAATCTGTGAACTATCATTAAAATCATCTTTAATACCTGAAGATTGGAGGATCGCCAATGTAACACCAATTTTTAAAAAGGGTTCCAGGGGTGATCTGGGAAACTACAGACCGGTGAGCCTCACATCAGTACTGGGAAAAATGGTACAAACCATCATAAACAATAAAATTACTCAGCATGTAGATAGTCATGGCCTAATGGGAGACAGCCAACATGGCTTTAGACAAGGAAGATCATGTCTTACGAATCTGTTATGTTTTTGTGAAAGTGTGAATAAACAGGTGGACAAAGGTGAGTCGGTTGATATAGTGTATCTAGAGTTTCAGAAAGCCTTTGACAAGGTCCCTCATCAGAGACTTTTGGCAAAACTAAAGAGTCATGGGATAGGAGGCAGTGTACTACTGTGGATCAGGAACTGGTTAAAAGATAGAAAGCAGAGGGTTGGGCTAAATGGCCAATTTTCCCAATGGAGAAAGATGAATAGTGGTGTACCCCAGGGATCTGTGCTGGGTCCGCTGCTTTTTGACATATTCATAAATGACCTGGAAAGTGGAATAATGAGCGAGGTTATCAAATTTGTAGATGACACAAAACTATTTAAAGTTGTTAAAACCCAAGAAGATTGTGGAAAATTGCAAGAGGATCTTGATAAATTGGAAGACTGGGCATCAAAATGGCAGATGAAATTTAATGTGGACAAGTGCAAAGTTATGCACCTAGGGAAGAACAACCCAAACTATGGTTACACAATGCAAGGTTCCACATTAGGAACCACCACCCAGGAAAAAGATTTAGGCGTCATTGTGGATAACATGTTAAAACCCTCGGCCCAGTGTGCAGCGGTGGCCAAGAGAGCAAATAGAATGCTAGGTATCATAAAGAAAGGAATGTAAAATAAAACAGCCTTTACTACATCCTCCGGTAACAAATTCCAGAATTTGATTACACGTTGAGTGAAAAAATGTTTTCTTTTATTAGTCTTAAATAGTTTACCCTGTAGCTTCATTGTATGTCCCCTAGTCTTTCTATATTCTGATAACGTAAACAATCGATCTACGTTTACCCGTTCCACTCCGTTCATTAATTTATAGACTTCTATCATATCTCCACTTAGCAGTCTCTTTTCCAGGTTAAAGAGCCCTAACCTTTTTAGCCTTTCTTCATAGGAGTATCCTTTCATCCCCTTTACCATTTTGGTGGCTCTTCTCTGAACCTTTTCTAATAAAGCACAGTTACTTAACCTGTAACAGGTGATCTCTGGGAACAGCAGGAATTAGTCCTCACATATGGGTACGTCGGTACCGACGGAGCCTGCGCGGGAAAGCTCCCCAGCTTCCCAGAAGGAAAGCTTTTGGGGCCTCCCACTGCGCATGTGCGCTGCCTTCCCGCCTTCCTGACCAACTCTCCTCAGTTCGAGTTTAAAGCTGAGACAATAGAGAGAGGAAAGGAAGAGACATAGATACACCTCCTAGGGGAGGCGGGTGGGTTGTGAGGACTAATTCCTGCTGTTCCCAGAGATCACCTGTTACAGGTAAGTAACTGTGCTATCTCCAGGAACAAGCAGGAATAAGTCCTCACATATGGGGACTCCCTAGCTAAGATGCCTGGGAGATCCCCTGAAGGGTATGAGACCCTGAAAGGTTCCTCATCTTCCTATGGATCTCAGGCATCCATTCAGGGAAGGTGGGCTGGAGTTGTTCAAGAATGTAACAGGTGTCTGAGGACAGCCTGACCAAACAAGGCATCCCGGCGGGAGTCCTTGTCCAAACAGTAATGGGCTGCAAAGGTATGAACCGAGGCCCAGGTGGCTGCTCAACAGATCTGGTCAATGGACACAGAGTTTAAGTGAGCCATAGAGGTGGCCATGGCCCTCACGTTGTGAGCGGTGACATGGCCCTCCAGAGAAAGGTTCGTACTCTGGTAAGCAAAAGAGATACACTGAGCAATCCAATTGGAGAGTGTTCTTTTGGAGACTGGAAGTCCTAAATGAGAAGGATCAAAAGCAACAAAAAGCTGAGAAGACTTTCGATGTTGCTGTGTCCTGTGGAGGTAAAGGGCAAGAGCTCTTTTACAGTCTAGAGTATGAAGGATCCTCTCTGCACTGGATGCATGAGGAGCTGGAAAAAAGATAGGTAAATATACCTCTTGATTAAGATGAAAAGGTAAGACCATTTTAGGCATAAAGTGAGGATTTGTCCTAAGGACTACCTTATCATGATGGAACCTTGTATAAGGTGGATTAGCCACTAAGGCCTGCAGTTCACTGATGCGGCGAGCTGAAGTGACTGCAATGAGGAAAATAACCTTCCAGGAAAGAAATTTCAAGGAGGTAGTGGCTAAGGGTTCAAAAGGTGGCTTCATAAGCTGACCAAGAACCAAGTTTAAGTCCCATGCCACCGGAGGAGGTCGAATGGGAGGTTTAGTTAAAGTTAAGCCTCTCATGAATCTTGCAATAAGAGGATGAGAGGAAACAGGTTGTCCATTGATGGGCTTAAGTGATGCCGCAATAGCACTCAAATGGACTCTTACTGAATTCGTTTTGAGTCCTGCATTGGAGAGATGCAGGAGATATTCCAAAAGAGAATTCAATGGGAGTGCCAGAGGGTTAAGACCCTTTTGAGCACACCAAATGGAAAATCTTTTCCATTTAAAAGCGTAAGAACGCCTAGTGGAAGGTTTCCTAGAGGCATGTAGGATATCCTTCACTTGCTGCGAAAGACTGAAGGGTTGAAGGTCTAGGCCTTCAGTAACTAAGCTCTGAGGTGAAGGGACTTGGGGTTTGGGTGCCACAAAGTCCCCTCCTCCTGAGACAGAAGGTCTGGAGCCGCTCCCAAGTCCAGGGAGGGGGCTTGGGAGAGATGCAGAAGTAGAGGGTACCACACTTGGCGTGGCCAGCATGGAACTATGAGGATCATGGACCCTTGATCCCTTTGAAGTTTGAACAGAGTCTTGGGAATCAAAGGAATGGGTGGAAAGGCATACAGGAAACCCTGACCCCAATGTAGGAGGAAGGCATCCTTGGTCTGAACTCCCTGACACGGAATTCTGGAACAGAACCAGGGAAGTTTGGCATTCCACGGACTTGCAAAGAGGTCTATGTCTGGGGTTCCCCATTTCTGGAAGATTCTGAATACCTGATCCATGTGCAGGGACCATTCGTGTGGAAGCAGAACTCGACTGAGTCTGTCTGCCCAAGAGTTTTGGATTCCTGGAAGATATACTGCCAGGAGATGGATTTGATGCTCTCTGGCGAAGGCCCATAATCTTAGAGCTTCGTTGCAAAGCGACAGAGAGCCAGTCCCTCCTTGTTTGTTTATGTAAAACATGGCTACTTGATTGTCCGTGTGAATAAGGACTGTCATGTTGCTGAGGAGGGTATGAAAAACTTTGAGAGCTAGAAAGATTGCTCGAAGTTCCAAGTGGTTGATATGAAGGGTGGTCTCCTGTGGAGACCAAGTGCCCTGAGTGGAGAGATCATGGAGATGAGCCCCCCAACCTGTTTGGGAGGCATCTGTTGTGAGGGTTGCTTGGGGCAACAATGGTTGAAAGGGGGCCCCCAACAACAGATTTTGAGTGGATATCCACCATTGGAGAGACCAAAAGAGACGATTGGAGTTTGCTATTTGGTCTGAGAGAGCTCCTGATGCTTGAGTCCACTGGGTGGATAAAGTCCATTGAGCTGCTCTCATATGTAGGCGAGCATAAGGCACTACATGCACTGTGGAGGCCATGTGGCCTAATAGTTGTAGCATCTCTCTGGCAGTCAAGTGGCTTCTGGACTGAGTCTGAGAGGCTAAATGCACTAGACTTTGGCAACGGGCCTGAGGTAGATAGGCCCTTGCGGTGGTGGTATCCAACCAGGCCCCTATGAATTCTAGGGATTGAGTAGGGGTGAGTTGGGACTTTGGCAGATTGATCACAAGTCCCAGATACTGCAGAATTCGCCTGGTGCGATCCAGGGAAGTCTGAGCCTGGGATTGAGACGGAGCTTGGATGAGCCAGTCGTCCAGGTAAGGGAAGACAAAAATTCCCAGGGTGCGTAGAAATGCAGCTACTATTGCCATGCATTTGGTAAATACCCTTGGAGCAGAGGCTAGACCGAAGGGAAGTACTCTGTATTGGAAATGTTTTCCCTGGAACAGAAACCGTAGGAATTTTCTGTGGGATGGATGGATGAGTATATGTGTGTACGCATCCTTGAGATCTAGAGAACAAAGCCAGTCCTGACTCTGTAGGTATGGAAGGAGAGTGCCTAGAGAAAGCATCTTGAATTTCTCCCTGTATAGAAATTTGTTCAATTCTCTGAGATCCAGAATGGGTCTGTACCCCCCTGTTTTCTTGGGAATCAGAAAATAAGGGGAGTAAAAACCTGACCCTTGTTGAGGAAGAGGAACCTCTTCTATTGCCTTTTGGGTGAGAAGAGTGGTCACCTCCTGACCCAACAGGTCTAGGAGAGATGGGGGAGAATTGAAACTTCTCACCATGGTATGGGGAGGAAGGTTGGAGAAATGTAGTTTGTAGCCCTCTCTGATGATAGAGAGGGTCCATTGCTCTGATGTGATTTGCTCCCATCTGGGAGCAAAATGAGTTAACCTTCCTGGAATGGTGAGAGGTTCTGGATGTTTTAGAGCCAGAAAGGTTAAGTTCTCTAGTTTTAAGTCAAAAACCCTGAGGGGGTTGGGACTGTTGGGCTGTAGCAGCCCCTGCAGGTTTTGCCCTGGCCTGTTTAGGCTGCTGACGCTTAGGAGCAAAGCGAGCTGCAGAAGATTGTTGGCCAGTATTTGTGGCAAATCTGGCCTTCTTGTAGAAAGGCTTTTTGAAAGATTTCTTCTTGACAGGAGTAGAGGTAGACTTAGAAAGTCTATCTAAAGCAGCATTTTCTGCATCCATTTGAGTGGCTTTGATTTGCCACTCCTTACCAAACAGATTTTCACCTGTACAGGGCAAATTTCCCAACCCATCCTGGACCCAGGGTTCAAGGTTAGAGGCCTGGAGCCAAGCAATTCTGCGAGCCGCTATGGCAATACCTGAGGCTCTGCTAGCACCCTCAAAAGAGTCAAAGGCTGCTCTGTTGGAGAACTTTGAAATATCTTGGGTATGCTTCAGCAGAAGAAGGAACTCCTCCTTTCTATCCTCTGGGATAAAGGGGAGAAAATGGCGTATTTTTAATGCAATTTCCTTCAGAAACATGCCCATATAGAGGCTGTATGAGTTGATTCTGGCAATAAGCATACTTGCTTGGAAGATTTTTCTTCCAAAAGCATCCAGAGTCCTACATTCTCTTCCTGGGGGAGTAGAAGAGTGTCTTTTAGTACTCTTGATCCTTTTCATAGCTGACTGCACCACGATGGAGTGGTGCGGGAGCTGAGTTTTTTGAAACCCAGGAGAAGGGGGGACACGATACATGGTGTCCAGACGACGAGAATGTGGAGATAGGGTGAGAGGAGTCTCCCATAAGTCCATCATGTGATCTTGAAGAATTTCATGGATGGGCAAGGTGACTGCCTCTTTGGGAACCTTAGAGTATCCTAAAATGTCTAACTTTTTTGCTCTAGGTTCTTTTTCAGAGGATACAGAAATAGAAAGACCTTTAGCTACTTCAATGATGAAGTCTTGAAAGGATAAATCCTCTGGAGGAGACATTCTCCTCTTTGGAGAAGAGGGCTCCTCAGGTAGAGTAAGGGATACTTCAGCAGAGTCATCTGATGAATCAGAATCATCAGAAGACTCAAAGTATCGTCTGTTTGCTTCCAGGGATCGATAAGCGTATCGACCGGTATCGACATCGGGGGTACCCGGAACCGGATCGGTATCGGGAAAAACCCCGGAACCGGACCGGTATCCTGGTCGATGTGGAAGGCATGGGTACCGGTATCGGTTGTGGTACCGGAACCGGAGTCTGTACCGCAGGGTGCGGTACCGAGGGCGTCGCAGCCTTAATAAAAGCCAAAATGGCCTGCTACATGGATTGAACTGTATGATCCATGGACGCCACGACTGTCTGGATGTCGGTACCGGATGATTGAGCCGGTACCCCAGAACAGTCTAACAGGTGATCGGTCGAGGCCGTGCCATCGATGTCAACCTGTAACCCCATAGGAGGAGCTTTGGAAGCCGGAGCTTCCCGCTGGGGTTGTTTGGCTGGGGCAGGGTCCTCAGGGTCAAGCCCAGGGGTATCTCGATACTTAGAGGGAGATTTGCCCTTTGAGGACCTGCCAGAGGAATGTTTGGTTACCTGAGATCCATCAGGAGAGGAAGACCTGGAAGATGTCGATGCTGGAGTATCTGTAGAAAACAGCATGTGAAACCTGGCTGCCCGGTTCTGTAAGCCACGTTTAGACATCAAAGAACAGGATGGGCAATCCGGAATGGAATGGTCAGGCCCCAAACATTTAAGACACCATTCATGGGTGTCTGTGACTGAAATAGTACCGCTGCACTTGGTGCATTTTTTAAACCCAGAGGCTTGTTTCTCCATGGGGGAGAATTAGTGAAGGCCTAAAGGCCTCACAGAACTAATACACCAAGTGAGGGAAAAAAAAGATTTTTTTTTTTTTTAATAAAGGAAAAAAGACCGGAGGTACCGGTTTGGAATCGGGGAAGGCAGACACGCGGCCAAAGAAATAAATTAAAATAACAACTTCTTCAGCGGTGACAGGAACACGACCTGCTGGCTCCGCGGAAAAAGAAGAACTGAGGAGAGTTGGTCAGGAAGGCGGGAAGGCAGCGCGCATGCGCAGTGGGAGACCCCAAAAGCTTTCCTTCTAGGAAGCTGGGGAGCTTTCCCGCGCAGGCTCCGTCGGTACCGATGTACCCATATGTGAGGACTTATTCCTGCTTGTTCCTGGAGATCGCTATATCCTTTTTAAGACATGGCGACCAGAATTGCACACAATATTCAAGGTGCGGTCTCACCATGGAACGGTATAGAGGCATTATAATATCTTTTGTTAGTGTAGCTGGGTTTAAAAAAGGTTTGAACAAGTTCCTGGAGGAAAGGTCCATAAACCATTATTAAGAAGGGACCCAGGATATCAATGCTTTAATCCAGTACAAGCATTGCGGAACCTGTGTCTTTTGGGGAAACTGCTAGGTATGTATGACCTAGATTGGCCACTGTTGGAAACAGGATACTGGGCTTGATGGACCTTGGTCAGACCCAGTATGGCATATGTTATGTTTTATGCCACCGGTGGTGGACTAATGGGAGGCTTAGTTAGAAGAAGGCCTCTCATAAATCTTGCCATAAGAGGATAGGAGGAAATAGGTTGTCCATTTAGAGGCTTGAAAGAAGCTGCAATAGCACTCAAATGGACTCTTACTGAGTTAGTCTTAAGTCCTGCATTGGATAAATGAAGGAGATACTCCAGTAATGATTCCAGAGGTTGAGACCCTTCTGCGAACAACATATGGCAAACCTTTTCCACTTGAAAGCATAAGAGCGTCTTGTGGAAGGCTTCCTGGAAGCATAAAGGATATCCTTTACTTGCTGAGGGAGGTTAAGATCATGGAGATCTAGGCCTTCAGCAACCAAGCCCTGAGATGCAGAGATTGGGGATTGGGATGCCATAACTTTCCATCCTCCTGAGCAGGAGATCTGGAGCAGACCCTAACTCCAGAGAGGGAGTTTGAGAGAGATGTAGAAGCAGATTTATTTTATTTATTTATTTATTTAACAGTTTCTTCTATACCGCCCCTTCCAGAGATCAGGGGCGGTTTATATTAAACAAAAATTTGTATATTTCCGTATACTTTACATGGAACAATATTTTAACTATATACATGTTTAGTTACATATAACATATTTTTGAAACTATGTACAGGTTATAAAACATGGAACATAACATAGTTAATTACCAGTAGTTATTTACAATAGTGATATAGTCGTCTGTTTGGGTGAGTAGCTTTCTTGTGTTAATCATTTGTTCTGTCTTGAGTACTGTGGATGTGTTTCTGTGATTGTATTGGAGAGGTTTTTTGTTGGTAGGGGATCTCAAAGTGTTTTGTAAAGAGGTATGTTTTTAGTTCCTTTTTGAATTGGTGAAGGTCCTTTATCATGCGGAGGGTTAATGGAATTTCATTCCAGAGGGTGGGGGCTGCAAAGGAGAAGGCTCTATCACTTGTTGTTGCTTTAGTTTTTCTGAAATTTGTTTTTATGTTGAGGGAATGGGTTGCGTTCTGTCTGCGCGTTCTAGTTTCTGATGGGGGGTGTATTAGAGTAGATAATTGTGAGGGAGAGATGTTATTAATGAGTTTAAAAGTAGTTAGGAGGATTTTATATTTTATTCGGCTGCTTATGGGGAGCCAATGCAGGTCTAATAGTATTGGGGTCACATGGTCTGTTAGTTTGGCTTTTGTGATCATCTTGGCGCATATGTTTTGGGCCCTTTGGAGGAGGTATATGTTCTTTAGTGGTAAGCGTTTAGGAGACTATTACAGTAGTCGAAGTGGGGGGTGATGAGGGAGTTGACTACTGATCTAAAATCATGTGTGTTGAGTAGGGGTCTCAGATGTTGTATTGTCTTGAGTTTATAGAATATGGTTTTTACTGTATGTTTTATGTATGGGAGCATGGTGAGTGAGTGGTCCAGAATTATTCCAAGGTACTTTACCTCCTTTTTAACAGGTATTGGTGTGTTACTTATTGTGATTGTGGTAGGGTAGTAGTATTCAGTGTCAGCTTTTCTCGTTATGAACATTGCTTCTGTTTTTTTGAGATTGATGCTTAGGTGATTGTCTTCAAGCCATGTGGTAGTCTCATTCATGCACTGGAGTAAGTTATCATATTTGGGGTTGTTGGGGTTTATGGGGATGGCAAGCATGATATCATCTGCGTATATGAAATGGTTGATTTTATACTTCTTGAATATGTTTGTAATAGGCTGGAGGTACAGATTGAAGAGGAGGGCGGAGAGGGCTGATCCTTGAGGGATACCCTGACCTTGAGGGAAAGTTTCTGATGTTTCTTTACCTAATTGTATCCGTATTAATCTGTGTGAGATGTATGATTTGAACCATTCAAGGACTGTCCCTCCTATTTTTAAATTTTCTAGTCTGTTGATGAGTGTATTGTGATGGTACCACACCTGCCGTGGCCAATGTGGAGCTATGAGAATCAAACGGCATCTGTCTCTCTGAAGCTTGAACAGGGTTTTGGGAATTAGGGGAATGGGTGGAAAGGCATAAAGGAAGTCTTGACCCCAGTGAAGGAGGAAAGCATCCCTGGCCTGAGAGCCCTGAGCCGGAATTCTGGAACAGAACCAGGGAAGTTTGGCATTCAACGGACTTGCAAAGAGGTCTATGTCCGGGGTTCCCCAAATTTGAAAAATCTTGGCCACCTGGTCTGCATGCAGAGACCATTCGTGGAAGCAGAACTCTACTGAGTCTGTCTGCCCAAGAGTTTTGTATGCCTTGAAGATAAACTGCCAGCAGATGAATCTGATGCTCTCTGGCGAGGGCCCATAGTCGCAAAGCTTTGTTGCAAAGCGACAGAGAGCCTGTTCCCCACTGCTTGTTCACGTAGAACATGGCTACTTGATTGTCTTGTAGCTGAGGAGGGTGTGGAACACTCGAAGAGCAAGGAAGATTGCTCTGAGCTCTAAGAGATTTATATGTAGATGAATCTCCTGTGGAGTCCAGGTGCCTTGGGTGGAGAGGTCTTGCAGATGAGCTCCCCAACCCATTGGAGAAGCATCTGTTGTGAGAGTTGCCTGGGGTAAAGGTTGTTGGAATGGGGACCCCAGCAACAGGTTTTGAGTGGACTGCCACCATTGGAGGGACAAAATAAGGCGATTTGTGTTTGCTATTTTGTCTGACAGGCACCCTGATGCCTGAGTCCATTGAGTGGATAAAGTCCACTGGGCTGCTCTCATATGGAGGCGAGCATAAGGAACCACATACACTGTAGCTGCCATGTGGCCTAGCAGTTGTAACATCCCTCGAGCAGTGAGATAAGGCTTTAGCACTGCTTGAGAAGCTAACTGCACCATGCGAAGGCAACGGGTCTGAGGAAGATAGGCCCTTGCTTTTCTGGTATCCAGCAAAGCTCCTATGAACTCTAGAGACTGAGTGGGAGTTAGACTGGATTTTGGGATGTTTATGATAAGACCCAAATACTGAAGGATACGCATTGTGCAAGATAGAGAAGTCCTGGCCTCTGACTCTGATGGGGCTCGAATGAGCCAGTTGTCTAAGTAAGGGAAGACGAATATTCCTAGAGTGCGAAGAAATGTTGCTACCACAGCCATGCATTTGTAAACACCCTTGGTGCAGAGGCCAGGCCAAAAGGAAGCACCCTCTATTAGTAGTGCTTTCCTTGAAAAAGGAACAGAAGGAGCTTTCTGTGAGTTGGATGGATGAGAACATGAGTGTACGCATCCTTGAGATCTAGAGAACAAAGCCAATCCTGACTCTGAAGGTATGGCAGCAGAGTTCCTAGAGAAATCATCTTGAATTTCTCCTTGAACAGGAATTTGTTCAATTCTCTGAGGTCTAAAATGGGTCTGTATCCCCCTGTTTTCTTTGGGATAAGGAAATAGGGGGAGTAAAGAGTGGTTACTCACCTGTAACAGGTGTTCTCCAGGAGCAGCAGGAATCAGTCCTCACTTATGGGTGACGTCGGCGCCGACGGAGCCCTCGCGGAGCAATTTTCCCCAGCTTTCGAAGAAAGCCTTTGGGAATTGCAGCGCGCATGCGCGGTCCCCTTCCCGCCCAAGGGTGCCATCTTGCTCAGTCTGATGACATAGCGAAAAGACAGCGAAAAAAGGTTAGCAAAACCATATACTAAGAATGACTGCAACTCCAAGGGGAGGAGGGAGGGTTGTGAGGACTGATTCCTGCTGCTCCTGGAGAACACCTGTTACAGGTGAGTAACCACTCTTTCTCCAGGACCAAGCAGGAAGTCAGTCCTCACTTATGGGACTCCCAAGCTTAAGGCTACCGGAGACCTCAAGCCTAAAAGAGCCCCCCTCAAACTCAACAGTACAGAAGGAAGGAATCTTCACTGAATACGAATCCGGCCAGTAGCCCAACACCAGGGCCGGAGGGTAGGAGTTGCTAGACCTCAAAGAGATTGTGGAGGACTGCCTGTCCGAAAGCACTGTCCCTGCGGGACTCTCTCTCCAGGCAGTAATGAGCCGCAAAGGTCTGGCTGGAAGACCAAGCAGCGGCCCGGCAGATGTCTGCTAACGGAACAGAGCGGAGATGAGCCACCGACGCAGCCTTCGCCCTGACACGGTGAGCCGTGACTTGACTCTCTAAGGAGAGGCCGGCTGCCCCATAAGCCCAGGCGATGCAGTCAACTACCCAGATGGACAAAGTACGCTTAGAGATGGGCATCCCCAACCGATTGGGGTCAAAAGATACGAAAAGCTGGACAGCTTTTCTATGCTCTCGCGTACGGTCAAGGTAGAAGGATAAGGCTCTTCTACAGTCCAGGGTGTGCAGCACAGTTTCAGCTCGGCTGGTATGCGGCCTGGGAAAGAAGGTCGGAAGGACCACCTCTTGGTTGATGTGAAAATGGGAGACCACCTTTGGAAGAAACTTAGGGTGAGTCCGTAGGACAACCCTATTCTTGTAGAATCTAGTGTACGGGGGCTCCGACACTAGGGCCTGTAGTTCACTGACGCGTCTAGCGGAGGTAAGGCTACCAAGAAGAGAGTTTTCCAGGAGAGGAAACGAAGAGGACAGGTAGCCATGGGTTCAAAAGGCGGACTGGTAAGCCTTTGCAGAACCACGTTGAGGTCCCAGTCAGGAGCTGGAGGGCGCAACGGAGGCTTAAGCAGAAGGAGGCCTCTGAGAAAACGCGCCACCAAGGGGTGCGAGGAAAGAGGCCGGCCTTCCACCGGCAAATGATGTGCGGAGAGGGCACTGAGGTGGACTCTGACAGAGTTGGATTTGAGGCCCAGATCGGAGAGGTGAAGCAAGTATTGCAGTACCACCGATACTAAACAGGCGAAGGGGTCCTCAGAGCGCTGAGAGCACCAGACTGAGAAGCGACGCCATTTAAGGGCGTAAGATTTTCGGGTAGAAGGACGCCAAGACACTAGGACGACGGCTTCCACTTCCGGAGGTAGCAGAAGTCGAGCTAGGACTACCCTTTCAGCAGCCAGGCCATCAGGTGCAGGGCCCGGAGGTTGGGCTGCAGAAGAGTACCCTGATCCTGGGTCAGGAGATCGGGCTGAAACCCCAGAGGAAGAGGGGTGTCCACCGCTAGTTGTAGGAGTAGAGGGAACCAGGGTTGTCTCGGCCACCTGGGCGCTACCAGGATCACGGAGGCCCTGTCCTGGACAACTTTGAACAGCGTCCGGGACACAAGTGGCGTGGGAGGAAAGGCATACAGTAGTCCCGTGGACCACGAGATGAGGAAAGCATCCGGCGCTACTCTGAGAGGATGTGGGTGCCATGAGCAGAACCCGGGAAGCTGCCGGTTCAGGGGACTGGCAAAGAGATCCACGGTGGGGGATCCCCACCGGCGGAAAATCTGCTGGATCGCTGCGGGGTTCAGCCTCCATTCGTGCGGCTGCAGAATCCGGCTCAGTTTGTCTGCCAGGCCATTGTCCTGCCTGGGCAGGTAAACAGCCTTGAGGAGGATGTTGTGACCGACTGCCCAAGAGCACAGCCTCCGAGCCTCCCGACATAGAAGGAGGGAGCCTGTGCCCCCGTTTGTTCACGTAGAACATGGCAACCTGATTGTCCGTCTGCACCAGCACAGACTGACAAGACGTAAGGTGAGAGAAGGCCCGCAGAGCTAGGCGGATCGCCCGCAGCTCCAGGAAGTTTATCTGCTGGGCGGCTTCCCAAGGTGTCCAAAGGCCTTGAGTGCACATCCCTTGACAATGCGCTCCCCATCCCAGGAGAGAGGCATCTGTCGTGAGCACCTGGGACGGTGGAGGAGACTGAAAAGTCATGCTGAGTACCAGATTGGGCAGGTGAAGCCACCATTGCAGAGAGGAGACCAGGCGGTCGGAAATCTGTATTGAGTCCGTCAGCCTCCCTGTGGCCTGATGCCATTGAGTGCGGAGGCTCCACTGAGCAGGTCGCATATGCAGGCGGGCATTCGGAGTAACATGGACCGTGGAGGCCATGTGACCGAGCAGTTGCAGAAATTGTCTGGCAGAGGCCGGTGACGCGCTGTGGAACCTGTCGGCCAGAGCTATGAGCCTGTTGGCCCGTTCCAGAGGCAAGAAGGCCCGAGCCTGCAGAGTGTCCAGCCGTGCTCCTATGAATTCGAGATCCTGAGAGGGGTGCAAAGTGGACTTTTCGAAGTTTATGACGAAGCCCAAGTGCTGAAGCAGAGCCACTGTGTGTTGAGTGGCCTGAGTGACCTCTAGGGAAGACCGTGCCTGGATGAGCCAGACGTCCAGGTAGGGGAAGATGAAGAGGCCTTGAAGCCTCAGGAAGGCTGCCACCACTGCCAGGCATTTCGTGAACACCCTGGGAGCGGAGGATAGGCCAAAGGGCAGTAGGCGGTACTGATAATGATTCCCTGCCACCACAAATCTTAGATATTGCCGGTGGTCCGGATGAATAAGGATGTGGGTATAAGCATCCTTTAGATCCAAGGAGCACAGCCAATCTCCCTGCTGGAGGTAGGGCAGTAGGATTCCAAGGGTAAGCATCTTGAACTTTTCCCGCTGCAGGAACTTGTTGAGGTTGCGTAAGTCCAGAATGGGTCTGAGGCCTCCTGTTCTCTTTGGAACCAGGAAGTACCTTGAGTAAAACCCGTGACCCCACAGGTGTTGGGGCACTGGCTCCACAGCCTGTTCATGAAGCAGACTTTGCAGCTCCTGAAGGAGTAAGTTCCTGTGTAGGGGGGGTCTTGGAGGCTCCCCTGGAAAGAAGGGGGGGCACCTGGTAAAAATGCAAGAGGTAGCCCTTTTGAACCACCTGCAGCACCCAGGAATCGGACGTTATGGCAGACCACCGGTGGGCAAAGTGGGTCAGCCGGCCCCCCTTGCTGAGCGAAGGCCCCTGAGGGGGAAGAGGCTATGCTGGCATAGTCAAAAAACCCCACCCTGCTGGGCCGGGGCCTGCGTAGTGGGCTTGGGAGCCTTCTGCCTACGGGATCCGTTCCCCTGCCCCTTAGGCTGCTGTCCCTGATGGGGGGCTGCTGAGGCCTGATATTGTGGGTGGTGTTGCTTATAAGCAAACACCTTCCTAGGGTAAGAAGGCTTTTTCCCCGAGCCCTTCCTCTTCTGTGAAGGGGCAGAGGTCTTTCTGGATAGGCGAGTCCTGGTGAGAGTCTCGGACTCGAGCTCTGCCGCCTTTTCAGCCATGGGCTTGCCAAAGAGGTTTTCACCTCTGCAAGGGACATCGATCAACTTGTCCTGCACCCATGGCTCGAGGTCGGATGACTGAAGCCAAGCCTGACGGCGAGCACCGATGTCGGCTCCGGCCACTCGAGCCGATGCTTCGAAGCCATCGTAGGCTGCTCGAGAAATGAACTTCAAACATTCTCGAATCCCTGTGGACAAGGCCTGGAACCGCTGCAATGGTTCCTCGGAGAGACCAGCAGAGAACCCAGCAATTTCCTTTGCCAGGTCTCGAAGATACATGCCCATATATAGTTGGTATGTCTGGACTCGACAAGCAAGCATAGAGCCCTGGAAGCACTTTCTACCGAGGGCATCCAGGTTCCGTGCCTCCTTACCCGGCGGCACCGAGGAGTGCATCTTTTGACTCTTAAGTCGATGCATGGCCGATTCCACCACCATGGAATGGTGTGGCAGTTGTGCGTTCTGGAACCCGGGGCTCTTGCAAACTCGATACATGGAATCGACCCGCTTACTCAGCACTGGCGTCGAGGCCGGGCTCTCCCACATGCGGAAGAGTAGCTGCTCCAGCATCGGGGGAACCGGTACAGTAAAGGCCTCCTTCGGAGGGGAGTCGTATTGGAGGGCCTCGAGCTCTTCGGCTCGAGGCTCCTCCTCCGGATCCGCGGGGAAGGCCAAAGCCTTGGCCATATCACCCACGAAATCGGAGAACCGGGTATCCTCCGGGGGGGACAGCCTCCGAGGCTCCGACTCGGGCGAGTCGGAGGGGACGCACTGAGTCTGAAAAGAACCGGGTGACTCGTCCTCCTCCGTGTCCCAGCCCGACTCCTCCGAGGAGGAATCGAGTGGCTCCGTGCGGGCGAGAGCCGGGGATCTCCGTCCCAACGCCGAGGCCGGCGTCGAGGACCTCGGTCCCGAACGGGAGGCCGAGGGAGACCTAGGTCGAGGATCGACTCGAGCTCTCATGGACTCGAGGATCGACTCGGCCTCCGGGGTCAACTTGGGCGTCGACGTCCCGGTGGTCGGGGCAGATGCACTGGCTAGGCCGGTGATCAGTGCCCGCTGCTGGTCCATGAAGGCAGCGATACTGCGCTCCAAGGTCATCAATCTGAGGCCAAACTCAGAAGACCCAGCAGCCCCCGACTCGGGCCCGACATCGGGTCTTCCGGAGGAGAGTCCAGGAGGACTACAGTACTCACGTGTCCAGGCGACTCCACTTCGAGACGAGGAAGCTTCGAAGGCCTCCCCGCCTCAGAGGACCCGGGGTGGCCGACGGGGCTATGCGACCTGGCTCTCGAGGGACCAGGAGCGTCCTCCAACGCCACCCTCGCGGGCTTCTTCTTCCGACGGTGTTCCCGGCCGGGGGACCCCCGTTCAGAGGAACTCCGACGGTGCTCGGAGCCGGAGCCACGAGACATCGAGGCCTCTGACGAGGTCCGGGCCCGACCGGACGCGGGGTCAGAGAAGATTCGTTCCTTTTGTGACTGCCGACTCCTCAACGCCTTCGAGGACATCTTGTTGCACGGACCGCAACTCATTGAGTCATGCTCGGGTCCGAGGCAACGGAGGCAGCAGTCATGCGTGTCGGTAAGAGACATAAGTTTGACACAACGATCACACTTCTTAAACCCACTGGCAGCCATCGGGGGAAAAAGGGCCCCTGCAAGGTCGAAAGATCGTGCTGCCAGGGAAGAAGGAAAAAGTGGCGGGAACGCCAGTTGGAGAGAAAAAATTGAAAAAAAAAAAATTATGTGAACGGACTCGATAGGGGATATCGAGGCCGGGCGGGGAAGAGGACACACAAACTGAGAAAAAATAACAAGAGACAAAATAAAGAGATCCACCTCTTCAGCGGTGATAACAAACTACGTCTGTAGGGCTCCGCGGAAAAAAGAAGACTGAGCAAGATGGCACCCTTGGGCGGGAAGGGGACCACGCATGCACGCTGCAATTCCCAAAGGCTTTCTTCGAAAACTGGGGAAAATTGCTCCGCGAGGGCTCCGTCAGCGCCGACGTCACCCATAAGTGAGGACTGACTTCCTGTTTGGTCCTGGAGAAAACCCTGCACCCTGTTGATGAATGGGTACTTCTTCTATTGCCCCTTGGGCAAGAAGCATAGTGACCTCTTGATCTAACAGGTTGATGAGGGAGGTCTGAGAATTGAACTGTCTTACCATTGTGGGAGGGGCATGCACAGAAAGTGAAGCTTGTACCCCTCTTTTATAATGGAGAGTGTCCAATGTTCTGCTGTTATCTGCCCCCATCTTGGGGCAAAGTGACATAACCTTCCTGGAATGGTGGAAGGCTCTGGACCATTGAGTGCCAGGAAGGCTAAGTTCTCTAGATGGAAGTCAAAGGCCTTGTGGAGGCTGAGACGGTTGAGGCTTAGCAGTCTTTGCTTTCCTTTGTTTAGGTGGTTGCTGACTCTTTTGGGCAGACTGACCTGCAGAACATCCCTGCTGGGAAAAAGAGGGATAAAACCTCTTCTTCTTGGAGAAGAATGGTTTCTTGAAAGATTTCTTTCTTGCAGGATCAGCTGTGGCTTTGGATAATCTCTCCAAAGTAGAGTTATCAGCATCTAATTCATTGGCTTTCTCTTGTCAATTCTTGTCAAATAGATTCTCACCTGTACAAGGAATATTGCCCAGTTTGTCCTGCACCCAGAGCTCCAGATCGGGTGCCTGGAGCCAGACAATTCTACGTGCACCTATGGCAATGGCAGAGGTTCTGCTTATGCACTCAAAACAGTCAAAAGCTGCAAGGTTGACAAACTTAGAAACATCCTTGGTATGTTTGACCAGTGTGAGAAAATCCTGCCTTCTATCCTCAGGAAGAAGAGGGCTCAAAACCTCTAAATCTCCTGTGACTTCCTTAAGGAACATTCCCATATATAAAATATAGGAACTGATCCTGGCAGAAAGCATGGAAGCCTGGAAAGTACGACGTCCAAAGGCATCCAAAGTTCTACACTCATGTCCTGGAGGATTAGAGGCATGTCTCTTTGCACTCCTGATCCTTCTCATAGATGATTCCATTACAATAGAGTGGTGAGGAAGCTGAGTTTTCTGGAAACCAGGACAAGGAGGGACTCGATAAATGGTATCCAGTCTACGAGAGTGAGGAGAGGTAGTAAGAGGTGTTTCCCACATTCTTAGCATGAGATCATGCAAGATCTCATGGATAGGCAAAGTAGCCACCTCTATAGGAGCCTTTGGATATTGTAGAATCTCCAACTCCTTTGCCCTGGGCTCTGTTTCGGGAGCCACAGTAATGGAAAGACCTCGAGCCACCTCCCTGATAAAATCCTGAAAGGAGATGTCTTCTGGAGGAGACATCCTACGTTTAGGAGAGGAAGGCTCCTCCGGGAGAAGTATTCCGGTACCGACAGAGCTGTCAGAATCCTCAGAGTCCTCTGAGGATTCAAAGTACCTTCTGTCCGGATGCTCTTGAAGAGCCCAATACCCGTACCGACCGAAGTCGGTACCGATGGGAATCGGTACCGGTGTATCGGTACCGGAAGGCATCGCATGACTGGGTTACGGTAAGGCAAACCCCGATGTCGATGCCAATGCTGTCGGTACCGGTATCACTGCCGGTGCCGGAGCCGGTACCGGTTGAACGGTCTGATGCGATTCCGAGGGTGTCAATGCCGCAAGGAGAGCCGCCAGACTGCGTTTAATAGCCAGGAACCTCTGGTCTATCGACGCTGCTGATGCCTGGGTACTGGTACCGGAGAAAGCAGCCGGTACCCCAGAGCATGGCACCAGTAGTTCTGCCGAGGTTGAGGCCTCAAGAACATCCTGGAGCCCCGATAATGCTTTGGAAGCCGAAGCCTCCTGCCGGGGCAATTTTGCCGGTACAGAACCCTCAAGGGCAATGCCAGAGGCATCTCGATGCTTGGAAGGAGATCTACCCTTTGAGGACCGTCTAGACTTATGTTTAGTTACCTGAGATCCATGGGAGGAAGACGAAGCTCTGGAAGACGTCGATGCCACAGAGGCTGCATCGGAGGGAAAAAGGGTGCTGAGCTTAGCAGCCCGGTTTTGTCGACCCCTCTTGGACATCATGGCACAAGCCATACAGTCAGAGATGGAGTGGTCAGGACCTACACATTTAAGACACCACTCATGGGTGTCGGTGATGGAGATGGTACCGCCACACTTGGTGCACTTCTTGAAACCCGAAGAGGGTTTTTTCATAGTGGAGGAAATTTTGGGCCTAAGGCCCAAAATGGCGCATGCACCTAGAAAGAAAAGTTTGGAAAAAAATACTATATATATATTTTTTTTTTAAAAGAAAAAAAGAAAATAAGAAGAACCGGCGGTACCGGTATAGCGTCGAGGAAGGCAGACGCGACCACAAAAAAGAAGGAGAATAAGGAAAATTTTCTGCGGTGACAGGAACAATGACCTGCTGGCTCCACGGAAAACGAAGAACTGGAGAGAGGCAGTTGGGAAAAGCGGGAAGGCAGCACGCAGGTGCTGTGGGATGCTCTCAAAAGCTTTATAATTTGACGCTGGGGAGCGTTCCCGCGCAGGCTTTGTCGATACTGACGATACCCATATGTAAAGACTACATTCCTGCTTGTTCCTGGAGATAAGGTATAAACTTCCTTATTGAGGAGCTGAATCTCATCGATGCCTGGAGGACTCTACATTTGGGGGAAGTAGACTTTATGTTCTATTCCAATGTCCATGCCAGCTATGCACACATAGATTATCTATTCATTTCAGAATCACTGTTTGGGAGCTTAGAGAAAGTGACTATCGGGGACTCAGGATTATTGGGTCACTATCCAGTACAGCTTAACCTGAGACAAGGGGAAGAAATGACAGGACAGGGTACAGGAACATGGAGAATGAACCCCATGTTGTACAAGGATGCAGAGTTCCATAAGCATCTTAAGGTTTTCTGGTAGCAGTACTGGCAGGAAAATAATCGGGGAGGGGGGAGGGAGTCAACTGACAGGTCATGTGGGAGGCAGCAAAGGCTACAATACAGGGAGAAAACATAGCAGATGCTGCAGAGGTCAGAAAGAAGAGGGATCAAGAGCTTTAGAAGCTGCCTAAGCAGCTACAATATTATAGATAGCGGCATATCCGTCATGTAGATGAGGAGGATAAGGCACAGTATGCTGTGGTTCGGGGGGAATTAACGAGCTCCTCAACAAAAGAACTGAGGGGAACATTAAACTTTACAAATACCAGTTTCATAGATAGGGTAACAAATGTGGAAGGCTGCCTGCAAATTTTATAAGCCCAGCCAAAAAGAAGTTTGCTGTTACTCATATAAGGAATGCCCAGGGAAAGATGCTTGAAAAAGAAGCAGACATCAGAAAACAACTTGAGAAATATTATAGTGCCTTATATTACACTGGGCCTAGGGAGGATAGGAATAGAGAGGAGTTTTTCAAAAGTCTTAGTATGCCCAGGCTACAAAAACAGCAAGAGGACCATTCAAGGTGACATTTTACTTACCGGATGTCCTTTCCTCGAGTCCTGCTAGACCAGTCGAGACAAGTGGGTTATGTTCCCCTACCAGCAGATTGGTGGAGACAGAGATCAATGAAAAGCCCAGGTGTCAATGACATCACTTCATGCCTCTATCAGCCTCAGCCACCAGAGGTCCCTTCAGTATTCATCCCAAAGCATATGGGAGACACAGAGCAAGCCTCACTCAACCTTAATGTGGGCAACAATAAGGATTCAACTGTAGTGAACTATGAACAGGAAAGTAGAACAGAAGGCTGTCAGTAGAAAAACGAGCCTGCAGAGCCAAGTATAAAACCATGGCAGACCCAAGTGTACCACAGCAGAAGAACAGAGCAATATAGATTTAGGAGCGGGCCCTGCACTGGCCTAGCAGGACTAAAGGAAAGGATATTATCTGGTAAGTAAAATGTCACCTTCCATATCATCCTGCTAGACCAGTCCAGACAAGTAGAATGTACCAAAGCTACAATACCACTGGGAAGAAGATGACACAGCAGCTCGCAAAACCCTTGAACCAAAGGCCATGTCCACCCATGCGTGGACATCCAAATGGTTATGCTTGACAAAAGTGGAAACAGATGCCCACGTCGCAACCCGACAAATGTTTGCAGGGGTCACCGAGCTCTGCTCCACCCACAAGGATACTTGTGCTTGGATAGAATAGGCATGTAACCCATCCGGAGCCAGCCAGTTCCGTAACAATAGCCTCCTTAATTCATGGGCCAGCAAACAGCACAAAAAGATGGTCAGAGTTATGGAAGGAATTCGTAACCTCCGGGTACCTGGAGCAACATCCTACGGACATCCACAAGGTGAAGATCCTTATCCTTCCCCGACACTGCTCCTTGGAAGGAAGACAAATTACCTAGTTCAATGAAAGGGAGACAGCACTTTAGGCAAGAAGGAAGGCACAGGTCGAATGGAAACGGCCTCAGTTGAAAAGGACAAATAAGGATCTCAGCAAGACAGATCCTGCAGCTCGGAGATCCATTTTGCAGAACATATCGCGACCAAGAAGACAGTCTTGAGCATCATATCCTTCAAGGTAGTGCACTTCAACAGCTCAAAGGGAACCACCATCAGGGCCCTAAACAGCAGAGACAGCTCCCAGGAAGGGATCACAATCTGAAGGTGAGGACGCAGACATCAAACCCCTTGGAGAAAACGGGAGATGTCCAGGTACAAGGCCAAGGACTTGCCTGCTACCAGACCATAGAAACAGGCCAACGATGTGCCACCTGAATCTTCAGGGAGCTAAGAGAGACCCTTCTCAAGGTCATCATGCAGAAAAGCCAACAAGGGCGACACTTTGGCCACCTCGGGAGTCAAGTGCTGCACATCACACCAGCACTCAAAGAGCTGCCAAATTCGTATGTATGCTAGTTTGGAAGACTTCCTCCAGGCACTAAGTATAGTAGAGATTACAGCTGGAGAGCAGCCCTTACGCACTAGCAGTCTCCTTTCAAGAGCCATGCCGTAAGCAAGAAAGGAACAGAGTCTTCCAGGATGATCGGCTCCTGCAACAAAATCCCCGAGATGGAGGCACTGAAGGGAGGGTGCTTGAAGGAGCTGCATCAGGTCTCCAAACCATGCTCTCTTCGGCCAAACTGGCACCATCAGGACAATCCTGCCTGCGGGGGTGCTCTATATGTCGAAACACATGCCCCACCAGGGGCCATGTTGGAAATACGAACAGCAGCCGCTAACTGGGCCAAGGATGGGTCAGGGCAAGGATGCCCTCGGACCCCATCTCTGTGTGGCGACTGAAGACGACATCAGATCCATTTTGGGGCAATCCCAATGGCATACAATCAACTGAAAGGCTCCGCGACTCAACTCCCACTCGCTGAGATTCAGGGAGTGCCGGCTGAGGAAGTTCTCTTCCATGTTGCTCGCTCTGGTGATGTGTTGCCAACAACGCTAGGAGGTTCTTCTCCACTTAGGTAAATAGTAGATCCATCTCCAGGGCCACTCCGGCACTTCTTGTGCCGCCCTGCTGACTGATGTCGGGAAACACACCGAACCGCTCAGTCCTCGACCAGGGACCGGAAATTCAGAAGAGCCAATGTGATGGCCCTCACCTTGAGGCAGTTGATGGACCACACTGCTTCCCTGTGGTTCCAACAGCCCTGGGCCATATGGTCTCGGCAATGAACTCCCCAACCCACGAGACTGGCATCCATCGTCAGAAGGATCCAGAAGAAATCGTCCAGCGGAACGCCCTTCCTCAGATGACAGGGCTGTCGCCACCACTGCAGGCTGGACTTCGCCATCAAAGGGAGCGGGAGCCTGCGCTCGAACTCCTGAGAACTCGGAGACATCCGCATACGAGCACACTCCCAAAGGATCATCTCTATGGTCGCTGCCATCAATCTGAGGAGCTAAAGATAATCCCAGACTCTGGGGGCCCTGCTGCGCACAGAAAATCACTAGGCAATTCAACAGGCTTTTGACTTTGGCAGGAAAACTCTGCCAACCTGAGTGTCAAAATGTGCTCCCAGAAACTCCAAGGACTGGGAAAGCAAAAGCTGGTTCTTTTCCTGATTGATCACCCAGCCGAGGCTTTCCAAGAAGAACACCACTGGGAATGTTACCCGAGGCGCTTCTAACAGAGAACAGGCCTGGATGAGCCAATCATCCAGACAGGGATGGACAGAGATCCCTCGCGCCACAGCATGCAGTCACCGCCACCGCCACCACCACCACCACCATTTATTTATTTATAACTTTTTTTTTATACTGCTTTTCACCAGGTCAAAGAGGTGACTTTGGAGAATGTTCTTGGGGAGGTGGAGAACCCAAAATTAAGGACAGCGAACTGATGAGAGCCGAGCATGTCAAAATGCAGATATTTCTGCTGATCTGCCCAGATTGGGATATGAAAATATGCCTCCGCCAGATCCCGAAAAGCCAAGAATTCTGCTTGGTGCCCTGTTTGAATCACGGAGCACAAGGTTTCCATCTGAAAGTACAGGACGTGCAATGCTTGTTGACCCCTTTGAGGTCCAGGATGGGCCTTAAGGAACCGTCCTTCTTTGGCACCACAAGGCAGATAGAGTATCTGCCCTTGCTCCACTCGCCGGGGCGGGGGAGGGGGGGGCACCACCGTCTTCAGGCGAAACAACCTGTCTAAAGTGGTCCGCACCATGGTACCTTGGATCGCAGACCCACAGAGATGATGAATACATCGGGAATCAGCCCCTTGCATTCCAGGACATAGCTGAAGTGAATGGTGTCTAGCATCGAATGATCCTTGGTAAACCAGGCCCATTCCTGAAAGAAAAGGCGAAGTCTGCCACCCACCGGAGGTATCAAGGGATGGACCCCCATACTTTCATTGCGTGGCCTGGGAGGGTCCTCCTCCCTGGGTCCACATCAAGACAAGACTGAGAATGAGCCCGAAGCTCTGAAGCAGAGGGGAAGAAAGACTTTCCAGGTCAGTAGTGAAAATAGTCCCGAGACCTCTGAAAATCTGGCTGGCGTGCCCTTGACTGTCGGGTGGAGGCTGATGAGAAAGGGGCACTCACCTGTTTCATGGCCCTCTGGACCTGTCTTCTGGGGGGGGGGGGGGCAGTAAGATTTTGTGTTGCCTAGGTTCTTCACCAGTTTCTCCAAGTCTGTTCCAAAGAGGAACATCTCCTTAAAGGCCAGCTGAACCAACCAGGTTTTGGAGGATGTGTCTGCTCACCACCCACAACATGACTATAAACCTCAAAAAAACTGAAGCCCTATTTATCAGCAGAGACAGCAGCTTCGCCCTATCAGAAACCATAAGCCTAAACGGAGCTCAAATTTGAGTACAACAAGAGGCACGCTACCTGGGTGTCACCACTGACCAACATCTAACATTCTTCACTTACATCAAAATCACCACCAAGAGCATCTATTACAAGCTCGTACAACACTTCAAGCCCCTCTTAACTATCTCAAAACTTTCATACAGCTCTCCAAGCCCTTATCTTACCACACCTGGACTACTGTGACATCATCTTCCAAGGACTACCGAAGACAACAATCTACCCTCTTCAACTAGCCCTCAACACAGCAGCACGCACCCTACACAATGCATGCAACACAGAACACGTAACTCCCCTGCTCAAACAGCTACACTGGTTACCCATCATTGAACGCACAAGATTTAAAATCATCCTTACAATCTTCAAAGTCCTCAACAGTCTATCATCAATCCACCTTCAAACACTAATACATGAAACTAAGGAAAACTGTACAAAGCAAACTGGATCCCAAAACACTCTACACATGCCAGCACTCTTTACCAGATCCAATGCCACTACATCTAAGTGAGCCTTCTCATTATATGCACTGTCCCTCTGGAACTCAATCCCACACAAGCTATAGGCTACAAAGGACTTACTATCATTCAGAAAGGCCCTAAAGACTCACATTTACAGCATACTTCTCTGAAGACGCGACATAACAATACTATACACACCTACCTGTGTCCCCTCCCCTCCATTAACCTTCGTTAACCCCTTCTCCTCATCCCTTATCCCCCGTACTAAGTTTTCTCCAGGTTCACTACCCTGTTACAATGTACAATGTTCTGTTTGATATAAACCGTTTTGACCATAGGATAAAGTGGAATGGAAAAACTGTTAAAATAGATAGTCAACATCTCGGACAGCTCCCAAGTATTCCTCGTCTTCATGGAGCGTCTTGCGCCATGGATGTTTAGCCAAAGGCAATCACGCAGGGCTTCTGCTTCCAGTCTGCCCAGTACGAGAATAAGTCTGAGGGCACCCAGAGGCCACAGGGTCTGAATTTCCACAACAGAAGGACCAGGCCTGTTGCAAAAAGGAAACAAATTCCAGGGAGGACAATCCGGACTCTGGAAGCTCTTCTCTCAGAAAAGGCTCCCCAACACCAGGGGCACAGCCGCAACAGACCCCCTAGAGGATGAAAGGCGGCTCAGAGCACAGCTATCAGAGCCTCCGACCAGCTAAGCATCCTTACCCTTAGCGCCATCAAGCACCTCCTGCCCTGAGACAGGAAAATAAGGGGGAGGTTTCTGGGTCAGGTGAAGGAAGTAACCCTCCCTGACTACCCGAAGTGCCCAGGAGTCAGTGGTGATGATCATCCAACTCTAGGCTTTGAGGGCCAGACGTTCCCCTGTGGGCTGCTATCTCCTTGGGGTAGATAGACTATGCTCAAGGAGTCAAAAACTCCCCCCTGGCAGGGCCAGAGCCGGAGCCTGGGATTTTGGAGCCTTCTGCTTACGAGGGTCATTCCCATGTCCCTTGGCCTGCTGACCTTGCTGGGGAGCGGGGAGGCCTGAAAAGTGGGTAGTTTCTATAAACAGCCCCTTTCCTTGGATAGAAGGACTTTTTACCTGAGCCCTTCTGTCGGGGAGGAGCAGTGGTCTTCTTACAGAGCCTGGTCCTCGTCATGAACTCGGTCTCCACCTCGGCAGCTTTGTCAGTCATGGGTTTGCCAAAGAGATTCTCTCCTTGGCAGGGGACATCAACCAATTAGTCCTGAACCCACTGCTTGAGGTCAGACAATTGTAGCCAAACCTAGCGCCATGTATCGATGTCCGCTGCCGCTACTCGAGCCACCAACTCAAATCCATCATAGGCCACGCGAGACATGAATTTGGTGAGTTCCTTCGCCAGGTCTCTCAGGTACATGCCCATGTACAGCTGGGTAAGCCTGGATGCGGCCAATGAGCAATAAGCCCTGGTAACACCTTCTGCCAAGGGCATCCAGGGTGCGAACGTCCCTGCCACGGGACACCGAGGAGTGCATCTTCTGGCTTTTCAACCTACCCATGGCTGACTGCACTGCTATGGAGCTATACGCAGCTGTGATTTCTAGAAGCCCAGGATCCGGTGGACTCAATACATCGAGTCGAGCCATTTGCTTATCACCGGTACCGGCGCCAGTGTCTCCCACATCCGGAGCATCAGCTGTTCCAGGATGGGAGGAATGGGCACCGTGAGCGATTCCCTCAGAGAAGCCTCGTACTGGAGGATTTCCAACACATCTGTCCGAGGGTCCCCCTCCGACTCCGTAGGGAACGCCAGGGCCTTCAACATATCCTTGACAAAATCAAGGAAGTCCATATCCTCCAGCAGGGACCACCGTCAAGGCTCCAAGATGGGAGAGTCGGGTGGGACGTCGTGGTGGCGATGGGTGTTGGTGGACTCCTCATCCTCCATCTCCCACTCAGAGTAGTCCGACGAGGACTCGTAGGAGGGCTGCTCCATGGGCTCAGAGCTGCCGATGCTCTGCGGGCGGTGCCTGGCATACTAGCCGGGGATGATCGTGGTCCTGTTGAGCAGGAATCGGATCGCAACCTTGACCGAGGATCAACTCGGCCTCTGGGGACGTCTTGGACGTTATTGGCCCGGTGGTCAGGGCAGATAAGCCGGTCATACCGGACAATAGCACCCGTTGCTGGTCCATGAAGGAGGACAAACTGCGCTCCAGGGCCACCATTCTGGACTCCAGACCCGTAGACTCCGCAGCCCTCGGCGTAGGCAGAAAGGGGCTCGGGCCAAGGTCAAGCCCTTCTGGGGGATCTTTGCAGGCCGCTCCTTCTCTGAAGCCTTGGACGAGCGCCTTGGATTGTGGGACCAGGCCCGGGGTGCACCCGGACAGTTGGAACCATTCAAGAACGCCGCCTTTGAGGGTTTCTTCTTCTTTCTGGGTTCCCTCGTTGGGGCTCGGGCTCTGAAGATTTTGCCCGAGGCATCGAGGGTTTAGATGAGGCCCTGGCCTTCGGAGGCACTGGGGACTCGGGAAAAAATTTATCATGCTGCTGCTGGCGGCTCTCGACGGGCCTTGCTGGACATCCATTTGCAGAGACCACGGGCTGCCAGGTTGTGGTCTGGCCCAAGGCAGCGGAGACAGCAGTTATGTGTGTTGGTCAAAGACATAATTTTTGAGCACTGATCACACTTCTTAAAGCCACTGATAGCCATGGGGGGAAAAAAGTACCTCTGGGAGGTCGAAAACTCGCCGGGCTGCCAGTTGGAAAAGAAAAAAGGCACAAAGACGCCAGAGAATGAAAGAACAAGAAAACTATAAAAATAGACCCGAACTAGACGCCGAGACAGTGAGGTTGGGTGGCGGGAAGAGTACCAGTGCAATACCGGAGGCAAGTATGAAACTCAGAGAGAAAAAAAAATAAACTTTTTCCGGGGACAAACGAGACAAAAATCTGAAGGGCTCCGCGGAAAAAAAGGAGACTGAGCAAGATGTTACCCTTGGTCGGGAAGGGGACCATGCATGCATGGTGGCATCTCCCATAGGCTTTCTTTGAAAGCTGGGGGGATACTTCCGCGAGGGCTCCATTGGTGCTGAGGTCACTCATTTGTGAGGACTGACTTCCTGCTTGTTCCCGAAGAATGCAGGCACACAATATGTAAAAACATTACTAACGTGTGCAGAAAACAGTGGGAAACCCCCACCCAGTGCCAACGGTCGCTAGCAGTCCACCCCCAAATTGCATCCCTTAGAGATGGAACCGGGAGCCCCCAACAAGGACAATGACAAGGTCAAGCCTTAGTATTCACCCCCTGAGAGCCCTGGGCAGAGGATCCATGTCAGGCTCAGCTCTACTCCCTTGAAACTGCTTCACTGGTTGTATTTATATTGCAGCAGCACTGTGTGAAAGGTGGCTTTGAGAGCCTTCTGCAATCTTCGGGAGAAAGCAGGAGGGAAGGAGGAGGAGGGAGGGGGTGCCACGGTTGTGTGAGACTGTTGTACTCGTCCATATTATTCCAACTCCTTCCAATTTGTGGCTGCTCAACATTCCCTTATCATTATAAGGGCGTGGAGCTAAACCAATTTTCCCTCCACCTATGGCTACCAAAAAGACCGCAGTCTAGTGAAGCCTCCCATGTTGCGCTCAAGTGAGAGAGTCACCCCTATAGGGTTCGAGATGATCGTTCACGAATGTTTAATCAATCTCTTTTCCTCTTAGTCTTCAGATTTTCTACAGAGAGGAGTAAATCCATTAATCTGCTGGAGACAAAGAAATACTGAAGGGACCTCTGGTGGCTGAGGCATCATTGAAATCTGGGCTTTTCATTGGTCTTTGTCCCAACCAATCTGCTCGTAGGGGAACAAAACCCACTTGTCTGGACTGATCTATCAGAATGATATGGAATGCTCCGTTTACAAGGGTAGAGGCTCTGGCGACGGTAAAAAATCTCAAATTGGCAAAGGCACCCAGTCTGGGTGGGTTGGGATCTGAGTTTTATAAAATACTTCGGGATGAGCTTGTGGTACATTTCCTCTCCATGTGTGAGGAGGTGGTGGCGAAGGGGGAGATCTTGGGGGGGGGGGGTGCACCAAAGCTAAGCCAGGTAGGGATGAGACTCAGTTAGGCTCTTATAGGCCAATATCACCCCTGAACCAAGATGTCAAAATCATTGCACCTCTTAGTGAGATATGGCATAAGCCATCCCAATGTGGTGCATGCTGACCAGGTGGATTTTGTTTCTGGGCAAACCTATTGAAAACATTGACAGTGCTGTATGAAGGGAGAGAGTGAGGGGGGGATGATATTATAGCCAGCGTGGATATCAAAAAGACGTTTGACAGTGTTTCATGGGATTCTCTCTTCTGGGTAGCAGACGTCTTTGGCGTCTTTGTGGGATTCCTGAACTGGGTATAAGTGCTGTACCATAGGTATATCAAATTTTAATATACAAACATGGGTGCTGATGAGAGGGGTGCATGAGTCCCATACTGGGCAGATGAGGTTTGCACCAGAGGCCTTGTTAGACGACTGGAGCCACCCACATGGCTTCAGTAAGCTACGAGTAAAGCAAACCTACTGGCAAAAGCTGGGTAGTGGAGCTAAGTTCCTAGAGACATTTAGAAAAGCATGGGAGTGATGACGGGAGAGGCTGGGAGGAGCGAGAGGGCCTTCGTTGTTTTGAGTTTCCCCCAGGTCTACAGGGTTCTTATTTCCATCTAAGTGGAAAAAGAGGATGCAAGTATGTGGAACAACTGATGGAGTTGAGCACTTCAGGGTTCCCCACTTTTGATCAGATGAAGGAAAGATAGGACTTGCCTAACAAGCAACTTATGGCATATTTGCAATGCAGACACTATGTAGACATATGCCACAAATAGAAAGGGGGCAGGATAGTTTTTACTAAGGTAGATAAAGCATAGTTACTCACCTGTAACAGGTGATCTCCGGGAACAGCAGGAATTTAGTCCTCACATACGGGTATCGTCGGTACCGATGGAGCCTGCGCAGGAACGCTCCCCAGCGTCCAATTAGAAAGCTTTTGGGAGCATCCCACAGCGCCTGCATGCTGCCTCACGCCTTTCCCAACTGCCTCTCTCCAGTTGAGTTTTAAAGCTGAGACAAAGAGAGAGAGAGGGAAAGGGAAAGAGATAGATAGAGAGATACAACTCCTAGAGGAGGTGGGTGGGTTGTGAGGACTAAATTCCTGCTGTTCCCGGAGATCACCTGTTACAGGTGAGTAACTATGCTATCTCCAGGAACAAGCAGGAATGTAGTCATTACATATGGGGACTCCCTAGCTTTAGATGCCAGGGAGAGACCCCAGAAGTTGTGCATCCCTGAGAAGGGCTCCACTTCCCCCCATGGATCTCTGGCATCCTACCAGGGATGGAGGGTAGGAGTTGATTAGGTATGGAACAGGTGTTGGAGAACAGCCTGACCAAACAAGGCATCCCAGCGGGAGTCCTTGTCCAAGCAGTAATGGGCTGTGAAGGTATGAACCGAGGCCCAGGTGGCTGCTCAACAGATGTCATCGATAGACACAGAGTGCAGATGAACCATTGAAACTGCCATGGCTCTCACATTGTGAGCTGTGACATGGCCCTCCAGAGGAAGATTCTTACTCTGATAGGCAAAGGAAATACACTGAGCAATCCAGTTAGATAGTGTTCTCTTGGAGACTGGAAGTCCCTAATGAGAAGGATCAAAAGCAACAAAGAGTTGAGAGGACTTTCTATGTTGCTGTGTTCTTTGTAAGTAAAAGGCTAAAGCTCTTTTACAGTCCAAAGTATGAAGGTTCCTTTCTGCATTTGATGCATGAGGCCTTGGAAAGAACACAGGTAGGTAGACGGCTTGGTTGATTGAGGATGGAGGGGTAAAATTTGAGTGGATGAAATAGGAATGAGGAAAGAGCAAAGGAGATGGAAAAAAACTAGGAAAGAAGAAAGGACAAATGGACAGCAGACATGGAGCGTTAGCAGAAGACACGAAGAAACCAGAAGAAAGTGGCTGGAACAATTGCAACTGAAAAAAAATGCACAAAGGTAGAAAAATATCTCTTTATTTAGAATTTATTAAATGGTATATGTCAGATCTTGGAAATGTGCGTCTTTAACGTCTGCACTTTATTTAATACAAGAGGAAATCAATTTATAGTTTTATTTCTACATTGTTGTACATTCTAAGTTTGGCTTTTGGGGTTCCCAGTTTAATTGTCTTCCTGTTTCTAAATTGTGATTCCTTGTTTGGTGATGGTGTATGATCTGCATGTGTAACTGAGCTGAGGTATTCTGTTTATGTAATTCCTATTTGACATTGCAACTTGTTCTCTTTCCCGAGTAGGTCATGTTTTGTTATTCTCTGAAATGTGTTGATTTAATATTTGCAGTGTTGCCTTTTGATAGTTAGGGTATGGTGCTTTGTGAGTCCTGGTAGTGCTGTTAGGACATGGCAGGTTTGCTATGGGTTCTAAATGGGCAGTGTTTCTAGTAGTTCCTAATGTGCCTGGCGGTTGGCACTGGTTTATAGTAATGTAGAAATCTTTTAGTCTTTCTTTATCCATACACTCATTAAGAGGCATGTTTACTAAAGTTAGTGTATGGTAACATTATGCAAATATTTATGCAAATGATGTCCTTATGCAAATGATGCCCTTATGCAAATGAGGCCTGCGTCTTGTGCGGCCCCCGGGTTACTCTACAAGTCCTCATTTGGCCCTCAAAGCAATTTGAGTTTGAGACCCCTGGTTTAGATGAAAGGGCGAGACCACCTTTGGCATAAAGCGTGGATGAGTCCTAAGGACTACCTTGTTGTGACGGAACCTTGTATAAGGTGGACCAGCTACTAGTGCTTGCAACTCACTGATGCGACATGCTGATGTGATTGCAATGAGAAAGGTAACTTTCCGAGAAAGGAATTTCAAGGAGGTAGTAGCCAAGGGTTCGAAAGGTGGCTTCGTGAGCTGAACCAAATTTAAGTCCCATGCCACAGGTGGTGGCTTAATGGGAGGCTTAGTTAGCAGAAGACCTCTCATAAATCTTGCTATAAGAGGATGGAAGGAAATAGGTTGTCCATTTAGGAGCTTGAAGGAAGCTGCAATAGCACTAATATGGACCCTCACTGAGTTAGTCTTAAGTCCTGCAGTGGATAAATGAAGGAGGTACTCCAGTAATGATTCCAGAGGTATGGCAATGGGGTTAAGATCCTTCTGCGAACACCATATAGTAAAACTTTTCCACTTGAAAGCATAAGAGTGTCTTGTGGAAGGCTTACTGGAAGCATAAAGGATATCCTTTATTTGCTGAGGGAGGTTAAGATCATGGAGATCTAGGTCTTCAGCAACCAAGCCCTCAGATGCAGAGACTGGGGATTGGGATGCCATAACATTCCGTCCTCCTAAGATAGGAGATCTGGAGCAGACCCTAACTCCAGGGAGGGAGCTTGAGAGAGATGTAAAAGCAGAGGGTACCACACTTGCCGTGGCCAATGTGGAGCTATGAGAATCATACGGCCTCTGTCTCTCTGAAGCTTGAACAGGGTTTTGGGAATTAGGGGAATGGGTGGAAAGGCATACAGGAAGTCTTGACTCCAGTAAGGGAGGAAAGCATCCCTGGCCTGAGCCCCCTGAGCCGGAATTCTGGAACAGAACCGGGGATTTTTGGCATTCCACGGACTTGCAAAGAGGTCTATGTCCGGGGTTCCCCAAATTTGAAAAATCTTGGCCACCTGGTATGCATGCAGAGACCACTCGTGTGGAAGCAGAACTTGACTGAGTCTGTCTTCCCAAGAGTTTTGTATGCCTGGAAGATACACTGCCAGGAGATGAATCTGATGCTCTCTGGCGAGGGCCCATAGTCGCAAAGCTTCGCTGCAAAGCGACAGAGAGCCTATTCCTCCCTGCTCGTTCACGTAGAACATGGCTACTTGATTGTCCGTATGAATGAGGACTGTCTTGTAGCTAAACAGGGTGTGGAACACTCGAAGAGCAAGGAAGATTGCTCTGAGCTCCAAGAGATTGATGTGTAGATGAATCTCCTGTGGAGACCAGGTGCCTTGGGTGGAGAGGTCTTGCAGATGAGCTCCCCAACCCATCGGAGAAGCATCTGTTGTGAGAGTTGCTTGGGGTAAGGGTTGTTGAAAAGGGGACCCCAGCAACAGGTTTTGAGGGGACTTCCACCACTGGAGGGACAAAATAAGGCAACTTGTGTTTGCTATTTTGTCTGACAGGCATAAAGTCCACTGGGCTGCCCTCATATGGAGGCGAGCATAGGGAACCACATGCACAGTTCATGCCATGTGGCTTAGAATTTGTAGCATTTCTCGGGCAGTGAAATGAGACTTTAGCACTGCTTGAGAAGCTAACTGCACCATGCGAAGGCAACGGGCCTGGGGGAGATAGGCCCTTCCCTTTCTGGTATCCAGCAAAGCTCCTATGAACTCTAAAGACTGAGAGGGAGTTAGACTGGATTTTGGGATGTTTATTACCAGACCCAAATACTGAAGGATACGCATTGTGCAGGACAGAGAAGTCCTGGTCTCTGACTCTGTTGGGGCTCGAATGAGCCAGTCGTCTAAGTAGGGGAATACGAATATCCCTAGAATGCGGAGAAATGCTGCTACCACAGCCATGCATTTCGTGAACACCCTTGGTGCTGAGGCCTGGCCAAAAGGAAGCACCCTGTATTGGTAGTGCTTTCCTTGAAAAAGGAACCGAAGGAACCTTCTGTGAGTTGGATGGATGAGAACATGGGTGTACGCATCCTTGAGATCTAGAGAACAAAGCCAATCCTGACTCTGAAGGTATGGCAGCAGAGTTCCGAGATAAATCATCTTGAATTTCTCCTTGAACAGGAATTTGTTCAATTCTCTGAGGTCCAAGATAGGTCTGATTCCCCCTGTTTTCTTTGGAATAAGGAAATAGGGGGAGTAAAACCCTGTACCCTACTGATGGATGGGTACTTCTTCTATTGCCCCTTGGGCAAGAAGCATAGAGACCTCCTGACCTAACAGGTTGATGAGAGAGGTCGGAGAATTGAACTGCCTTATCATTGTGGGAGGGGGCATGCTCGAAAAATGAAGCTTGTACCCCTCTTTTATGATGGAGAGTGTCCAATGCTCTGCTGTTATCTGCCCCCATCTGGGGGCAAAGTGACACAACCTTCCTGGAATGGTGGAAGGCTCTGGTCCAATGAGAGCCAGGAAGGCTAAGTTCTCTAGCTCAAAGTCAAAGGCCTTGTGGAGGCCGAGACTGCTGGGACAGCAGAGGCTTAGCAGTCTTTGCTTTTCTCTGTTTGGGTGGTTGCTGACCTTTCCTGACAAGCTGACCTGCAGAACGTCCCTGCTGAGAATAAGTAGGATAATATTTTTTCTTTTTAGAAAAGAATGGTTTCTTGAAAGATTTCTTTCTTGCAGGATCAGCTGTGGACTTGGATAATCTATCCAAGGTGGAGTTGTCAGCACCCAACTCATTGGCCTTTTCCTGCCAATCTTTACCAAACAGGTTCTCACCGGTACAAGGAATATTTCCCAATTTGTCTTGTACCCAGAGCTCCAGATCAGATGCCTGGAGCCAAGCAATTCTACGTGCACCTATGGCAATGGCAGAGGTTCTGCTTATGCATTCAAAACAGTCAAAAGCTGCACGACTGACAAATTTAGAAACATCTTGGGCATGTTTGACCAATGTGAGAAAATCCTGTCTTCTATCTTCAGGAAGAAGAGGACTCAAAGCCTCTAAATCACCTGTGACTTCCTTCAGGAACATTCCCATGTATAGACTATAGGAACTGATCCTGGCAGAAAGCATGGAAGCTTGGAAGACACAACGTCCAAAAGCATCCAAAGTTCTGCACTCACGTCCTGGAGGATTAGAAGCATGCCTCTTTGCACTCTTGATCCTTCTCATAGCCGATTCCACTACAATAGAGTGGTGGGGAAGCTGAGGTTTTTGGAAAACAGGACAAGGAGGGACTCGATACAGAGTATCCAGTCTACGAGAATGAGGAGAGGTGGTAAGAGCTGTCTCCCACATTCTTAACATGACATCATGCAAGATCTCATGAATGGGCAAGGTAGCTGCCTCCTTAGGAGTTTTAGGATATTGTAAAATTTCCAACTCCTTTGCTCTGGGCTCTGTTTCAGGGGCCACAGTAATGGACAGACCCTGAGCCACCTCCCTGATAAAATCCTGAAAGGAAATATCCTCTGGAGGAGACATCCTGTGCTTAGGGGAGGAGGGCTCCTCTGGGAGAAGCATTCCTGCATCGACAGAACTGTCAGAATCCTCAGATTCTTCTGAGGACTCGAAGTACCGTCTGTCCGGATGCTCTTGAAGAGCCTGATACCCGTACGGACCTAAGTCAGTACCAGGAGTAATCGGTACCAGAGAGCATCGGATGACTGGGTGCCGGCAATGCGGACACCGATGTCGAAGCTATCGGTACCGGTACCGATTGAACTGTCTGACGCGGTTCCAAGGGTGTCGATGCCGCAAGGAGAGCCGCCAGACTGCCAGGACCCTCTGGTCTTTCGACGCTGCCGATGCTTGGATGTCGGTACCGGAGAAGATCGCCGGTACCCCAGAGCATGGCACCAGTAGTTCTGCCGAGGTCGAGGCCTCGAGAACATCCTGGAGCCCCGATAATGCTTTGGAAGTCGAAGCCTCCTGCTGGGGCAATTCTGCCGGTGCAGAATCCTCAAGGGTAATGCCAGAGGCATCTCGATGCTTAGAAGGAGATCTACCCTTTGAGGACCGGCTAGACTTATGTTTAGTTACCTGAGATCCACGGGAGGAAGACGAAGCCCTGGAAGACGTCGATGCCACCGAAGCTGCATCAGAGGGAAACAGGGTACTGAGCTTGGCAGCTCGGTTCTGTCGACCTCTCTTGGACATCATGGCATTCCGAGACGGAAGGGTCAGGACATAAATATTTGAGACACCACTCATGGGTGTCTGTGACGGAGATGGTACCGCCACACTTGGTGCACTTTTTAAAACCCGAAGAGGGTTTTTCCATGATGGAAAAAATCTTGGGCCTAAGGCCCAAAATGGTGCGTGCACCTGGAAAAAATGGTAAGAAAAGCACTAAGAATTATTTTTTTTTTAAATTAAAGAAAGAAAGAAAGAAAGAAAAACCGGCGGTCCCGGTAAAATGTCGAGGAAAGCAGATGCGACCACAAAAAAAAAAGGAAAATTTTCTGCGGTGACAGGAACACGACCTGCTGGCTCCGCGGAAAAGGAAGAACTGGAGAGAGGCAGTTGGGAAAGGCGGGAAGGCAGCACGCAGGTGCAGTGGGATGCTCCCAAAAGCTTTCTAATTGGACGCTGGGGAGTGTTCCGGCAGAGGCTCCGTCGGTACCGACGATACCCATATGTGATTACATTCCTGCTTGTTCCTGGAGATAATATTTCTTCAGACCACAGGGGAACTGAACAAAGTATCCATATGGTACAAAGTGGGGAGGGAAATGAAGCAGGTAGCTGTTAGTATAGCTGGATTTAAGAGAGATTTGCACAGGTTCCTGGAGGAAACATCCGCAAATCATTATTTTAGGAACCTGACAGATTCTTGTTACCAGATTGGCCACTATAGGAAACAGGACCCTGGACTTGATGGACTTTTGGTCTGACCCAGTATGGAATATCTTATGTAGCTTTTGGCGTGGCACTAGCAGAAAAATAGTCCAATGAGGTTGGGAAGGAAATCTATGTGTACACACTTGAAAGGCTCTATACAGACATTTATACACACTGACACCCAATGTGTATTTGCAAGAGATGCAATTTTAAGTGGCTGCACAGAGTCTATCTGACAAGAGAGGAAGTGCACATCTAAAACTATAGGGAACAGCTGAATGTGTGCAGTGCAAGATCCAAAAAGGTACTCTGGTCATTCTTTTTTAGAATGTGCAACTCTGAGAGAGTATTGTTCCGGGGTGTTGGACAGATTAAAATAATTGTCCCAGAGGATAATGATTGGACATATAGTACTCTGCTGTTGGGAGATAATACACCTCTAAAGGAAAGCGGTTTAAGGCAAGTAATGATGAAATTGCTCTCCAGAAAGGCTATACTAACATACTAGATAGATGAGAAAGTGCCGGTCACTGCACAGTGGCTGAACTGTATGAAAGAAATGGCAGGATGGGTGAAACGGTCCCATAGCAGATCTAACCAAGCTGATGCAGCAGTAAAGCACAGTTACTCACCTGTAACAGGTGATCTCCGGGAACAGCAGGAATTTAGTCTTCACATATGGGTATCGTCGGTACCGACGAAGCCTGCGCGGGAACGCTCCCCAGTGTCCAATTAGAAAGCTTTTGGGAGCATCCCACAGCGCCTGCGTGCTGCTTTCCCGCCTTTCCCAACTGCCTCTCTCCAGTTGAGTTTTAAAGCTGAGACAAAGAGAGAGAGAGAGAAAGGGAGAGAGACAGATAGAGAGATACAACTCCTAGGGGAGGTGGGTGGGTTGTGAAGACTAAATTCCTGCTGTTCCCATAGATCACCTGTTACAGGTGATTAACTATGCTATCTCCAGGAACAAGCTGGAAAGCACAGTTACTTACCTGTAACAGGTGATCTCTGGGAACAGCAGGAATAAGTCTTCACATATGGGTACGTCGGTACCGACGGAGTCTGCGCGGGAACGCTTCCCAGCGTCCAATCAGAAAGCCTTTGGAAGCATCCCAACACACCTGCGTGCTGCCTTCCCGCCTTCCCAACTGTCTCTCCTCAGTTAAGTTTGAAAGCTGAGACAAAGAAAGAGAGAGAGAGAGAGCAAGGAAGGGAAAGATAGAGATAGAGAAAAAAGCAACTCCTAGGGGAGGTGGGTGGGTTATGAAGACTTATTCCTACTGTTCCCAGAGATCACCTGTTACAGGTAAGTAACTGTGCTATCTCCAGGAACAAGCTGGAAATCGAGGTTACTTACCTGTAACGGGAGTTCTCCGAGGACAGCAGGATAAATCAGCCACATGTGGTGTCGTCTACCGACGGCGCCATGGACGGAAGTACTCTCTCTAGCCCAGAAGGGCTTTCCCTTCTGGGCGGGATCACCCTCCCCCTGGCCCTACCTAGAGACCGCCCCTAGCTCGGTCACTATGTCCCAAGCTGAGCCAGGAGGTGCTAGGGGCGTAGGTAGGCCAGGAGAGGCCCCTGAGGGGAGGAGGGTGGGATTGTGTGGCTGACTTATCCTGCTGTCCTCGGAGAACTCCTGTTACAGGTAAGTAACCTCGATTTCTCCAAGGACAAGCAGGATGAAGTCAGCCACATGTGGTGCCTCCCGAGCTGAGAAGGCTGTGGTGCAAGGGGCCCTCTCCAAGAAGGGGAGGACGTGTGTGTGCAACATAGGGTTTTATTTGTCACCGATAAGGACATAACCAACATAGCAAACAGTCAAGAGCATCAACAACTCGGCGTGTGCCACCGATATACAATGTAATGTGCCACGTAGTAACTAACAGGCGTAGTCAATGTGCAACAACAGCATGTGCAAAGAACAAACAACATGTGCAAGATATGTGCAACAACAATATGTGCAAAGAACAAACTAACATGTGCAAGATATGTGCAAACAACAGCAGGTGCCACAACTGTGAACAGTCAGAAAGTGTCCTCCTCCTCTGCCCTGGGCGGCAGCAACATCGGTCAGGGCACTGGTCCTTGCGCGGTCGCGAGAACCGCTTGGCCGAGGGCCTGGTTATCCAGCAGGTCGAGGCAATAGTGTCTTTGGAATGTTTGCATGGATGACCAAGTGGCCGCTTTGCAGATGTCGGTTACTGGGACCGAACGCAGGTTGGCCATGGTGGCAGCTAGTGCCCTCAGCTGGTGGGCGTTGACTGTCGGTGCGTCTGCAACCCCAGCCTGGCTAAGGCAGAAGGCAACGCAGGAGGAGATCCCGAGGGACAGGGTGCGCTTGATGACGGGGCGCCCTGGTTTGTTCGGGTCATAGGAGACGAAGAGTTGGGTGCTCCGTCTCTGTGCCGCGGTCCTGAGTAGGTAAAGGCGTAGCGCTCTAACACAGTCCAGTGTGTGGAGCCGTTCCTCTTCTGGCGAGGAGTGTGGACCCGGGCAGAAGGTAGGCAACTCAATGGTTTGGTTGATGTGGAAGGCTGAGGCTACCTTCGGTACGAACTTGGGGTGAGTCCGGAGGGAGGCACGTTCGCTGGAAATTTGCGTGTACGGTGGATGTGTCACCAGGGCCTGGAGCTCGCTGATGCGCCTGGCCGAGGTGATGGCAATGAGGAACAGGGTCTTCCAGGAGACGAACTTGGAGTCAGCCGACTGTATGGGCTCAAAGGGGGGTAGCGTGAGTTGGTTGAGGACAGTGTTTAGGTCCCAGTGGGGCACCGGGTCTCTGACTGGGGGGTGCAGGTTGGCCAAGCCCTTCATAAAACGGGTTACCAAGGGGAGCTGTGCGATTGAGTTGTCCCCGAGGCGGTCGTGAAGGGCCCCGATAGCTGCTAGGTGAACCCGAATGGACTGAGGCTGCAGGCCTTGCTTTGCCAGTGAGGTCAAGTACTGGAGAACTCTGGGTGCTGGGGCTGAAAAGGGGTCCAGTCCCTGTGAGGAGCACCAGGAGGTGAAGCGGCGCCATTTGAGGCCATAAGACTTTCTAGTTGCGGGGCGTCGTGCGGCGAGGACCACCTCCTCCACTTCTTGAGGCAAGCCAAAAGGAGACAAGGTTACCCGTTCAGCCACCAGGCTGTCAGAGCAAGGGCTTGCAGGTTGGGGTGGAGGGTGTGTCCGTCTTCTTGGGAGAGGAGGTCGGGCACCAGCGGGAGCCGCCGTTGCGGGTATATCGCTAGTCGCTTCAGTATCGGAAACCAGCCTTGGCGAGGCCAGGCTGGAGCCACCAGAATCGCTTGCACCTTGTCGGAGATGATGCGCTGTATCACCCTGGAGATTAGGGGAATGGGGGGAAGGCATACACTAGTGACCACTCCCCCCAAGACACATCGAAGGCATCCGCTGTAAGGCTGAGAGCCGATGGGCGCTTGGAGCAAAAGGTCTTGCACTTCGCATTCTGTTCCGACGCGAAGAGGTCGATCTCCGGGTGGCCCCAGTCCTTGAACAGGGCGCGGGCAATGCTTGTCTTGAGAGACCATTCGTGCGGGTTGAGCTGGCGGCTGAGCCTGTCCGCTAACTCGTTTTCCATTCATGGCAGGTAAGAGGCCCGGAGAAAGCAGCGTTTGGAGATTGCGAATATCCAGAGGAGGAGCGCCTCCCTGCAGAGGGAGCGGGATCCTGTGCCCCCCTGCTTGTTCACGTAGAACATGGCCACCTGGTTGTCCGTCCGTATCAGGACGATTCTTCCGCTGAGCAGGTTCTGGAAGGCCTCCAGGGCATAGCGAATGGCTCGGAGCTCCAGAAGGTTGATGTGCTGGTGTCTTTCCTGGGCCGACCAGGCGCCCTGAGTCCGGAGATGCAGGCAATGCGCTCCCCAGCCCACCGGGGATGCGTCGGTGGTGATGGTCAAGTGCTGGGTCGGCTGTGAAAGGGGGCTGCCTTGTGAGAGGTTGCTTTCGTCGGTCCACCACCGGATGACAGCGGAGACCGTGTCGGCCAGTGGAACGGCCGTGCTCAGTGGTTGTTTGTGTTGGGACCAGTGCGCCCGCAGGTGCCACTGAAGGTGGCGCATGTGGAGTTTTGCCAGGGAGACTGTCTGGGTGGTGGCTGCCATGTGGCCCAGGAGACGGAGGAGCCTCCTGGCGGTGGAAGTCCTGTCTGCTTGTACCCGGAGGACCAGGTTCTTGATGGATTCCTTTCGTAGCTGTGGCAGGAAGGCCCTCACCTTGGCGGTGTCTATCAGTGCCCCTATGAACTCCAGCCGCTGAGAAGGACGAAGGCAGGATTTCTGATAGTTTACTAGAAAGCCCAGAGATGATAGTAGGGCAATGGTAGCGTGCGTCACCCTCATGGCTTCCTTGAAGGAGGGGGCTGAGATGAGCCAATCGTCCAAGTAGGGGAAAAGGCAGATTCCTTGCTTGCGGAGGTGGGCTGCCACGACTGCCACGCATTTCGTGAACACTCTCGGGGCCGGGGACAAGCCGAATGGGAGGACTTTGTACTGAAAATGCCTCCCCATCGCTCGGAAGCGTAGGTACTGCCTGGAGTCCGTGTGTATCAGGACGTGTGTGTACGCCTCCAGGAGATCCAGGGACGTCAGCCACTCGTTGCGTTGGATGAGCGGGAGGATGGATCCCAGGGAGTGCATTCTGAACTTCTCCTTGGCGATGAATCTGTTGAGCGCCCGCAGGTCGAGGATGGGGCGCGTGCCTCCCGATTTTTTGGGGATCAGGAAGTACCTGGAGTAGAAGCCAAAGCGTTGTTCTGCTGCGGGGACAGGTTCGATAGCCTTGGAAGATAGGAGGGCTTGGATCTCCTTCGCCAGGGGAGAAGAGGGGTCCTCCAGTGCTCTGCAGGAGGGAAGTCCATGCTGCATTGGAGGTGAGAGGAACTTTAGACGGTAGCCCTCCTTGACGATACTTAGCACCCACTTGTCCGAGGTTATGGATTGCCAGGCTGGGAGGAACATGGCCAGGCGACCCCCCGTAGGGGGTTTGGCCGAGTGCTGGCCGTCAAAAGGGCTGGCTGGCCTTTCCTGTACCGGGTTGGGAGGGCTTCTGCTGCTTCCTATCACGCTGTCGAGGTTTCTGCCGGTACGAGTGCTGGGAAGATTGTGACTTGTAGCGAGGCTGCCACCTCTGGTAGGAACTATGGTGGCGCTTGGGGCCCGAGAAGGGTTGCCTCTGGTAGTAGGGGTTCTTGCGACCGCGTTCCAGGCCTTCGTCTGACAAGGTCTTTAACGTTGAGCAGTGGTCCTTCAGTGCGTTGACGGCTTCCGTGACTTTATCCCCGAAGAGGGACTCCCCAGAGCAGGGGGCATCGGCGATTCGGTCGTGGGTATCATCCCGTAAGCCTGAAGCCTTGAGCCAGGCTAGGCGGCAGGCGGAGATGGTGGATGCGGCTGTGCGGGCTGCCGTGTCAAAGGCGTCGAAGGCCGCCCGCACCTGATGCTTTGTACATTCCTGCAGATCCGCGATGGCGGCTGTTTGCGTTTCCTGGCTGCAGGTGGCTGCCTTCAGCTTCTCCAGGAGAGCATCCTGGTAAAGGGCATGCTGCAGCTGGTGGGCTGAGATCCTGGCGCACAGCATGGCTCCTTGATACACCTTTCTGCCCGTATCATCAAACAGTTTTTGTTCTTTCCCGGGGGGGCAGTTGGCGTGGGTACGCGTGGATTTTGAGCGCTTCAGGGCCGATTCCACCACGATGGAGTGGTGGGGAAGCTGAGGTTTGTCAAAGCCAGGGGCGGCTTGAACTTAGTACTTTGCATCGAGCTTCCGAGACACTGGGGGTGCGGTGGAGGGGTTCTTCCAGAGATTCATGAGGTTCTCGCGCAGTAGTGGGTAAACAGGGATGGAGGCCGTGGATCTAGGGGCTTCCAGGAACTTGCGCGCTGCCTGTGTCTCCGGGCGCTGGTCAGGGGCGTCGCCTGAACTAGGCAAGTTGAGGGTGCTAGCAATTTTCTGGAGGAACTTGGAATAGGTGAGGTCCTCTGGAGGAGGGGGTTCCATGCCCTGGTTTGAGACCTCCGGATCAACTGTGGCTTCATGGGACACCGAGATTGAGGTTTTCCCGTGGTCCAAAGATCTGTCCGTTGCCCCTTCCTCTCCCCCGGAGTCAACCTCGCCGGCAGGGGGCGCAGGGATCGAGCCGCAGGTGGCGGTCTCTGGCTCCGGAGCAACCGGGTCTGCCGGGATTGAAGTTCGAGTCCATTGCTGGAAGAAGTTGGAGAGGAGGGATACAAAGTCCTTATTAGCCCCTTCGGGGAGTGCACCCACTAGTCCTTGAAGGGAGGCCTGTCCTTGAGGTCCTGCGGGGAATACCGGGGAAGAGGGCTCGAGGTCAAGAAGGGGCAGTGGAGAGATGTACCTGCGAGAGCTGCTGGAGGCTGGTGAGGAGCTGTCTCTGCGCTGATGGTACCGGTTCCTGGCAGCGTGGTGGTGGCATTTTCGGCTGTGCCGGTAGTTGCTGCTGCCGCTGCTGCTGCCGCGCTGTCTTTGGCGCCGTCCGCGATGGCGCGACTCCCCCGAAGATGACGATCCATGTCCGCGCCGGCTCAGTAGGCGCGGGGAGGGGCTCCTCCTCCTCTTGTGATTCCGTCGGCGCTGGTGCTCTGCGCTGAGGGGGGAGGAGCTAGAGCCGGAAGTACTGTGCTCCAAAATGGCCGCCGCCATGCCCGCCACGCGGGCGGGGGCTCCAGAGGACTGCCGAGACTCCCGGGGTGCTGCGGAGAGGCTGGGAGCTGGACGCGCCGGTTCCGAGGCACAGCGGCTGGAGGCGGAGGCCCTGGGAGGCATGCCCGAGGCCGAGGGGAGCACAGGAGGAGCGGCGGTAGCCGGGACAGCCGATGGGCCCGCAGACTGAGCCGGAGCACCGAGGAGAGCTGCAGTAGGAAAAAGCTCCCGGAGAAGATTCTTGCGGCTCTTCCTCGCCCTCGGAGACATTTTCCTGCAGTGGACACAGTTGCTGACCTGATGGGAAGGTCCCAGGCAGAGAATGCAGCAGGTATGGGAGTCCGTCGCGTTCATTTTGCGGGAGCACTGGGGGCATTTCTTAAACCCGGGCTTAGGCATGGTAGGAGGCCAATCTTTGCCAAAGTACTAAGTTAAAACAAAAAAAACGATGAGAGAGTAGGAGATCCGTCTTGCAGGCAAGGCGGAAGATGAAAAAGTGACCGAGCTAGGGGCGGTCTCTGGGTAGGGCCAGGGGGAGGGTGATCCCGCCCAGAAGGGAAAGCCCTTCTGGGCTAGAGAGAGTACTTCCGTCCACGGCGCCGTCGGTAGACGACACCACATGTGGCTGACTTCATCCTGCTTGTCCTTGGAGAATGAGTCTTCACATATGGGGACTCCCAAGCTCAGATGTCCAGAGGGAGTCCTAGCATGTTGCAAGTCTAGAACGAGCCATGCTATTGCTTAAGACCTCAGGCATCCTGGGGATGGAGGGGAGGAGTTGAATACAGAAGAGGAGCTGTGGAACAGCTGGCTAGAACAGGTTTTCTAATGAGGAAGACCCTGTATAGAGGGTATTTTGTAGTAAAATATTGTAATCTGGTCCTCCCTTGTAGACCTTGCACAATTCCACTGAGGTACATATGGATCTATTAGAAGAGCCAGTGAATGTGCTCAAGGGGTACCTCGCTGAGAAGTAGAGATAATAAAAGTAGAGAAAAACAAGTGGAGGTCAGAACCCTTCAGGGTGAGAATGGCCCCAGGGGGAAAGACTGGGGTAGTATAAGAGGTAGAGCTTCAGCGGAGACGCAGAAGGCAGTATTAAAGAAAGCTTAAGCTGTTTAGGTCCAAAAACAGTATAAATTTAGGACCCAAAGAAAAAATGAGTCTGACCTAACTGGACTGGGGATGGAATCAGTCCATGTAGGGGAGAAAGGGTATAGAAACCCTCGTATCTGATAAGAAAGTAAGGACAGACTCAGGAGCGCTAAGCGTTAGGTTAACTGAAGCCCCGCAATGTCTTTCCTAAATGGGGTCAATTAGGAAAGAAGAAAGGTACATGGAGAGCTTCAGGAGTACCCAACCTATATGGTAAAGAAAATCTTGTTAATTACCACAGGAAGTGGTTATAAGTGTCACCCCCTAAGTATGCTGGTATAACATTGATAGGGGTAGTGCCCATCTGTCAGGATCATATAGGAATATAAGGATATCTGAACCTAACAGAACAGATAGATGAGTATATGGATACATATCTATCTAAAAATATATCTCAGTAGATGTATAAATATATTTATGTATATATACATATATATATTGAATATATACACATATAGGGTATATATGCATATATCTATAGGAGATATGTAGGGGCAGAAGACACACAGATAGATATAGATGAATATATCTATACATATATATGTGTATATATATATATGAATATGTAGACATATAGACACATATCTCCAGGTATGTGGAAGGAGAGAGGTCTATAGAAGCTGATCCCCCCTAGGGATATAGGGAGAGAGGAAGATTCATCTAAGAGCAAGAAGGTTAATACCTGCTTGAATAGATATACAGAGAAATCTCTTTTCCTGGTTATGATTGGCAGAGTCAGAGGAGAGGTCTCCCTGACAAGAAGAAGTCTGGATTCTTTTCAGAATTTGAGCTCTTGAATAACCAGGATGGCCTACGTGAAAAAGGCAGAGGATAACTTCAGACTGTAGGCAGGAAGTCCAGATTTCTCCAGAATTGCCATATGGAGAATGGATAGAGGACGCCATTGTAGGAAGATACCCTAGTGACTTGCCTATGAGGGCAAGAGGGGTATTGGGCATCCTCTAGCTGCCACTGAAGAAAATTATCTCTGACGAGAAGACCAAAGGAGATATGGGCCAAGCCAGGGAATTTGCCCTTCTTTAGGTTTTCACGTAATGAAAGGCCTGAGACTGATGTCTCAAAAGAGATTTAAGATGAGATGGTAAGGGTAGGAAATACCTACCAGTCATGGAAACATGACTGGGGGAACCCCTTTTAACCATCTGGGGTTATCTGCTAGGCAAGATACTAATGCTCTCTAGCAAGGGCCCATAATGCAAAGCTACTCTGTAGAGTTGCAGAGAGCATGCTGCAGGTTGGTTAGAAGAAAAACTGGCTGTGGAAAGCCAGTAGGTAACCAAGTATTCTGCCAAGGACAAGAGGGCGAAGAATAGAAGTTAACCAACCAGGCTGTGATAAGAGGGTTTCCCAAACGAGGTTTATAACCTGTTTGGGACTTAGCACTGAGGCTAGAAGGATTGCTAGTGGAGGAGAATCCCTGGTTGTGTGGTGGACAGAACCAATGGTTTAACCACTAGGAATTGCTATATCTGCAGCAACGTACCAGGGCAGCGGAGAAAATTTCTTTTCCCTTTCCCTCTTTTAGATTGGGAAAAAGAAACAGCAGACCTGCTAGGATTTCCTATTGTCTGATGGGCTGCCCTAAGGTAACAAGGGGGGAGACAACTCCGGAAGGGAGAATCCCCCGATAGAACAGGTAGAGGACCATAGGGGCTTACCAGTGTAAAAGGGTCCCTCTTACAAACCAAATGTTATAGTAAGAGGGAGGTAAGACAGAGTTAAAAGAGACTGACTATGGAGGAAGTCTCTGACAGGTGAGATGATACATGCCAGTACAGGGAAAACAACTGTCTATTAATAGTTGTTAGTTCTCTTTCCTCCAAGAAGAAGAGGAAAACCCTGTTAAGTATGGGCATGATCATCATAAAGACTCTTAAAGTTAAAGAAAAGATGTCTCAAGAAGAGATATCTAGGAAGGTTAGAATAAATTTAGTGCAGATACTGCAAATGAAAAGAAGCAGACTGCTACTCTAACCACCAACCAAGAGGGGCAATGATGATCTATTTGAAACCCTGCGACTGCTGGGTTTGTTGACCCTGCTGAGGTTGTGGATTCTTCAGACCAGGGTGATGTTCCCCCTGTTTGGGAACATCTGTATGATGGGCAGAAGATGGATAAAATCTTCTTCCCCTAGGGGAAGAAATTTTGGCAGGACATTTCCTACCAACTGGGAAAGAAGAAGGCGTAGAACAGCCTCTGGAAACAGGACAGTCAGGTGCTAACTGAGCAACCTGGAGTAAAGACTCCTTGTTAAAGAGATTTTCTCCAGTGCAAGGAGTATTTCCCAGTCTAAATTGTGCCCATTTGTCCAAGTCTGAAGCTTGGAGCCAGGCTTTACGTCGTGCTCCTATAGCTATAGCAGAGGTCCTGCTAACAGGACTGGAGTGGAGGAGTGGCCTAGTGGTTGGGGCAAGGTACTTCAGGCCGGAAGGTCGGGGATTCAAATCCCACTAGAGGACAGCAACCTTGGGCCGGAAGGACTGGGGTTTCTAGTCCCACAGGTGCTCCTTGTGGTCTTGGGCAAGCCACTTAACCCTCCTTAGCCCATGTTCCCTGTAAAATAGTTATCTCCAAGTTATAATGCCCTGTTCAATGTAATTTCAGTTTGTTCAATGTAAACTGCACTGATGCAGAATAGCGCGGTATATAAGAGAATGTAAATAAATAAATAAATAAAATAAAAGACTCAAAGGAGTCTAGGGAAGCACGAGTAAGAAATCTAGAGATATTTTGAGCATGACTAACCAGTGAGGAATAGTCTGCACTCTTGGGCTCTTGAAGAAAAGGAGTCAAAAGATGTAATTTCTTTGTGACCTCCTGAAGAGATAAGCCCATATAAAAAATATATGAGAGAATTCTTGCTGAAAGCATGGATGCCTGGAAAGTTTGGTGTCCAAAGCCATCTAAAGTCTTAGACTCACGACCTGGCGGATAAGAAGAGTGCTTTTTAGTACTCTTCACCCGCCTCATTGCTGATTCTACAACAATGGAATGATGAGGAAGTTGAGTCTTTTGAAATCCTGGAGAAGGGGGCACCTGATACAGAAGATCAGTTGCTCTGGAAAGTGGGGGCACCTTTAAAGGAGCTTCCCACATTCGTAGAAGGAGATCCTGCAAGGAATGATGCAAAGGTAGCATGATGTTTTCCTTTGCTTTCTCAGGAATATAGAGGGATCCTGTGTTGCCTTGTGTAGGACCTTGTCCAGGAATAGAAATGGCAAGGGATTTTGCCATATCTAGGAGGAAAACATGAAAAGAAGGATCCCCAGAGGGAACTTCCTTTGGATAGGCTAGTTCTGATGAAAAACTAGCATTGGCACCGAGGGATCTATCCGAGCTTATAGGAATAGAAGATCCTGGATGGTGCAGTATGGAATCCTTATAGGATGGTCGCTGGTACTGTGGGAGGTTGGGATCAGTGCCAGTCGGTAGCACATCGTCCATGCTAGGGATCGATTCCAAACTCGGTATCGAGGGAAGCGAGCCTGACGAGAGAAGCATGGAAGGCACCGACAGCAATGGTAATGTGGATAATGGTACCAAATTCGGTACCGTATCCGAAAATGGTGGATGAAGGCCAGCCGGTGGCAACTCTAACGGTATCGAAGAAACCGAGAGTTGCGGATCCGATATATCGGAACCGAGCCTTCGGTACCATCTTGTGTCGGTACCAAGGCGAGTCGGTACCCAGTCCTCCAGACTAGAGATCGATTCCAGACTTGGAATCGAAGGAAGCGAGTCTATCGATGCACGTCTGGAGGGTACCGACGTCGGTACTAGTATCGGTACCGGTATCGATACTGGAAGGTTGGTCTGGAGCATATACAACGGGGTATCGGTACCGCTCGAAGCGGATGCCACCACCAGGCATGGCTCAGGTATGTTCTGTGAGGGGTGAACCTCAGGAACAACCTGAAACCCCACACAGGTTTTGGAGGCCGAAGACTCCCACCGGGGTTTTGAAGCCAGTGGTTTCTCGAGGGCAAGGCCGTAGGCATCTCTATGCTGTGCATGAGAACTGCCGCTCGAGAACTGGCTAGTCTTAACAGACTGTTTTGGGGTTACCTGATCCTGTGTAGAAGAAGATATGGTCGGTGCCCTGAAGTTGGATGGGGACCGCGTGTCGAGGGGAACTAGATGTTGAAAACTTCTTCCCACAATACTATTGCCGGAGGTCTCTGGAGGAAAATGGTAAGGACCCAAGCAGGTTAGACACCAATTGTGAGTGTCTAAAAATAAGTTTGTACCGCCACAGTTTGTACATTTCTTGGGGATAGTGGCTGGTGGTTCCATGAAGGAAAAAGGAGAGGCCTAACAGGCCTGAGAAACCGTGAGACACGGAGGAGGAAAAATATTCCTTAAAAAGGAAACATTTTACAAGAAAAGAAAAAAGAAACACCGGCGGTACTGGTGGGGTCGGGGAAGGCAGTCGCGACCACAAGAAAACTAAAAAATAAAAGAAGAATTTTCTGCGGTGACAGGAGGACGTCCTGCTGGCTCCGCGGAAAAACGAAAACTGAGGAGAGACAGTTGGGAAGGCGGGAAGGTAGCACGCAGGCGTGTTGGGATGCATCCAAAGGCTTTCTGATTGGACGCTGGGAAGCGTTTCCGCGCAGACCTGTCGGTACCGACGTACCCATATGTGAAGACTCATTCCTGCTTGTTCCTGGAGATTGTAGTCTTCACATATGGGGACTCCCTAGCTTTAGATGCCAGGGAGAGACCCCAGAAATTGTGTGTCCCTGAACCAGGGCTCCACTTCCCCCCATGGATCTCTGGCATCCAACCAGGGATGGCGGGTAGGAGTTGATTAGGTATGGAACAGGTGTTGAAGAACAGCCTGACCAAACAAGGCATCCCGGCGGGAGTCCTTGTCCAAGCAGTAATGGGCTGTGAAGGTATGAACCGAGGCCCAGGTGGCTGCTCGACAGATGTCGTCGATAGACACAGAGTGCAGATGAGCCATTGAAGCTGCCATGGCTCTCACATTGTGAGCTGTGACATGGCCCTCCAGAGGAAGATTCTTACTCTGATAGACAAAGGAAATACACTGAGCAATCCAGTTAGATAGTGTTCTCTTGGAGACTGGAAGTTCCAAATGAGAAGGATCAAAAGCAACAAAGAGTTGAGAGGACTTTCTATGTTGCTGTGTTCTTTGCAAGTAAAAAGCTAAAGCTCTTTTACAGTCCAAAGTATGAAGATTCCTTTCTGCATTAGATGCATGTGGCCTTGGAAAAAACACAGGTAGGTAGACCGCTTGGTTTAAATGAAAAGGCGAGACCACCTTTGGCATAAAATGTGGATGAGTCCTAAGGACTACCTTGTCATGATGGAACCTTGTATAAGGAGGATCAGCTACTAGTGCTTGCAACTCACTGATGCGACGTGCTGATGTGACTGCAATGAGAAAGATAACCTTCCAAGAAAGGAATTTCAAGGAGGTAGTAGCTAAGGGTTCGAAAGGTGGCTTCATGAGCTGACCAAGAACCAAATTTAAGTCCCATGCCACAGGTGGTGGCTTAATGGGAGGCTTAGTTAGCAGAAGGCCTCTCATAAATCTTGCTATAAGAGGATGGGAGGAAATAGGTTGTCCATTTAGGGGCTTGAAGGAAGCTGCAATAGCACTCAAATGGACCCTTACTGAGTTAGTCTTAAGTCCTGCATTGGATAAATGAAGGAGATACTCCAGTAATGATTCCAGAGGTATGGCAATGGGGTTAAGACCCTTCTGCGAACACCATATGGTAAACCTTTTCCACTTGAAAGCATAAGAGCATCTTGTGGAAGGCTTTCTGGAAGCATAAAAGATATCCTTTATTTGCTGAGGGAGGTTAAGATCATGGAGATCTAGGCCTTCAGCAACCAAGCCCTCAGATGCAGAGACTGGGGATTGGGATGCCATAACGTTCCGTCCTCCTGAGATAGGAGATCTGGAGCAGACCCTAACTCCAGGGAGGGAGCTTGAGAGAGATGTAGAAGCAGAGGGTACCACACTTGGTGTGGCTAATGTGGAGCTATGAGGATCATATGGCTTCTGTCTCTCTGAAGCTTGAACAGGGTTTTGGGAATTAGGGGAATGAATGGAAAGGCATACAGGAAGTCTTGATCCCAGTAAAGGAGGAAAGCATCCCTGGCCTGAACCCTCTGAGCCAGAATTCTGGAACAGAACAGAGGGAAGTTTGGCATTCCATGGACATGCAAAGAGGTCTATGTCCGGGGTTCCCCAAATTTGAAAAATCTTGGCCATCTGGTCTGCATGCAGAGACCACTCGTGTGGAAACAGAACTCGACTGAGTCTGTCTGCCCAAGAGTTTTGTATGCCTGGAAGATACACTGCCAGGAGATGAATCTGATGCTCTCTGGCGAGGGCCCATAGTCAGAAAGCTTTGTTGCAAAGCGACAGAGAGCCTGTTCCCCCCTGCTTGTTCATGTAGAACATGGCTACTTGATTGTCCGTATGAATGAGGACTGTCTTGTAGCTCAGCAGGCTGTGGAACACTCGAAGAGCAAGGAAGATCGCTCTGAGCTCCAAGAGATTGATATGTAGATGGGTCTCCTGCGGAGTCCAGGTGCCTTGGGTGGAGAGGTCTTGCAGATGAGCTCCCCAATCCATCGGAGAGGCATCTGTTGTGAGAGTTGCCTGGGGTAAGGGTTGTTGAAAAGGGGACCCCAGCAACAGGTTTTGAGTGGACTTCCACCACTGGAGGGACAAAACAAGGCGACTTGTGTTTGCTATTTTGTCTGACAGGCATTCTGATGCCTGGGTCCATTGAGTGGATAAAGTCCACTGGGCTGCCCTCATATGGAGGCGGGCATAGGGAACCACATGCACGGTAGAAGCCATGTGGCCTAGTAGCTGTAGCATTTCTTTGGCAGTGAGATGAGGCTTTAGCACTGCTTGAGAAGCTAACTGCACCATATGAAGGCAACGGGCCTGGGGGAGATAGGCCCTTGCCTTTCTGGTATCCAGCAAAGCTCCTATAAACTCTAGAGACTGAGTGGGAGTTAGACTGGATTTTGGGACGTTTATGACCAGACTCAAATACTGAAGAATACGCATTGTGCAAGCTAGAGAAATCCTGGCCTCTGACTCTGTTGGGGCTCAAATGAGCCAGTCGTCTAAGTAGGGGAAGACGAATATTCCTAGAGTACGAAGAAATGCTGCAACCACAGCCATGCATTTCGTGAACACTCTTGGTGCTGAGGCCAGGCCAAAAGGAAGCACCCTGTATTGGTAGTGCTTTCCTTGAAAAAGGAACCGAAGGAACTTTCTGTGAGTTGGATGGATGAGAACATGGGTGTACGCATCCTTGAGATCAAGAGAACAAAGCCAGTCCTGACTCTGAAGGTATGGCAGCAGAGTTCCCAGAAAAATCATCTTGAATTTCTCTTTGAACAGGAATTTGTTCAATCCTCTGAGGTCTAAGATAGGTCTGTATCCCCCTGTTTTCTTTGGGATAAGGAAATAGGGGAAGTAAAACCCTGTACCCTGTTGATGAATGGGTACTTCTTCTATTGCCCCTTGGGCAAGAAGCATGGTGACGATCTAACAGGTTGGTAAGAGAGGTCTGAGAATTGAACTGCCTTATAATTGTGGGAGGGGGCATGCTCAAAAAATGAAGCTTGTACCCCTCTTGTATGATAGAAAGTGTCCAATGCTCTGCTGTTATCTGCTCCCATCTGGGGGCAAAGTGACACAACCTTCCTGGAATGGTGGAAGGCTCTGGTCCAATGAGAGCCAGGAAGGCTAAGTTCTCTAGCTCAAAGTCAAAGGCCTTGTGGAGGCTGAGACTGCTGGGATGGTTGAGGCTTAGCAGGCTTTGCCTTTCTTTGTTTGGGTGGTTGCTGACCTTTCCGGACAAGCTGACCTGCAGAACGTCCCTGCTGAGAATAAGCAGGATAAAACCTTTTCTTCTTGGAAAAGAAAGGTTTTTTGAAAGATTTCTTTCTTGCAGGATCAGCTGTGGCCTTGGATAATCTGCCCAAGGTGGAGTTGTCAGCATCCAGCTCATTGGCTTTTTCTTGCCAATCCTTGCCAAACAGGTTCTCACCAGTACAAGCAATATTGCCCAGTTTGTCTTGTACCCAGAGCTCCTAATCAGATCCCTGGAGACAGGCAATTCTTCATGCACCTATAGCAATGGCAGAGGTTCTGCTTATGCACTCAAAACAGTCAAAAGCTGCACGGTTGACAAATTTGGAAACATCCTGGGCATGTTTGACCAATGTGAGAAAATCCTGTCTTCTATCCTCAGGAAGAAGAGGACTCAAAACCTCTAAATCTCCTGTGATTTCCTTCAGGAACATACCCATATATAAAATATATGAACTGATTCTGACTGAAAGCATGGAAGCTTGGAAAGTATGACGTCCAAAAGCATCCAAAGTTTTGCAGTCACGTCCTGGGGGATTAGAGGAATGCCTCTTTGCACTCCTGATCCTTCTCATAGCTGACTCCACTACAATACAGTGATGAGGAAGTTGAGTTTTCTGGAAACCAGGACAATGAGGGTCTCGATACATAGTGTCAAGTCTATGAGAATGAGGAGAGGTGGTAAGAGGGGTCTCCCACATTCTTAGCATGAGATCATGCAAGATCTCATGGATGGGCAGAGTAGCTGCCTCCTTAGGAGCTTTGGGATATTGTAAAATTTCCAACTCCTTTGCTCTGGGCTCTGTTTCAGGAGCCACAGTAATGGAGAGACCCGAGCCACCTCCCTAATAAAATCCTGGAAGGAGATATCCTCTGGAGGAGACATCCTCCGTTTAGGGGAGGAGGGCTCCTCTGGAAGAAGTGCTCCGGCATCGACAGGACTATCAGAATCCTCAGATTCCTCTGAGGACTCGAAGTACCTTCTGTCCGGATGCTCTTGTAGAGCCCGAAGTCGGTATCGGGGGAATCGGTACCGGTGTATCAGTACCAGAGGGCATCGGGTGACTAGGTGCCGGCAATGTGGATGCCGATGTCGATGTCAATGCTATCGGTACCGGTACTGGAACCAGTTGAACTGTCTGACGTGGTTCCGAGGGTGTCGATGCCGCAAGGAGAGCCGCCAGACTGCGTTCAATAGCCAGGAACCTCTGGTCTATCGACACTGCCGATGCCTGGATGTCGGTACCGGAGAAGACAGCCGGTACCCCAGAGCATGGCACCAGTAGTTCTGCCGAGGTCGAGGCCTCGAGAACATCCTGGAGCCCCGATAATGCTTTGGAAGCCGAAGCCTCCCGCCGGGGCAATTTTGCCGGTGCAGAATCCTCAAGGGCAATGCCAGAGGCATCTCGATGCTTAGAAGGAGATCTACCCTTTGAGGACCGGCTGGACTTATGTTTAGTTACCTGAGATCCACGGGAGGAAGAGGAAGCCCTGGAAGACGCCGATGCCACCGAAGCTGCATCAGAGGGAAACAGGGTACTGAGCTTAGCAGCTCGGTTCTGCCGACCTCTTTTGGACATCATGGCACAGGACATACAATCCGTGATGGAGTGGTCAGGACCTAAACATTTTAGACACCATTCATGGGTGTCGGTGATGGAGATGGTACCGCCACACTTGGTGCACTTTTTGAACCCCGAAGAAGGTTTCTCCATTGTAGGAAAACGTTTGGGCCTAAGGCCCAAAATGGCTCGTGCACCTGGGAAAAATGGGAAAAAGTTGTTTGTTTGTTTTTTTTTAAAAGAACAGAAATAAAGAAAGAAAAACCGGCGGTACCGGTAAGCGTCGAGGAAGGCAGACGTAACCACAAAAAAATAAAGTAATAAAGAAGATTTTTCTGCGGTGACAGGAACAACGACCTGCTGGCTCCGCAGAAAACGAAGAACTGGAGAGAGGCAGTTGGGAAAGGCGGGAAGGCAGCACACAGGTGCTGTGGGATGCTCCCAAAAGCTTTCTAATTGGACGATGGGGAGCGTTCCCACGCAGGCTCCGTCGGTACCGACGATACCCATATGTGAAGACCACATTCCTGCTTGTTCCTGGAGATTGTGCACTCTGGGAGCAATTCAAAGAGGGCTGCTAAGGTTATTGATGGATGATGTGTTGGGTGGGTCAGTGGTTGGACAGGAGGGAAGGGGTAGGGGGCTATAATTTAAATGATTAAAATGACCAGAACAGCCCAGATCTGGGATAAAGAAAACCAGGAGAGAGATGGTTTGCTGAGCTGAAGGAAGGGGGTTTGGTGGTCTCTGTTGGGGGGGGGGGGGGAGATAGGAATCCCCCTTGCTTTCCTTTTTGTTTCTTGGAAATTGTTACTTTGGTGTTCTTGGATGGTTTGTAACTGCACGCAATGGTCATAATAAAGATATATTTTAAAAAATATTCTTGGAAGATCACAGCTTTAAAGTGAGGTATGGACATTTTTGGTCAAAATAGTATTCTTTATCATGGAGAGTGCCACAAGGGTCTCCCTTTGTCCCCCATATTATTTAATATTTTCCTTCAACCTTCGGGCGCTACCTACTCCCCTCAAACCTTTAGACATCAGCCATGGATATACTTTATCATCACAAGAGGTAAATATTTGGGGAAATTGTTGACCGGATACCAATTGACACTATCTGGGGATAGTACGCTACCTATTGGACATTATTCCTGTTCTAGATGTAGTTGGTGTGATCTAGCCCTAATTGGGCCATGTTGAACTCATCCCAATGGTAGGGTATAATTCATCGGAGCAACATTCATCATGTGACACAATAGGGGTTGTTTATATGATCATTTGTCTATGCTCTTTAATATATGTAGGATGGACAAGGAAAATTTGGTTACGTTTGGTGGAGCATAAGAGTCAGATTACTAATTAGGTAGATTCAGCCACATTAGTGTCCCATTGGTTGCAGTGCCAGCACTTGATTAGTGATATTAGGTGGCGGATGTTGGAACATACCGCGCACCTGAAGTGGAAATTATACTAAGCGAGTAACCATCTGTGAACATGTTTGGATGCATCAGCTTGGATCCATCGAGCCGCGGGGGTTAAATCAGACTGTTAATTGGTTTGCTTTGTTGTGAATGATGGGCTTTGATCATGTGACCACCAGAGAATGATAAGGTTTTATTTAAAGATGTTTGAATAGCAGAGGGGCACTCCACCTGTATGGAGGGTAGTTCCTTTGGTGGATAATGTATTTATGAAGATTATATTCCCCTGAAGCAGATAAGTGTATTGTTACTTATCGAAACACAATATTGTGCGAGTAGCATTTTATTTGTACATTTATATCATTATGGTTAAAGGTTGTTGGATTAGCCAATGACAGATCGATGATGAAATTTGAGCACTCTAGTACAGGCCTATTGGGCTGTTATACTGGAAGGTCGGTATTCGAAATATTGTAGCTCATAATTTGAGTTGAGGTCTTGTCGGGCTTTATTAAATGTTTTGAGTTAGGTTTAAAATATGGTATTATTCACCTTATGTTAATTGACTGTTAGTAATTAGAGTGAGGGATTGTGGTTATATTTGCAGGGAAAGGTTAAAGGGCATTTCCTCTTTCCCGACACTCAGCGCTCTTCACCAGAACACAGCGGGAGTGAAGGAACATGCTGTTCTTCACTCCAGCACTGTGAAGAGGTGAGCCAGGCCTTCTGGCCTCCCTGGATCTCTCTGAAGCCGGCCCTGTAAGCCGAGAGGAATGAAGTTCACGCAGGCCCTGTGTGAACAACATTCTCGCACAATGGATGGGCCAGCCCTGCATATACTTATATATATGGTCATGAATGTTGTTTGAACAAAACTAGTGAGGTCACTGTTATAACTAAAAACACAATTCTATAAAATCATGCAAATAAAACAATTTGCAAAAGTATACTGTTTTATTATACTCTTAATGATACTCCAGATCATAAGTTACCTAAAAATTAGAACACATCCTTGCCACAGTCACTTAACTTTTGGCATCATGCCTCACATTACACATGAGCTGTATGATAATAACTAAACTGAGCACTCTCTTTTATATCTTAATTCCAATGAACTACAACAACAGTATTTGATATGCTATCTTATATCCAAATGAAAGCTCTCATCCCTTTACAATCACAGTACTTCATTAACATGCATCTGACCGACCACCTTTAAAAAGAATGTCATGGCAACTGATTTCACTGCTAGGAAAAACTGCAGAACAGCTTTTGATATAATGAAATAGGAAACCAAGAAGCAGGAAGGTAGTAGATACAGAGATAATCAGGGACAAAGCTTGAACTAAAAAATATGGTTCCCAAAAATTCTCCCGAATCTTCTGCCTTAACTAGGCCATTCTTGCAACTAATTCAAAATGACTGAAAATAATTTATTGGACAGCTATTAGATTAATATTAGAACATATGTGAAGAGATATAAATTGGACTAATAATTACACGAAAGAGCTAATCACAAGCAAATACTGGATGCTTGGTTAAATGAAATGGAAATTACACTTACCTGGTAATTGATGTTCCTTGAGGGAGTACAGTTCAGTCCTCCACCACTGGGTAGTGCACCTCCTCCTGCAACATGGAGACTGGACAAGTCAAACTTGTGACATCACCGGGTATATCCTGCTGGTCTTCTCCCATGATCCCCCAGTGACCTACTGTCAAAGCAGACTCAAAGGAGCAAACAAACAAACAACCAGTTAAAGTACTAAATACAAAGCTATGCTCAAAACTTCAACTTTAAAATCACAGGGCCCCAAAAAGAAAGGCCGAAAACACCCTCCTCCGTGCCCCTGTCCCCCTGCGCACCAAACAGCGGAAGACAGAGAGCTAGAAGGAAGGAGAACTAAGGAAGAGTATAGGCAGAAAAGGTTGCTCTCGTGATTACCTGCCAATCAGAGCCCGTTGCCGACTCTAGGATCCGAAAGCATACTCGGAACTGACGCCTCGCGTCTGAAACATCCATCCCCGGGCGGGAATGAGGACTGAACTGTACTCCCTCAAGGAACATCAATTACCAGGTAAGTGTAATTTCCATTTCCTTATCGGTCCTACAGTTCAGTCCTCCACCACTGGGATGTACCAGAGCAGTAATCATTGGGAGGGACCTATCCAGTCGGCTCGGCCCCTAAACGAACAGAGCAGGCACCGACCCCAGCCCGCTCCTCACGTCAACAGGCGGTAAGCCAACCAGGAAGACACGACCGAGAGCCACTTGGATCCTCTTCACTGGTGAAAACAGCACAGAACTCTGCCCCAAGCAGCGCTAGTGCTTCAGAAAGACAAACTCGCCATCGCAAACACACTGAACGCCCTAGAAACAGACCTACTGAGAAGGCTACCGGAGCTCCGCCTGAAAAATCCGCTTGAGCTCCCCCTTGGCTCTCGACCCCACCAGGGTGTCAAGTGTTAGCAACCGCTGCTCTCCCGCAGAACCCGCCTCCACGGAGGGACAGGCAGCGAAGAGACCTCCCAGAAAGCGACAGAACCTCACCTAAGGTCCAAGGAACGCAGGTTACAAGCAAAGTGTTCTTGCGTAAGTCCCAAACCGACAACTAAACAGGCACAGCCGGATTCCACGAGGGAGAACGGAACCGAGGTCCATCCAGACAGAGGTGGGAAGCAAAATGAGGGAAATGGAAAAACCACCAGCGTCAAACACCCTATTTGTCACACCTCTTAAGGGCTTTATTCTTTGCAACACAAAGTAGCTCTACAGCTATGTCCTGGACCAGTTGGAGTCTTTTTAATTGAGAATGTGGAATGCAGCTAAGCAATGACTTGCAATAAACCAAGCGTGATCCACCAAGGGCATATAAGAGGGTGTCAAGTGCCCCAGAGTCCAGCGTTGTTTCAGAAGATGTGGAGTCTTACATGGTGTGACAAAAAAGAAAGGAGACTTTGGTAGCCACGCCCACGACGCAATGCCAATAGGCCAACTGCTTACATCACCTGGATATGCCCTCCGGAATTGGAGGAACCATGCAGAAGTAGCAATCGCCGACGTGATCCATGGGCCCTCTCCAGATCATTGGAACCGCAAAAGACTTTGATGGTCTTTTCCCATCCATCCACAGCCTAAGATCTGCTACACATGTATTGCAGCATATTTATTTATTTATTTATTTAGTATACATTTGTATACCGCTACTTCCAGCGATCAGCAGCGGTTTGATTACAGATTGGAAATTGTCAAATAATGACAGGAAATTTTTGAGGTATAAACACATTGATTAGACAGGAAAGCACAGCACACAGAGAACTATTTTACAGGGAACATGGGCTATGGAGGGTTAAGTGGCTTGCCCAAGACCACATGTGTGTGGCGCCTAGCTTTTATCCTGATCTTTTATTCTGCAGCCAAAATATAAATTGTAGGCTTTCTGAACCGCCACAGTCATATGCCATTTTTGTGATGTAAAAGTCACATCACCACAACTAGAGCAGAAATTATCTGCATGATTAACACCAGGACGAGGAATTGCCAAATATGCTGTGAATGACCTATCGGTATAAAATAAATATGTCTTTTTTTTTTTTTTTTTTACTGTCAAGCGAGGCAAATTCAAGTAGTGACTGCATCAACTGGTTTTGGACAGTTATTTCGATTGGTTGCAAGTAAAGATTATGCAAGCTCACGCAAAAGTTGCAGAATACACTGGTAATGGTCCCCACTGACTAATGAAGAGCACATATCTTAGCAACCAGACCCAGTCGGCCATTTTCACTATGACCTCTGAAAGGCATAGAATGGACCGGGCCACGGCCCCGTACCAATGCGTCGACGCTATCCAGTAGCCTCATATGTCCTCTGCTAAACATCGACCCGTCGCCGCAGACTGACAGGTCGCCATGAGGTCCAATATGGGCTGACCGCATCTGAGCACACGCGGCGCGCACACCGCCTGATGCAATCTCACTCCTCCGGCAAACACTCGGACCCCGCTAAGGACATTCGCCACCACAGTGTCCCCACCGAAACACAGGCCGCCAAGGCTTCAACCGCGCACGCTGTCCCTTTGCTCGGGCCACCCTGACCACCCGACCGACTCCACCCTGCCGATCGAAATAGGCCACCATCCCGGAGATCTCAGACAGCACCTACAGCGCTCGATCCGCTACCCTGTCCGTGAATGCCTGCCACGGCTGACGTACCGCGTACCGTTCCAGTCAGACGATGGAACACTGGGCGTGCTGCGTACACTAAAACGCCTTGTACATAAAGGATCCCCAAAATGTAGCTGAGTCTAACCACGCTCCGGCCAAGCTCCCGGAAGAAAGGGACAGAACCTTATAAAAAAGAAGTGGGGACAATTAGGAAGGCTTTCCTGTTTGATTATTCTTTTTTTTTTTTTTTTTTTCCTTTTTACAATTCCATAAGGGCCACAAGGCACACAACCGAACAGGGCATTGTCCAGAGAACGCAAGGCCCCTCCTCCAGGCTGACTCCACAGCCTAAACCGGCAGTCACCTTGGCTGATGCCGAGCAGCGCGGAAGCCAACTTGTAAGCCCAGCATATGAAGTATGCCTACTAGTACAGCATTCCACAATGGAGGGACATGTAACCGGACGGCTTTGAATATGAACCTACAGATATCCCGCGCTTGCTCCAAGACAAGCACTGTGCAGCCTACTGGTCTACTCGGAGCACCGCCACGACCCGAAGACCTAAACCGGCCAGCAAAAGACGACGTACGCTGGACCCGAAGGAACCTGGTTGAACGGATCCCAGCACTCCCTGTATCGTTAGGATCGGAGCCTCCCCCCAAGGACTCAGCCCTGGCTGGAACTGGCTGAGCATAACTCCAGGCCCTGCGGCGAGCCCCCACGAAGAAGTGGGACGCAACGATGCCTTGAGGAAAGGGAAGGCCCAATGGGTGAAGCAAGTTGCTAGCTGACCAAGGGAGTAAACCCCACACGCGCACCTCAACGGAAGGTCGGAAGAACCGAGGATTCTGGTCCCACAGGTGCGCCTGCTAGCCTTTAACAACATACACCTCCGCAGGTACAAAAAACGTAAATTGTGAGCACCTTCAGGGGTAAGGGGAATAGACGACAGCCTCCGACTGTTGACCACCTTGTCTTGCACAACAGACAGCAGCACCCCACCAAACAAATGATTGGGAATATATGACCTCAGAACCCCAAGACAGAGGTAAAACAGTAGAACGTGCAGTGGACGTGAATTTCCAGATCTGCCAGCCCCCCTGCCCACATTGAGAAGAGGCAGAGAAGAACTGGACCGGCGGATCTGGAGGGGTGCCTCCTGGACAGCCGGGCAACCGAAGGGAAAGCTGATGACTGAGGCCCAAACTCCTCAGAATGGCCCCGTCTTGCATTGGCAACCCCATGCAACACCATGACAACCCCGCTCACGATATCCCAAGCGATCTCTGTCATTGCTGCAACAATCACCTGAGCATGAGATCACAGACGGAACACGGACATGCAGATGCACTCAAGGAGAGTGCACCTAAGAAGTATGAGCCTATCCAACATCCAGCACCACATGTCCAGGTGTCCCACTCCTGTCACCCAAAACACAGGACGCTTGAACCTAGGTGACCATCATAGCAAAGACAGAGAGGCCTGACTGCCGCTATCAACCCTTCCAGGACCCTGGAACACTAAGCCCCGGACTGTGCCATCCAGCAACACTTCTCACGATCCCCAGCAGGGGCCTTTCCCCAGATGGCCCAGATGGGCAGTGTTCCCGCCAAATGGGCAAGCTGCGCTCTGATAACATAGTGCAGAAAACCAAATCAAAGTGTCTTAACCTAGCTAATTTTTGTCTAATAGTGATCATTCATAATATCAGCCAGGCTCAATCATAACATTAGTATTAATGATCTCTAAAGATTGAAGAGTTACTAATGTAACACTAATTGGGTTGGTTTTTTTTTTTTTTAAAGAGCTTCAAAGGCGATCTTGGAAACTACAGACCAATGAATCTGAGTTCAGTGCCAGTTAAATGATAGAACTTGTTCTGAAAAGCAGCACCAAGCTGTCTTTTCAAAGGGTTAATAAACATGTGAGTAAGCCAAATGATATGTATCTGGATGTTTTAGAAGGTACTTGACAAAGCCCCTTATGAACTTCTCCTGAGGAAGGAGATGATGTGCTATTATAGAATGGAACACAATAGGACTAAATGGCCAGTTTTCTCACAGGAGACCCGTAAATAGTGGAATGTCTCGGGATCTGCACTGGAACTGGCATCTGGTAACATCTACTGCACTGAAATGATCTGGAAAAGAGATCAGCAAGCATGGCGATCAAATTTGCAGATGGCATAACGACATTTAGAGGCTGTCTGCACAATTTCCAAGCGTATAAACATGGAAATAGCATCCTTATGTAAATGACAATTTCAGAAAGGGCTCAATTTGTAGGTGGTTGTGCCGCCGATGACCCTGAATGGCCAAATCCTAGCACGGAAACCTGCTGCTGACAGACGTCGCTAACTGCCAGAAAGCAGACAAAGGTAAAGGCACCCCCCAAGAAGTAAAAACCCAAACCAATCACATTGCATTCAAAGAACTATAAACTATCATGAAATTAAAAGGAAATTAAAATTAGAATTAAAATTAAAAGTAACAGCAAAAGGAAGTCCTTATCTGGGTGTAGCCGCGTGGAACAGCGTCGTCTGCTCAAACGCGGGGCTGCTCCGCTCTCCGCCACGAGGCCTCAGCCCTGCCGAGAAAATGGCACCAATCTGAAGCAGGCCCGTTTGGCGCCAAACACCACAGAGGCGGCAAGAGCTCAGAGCCCCTCCATGCGGACTCGAGAGACTCCCTTGTGGCGTCGGGATGCAGCAGTTACCCCGCTGTAGCTGCGGGGTGAAGAGCTGTCCAGACACGCTGCTGCCTCGCGCCACCAGAAGTAGCAGACGCTGCGAGCCCCGGCCCACCGGCTAAAGAACCTCGAACGGCCTGAGGCTCCCGCCGCGATGGGAATCTGCCGCATGGACACTGCCAAAATGCAGGTGTTCCACAGAGCTCTCCCCCGTACAGTCCTGGGGGAGAGATCATCACCGGGCACAGAGACCGAAGAATCCCAAGCAGAGAGGCTAGCTGGCAGCGTGAACTTTGAAAAGGGACAGAACCCCCCTTTACACTAAGGCAGACTAGGTGAAAATAAATAAAGTAAAAGTAAATGAAATTAAATGAAAATGAAAATGAATTCAATTTACAGGATTATACCTAAAGAAGGGCAAAAGAAATGCAAGGTAAATCAAATCCTGACTAAGTGCTCCTAAACTGCTTCTCAAGTGAGCCCAGCACCTAGGCTCACTACGTCCTCATGCTGCATGGAGACTGGACACACTGGGGGATCATGGGAGAAGACCAGCAGGATATACCCGGTGATGTCACAAGTTTGACTTGTCCAGTCTTCATGTTGCAGGAGGAGGTGCACTACCCAGTGGTGGAGGACTGAACTGTAGGACCGATAAGGAACTCCCTATATAATGTCCACATGCAGACACACACACATCCACATATATATACACATACATATACACACACAGTGAAGTGAAAGCCTCTTGGGATTTGCACCTTATAAAAGCAGCATATGAGTTCATAGGCCTTCATAAAATAGCTCCCAGATCCAACTCCAACAGTGCAAAAATGCCAATGGTGCACATTTTCCAAGCACATACCTTTTACATGCATATGCGATTGTGTTATTTTATAAAAACAGGATAATCACCAGTGGCAGGCATTTAAGTCCTCATATATGGATGGCATCACTGACAGAGCCGCACGCAGGAACATTCTCAATTCCTTTTAGAAGATTTTACAGTGAACCATTCACACATGTGTGCGCCTTCCCGCCTGCCCCTGCACTCTTATCTCATCAGTCTGGTAAGAAGCTAACGACAGGAAACAACTCCAAGCAGAGGTGGGAGCGTTTTGAGGACTTATCCTGCTGTCCACAGAGAATGCCTGCTACAGGTGAGTAACCCTGTTTTCTCCATGGACAAGCAGAATTATGTTTCCATATGAAATTCCCTAGATATAGGCTGCCTCTAAAGCAGTGGTTCTCAACTTATGGGCCACAGACCAAAGGTGGGACGTGACAGGGAGTATTGTGGGCCGCGTGAAGTCTCAAAGCAACAAGAAAATAGCGAAAAAAGTAGATAAAATAAAAAATTAATCAGCATTTTTCACGCAATGCATAGCGGCAGATTTCACGGATGCAAGCCACAGAATTGTAGATCGCTTTATTAGGATGTCCACATTGCAGCTGTTAGAACAGTTTCAGTGTATCAGCTGGAAAATCAGGCAGCTGATGCTGCATGCAGGTAACCTTTCCAATCAAAGATGGGGAGGGCGGAGTAAACACAGGCTACTGATGCGGCAAGCGATCACGTGACAGATTCAAGCAGCGTGAACTGGTGTAATAAAAGAGCATCTGACATCTCTTGCTGAATATTTCGACAAATACTTCACGCCCCAAGACACTGAAGCTTATGACTGGATTCGTAATCCTTTTCAGTGTGCATTCTCTGAATTAACCGGTTGTGCACAAGAAGAATTAGCGGAGCTGTCTAGCAATCGCACATTACAAATCAAATTTAACGACCCTACTGTGGATATCTCTTCCTTTTGGTGCACTGTTTCACTGGAATATTTGTTGTTGTCAGCCCTGGCGATGAAAGTTCTTCTACCTTTTTCAACAACTTATTTATGCGAGGTTTCATTTTTTGCATTGACTGCCATGAAAACCAAATATCGGTCAAGAATGAACGTGGAGGATGATCTTCGAGTGTGTTTGTCACAAATTCCAGCCAGAATAGACATGCTATCCAACTGGAAACGGTGCCATCTTTAACAATAAACATAAATGAAAAGAACTTTTGTGCACCAATCAATATGCAGTTAAACATGTAGAGAAAAATACAACATAATACTTTATAAAGTTATATTTATAGTATAAATATAAAGCACTTTATTAGTTTATTAACTTTATTTAACACGTGGGCCGCAAAAATGTTTGAAGCTTAAATGTGGGCCTTGCAGCAAAAGGGTCTGAGAACCACTGCTCTAAAGAAAAAAAACGAAAAAAAACACAGTGTCTCAACAGGAGACTCTGAACACAGAAAAAAAATTTTGGCATCAGGACTTCTAAGTATTTTATTTGGGTTGGGGGGTTTTTTGTTTGCTTTTTTACAGAGGCATCCTAAACAAAAAGAAACAAAAATGATCTTGTGGGTAATGGTTGGATTCTATTCCCTAAACAGATTCTGAAGAACTGATTAGCTGAACCTGCTGTAGCATCAGAAGTTCCATTTCAGACAGAAGTGAGATGTGCATGTGTACACAGAAGTCCAAGTTGCAGTCTTGCAAATCTCTTCCATGGAAGCAGACTGCAACTGGCCCATCGACATGGGAACCAAAAGACCAGGGTTCAATTCCACTAGCACTCCTTGTGACCTTGGGCAAGTCACTTAACCCTCAATTGTCTCAGCAGAAGCCAAGTTATCAATGTCCCTGTTTAATATACATTACCAAGTTTAAGTTACAATGTAAATCGCTTTGACTAAAATGATAAAGTAGTATAAAAATACTGTTTAAATAAAAAAGAAAATAATAAAAAAATCAATGCAGCCACGGCTTGGATGTTGTGAGCCATGTCATCATTACCCTTGAGCATCAGACCTCCTTGGTATAAACAAAGAAAATGCAATCTGCTAGCCAAATTGAAAGAGAACGCTTGTTGATGGCAGTCTCATATCTACTGGGGTCCAAGGAAACAAAGGGCTGGGTGGAACTTCTATAGGCTTTAGTCTGCTACAAATAGAAGGCCAAGGCTCTTTTGCATGCTAGTGTGTGCAACATGCTCTCCCCCTTGTGAGCATTGGGGTTTGGAAAAAATATTGGAAAGACTATTGACCTATTAAGGTGGAATTTTGATACAACTTTAGGAAGTACCTTAGAATGAGTACACAAAACAACCCAGTTGTGGAAAGACTTTGAGAAGGGTGCATTCACTACTAGAGTCTGGAGCTCACTAACTCTGCGTGCTGAATAACAGCCACAAAAAACAAGAGCCTTCAGCTCAGGTATTTCAGCACTTAGTGGCTTGAAAATTGCTTTCATTAGTTGAGGTAAACCTATGCTGAGGTCCTAAGACACTGCGGGAGGCTTATAGAGAAGCTTTATAAGAAGCAAGCCCACATGAAATGAACAATTAAAGGCTGCAAAGAGATAGATTTATCTTCTGCATGATGGTGATAAGTGCCAATTGCACTCAGGTATACCCTAATGGAGTTGGCTTTCAAACCATATTTGGACAAATGTAGAAGGTACTCAAGCAGTTTTTGTGTGGGACACAAGAAAGGGTCTAAAACCTCTCCCTCACACCAAAAGGCAAATCTCTTCCATTTGAAACCATCCCTTCTGTAAGCCAAGACGACAGAGGCTACACCAACTGGCAGGTTGAAATGAGACAGAGCTACCCCCTCAGCATCCAAACTGTGAGTGTGAGGGACTTGATGCTGGGGTGTAGAACAGTTCTTTGATCCTAAGAAATCAGAGTTGGTGAGTCGCCAAGATGAACTGGGGTCTTGATGGAAAGCTTGAGAGAGAAGGGAAACCACAGTTGTCTGAGCCAGTAAGGTGGTACTAAGATTGGCAAACCTCGGTCGTCTGAGTTTCAGAAGAGTTTTCGCTATCAGAGCTATAGGAGGATATGCATACCGAAGACCCTCTCCCCAATGAAAGAGGAAGGTATCTGAGGCTAGTTTGCCATGTGTCCCCACTCCTGTTCCAAGGAGCAGCAAACAGATTTATTGAAGGGTTGTCCCACACTCAAAAGATGGATTGTGCTACATCCTGGTCTAGGTCCATTCATCAGGTTGAAGGATGCAGCTCAGCCTGTCTGCCAGATTGTTGTTCTCATCTGGAAGGGACATGGCACTGAGCATCGTCCCTCGAGAGATAGTGAAATTCCACATCCTGACCATTTCCCAACACAGGAGATATGAGCCTGTTTCTCCTTGCTTGTTGATCTAGAAGAACATGGCTACTTGATTATCCATTTGGATCATAACAATTTGATTGGCAAACCAATCTGAAAGACTTTAGAGCATTCGACACTGCTCTCAATTCCAGGAAATGTATCCGATGAAGGTTTTCCTGAGCAGACCAAAGGCCCTGGGTGTAGAACCTAACTCCCCAGTCCAGCTTTGATGCATCCATCATCAGCAATTTTTGATAGGGAGCAATTTGGAAAGGAAAGCCTTTGGCCAAATTGAAATGATCCCGCCAGGGGCGGCTCAAGGAAATCTGCTGCCTGAGGCAAAGTATGAAATGGCGTCAGCCCCCCCCCCCCCACCACACACCTTAGAGGGGGCGGGTTTTTTTCAGAAATCCAATCAGAGACTGAACCAAACCAAAAAGCCGATTCGATTATATGGAGGAAATGCAAGATGTTTGCATACAGGGCCGTATCAAGCTGCAATCGCACCCTGTGCAACTTGCAACTTGGGTGCATGCCCCCCCTCTCCCCCCATACATCTGTCCAGTACTGCCTGCTCTTTCCCTGCTGCTGCCGTCCTCTGTTTTTTTCATGGTGGCACCGGCAGCAGGGAAAGAGCAGGCAGTGCTGGACGGAGGTATGGGGAGGAAGAGGGGGGCATGCACCCAATCTGAAAGGCACCGGCACTTTAAGCAGATCTGTCCCTCCCTACTCTGACATTGCATCGGAGGAAGGAGAGACCAGACCTGCATAAAGTGCTGCGAAAGGGCTTAGGGAGTGCATTTCGGCTGCCTGCTATTGTCCTGCCAGTGGCGGCAGGGCAACAGCAGACAGCCGAAATGTGCCCCCCAAGCCTTTCCGCCCTGTGCAGCTGCACCGCTTGCACAGGTCTAGGTACAGTCCCGTTTGCACATCAAGGAACTAAAAGACAGCAAGAACCAACAGCACAGTTTATAAAACTAAATTATAACTAATTTTTATTTTGTTGTTATAAACTGCGTTATAGTTCTTGCTTTTTCTTTTTCAACATATATTTTGCATCCACAGTAGGTACAGAGCAGAACCAGGACATTCACCCACAGAACCCAATATTTAAAAAAAAAAAAGATCTGATTCTGATCATCTCACTAACAACAACCACCACTATTCTCCAGTACCAGGCATATTGTGAACTAATACAAAACCCTACAACAAAGAGCAAACCTACCATACCATACCAGCACAAACTTCCAAAACTCACATAAGGAGCCCATCCAAAAAAAGTGTACTGTAAATACTACATTGAGCCCTGGAATATCCATACACCTATTTGAAAAGCTGAACAAGTCAAATTACTACAGTACAGTGTAGATCTTTATGTACAAACTCCATGTTAACAGAACACCTGACCTCAGTCACACACTCACAACATTGACCCTCACCAAGTACAGAATAAGTAACCACAATCTAAAGTAAAAATAAAAATATGTAGACAAATTGCGGGGCACTTCCTTCTGCCACCGCCGCCGCGGCTTTTCCAATCATGGGGTTTTTTTAGGCTGAGTGAGGCGGGCTTTTTGGGGGCAATTTTCACTCGGCCTAATGGTAGAGCCGCCCCTGGATCCTACCACCAAGACAGGGAGCCCCTGAGAGGAGAAGTGATGGAGACAACATTCCAGAATCTCAGGGTAGACTGGGTCCACTGAGCTTATCTCATCTTGAGATGTGTCTCACTTAGGTCTGCTGACTCTGTTGCACGCCTTCCACTATGGCCTCTAACCGAGTGAACCTATCTTGTGGAAGAAAGGCTTTCACCTGAGTTATGTCTAGGAAAGATTTGATGAAATCCAATTTGTGTGATGGGCTGAAGTTTTACTTTGGGTAATTTATGACAAATCCGAGTAGCTCTAGTTCCCAGATTTTCAAACCTAAGGATCCTAGAGTGCCTTCTTGAGTGGTGCTTTTGATCAGCCAATCATCCAAGCAGAGAAACACATGTACACCCAGTCTGCATAAAAATGCTGTGACAACTGTGAGGCATTTGGTAAACACGTGAGGAGTGGAGCCGAAGACAAAGAGCAGTATGCAATACTGGGCATGAGGTTTCCCCATGATGAATCTCAGATACTTCCTGTTAATGAGGTGTATCTGTATGTGAGTGTAGGCATCCTTTAAGTCCAGAGAATATAGCCAATCCCCTTTTTACGGAAAATGTAGTAGGGTGTCCAGAGAAATCACTGTGAACTTTTCACATCTGAGAAAGCATAGTTACTCACCTGTAACAAGTGATCTCCGGGAACAGCAGGAATTTAGTCTTCACATATGGGTATCATCAGTACTGACGGAGCCTGTGCGGGAATGCTCCCCAGCGTCCAATAGGAAAGCTTTTGGGAGCATCCCAACGTGCCTGCGTCGCTGCCTTCCCGCCTTTCCAGCTCTCCCTCTTCAGTTGAATTTATAGCTAAGAGAGAGAGAGAGAGACAACTCCTAGGGGAGGTGGGTGGGTTGTGAAGACTAAATTCCTGCTATTCCCGGAGATCACCTGTTACAGGTGAGTAACTACGCTACCTCCAGGATCAAAGCAGGAATGTAGTCTTCACATATGGGGACTCCCCAGCTGAGAGATGCCAGGGAGATGACCCCAGAAAGCTGCAAAATCCAGGTTGAGATGGGTCATGCTTTCTCCCTTGGATCTCTGGCATCGAAACCTGGGACGGCGGGTAGGAGTTGTTCTAAATGTTTAAGAGATGCTGGAGAACAGCTTGACCAAACGAGGCATTTGGACGGGAGTCCTTGTCTAAGCAGTAGTGGGCTGCAAAGGTGTTGTACTGAAGCCCAAGTGGCTGCTCTACAGATGTCGTCAATGGACACTGAACAAAGGTTAGCCATAGAGGCTGCCATTGCTCTCACATTGTGAGCTGTGACATGACCTTCAAAAGAAAGTCCTTTGCTCTCGTAAGCAAAGGATATACAATTTGCAATCTATTTGGACAAAGTTCGTTTGGAAACTGGTAGTCCAAGATGACTAGCGTCAAAGGCAACAAAGAGCTGGGAAAATCTTTGATGTTGCTTAGTTCTTTGAAGGTAAAAGGCCAAAGCTCTTTTACAATCTAGAGTGTGTAGATTCCTTTCTGCATTGGAAGCGTGAGGCTTAGGGAAAAATACAGGAATGTAAACCGACTGGTTTAAATGAAAGGGCGAAACCACCTTTAGCATAAAATGTGGGTGAGTTCTAAGAACTACCTTATCATGGTGGAACCTTGTATAAGGAGGATCAGCCACTAAAGCCTGGAGCTCACTGATGCGTCTCGCAGAAGTGAGAGCAATTAGGAAGATTACTTTCCAAGAAAGAAACTTTAAGGATGTAGTGGCGAGCGGTTCGAAGGGTGGTTTCATAAATCCTATGCCAGGGGCAGTGGCTTAATGGGAGGTTTAGTTAAGAGTAGTCCTCTCATAAACCCTGCTACAAGAGGATGAGAGGAAACAGGTTGTCCATCTAAGGGCTTGTGAAAAGCAGCAATAGCACTAAGATGGACTCTTACTGAATTGGTCTTAAGACCAGAGGATGATAAATGGAGCAGATACTCAAGTAACGCCTCTAATGGCAGTGAAAAGGGGTTACACTCCTTTTTTAGAACACCATATAGAAAACCTTTTCAACTTGAAGGCGTAGGCTCACCTTGTGGAAGGTTTTCCTGAAGCCAAAAGGATATATTTTACCTGTTGAGAAAGGTTGATATCCTGGAATTCTAGGCTCTCAGGAGCCATGCCCTGAGGTGTAGAGACTGAGGATTCGGGTGCAGTAGCGTCCCGTTCTCCCGGGAAAGCAGATCTGGAGCATATCCCAACTCCAGAGGTCTGGCTTCAGAGAGACGTAGTAGCAGAGGATACCAAGTTTGTCATGGCCAACATGGGGCTATGAGGATCATATGGCCCCTGTCCCTCTGAAGCTTGAACAGAGTTTTGGGAATGAGGAGAATGGGTGGGAAGGCATAGAGGAAGTCTTGACCCCAGTGGAGTGGAAAGCATCCCTTGCCTGACAGTTCTGAGCCGAAATTCTGGAGCAGAATCGGGGAAGTTTGGCATTCTGAGGACTTGCAAAGAGGTCTATCTTTGGGGTTCCCCAGATCTGAAAAATTCGAGCAACTTGCTCTTGATGAAGAGACCACTCGTGTAGCAGCAGCACTCGACTGTTTGTCTGCTAAAAGATTTTGTGTGCCTGGAAGATACATCGTTAGAAGGTGGATCTGAAGATTCCTGGCAAAGGCCCATAGGCATAAAGCTTTGTTGCACAATGCTTGAGAACCTGTTCCACCTGGTTTGTTCATGTAGAACATGGCGACTTGATTGTCGGTCTGGCCCAGAACTGTCTTGTAGCTGAGGTGGGCCTGAAAAACCTGAAGAGCATAGAAGATGGCTCTGAGTTCCAGGATGTTTATATGAAGGCAAGCCTTCTGCTGGGTCCAAAGACCCTGTGTGGAGAGATTGTCCAAATGAGCCCCCCAGCCTAACTTGGACACATCTGTCGTCAAGGTGGCTTGGTGTAGTGGCTGCTGAAAAGGAAAGCCTACGAGAAGGTTTTCCAGTGACTGCCACCATTGTAGGGATGAAATGAGACGTGTCGAATTTCTGATTTTGTCTGTCAGGCGACCCGAAGCCTGTGTCCACTGAGAAGTTAGGGTCCACTGGGCTGCTCGCATGTGGAATCGAGCATAGGGAATCACATGTACAGTGGATACCATATGCCCGAGCAACTGAAGCATTTCTCGAGCAGTTAATATGATTTTTAGTGCTGCTTGATATGCTAGCTGAAGTATTTGAAAACAATGTGGCTGTGGCAGGAAAGCCCTTGACTGCCTTGTTTCTAAACAAGCCCCTATGAACTCTAGAGATTGAGAAGGGGTGACATGAGATTTTGGAAGGTTTATGACCAATCCCAAGTACTGCAGGATCTGCATGTGTGGGAGAGAGTGAAGCTGGCTTCTGGAGCTGCTGATGCTCGGATGAGCCAGTCGTCTAAGCAGAGGAAGACGAATATCCCCAGAGTTCTTAGGAATGCTGCTATCACTGCCATGCATTTTGTGAAGACTCTTGGGGCAGAAGCCAGTCCGAAAGGAAGAACCTTGTACTGGTAATACCTTCCTTGAAAAAGGAATCAAAGAAACTTCCTGTGATCTGTATGTAAGAGGATATGCATATACGCATCCTTTAGATCTAGAGAACATAGCCAATCCTGGCTCTGAATGCAAGGGAGAAGTGTTCCAAGGGAGATCATTTTGAATTTTTCTCAGAACAGATACTTGTTCAATTCTCTGAGGTCCAGTATGGGTCTGTATCCCCCTGTTTTCTTTGGAATGAGGAAGTAGGGGGAGTAGAAACCCATGCCCTGTTGGGATATGGGTACCTCTTCTATTGCTCCTTGGGCAAGTAGTGAGGTGACCTCTTGAGACAAGAGAGTGGGGGAGGGGCCCTGAGAATTGAACTGTCTTGTGATGGTGGGAGGGGGCATACGGTGAAAATGAAGTTTGTACCCCTCTCGTACAATGGAAAGGGTCCAGTTTTCTTTTTTTAAATTTTATATTTATGAAATTTTACAATATAATCAAGAAAGAACGTATTCCTCCCTGCAGAAACAGGTTGACACTCAGAAAAAAGAAAAAACATAGAAGAAGAATTACAACTCCAGAAGAAATAAGTATATATAACAAAAAAAAAGTGTCATACCTCCCTAGTCCACAACAAAGGGGGAATCATACATATGTCATGAAAACCCAAATATTTAAGGAAACTAGTCAGTAGTCAAATTAAAATCCTTAACATGAGTCTAAGGAGGGACAATTGAGGACTCTAACTGCCTGGCGTTTATAAAGGCCAACAGCTGAGAGGGCTCAAAAATATATAAGAAACCGCCTGATATTTCACCAAGCATTTACAAGGGTGCTTAAGAAAGAAAAACCCTCCCAGCTGTAGGACTCCAGAACGGAGCAAGAGAAAATCTCTACGCCTTTTCTGAGTATCCCGAGCCAAGTCCAGGTACATATGCACTGCTAGGCCCCGAAAGGGAAGCTTCAAGCTTCCTCTTCCGAAAAAAAAGCTTTAACATCCACTCTGTCAGACAATAAAGCAAAAGTTAAAAGTAAAGTGGAAGATACCTGAGAATTAAGCCCAGAATTTTCCAACAAATCTGTAACATTTAATTCTTCCCCTTGCTCCAAGCCAGCCCCTAAGTCCCTACCAGAAGATACCCTCTTACCCTTAGGGAGATAATAGATTTTAACCAAAGGTGGCATTAATTCAGGAGAAACCCCTAAAACTTCACCTAAATACTCCCTAAACATATCTCTAGCAGTCACAGAAGGGATCCTAGGGAAATTAACAACACGCAAATTATGTGCACGAGAAAGATTGTCCAATTGTTCTAATTTATGTTGCACCGACAGAAAATCCTTTTTAAATAAGTCAGATTGCTCTTCCAGCGTATTCACTCTACTCCGTACTCCCTCCACCTTCACTGACATATCCGAAAACTTCCTTTCCAAATCGGTAACAGAACCCGTCACAGCATTCACTTTAGTAGTCAAGGAAGACATTTGAGGAAGTAAAGCTTCACCCAACGTGGCAATAGCATTCCATATCGACTCTAACGTGAAAGTCGTAGGACGTTGCAGAGAAAAAGTCACCTCTGAATCGACCATTAAGGCTGCAGCCTCCATAGACGTCGGCGGATCACCTCTTCGTGCAAGTAAAGATGGTATCTCTGCACGCTCACCTCCAACCAGCAATGATGATTGTAACGAGCGGAGCTCACTCTCGGTTCGACGCTCTCGCTCCTCCAGCCCTCCTCCTCCTGGCCCTCGTGAAGTATCACCTCCTCCTGCCACCACAGGAGAGGGAACCTCCAGGAAGATCTCCGGCAACAAGCGGCAACAAGGAACTTTCGGTGCTGGACTCAATACTGGGGAGAAAGACAACGCCGAAGCAGACGCCGAGCAATCCAGCTCCGACGAAACCGCAGCTCGGCACACTCCTCCAGCTTCTGAATTCTGTGCTGAACACAAAAGGTAAGTGTCCAAAGGGCCAGATACAACAGCAATCGGTGTCGAGGCAACAAGGGGCTGTGAGGGCACCGGCCCTAGTTTGCCCTTACGTTTCCTTCCCATAGGAAAAGCGTGTTCACACAGCTGAGACTACTGCCGCCATCTTGAAAAAAGAGAACCCCCGTTTCATCAAGGGTCCAGTTTTCTGATGTTATTTGTTGCCATCTTCTGGCAAAATGGCAAAGTCTGCCGGGGATGGTGAGAGGTTCTGGGGCAGGTTGACCAAGTTTTCTAGGAAGGCATCAAAGCCCCTGAGGAGGCTGAGTCTGCTGAGCTGGTTGAGCTCTGGGGACTTGGGCCTTTCTTTGTTGTCTAGGTTGCTGTTGCTCCTTTTGGGGAGCATGAACTGGACAGTAGCCAGCCTGTGTGTAAGATGGGTAGAATTTATTTTTCTTTTGAAAAACGTTTTCTTAAATGTTTTCTTTTTTGCTGGGTTGGCTATAGCCCTTGACAATCTGTTCAAGGTGGTATTTTCAGATTCAATCTGATTAGCCTTGTCTTGCCAATCCTTGCCAAATAGATTTTCTCCTGTACAAGGAATATTCCCTAACTTATCTTGCACCCATTGTTCTAAATCTGATGCATGGAGCCAGGCAATGCGACGTGCACCGATGGAGATAGCAGATGTTCTGCTAATGCATTCAAAGCAATCAAAGGTTGCACGATTCATAAACTTAGACACATTCTGAGCATGTTTAACCAAAGTCTATTCTTTTGTCATTGGGGAGAAGTGGAGCCATGAACTCTAAATATCTCTTGTAACCTCTTTAAGAAACATTCCCATGTAGAGAATGTAAGAGCTTATCCTGGTTGATAGCATTGAGGATTGAAAGCAACGACGCCCAAAGGCATCGAGTGCCCTCGATTGTCGGCCTGGAGGGTTGGAAGAATGCGTTTTAGCACTCTTGATTTTACGCATCGCAAATTCCACTACCATTGAATGGTGTGGTAGTTGAGTCTTTTGAAACCCAAGGCATTGTGGAACTCGGTACATGGTATCGATCCTCTGAGAGTGTGGAGACACCGTTAAAGGAGCTTCCCACATTCTTAGCATAAGATCATGCAGAATACGGTGAATGGGAAGAGTTGCAGCCTCTTTTGGGACTGCCGGGTATTGAAGAATTTCTAATTCTTCTGCTCTCGGTTCTTTCTCAGGAGTCACCATGATTGAAAGACCCTTGGCTACATAACGTATGAAATCCTGAAACGTCATGTCCTCTGGAGGAGACATCCTCCTCTGAGGAGAAGGAGAGGGATTCCTCCGGTAGAATCACTCCCGTATCGGCGGAGTCATCGGAATAGGAGGACTCAAAGTATCTCCGTGTCGGGTGCTCTTGCGTTGCTTGACGCCGGTATCGATCGAAGTCGGCATCGGACTGTCTCGATACCAGACATTTATTTATTTAATATCTTTTCTATACCGCGCTCTTTAAAATCAGTGTGGTTTATAGGTAAACAATAACCTGTACAGTTCGGTGGAAACCTGCACTGTACATTACAATGAACAAGTGGTATAGCTTGGGACTAACATGGGTAACTATATACAGGCTGGGCACTCGGGTCACAAATACAGTATTGACCAGAGTTGCTCAGGCAACTATTTACAGGATAGACAGCTATATACATGTTGCTATTTACAGGTCATACAGTTGTGCTAGTGGTGTTGCATCAGTGTGACATGGGGTGTGCAGGGGCGCTGTCCTGGTGGTTGAGTATGTCTGATTGTGGTTTATCACTAGCCTGGGAGTAGTGTAGGAGGAAGAGGTAGTGTTTCAGTGCCTTCTTAAACTGGGCAAGGTCCGTAATGGACCGGATGGTGGTTGGGAGGGTGTTCCAGCTTGTGGGTGCATAGAACACAAAGGCTCTGTTCCTTGTTGCTTGCGAGCATTTTGTGATTGCATTTGGGATTACCAGTGTGTTGGAAGTGAATGACCTTCTGGATCTGTTGGGGGGAGTGGGGTGGACGAGGTCCGTGAGTGAGGCGGAGGAGCAATTGTTGATGGCCTTGAAGGTTAGTAATAGTATTTTGAAGGAGAGTCGGCAGTGGATAGGCAGCCAGTGGAGGTGCTTCAAGATTGGGGTTATGTGATCCCTCCTTGAGGCTCCGTGTAGTATTCTGGTGGCGGCGTTCATTGCAAGCTGAAGTGGGTTCAGCGTGTTCTTCGGGAGTCCATGTAGAATTGAGTTGGCGTAGTCAGAGTGGGGGATTATGAGTGCTTGATAAATTGTCCTGAAGTCGTCCGGCTCCAGCAGGGGTCGTAGATGCCGGAATGTCCGTATCTTGTGGTAGACTGCCTTGACCATGTTATTTATATGGGCTTTCATGTCTAGATGTTGGTCTAATGTGACCTCTAGATAGCAGACCGTGGGTTTGCTTAGGAGCTCGGCATCTCTTACTTTTAATGAGATGGGAGGTGTAAATGTTTGGTTCCTGGTCATGAATAGGGCGTCTGTTTTGTTGAAGTTTATTCTGAGGTTTTGGGTGTGGAGCCAGTCAGTGACAGCATCGAAGCAGGTTGTTAGTGGTGAAAAGTCTGGCTGGTCGGTTGAGAACGGCATGTAGAGCAGTACATCGTCGGCGTATAACAGGCAGGTGACGTTGAAGGAGCGGATGAGTGAGCAGATGGGTTGCATGTATATAATCGAACAGCAGGGCCGAGAGCAAGGATCCCTGTGGTACACCTTGTTTTTGTTGGAAAGGTTCGGAGGTCATGTAGCCGGTTCGTACATGTTGCCACCTGTCTGTCAGGTATGACTTACACCAATTTAGAGCTGTGGCATGGATTCCCTTTTCCTTGAGGTGCCCTATGAGCAGATCATGATTGACAGAGTCAAATGCTGCGGCAATATCCATGAAAATTAGAGCAAATCCTTGTCTGATGTTGTCCATTACGGTGATTAGGGTACTGAAGAGGGTGATCGGGAGAGTCTCAACACCATGTGATTCTCTGAATCCGTGCCGACATGGGTCGAGAGGAGCGATGGTCTCGATGTGGTGTTGGATTTGGCGTTGGACAACCTTTTCAATTATTTTGGCCAGTAGCGGAATGCTTGAGATTGATCTGTATGATTCCACCTTCTGGGAGTCTAGTTTGTGGTTCTTTAGAAGTGGCCTGATGGATGTTTGTTTCAGACTTCGTGGGAATGTCCCTGTTGAGAAGGAAAGGTCCATGAGTTTGGATAGGAATGGGCTGAATTCCACACGCAGTGACTTTATCCAGAATGCTGGGCAAGGGTCATTTGGAGCTGTGGTGGTGTTGATGGCGGTGATATTATCCTCGGTGCCTTTCTCTGATGGGGTTGAGAAGGCAGTCAGTGGTGTTGGATGGTGTGCCACGTGTAAAGGAGTGGGGTTTGTGCTTAAGTTGATCTGGCTTGTTTTGGATTGTAGGTAGTCTGCGAATTCCTGTGGTTGTATCATGCTTGGTTGGGTGGGGGAAGGTTCTTTTGTTAGGATCTTCACTAGGTTAAATAGGTCATGTGGTTTGTTTAAGGAGCGCTGCAGGAGTTCTGTGTGGTATTGCCCCATTTTCTCCGTGACTGCTTCACTGTGTTTTTTTAGGTGAGAGGTGTATGCTTCCTGGTCATCAGTGGAGAGTGATCGACGCCATCGCCTTTCAAGCTTCCTTAGGCGGAGGAGTGACGTTTGTAGCTCAGTGGAGTACCATGGAGCGGTCTTTCTTTTCCTTGGTGGTTTATTTGGAGCTGGTAGGTGAGTGATGGATCCCAGGCTATTGTTCCAGGTGGAGATCATTTCCTCGAGGCTAGGGGCTGACAGGTTGAGGAGTGGCAGGGTTTTGCTGAAGATTTCTTCTTTGTCGAAGGGTCGGAAATGTCCTGTTGGTGCTGTGGAGACCTTGGCTGAAGTATGGGAAGTTTTGTGATCAGGGTGCGAGGGCATTTGAAATCTGATCAGACTGTGGTCAGACCATGGTACTGGGGTGATAGATATGGTGAGGTCGTGGTTCAAGCCTATGGCTGATCTTGGGGGCGAAGACCATGTCCAACTTGTTTCCTCTTAAGTGAGTGGGAGCATTTATTATTTGTTTGTAACCCAACTCGTTAAGCGCCTCAAGGAAGGCTTTGTAGTGGGTGTCTTGTAGAGCAGGCAGGTTGAAATCGCCCATTATCCAGTTTGGTGTGCGCGGGTTCTTGACGTTGCAGGCGAGGTCAATTATCGTTGAGGGGTCTTCTGGGGAGGGAGAAGGGGATCTGTAGATCAGGTTGATGGAACTGTACTTGTTGGCTATGGTGATTGAGTCGAGGTGCATTGTGCTAAAGGCAGTAATCATCTGAAACTGGAGTTCCATTTTGGTAAGGACGAGTGCTCCTCCTCCCCTACGATCAGTTCTGTGGCAGGTGTGAATTGAGAAGTTGGGGGGAATGAGCTGGTTGAGGAGGACTGTATCTGAGTTAGACAGCCACGTCTCGGTGACCATTAGGATGTCCAGATCATGGCTGGTTATCAGGTCGAAAATGGCTGGCCACATTTCTTGTGGACTGAGTGTGCATTTATAAGGGCGCATTTCAGATTGTGGGGGCGTGGATGCTTCTCTAGCTGGGGTGTTTTAGTGTGCTGAAGAGAGACGTAGAGTAGGTGTGGGTGTAAGGTGTGCTTAGCTTCCGTTGCTGGTTGGTGGGAGGAACCCAACCAACTCCTCCCTGAGCTTTGTAGGATAGAAAAGGGATTGTAGTCAGTGGTGAGGGCTAGGGTGCAGTGCAATAGCCCACTGAGGAGTTAACCGCTGATTAGGGCTAGAGAGGCTGGTGCCATTTTGGGTGTCTGCTTCGTGGCACAGGGCAAACTTCAAGGGTAGTATTTCAAGCAGGTATAGTCTAGCAGTGTTTCTAGTAGTGTAATAGCAGGTACAGTCTAGCAGTGATTCTATCAGTGCAATACAAGAATAATATCTCTAGCAGTTCAATACAAGGATAGTGTTTCTAGCAGGTATAGTCTAGCAGTGCATATAGGGAGCGCATCCAGGCGCTCATTTCTCCTTGCTGCCACACCGGAGCATCGACGTCTAGGCGATCTGCCCAATCGGGGCAAGATCGTCCATCTTTAAAAGAGGGAGTGCATCCAGGCGCTCATTTCTCCTTGCTGCCACACCGGAGCATCGACGTCCAGGCGATCTGCCCAATCGGGGCAAGATCGTCCATCTTTAAAAGAGGGAGCGCATCCAGGCGCTCATTTCTCCTTGCTGCCACACCGGAGCATCGACGTCCAGGCGATCTGCCCAATCGGGGCAAGATCGTCCATCTTTAAAAGAGGGAGCGCATCCAGGCGCTCATTTCTCCTTGTTGCCACACCAGAGCATCGACGTCCAGGCGATCTGCCCAATCGGGGCAAGATCGTCCATCTTTAAAAGAGGGAGTGCATCCAGGCGCGCCCGCGCCGAGCGGGCCCGCGCCTTAGGCAGAGGCCCGAAAAAGAGTTGCAAGTCAAGCGGAAAGCCCTCGCAACATGAGCTAGAGCTCCCCATCTGGGTTTGAGATAGCTCCTCCCAGACGCTGCAAGAAAACATTCTGAATCCATCGACTGACTACCCTGATATATCGCAAGGCCCATGGTGAGCTTATCTATAGCCTATGTCCTGAAAGAGCACCAACTATTTGTTGCTTCCTTCTTAATTTAAATCACAGCACACCTGATAGCATATATTCAAGCCACCGATCCAGCATCTTTGTAGCCTCTCCAAATATCCCCATGCTATTGTCTACATTGTTTCAAATTGTTGACTCACGAATGTAACCAGATAGTTACCCTAACTCAATACATTGTAGCGGTTTATGATACCTTAAGGTTTATCTATACATAGCCAATTGCGTGCATATTACTGTCTAGTTAGACAATCGCTTTCACATGACTTTCTTGATAACGGCTTATCTCTACAGAACTAATTGCTTGCATTTTAACATCTAGATAGCCAATTAATTACAAACAACTGCCTAAATAACCAGTGGCCAGCATATTACTGTTGTGATAGCACATTACTGACTAGATAGGCTTTTACTTACATATTGCTGCCAATATAGCCAATCCGACCACGTTGTGCCAGCTCATTTATTACCATTCTTGCTACTATATAGCTAACCAATAAAACACTGCCTATAAGAGTTGAAGATCCCCAAGTCTATCTACCTCGCTATCTCACCATGTGGTCACCTATAATGGCCCATCACCGCCTCATACTTGCCATATGCTACTTACTATCAGCTCTTACGCATAACACCCTAGCCCTCATCACCACTCACAACCACATCCCAGTATTACCATGTTCCTGGAGGAAATATTCAAGCCCTCCCTACCAACAGCCATACGCCGCAGGACGCCAACCAAGTCCACACCTAATCTACGTAGCCATCCAACAAAGTAATTTGCCCCGTGGGACAGGCTGCACCCACTCTCGAAACCTGAACTGCGCACTTATTAATGCGCGTTCGATCAGAAATAAATGGCCTGCAGCAGCAGATCTAATCTCTGCCCACAACCTAGACATCCTCCTCATCACCGAGACTTGGCTGTCCACATCCGACGCAATCACCCTACACAAACTTGTCCCTCCAAATTTCGCCATCCACCCCTGCTACAGATCTGATAGAAGAGGTGGAGGAGTACTCATTCTAACAAAGCAAGAACTACAATACAAGATCACCTCCGCCAGTAGCACCACAAACCTAGACTCCATCACCATTTCAAATAAATACAGCAGCATGAGTTTGTTTTATAGGGCTCCATCGACCTCTCCAGATGATTTATCCACCATCATAGACACTGCTGCCAACCTCCAGAACCCTCGTGCCCAAAACTGATTGATGGGAGATTTTATCCTCCCCTCGCTTCAGGACAACCATGCTGACGCCTTCGCAGACACGCTTACCGAGTTAGGTTTCATCCAACTAGTGAATTCCCCTACGCATTTAAGAGGTAACAAACTTGACCTAATATTCGCCCCAAAAGCTATAATTAATGCCTCCCCCAATACAGACCCTACTGTAACCCCTGTACCATAGTCTGACCACAGCCTTATATTATTCCAGATGCCATCACACCAATTACAAAATGTCAACCAGGCCACTATTGAACCCACAGCCACCTTCTCAAAAAGGTTCCAGCAATTCAACATGGATGACACGTTGACGAAAATTCAACCGCTCCTAAACCCCCCATCACAAAGCCTTAACGATATGATCACCGCATGGAATGACTGCCTTGATGCCGAAGCCAAGATATCTACTACCAAGAAACTGGGGAGACCAAGGAGAAACGCACCAAGCATCACTCCTCAAACTCAGACTCCTCGAAAGATCATGGCGACGATCCCGATCAGCAGAAAAACTAGCGTTATACAACGAACACCTGAAAAGACACCGTGCAGACGTCTCAGCAAGAATGAAACAATTTCATTCAGAGAAACTACAACGCTCATTAAACAAGCCTCACGAGCTCTTTGCCTTAGTTAAAACCTTAGCTAAGGAGCCCTCATCTACTCAACCTATCCTCCCTGACCCACAAGAGTTTGCTGACTTCCTGCATACCAAGGCTAGCCAGTCCAACACACCCACTGCACATAATTCCCCACTAACAACCCTACCACGTACAGCAGCAACTTTCACCAATCACACCATCAAGGAATTCTCCGCCCCATCAGCAAGAAACATACAGGACATTATCTCCGCCTTAAATACCACCACAGCACCGAATGACCCATGTCCGGCTTCGTGGATAAAATCTCTGCGGACTGAACTCAGCCCTTTCCTCTCTAAACTCATCGGGTTATCTTTCTCAACGGGTACATTCCCTAAGAGCCTAAAACAGACAGCGATAAGACCGCTACTAAAAAATAGCAAACTGGACCCAGCACGGATGGACTCCTACAGGCCGATATCAAGTATCCCGCTTCTGGCAAAAATTATCGAGAAGGTTGTACAACAACAACTTCACCATCATGTTGAAATACGTGCACCCCTGGACCCTTGCCAACATGGATTTCGGGAATCGCACGGGGTCGAAACACTCCTGACCACCTTACTTAACACACTCACCATCGGACTGGACAACATTAAACAAGGGTATGCTCTGATATTCCTGGACATTGCAGCAGCCTTTGACACGGTGTGTCATGAAATACTCCTCTCCCGCCTCAGCGAAAAGGGCATACAGGGAAACGCTCTAACATGGTGTGCATCATATTTGACAGATCGATGGCAAGATGTACGTGCCGGCCCCTCCACTTCCACACCTTTCCTCCAAGAAAAAGGCGTTCCCCAAGGATCTTCACTTTCAGCCCTACTTTTCAACATTTACATGCAGCCCTTATGTAACCTCATTCAATCCTTCAATATTAACTACCTGATTTACGCCGATGATGTCCTCCTCTACATGCCTTTCATGTTAGACAAACCAGACCTGGCTCCCCTCTCTACCTGTTTCAATGCGGTCACAGATTGGTTAAATATGCAGAAGCTAAGAATTAATTTTAATAAGACAGAGGTCCTTTTCCTTACAAGAAATTCTTCATACAATCCACCTAGCTCCCTGAAGGTCAGAGATGCTGAACTCATAAGTAAACCATCAGTTCGATACCTCGGAGTTATCCTTGATCAACAGCTCAATATGAAGGCCCAGATAAGCAATATGGTGAAAGCAGTTTATAACAAAATCAGAACACTTCGCCATCTAAGACCGCTCCTGGAACCAGAAGATTTTCGGACCGTTTACCAAGCTCTTGTGACCCCGCATTTTGATTACGCGAACGCCATATTACATGGCCTTCCAAAAGCCACTATAAACCCGCTGCAACTAGCCATGAATGCAGCAGCCCAAATTCTTCAAGGGTCTTCAAGGAATGAGCATATAACACCAATACTAAAAATCTGCACTGGCTCCCAATTCAAAGCAGGATAACTTTTAAGGTGCTGACTATGACGTTCAAAGCCGTTAACAATTGTTCCGCTTCATCAATCATAAATCTCATTCAGAAGACACCCCCTAACAGAGCGAGAAGATCAGCCGCTATAAATACTTTGACCTTACCAAGGCAGATCACTAAATGCTCACAAGCAGCTAGGGCCAGAGCTTTTTCGCTCTATGCACCTACCCTCTGGAATACCCTACCCCCCGCTATCAGGGCTATCTCAGTTATTTCCCAATTTAGAAAGGCACTTAAACGTCATCTTTTCATACTGTATTACAATGATCAGGCCCAGCCTCCACAGCAAGTAATGCCCAGTGACCCACATAATCGACCCACTATTAACGACCACATAAAATCGAAATCTAACCCGCCGGACCCGGATCCACCCGACAAGTAGCAACACCTTCACTCTATCAGCCTTTACATATATGAGCCAATAGGACGCAACCGAGTTATATTTGAACCTGTGATGTAATACTCCTGTATATATATGTATATATTTACCCTGTTTATTTGTACCCTGTTTATTTGTACCCAGTTACAAATCCCCACGTTCTATTGTAAGTCCAGTGCAGACCTTCTGCCCTGGACAGTTGTGTTTTAATGTAAACCGCACTGATGCAGAAGAGCGCAGTATATAAGAAAGTTAAATAAATAAAATAAATAAATAAATATCGGATAGTATCTCTAGGAGTTCAATACAAGGATGGTATTTCTAGCAGGTAAAGAGCAGAGCAGGGTTTAGTGTCTGATTTATGTATGTTAAAGTTCTGTGTGCGGTAGCATTTGTTGCTTACTTTGGTTGTGTCCTTGTTTCGTTCATTCCTGGCTTGTTCTGGTATCTGGCCGGTGGACCCGTTGGCGGTGGATGGGCCTCACGTTTTGGCCTCCACCTAAGGGCGAGGCACTCAGGTGCGGGCGCTCCCGTGCTGTGCTGCCTTTTTTTATTGATATTTTTAAATTTTACAACCAGTACATAAATACATAGCTACTGTACAACAATACTACAAACTATTACAACGAAACCAAACTATTAACTACTTCTCCCGTCCCGACACCCTGCAAGCCCACCCAAGAGACTCCTATCATCTTGTAGCAGTATCTGCATACAATTCCAGGGCAGCCCATTTGTTCCTTTGTACCACCTTTCCTCTGAGGCAAAAGAAATTGTCCTGCGCTTTTTCATATTTACTATATAGACACACTTGGTTCCACCATACCTGCCAGCTTAATTTCGAAGGATCCTTCCAATTATTTAGGATAACTTTTATGGCTATCGTCATCATGAAATTTAATACAAAAAAATGTTTCTTTGGCAGCATGGGAATCTCTGCTAGCGATCTCAGAACTATTATGCGCCATGACAGAGGAAAAGAAAAGTTTAGTATTTGTTGTATCCTATTCCAAACAGGAACCCAAAACACCTGAATGTACGGGCACTCCAGAAACATGTGCCTCATTGTGCCTATATCTTCCTGACAGGCCCAGCATCGCGGGGGTCACACCTTTACTCCATTTGGCCAGCTTAACCGGGGGTAATACATGCCCTATGTGCAAAGAAATACATGGATTGCGTAAGCGCTGCGGATCTTGATGCACAAATTAGAGGGCCCCATAGGAAATTTCAAGACTGCTGTGACAGACTATAGCCGGTCTCTTCTTCCCATATCCTCCACAGTCCCTTCGCATAGTTTGAGCTATTGCTTCGGAAATATGAATATATATTTGAGATTCCCCCTTTCTTAGAGTTTATTTCAGACATAACCATTTCCAGCCCCATGCATGTGAGTAGTCACCGGGCTTTCTCTTCATACTCCCAATGCAGTGCTTTAGTTGGAGCCATTGAAAGTGGCAATTGGATGGCAGTCCATATTCCTTTTGTATTGAATTAAATGTTTATGGACTGGATGGTATACATCCAAAGGTGTTGAAAGAACTTAAATATGAGATTGCAGACCTACTATTAGTAATCTGTGAACTATCATTAAAATCATCTGTAGTACCTGAAGATTGGAGAATGGCCAATGTAACACCAATTTTTAAAAAGGGTTCCAGGGGTGACCGGTGAGCCTGACGTCAATACCATGCAAAAGGGTAGAAATCCTTATAAAGAATAAAATTACTGAACATGTAGATCAGTGGTTCTCAAACTTGGGATCGGGACCCTAAAATGTGTCACATCATCAATGGATGGGGTCACATAGCCATTTCCCCATCTCTCTGGACCTTCACTCTTACCTATGTCAAGTCACCCGTCAGCATGCTGCCTGGGAGCATTCATAGGACCTTACCCCTCCTGAGTAAGCTTCTTGTTAGGCTGGAAACCCATGCTGAATACTGGGGTCTGTAAGCACACACAACACACAGACACAAGGGACCTTGTGCTGACTTTCTGCTTTAGATGAGTGGAGGGAGGGGAAAGAGGCTGGAGATCTTCCAGTTTGATTTCATCATCTGGGGTCATGTGAATTTTCAGTTGTCAAATTGGGGTCATACGGGAAAAAAGTTTGAAAAGCACTCACGTAGATGGTCATGGTTTAAAGGGAAAAAGTTAACATGGATTTAGCCAAGGAAAGTCTTGTCTTACTAATCTGTTATATTTTTGAAGGTGTGAATAAACAGGTAGATAAAGGTGAGCTGGTTGATATAGGGTATCTGGATTTTCAGAAAGACTTTGACAAGGTCCCTCAGGAAAGACTCTTGGCGAAATTAAAAAGTAATGGGATAGGAGGCAGTATACTATTATGTATCAGGAACTAGTTAAAAGATAGAAAGCAGAGAGTAGGGCTAAATGGCCAATTTTCTCAACGGAGAAGTGTGAACAGTGGTGTATACCAGGGATCTGTGCTGGGCCCGTGCTTTTTTTTTTTTCCATTTTAAATTTTTATTAACCATTTCAATAAAGGTTACAAATCTCTGCAATCCCAACTCTGTAAATTTTCCATAACACTTATATATGCTAACATATATATTCCCATATTATTCATTCTCCCCTCATCATCCCCCTCCTGATAACATCCCCTCTCCCACCCCCCACCCTCCCCCTCTTCATTCATACATTCAACTCCCGCTCAGCCATTCCTGCATCAGTATCCCTTCCCAGTTTACCCTATCACCATTCAATCTTCTTGATGGCATGTATCTAAAGCCCCTCCCGCCTTCTTCCGCCGCCAGCCCCCTCTCACAGTCTTCCATGTTTCCAGCCACATACACACTTGCTTCCATTGTTCCTCACTTGACCCCCCTTTCCCCCGCCTCTTCTCCGTCAATCTGTGCATCAATCCCACCTCAGTCACCCTTCGGACAAAGCCTGCCGGCTGTGGTGTGCTCAACCCCACCCAGTGCTGTGCTATCTCACATCGTGCTGCTACTAGACAATGATGCAACACCCCACTATCCCTCTTTGGAATGTCCTCCTCTAAGTGATGTAGTAAGCAAATCTCTGGTTTCCTTTGTAATCGATATCCTGTTATACTATAAATCATATCTAGAATCTCTATCCAGTATGCTTGTACCCACTCACACTTCTACCACATATGCATCCAATCCCCTCTCTCTTGACATCCCCTCCAACACTGGTCAGTGTGTCCCCTGCCAGCTCTCTTTTACATACTGGAGTCCAATACCAACAGAACAACTCTTTATAAGCATTTTCTTTTACCTGTGTGGCAAAGGAAATACTTGCCACCATCTGTATTATCTTATCCCATATAACATAGTTACTCACCTGCAACAGGTGATCTCCGGGAACAGCAGGAATTTAGTCTTCACATATGGGTATCGTCGGTACTGACGGAGCCTGCGCGGGAATGCTCCCCAGCGTCCAATTAGAAAGCTTTTGGGAGCATCCCACAGCACCTGCGTGCTGCCTTCCTGCCTTTCCCAACTGCCTCTCTCCAGTTGAGTTTTAAAGCTGAGACAAAGAGAGAGAGAGAGAGAGAGAGAGGGAAAGAAAAGAAAAGAGAGATACAACTCCTAGGGGAGATGGGTGGGTTGTGAAGACTAAATTCCTGCTGTTCCCGGAGATCACCTGTTACAGGTGAGTAACCATGCTTTCTCCAGGAACAAGCAGGAATGTAGTCTTCACATATGAGGACTCCCTAGCTACAGATGCCAGGGAGAGACCCCAGAAGTTGTGTGCCCCTGTGAAAGGGCTCCACTTCCCGCCCCTGGATCTCTGGCATCCTACCGGGAATGGTGGGTAGGAGTTGCTTAAGTATGGAACAGGTGTCGTAGAACAGCCTGACCAAACAAGGCATCCCAGCAGGAGTCCTTGTCCAAGCAGTAATGGGCTGTAAAGGTATGAACCGAGGCCCAAGTAGATGCTCAACAGATGTCGTCAATAGACACAGAGTGTAGATGAGCCATTGAGGCTGCCATGGCTCTCACATTGTGAGCTGTGACATGGCCTTCCAGAGAAAGGTTTTTACTCTGATAGGTAAAAGAAATACACTGTGCAATCCAATTGGACAATGTTCTCTTGAAGAACCAAATGAGAAGGATCAAAAGCAACAAAGAGTTGAGAGGACTTTCTATGTTGCTGTGTCCTTTGTAAGTAAAAAGCAAGTGCTCTTTTACAGTCCAAAGTATGAAGACTCCTTTCTGCATTTGAAGCATGAGGCCTTGGAAAAAATACAGGCAGGTAAACTGCTTGGTTTAAATGAAAAGGTGAGACCACCTTTGGCATAAAGTGTGGATGAGTTCTAAGGACTACCTTATCATGATGGAACCGCGTATAAGGAGGATCAGCCACTAATGCTTGCAACTCACTAATACGACGTGCTGATGCGATTGCAATGAGAAAGACAACCTTCCAGGAAAGGAATTTCAAGGAGGTATTAGCTAGAGGTTCAAAAGGCGGCTTCATGAGCTGTCCAAGAACCAGATTTAGGTCCCATGCTACCGGTGGTGGCCTAATGGGCGGCCTAGTTAGAAGGAGGCCCCTCATAAATCTCGCTATGAGAGGATGAGAGGAAATAGGTTGTCCATTTAAAGGCTTGAAAGAAGCTGAAATAGCACTTAAATGGACTCGTACTGAGTTAGTCTTAAGCCCTGCATTAGATAAATGAAAGAGATACTCCATGATTCCAGAGGTCTCGCCAGGGGGTCAAGACCCTTCTGCGAACACCATATGGAAAACCATTTCCACTTGAAAGCATAAGAGCATCTTGTGGAAGGCTTTCTAGAAGCATAAAGGATATCCTTTACTTGTTGAGACAGGTTAAGACCATGAAGGTCTAGGCCCTCAGCAATCAGGCCCTGAGATGCAGAGAGTGGGGATCGGGATGCCACAACATCCCGTCCTCCTGAGAAAGGAGATCTGGAGCAGATCCTAACTCCAGAGATGGAGCTTGAGAGAGATGTAGGAGCAGAGGGTACCACACCTGCCGTGGCCAATGTGGAGCTATGAGAATCATATGCCCTCTGTCTCTCTGAAGCTTGAACAGGGTTTTGGGAATTAGGGGAATGGGTGGAAAGGCATATAGGAAGTCCTGACCCCAATGGAGGAGGAAAGCATCCCTGGCCTGAGAACCCTGAGCCGGAATTCTGGAACAGAACCGGGGAAGTTTGGCATTCAACGGACTTGCAAAGAGGTCTATGTCCGGAGTTCCCCAAATCTGAAATACTTTTGCTACCTTGTCTGCACGAAGAAACCACTCATGTGGAAGCAGAACTCAACTGAGTCTGTCTGCCCAGGAGTTTTGAATGCCTGGCAGATACACCGCAAGGAGATGAATCTGATGCTCTCTGGCGAGGGCCCATAGTCGCAAAGCTTCACTGCAAAGCGACCGAGAGCCTGTTCTTCCCTACTTGTTCAGATAGAACATAGCTACTTGATTGTCCGTCTGAATTAGGACTGTCTTGTAGCTCAGCTGGGTGTGGAACACTCGAAGAGCAAGGAAGATTGCTCTGAGTTCCAAGAGATTGATGTGTAGATGGGTTTCCTGTGGAGTCCAGGTGCCTTGGGTAGAGAGATCTTGCAGGTGAGCTCCCCAACCCACCTGTGAGGCGTCTGTTGTTAGAGTGACCTGGGGTGGGGGCTGTTGGAAAGGGGACCCACCTACAGGTTTTGGGATGATTGCCACCATTGTAGGGACAAAATAAGGTGACTTGAGTTTGCTATTTTGTCTGACAGGCAACCTGATGCTTGAGTCCACTGAGTGGATAGAGTCCATTGGGCTGCTCTCATATGGAGGCGAGCATAGGGAACCACATGCACGGTAGATGCCATGTGGCCTAGCAATTGTAACATTTCCCGAGCAGTGAGATGAGTTTTTAACACTGCTTGGGAAGCTAACTGCACAATGCGAAGGCAGCGGGGCTGTGGAAGATAGGCCCTTGCTTTCCTGGTATCCAGCATAGCTCCTATAAACTCTAGAGACTGAGTGGGAGTTAGGTTGGATTTTGGGATGTTTATAACCAGGCCCAAATACTGAAGTATACGCATTGTGCAAGATAGGGAAATTCTGGCCTCTGATTCTGATGTGGCTCGAATGAGCCAGACGTCTAAGTAGGGGAAGACGAATATTCCTATAGTGCGAAGAAATGCTGCCACTACAGCTATGCATTTCGTAAACACCCTTGGTGCTGAGGCCAGGACAAAAGGAAGAACCCTGTACTGGTAGTGCTTCCCCTGAAATAGAAACCGAAGGAATCTTTGGTGAGTTGGATGGATGAGAACATGGGTGTACGCATCCTTGAGATCTAGAGAACAAAGCCAATCCTGACTCTGAAGGTATGGCAGCAGAGTTCCTAGAGAAATCATCTTGAACTTCTCCTTGAACAGGAATTTTTTCGATTCTCTGAGGTCTAAAATGGGTCTGTGTCCCCCTGTTTTCTTTGGAATAAGGAAATAGGGGGAGTAAAACCCTGTACCCTGTTGGGAAATGGGTACGTCGTCTTCTATTGCCCCGTGGGCAAGAATTAAATTGACCTCTTGACCTAACTGATTTTCGAGTGAAGTCTGAGAATTGAACCGTCTTACAATTGCAGGAGGGAGCATGTTGAAGAAATGAAGCTTGTACCCCTCCTTCTGCTGTTATCTGCTCCCATCTGGGGGCAAAATGACACAACCTTCCTGGAATGGTGGAGGGCTCTGGCTCGTTGAGGGCCAGGAAGGCCAAATTCTCTAGATGGGAGTCAAAGCCCCCGTGGAGGCTGAGTCTATTGGGCCTGTTGAGGCTTAGCAGACTTTGCTTTTCTTTGTTTTGGTAGCTGCTGTCCCTTTCGGGCAGACTGACCTGCAGAATGCCCCTGCTGGGTATAGGAGGGGTAAAACCTCTTCTTTTTAGAGAAGAATGGTTTCTTGTAGGATTTTCTCCTTGCAGGATCAGCTGTAGCCTTGGATAGTCTATCCAAAGTGGTGTTATCAGAATCCAGCTCATTAGCTTTCTCTTGCCAATTTTTGCCAAAGAGATTTTCACCTGTGCAAGGGATATTCCCCAGTTTGTCCTGTACCCAGAGTTTTAAGTCAGATGCCTGGAGCCAGGCAATCCTACGAGCACCTATGGCAATGGCAGAGGTTCTGCTTATGCACTCAAAGCAGTCAAAAGCTGCACGATTAACAAACTTGGAAACATCTTGGGCATGTTTGACAAGTGTAAGATAATCTTGCCTCTTATCATCAGGAAGGAGAGGGCTCATAAGCTCTAGATCTCCTGTAACCTCCTTAAGGAACATTCCCATATATAAAATGTAGGAACTAATCCTGGCAGAAAGCATAGAGGCCTGGAAGGTTCGACGCCCAAAGGCATCAAGAGTCCTACATTCACGTCCTGGCGGATTAGATGCATGTCTTTTTGCACTCTTGATCCTTCTCATAGCTGATTCCACTACCATGGAGTGGTGTGGTAACTGGGTTTTTTGAAATCCAGGACAAGGAGGTACTCGATACATGATATCAAGCCTATGAGAATGAGGAGAGCTGGTAAGAGGTGTTTCCCACATTCTTAGCATGAAATCATGCAAGATCTCATGAACAGGCAAAGTAGCCACCTCCTTGGGAGCTTTAGGATATTGTAAAATTTCCAATTCCCTTGCTCTGGGCTCTGTTTCAGGAACCACTGTGATGGAAAGACCTCTAGCCACCTCCCAGATGAAATCCTGAAAGGATATATCCTCTGGAGGAGACATCCTATGTTTAGGAGAAGAAGGCTCCTCAGAGAGAAGTACTCCGGTACCGACAGAGCTGTCAGAATCCTCAGACTCCTCAGAGGATTCAAAGTATCTCCTGTCCGGGTGCTCTTGCAAAGCACGATATCGGTACCGATCGAAATCGATACCGGAGGGGTCTGGTACCGGCCTGTCGATACCGGAGGAAAAAGCATGACTCAGTGTCGGTAACACAGTCGCTGATGTCGATGCTGTTGGTACCGGTACCGATATCGGTGCCAGAACCGGTGTTGATACCGGTTGAACCGTCTGAAGCGGTCCTGAAGGCACCGAAGCAGCAAGGAGAGCCACCAGACTGCGTTCAATAGCCAAGAACCTCTGGTCTATTGATACTGCCGATGCCTGGGTATCGGTACCGGACAAAGCGGCCGGTACCCCAGAGCATGGCACCAGTAGTTCTGCCGAGGTTGAGGCCTCGAGAACATCCTGGAGCCCCAATAGTGCTTTGGAAGCCGAAGCCTCTCGCCGGGGCAATTTTGCTGGTACAAGTCCCTCAAGGGCAACGCCAGAGGCATCTCAATGCTTGGAAGGAGATCTACCCTTTGCGGACCGGCCAGATTTATGTTTGGTTACCTGAGATCCATGGGAGAAAGACGAAGCCCTGGAAGACGTCGATGCCATGGATGCTGCATCGGAGGGAAAAAGGGTGCTTAGCTTAGTAGCTTGGTTTTGCCGACCCCTCTTCGACATCATCCCACAGGCAACACACTCTGAGATGGAGTGGTCAGGACCTAAACATTTAAGGCACCACTCATGATTGTCGGTGACGGAGATGGTACCGCCACACTTGGAACACTTTTTAAAACCCGAGGCGGGTTTTTCCATTCTGAAGGAAAAGTTGAGCCTAGTGCCCAAAATGGTGAGTGGCACCCGACAGAAAAAAGACTGGAAAGTCCAGAAAAAAAGATTACAAATTTTTTTTTTTTTGAAAAAAGAAAGAAAGAACCGGCGGTACTGGTATAGCGTCGAGGAAGGCAGACGCTACCACAAAATAGAATGAAAAAGATGGTATAATTTCTGCGGTGACAGGAAAAACGACCTGCTGACTCCGTGGAAAACGAAGATCAACTGGAGAGAGGCAGTTGGGAAAGGTGGAAAGGCAGCACGCAGGCTCTGTGGGATGCTCCCAAAAGCTTTCTAATTGGACGCTGGGGAGCGTTCCCGCGCAGGCTCCGTCGGTACCGACGATACCCATATGTGAAGACTACATTCCTGCTTGTTCCTGGAGATCTCATCATTCCAGCTTACCCCCAGGTCTTCCTCCCATTTTATCATATACTCCAGTTTACTCTCCCCGCCCTCCATTAAGCCTTTGCAAATCCTGGACAAAACTCCTTTTTGGCCTAAGTTCCCTGAACAAAGCACCTCAAACCACCCCGTTTTCCCAAAGGTCCTTCCACACCTTCTGCTGTCTCACAAAAATGGCTCAATTGTATATAGGTATAGTAATCACTATCCACCAATCTGTATAAATCCTTAATGCCCTCAAACGCTAGAATGCCCTCCTTGCTCATTATTTGAGATGTGTGTGTTAGCCCCGCCTTTGCCCATCTGCGCAAAATACTCACCCCTGGTCCCTGACCCTCATCAAAACAGGCCGCCACTGTCATGCCCTGTGTATATGCTTTGTCTTGTTCTAATAATTTTCTATTTTGTTTCCACACTTGCAAACTATGCGCTATTAGGGGATTTTGGTATGTATTTTCTGAGCTATTACTCCACCTCCACACTAATTTGTCCAGACTCCAACCCCTTATTGACACTACTTCCATTTGAACTCACTGTTTCTGTGTTCCTCGGTACCACTCATATATTTATTTATTTTATTTATTTGCAAAACTTTTATATACCGCCAATTCCCAGGATCAGTGGCGGTTTACATCAAACAACGTCAAAGTACATGGAACAATGTGCAACTATATAACAGATACATGGAACTTTAAACAACTATATACAAGTAGGATATCGGATTTAGAACTATTTACAAGTTATTACTTAGTTTTTACATATATACATATTTAAAGAGTCGTCTTAAGTTCAGTTATAGAAATTGTGGTGAATCAATTTGAAAAGGTGTATTCATGCTGAGTTATGGAGGATGGGAAGCCATATCTAAGTCACAATCTATATTGGAGTAGTGTTGCGTGAACAGATATGTTTTTAGGTCTTTTCGGAATTTTTGTAGATCTTTTATCTCTCTTAATTGATCTGGGAGGTTATTCCATAAGGTTGGTGCTACAAATGAGAAAGCGCTGTTGCTTGTTGTATGTTTTGTCTTTCTTATTAAGTCGGGCACTAAGATGGTATTAAGGTTCCTTCTTCGTCTTATTCTGTTTTCAGGAGGGCTGTGAATCAGTGTGGATAGGTACGATGGGGCAATCTTATTAATTAATTTGAAGGTGGTCAATAAGATTTTATATTGAATCCTGCTGGAAACAGGTAGCCAATGTAGTGAGAATAGAATCGGGGTAATGTGGTCAGTTAGCTTGGCTTTGGAAATTATTCTTACAGTAACGTTTTGTGCCATTTGAAGAATTTTTAGATTCTTCTTAGTTACGCCTTGTAGAATGCCATTACAATAGTCAAAATGGGGGGTTATTAAGGCTTGTGTGATAGTTCTAAAATTACCATTTTCTAAAAGAGGCCTCAGTTGTTGAATGGAACGAAGCTTGTAATAAATTGTTTTGGTTATTTTCTTAATGTGAGTGGTGAAACTAAGGGTCTTGGTCAAGGGTGACTCCTAGGTATTTAATCTCTTCTTTAATATATCGTTTTCAGTTGTGCTGCCTCATAGTATTTTCTAAAGTTAGGCACCCCTAACCCCCCCTCTCCTTTAGCTCTTTGCATTACGGCCATCGCTACTCTCGACCGTCTATTTTGCCAGATGAACCGAGTAACCTGTCTTTGTAGCTGTTTTAGCTTGCTAGACGGTACCTTTATTGGCAGCGTCTGGAACAGAAATAGGAATCTTGGCAAAAGCATCATCTTTATTGTGGCAATCCGGCTGAACCATGAGAGGTACCCCCGCCCCCACCCATTCAACAAGCTCTCTACCTGCCCAAATAGCTTCTGATAATTTAATTTATATAATGCTTCTATCCTATTACTTATTTGAATGCCGAGATACCTAATACTTTCTCTCGCCCATTTAAATTGATATTTCTCTTGGAGTATGCCCTGTGTGTCCCCATTGAGTGTTAAATTTAATATTTCTGATTTGGTCCAGTTGATAGTGAAACCCGATAGCCTGCCAAATTCTTCTAATTCCCACATTAATATTGGGATAGAAAAGCAAGGCTGGACTACACTCAAGATTATATCATCTGCAAACAGAGATATTTTATATTCTCTCTGCCTTATTTTTATTCCCTGAACATCTGCCCTCTCTCGCACCCTCTCTGCAAACGGTTCCAAGGAAATGGCGAAAAGAAGCAGTGATAATGGGTACTCCTGTCTCGTTCCCCTCCTCTGCCCAAAAAACTCCAAATAGGCATCATTCACCCGAACACAGGCTTTCGGGTTGCTGTATAACGCTTTTACCCAGCTTAAGAATTCTGCCCCCAAGCCCATTCTTTCCAGTACCTGGAAGAGAAATGGCCAGGACACCTGGTCAAAAGCCTTTTCTGCGTCTAGACAACAATAAGGCCTCTTCACTATTTTGTTCCGTGGACCAAATCATATTCAAGATCTTCCTTATATTGTCTGCTACTTGTCTACTGGGAATGAATCCCGCTTTATCACGATGTATCAGCTTCCCTATCACCTTATTTAAGCGCATGGCGAGTATTTTAGCTAGTAATTTGGCATCTAAGTTGAGCAGCGAGATCGGTCGATAGGATGAACACTCTTGTGGGTCCTTACCCTCTTTGTGTATTATGGTTATACCTGCCCACCCTAGTATCCGCTAATCCCCCTCCCTCCTTTGGAAAATTAAAGAGCCTCACTAGCGGTGCTGTTAGTATCTCTCCAAAGCTTCTATAAAATCGCACTGTAAGCCCATCTAACCCCGAAGCCTTAGCTATGTTTAGCTGTTTGATGGCTCTCTGCACTTCTGCTGCGCTTATGGCTTTGTTTATCTCTTTTTGTTCCCCCTCATCCAATTTTGCCAGCTCTATTGAGTCAAGATAGTGCTGTATTCTCTCCCGCTGTGGATAGTCCCTTGCTTTATATAACCCCTGATAATATCCCCTAAACGCTTCCCGAATCTCCCCATCCTTATGTACCAACCCCCCTCCCTGATTCCGAATTTTCAGTATATGTGAGCGCAGTTTCCACTGCTTCAGTTTCTGCGCCATATCTCTCCTCGCTTTATTTCCCTCCTCAAAAAAGTTCTGTCGCAAGAGCTGCATTTGATATCTTATCTTGGCCGCCTGCATTTCATTTAACTGGGCTCGTACTGCTAAACACCTGACCTCTGTAGGCTCCTGTCCGCCCTTGCGCATCTAGTTCTTCCAGCTCCAACAATTTTACTCTCAGTTCCTTCTCTCTCCCCTCCCTTTCCTTCCTTTTTCGTGCCCCCCTATTTAATTAGAATTCCTCTCACTACCGCCTTATACCCAATCCCATACTCCTCCCCATGCTACCTCCCCATTATCATTCCATTTAAAGTATTCCCTGGTTTCCCTCTCTATTTTTTGTCTTACCTTCCCATCCTCTAATAAGGATTCATTAAGTCTCCAAAACTGTATACCTTTCCCCTCCCCCTCCAGTGTCAATCGAACCTGCACAGGTGCATGGTCTGACCATGTAATCGAATCCATTTCCGCCCCCTTGATCCGTCCCCTCCAACTCTTTCGAAACCCAGATAGCATCTATTCTGGAGTATGAGCCGTGTACCGGTGAAAAGTAAGAGAATTGTCGCTTCCCTGGATGTTGGAATCTCCAAGCATCGATCAAACAATTTTGTGTTACAAAACCTCGGTACCTCATCCTATCTGCCCTCTTACCCTCTCTTTTCCCTGTAGCATCTCTGGCGGGATTCCATGTTAAATTGAAATCTCCTCCACAGATTAAGTTGCCCTCCCCCAATTTCCCCACCTCCTTATTCAGTTTTGTCCAGAATTCACCTTGCACCCCTGTTGGCGCATATACGTTTACTACACAATACCATTCATTCCCCACTTGTAACCGCATTAACACATATCGCCCCGCTTTATCCCTGACCACAGTATGCAATAACATCTTCAACTTTGTATTTATCAAAATTGCCACCCCACCTTTTTTCTTTTCCACCTTATTGGAGGCATGTACATATATTCCATAGCCCCTGGGCTTAACCAGGTACTCTGTCGCTCTTGTCAAGTGCGCTTCTTGTATCAGCACTACTGCTACTTTTTGGCGTATTATTTCTTTATACAATTTTTGTCACTTAAATGGTGAATTAAGCCCTTTTACATTTAGTGATACTATTGTTAACTCACCCGCAAGTTGTGTTACTCCCTCCTCCCTTCTCACTTGTCCCCCCTCTGCCTCCCCTCCCTTCCTCCACTCCCCCCTAGATCCTGTCCCCCCCTCCTCCCCTCCCTTCCCTTCGGCCCCTTCCCTCCCTACCCCCCTAACCCGTCCCTGCTCTACGAGGGAGACTTGACTTCCATTAGTAGTGACTGCCTCTCAGACCGTCGCCTGCTTCTATCCCACTATTCCACCTCCCCCCTCTTCCTCGACCCCCTCCTCTCCTTCCCTGCCCTCCCCACCCACGGTCCACCTCTAATGCTAACCACCCCTGCACCCCGTTCAACCTTAGCACTCCTTCCCCTTACCCCCCCTCTTACCTACCCCCACCTTCCCCAACCCCCCGTGTGTTGTGATGCAAGTTATTCTCATACCCCAAGCCCTCTTCTCTCTCCCTTCCCCTCCTGCCCTTCACCTTCCCCTTCCCTTCCTCCTTCAGACAAGTCTGCATTTAAATCACTGAACAATGTCCCACAATGTTGGTAACTGTTGAGACTTCTTTTACCAAGCTGCCCAGTCTCTTCCAGCTCATCCGATATCCTTCTCTGCCGCTTTCTCTCCCTGGCTTCCCTTGGTCAACCTCGCTGACCTTCGTCCGCTGGCTGGTGCTCAGTGCCATCTCGTACCAGTCGCTCTGACCCCAGCAATTGCAGGATTCTTTATGCTGTCTTGGCCCCCTTGACCCCCTGGAAGGTTAGTCAATCCCAAGTCTCTGAGGGCTCCCCAGGCTTCCTCACTGGCCTTCACCTTTCTCGTCCTCCCGTTCACAGTTAAGAGTAGGCCGAAGGGGAATAGCCATTTATATCGCAGCCCCTCCCTCTTCAAATAGGCTGTCACCTCCTTCATCTATCTACGATGCTGCAATGTTCCCAGGACAGGTCTTGAAACAGCTCCACTTTGTGTCCTTTCCACTGGAACTGTCCCCTTTTCCGAGCTGCCTTCAACAGGTTTTCTTTGGTTTGGAAAGAGTGCAAACACACCACAACGTCTCTTGGTCGGTTATCGCGTATGGGCCCCAGCGCTCTATGGGCTCTCTCAATTTGCAGAGACTCATTTCCCCCATTCTCGTCCATGGCCGCCTCTTGTAACAGTGCTCCAAACACTTTCTTAATGACTTCTTCGCAATTTTGATATTGGGGACCCTTTGGTATACCTCTCACTCTTAGATTGTTTCTCCTTGAGCGATCCTCCAGATCCTCCGCCTTCTCCTTCATTTCTTCTTGGGCATGCTTTAACTCAGTCCTTTTTGCAGCGACTCTAATGCCCCCCCCCTGCTGTTCCAACTGGGTTTCTGCTTCTTCAACCTGGGTGCCCAAGTCATTTATATCCTGTCACAGGGATTGAAAGGACTCAACTATTTTTTTTTTACTTTTAAACTTTACTTTATTTAGTAAATTCAAGAAAATGATACAGATTCCATAATAAAACATGGAAATTCTTAAAGAATTAAATCAATACAGTCCACATTATGGGGAGCAAAGGTGAAAAGATAGTAAGAAGTAAGCTTATATCATATAGAAATACACAAAAGGAAAAATGTGCAGGAGAGGAAATGCTGACCTATTTCATAAACTCTTTTTTTTCCATCTGATGACAAAAAACTTTTTAACAATAAACTAATAAATTGTTATGCCTGTGGAGAAAGTGACAAAAGAAAAGTTTCTAACGACGATGTTTCTAGGAAAACATACTTGGTGTCTTTCAACATAACCAAACATTTACAAGGAAATTTAAGGAAAAATATGGCACCAATAGCTAAGACACTGGGCTTTAAGGATAAAAAAGCCCTGCGGCGAAGTTGAGTTTCCCTAGAGACATCGGGAAACATATTTATTTTCCCCCCACAGAATACAGCCTCTTTATTTGTAAAGTATAACCGTATTATAGCTTTCTTATCCGCTTCAGAAGCAAACGACACCAGAAGCGTAGCCCTTGTTGAAATCGCATCTTGACAGGATTCAATGTACGCCAAAACATCCAGAGAATCCTCAGGTATAACAGGGGCGATTCCAGGAAGGGCCCCATCTGGAGTTGCCCCCCCTCCGAGGAATATAGAACACTTTCGTAACACGGGGTTTAGTGTCCTCGCGATATCCTAAGACCTCCACCAGATATTTATCAAATAAAATTTAGGGAGACAAAAACCGTGTGTAAGGAAAATTTAAACATCTTACATTTGAAGCTCTCAGGCTATTTTCCAAGTATTCTTGCTGAGTATGCAAAATAATACTGTCCTTAATAAAGGACAGTGAAGTATTTTGCAACACATTACAGTGAGCTTCCAATTTCTGGCATTTTTTATCCAATGTAATAATCTGAGAGTCATGCTGAGCCAATTTCGCTACAGAATCCTTAGAAAAAAACGAAAATTGGGACACAACCGAACTAAGAGAAGTCTCAATCCTGGAAAGAACACGCCACACATCTGAAAGGGAGATATCTTGAGAATCCACAGGATTAGGCAACGAACCGTCCCGATGTGCCAAAGCAAGCCCCTCCAGGACCTGCAGTACCCGAGGCAAAGGAACAACCCTTGGATCCAAAACGGTCCCAGAAGGAGACGCTGATGATAAACGGTCCAACTGCTGAGGCAAACCCTCCAACAACGGAGAGGAGGTAACTGGGACGATATTATTGTTGGCACCAGAAGGGGAAGAGATACTAACCCCTAAAAATACAGAGAAGCTATCGCTTGGGAGTTGGGTCTTGGATGCAACATCTACCTTAGCCTCCTTATCTTCCGCGGCAACTAAATGCTGATCCATGGGGCCCGAGACCTTAACAACTTTGGTAGGATTTACAGTACTCACATTTTCATGTCGTTTTCTGCGTTTACCCAACCTGCAGCACCAAGATCCAACTCCCCGGCTCCTCGAGCGCCAAAGGAGCGCATAAGGAGCTTATCCAGCCCCTTAATAATGCGCCCCTTTAGAACGCGACCGCTACTGCGTACCACATAGCGGTCATGTTTTTAAGGCCCCCTGATGATGTCAGGGCCAGGTGCCGCCGAGATGAACCGGGTGCTCCGGGCTGCCAAAAGGAACACTCTCAACATGGTGCACAGCAGTGGACAGCAAGCCTCCTCTCCTCACACGCTCCCACGACTGGAGTCTCCTTCGTGTTTTTAAGGCCCCCTGACATCAGGGCCAGGCGCCGCCGAGATGAATCGGGTGCTCCAGGCTGCCAAAAGGAACACTCTCAACGCGGTGCACAGCAGTGGACAGCAAGCCTCCTCCCCTCACACGCTCCTGCAAGGACTCTTTTAATTCAGTTGTGACCCCATTAATTTCCACTTTAAGTTCTTCTTTTAGCTCATTTAGCCACTGCTTGATCATGTTGGCAACCCCCGAATTCCAGGAATGCCCGCTCGCCTCCAATTGCTCAGGGTCCGGCTCTAATTTATTTATTTATTTATTTAACAGCTCTTCTATACCGCGCTCTTTATTATCAGTGAGGTTTACAGTTAACAATTTGACTCTAGGACATGATCAGATCTGACCTGAGTTTACATATAACAAGGAAAGTAACATGGGATTGAACTGGAGAAACTATGTACATTTTAAGCAGAGAAAGATGTATGTTGGTATTCTATTTACAATAATGTCTGTTTCCCTTGCTTCTCTCCTCTCACTGAGGCATATGACGACCTAAATTCCGCCAACTTTTTCTTTGCAGATAAACCACTTTTAGATTTATCCATCTTCGACCCCAAGATCTCTGTATGTCTACTGTCTTCTGGAGTCACTGCTTGTTCCTTCCCCCTTGCACTCCTGCTGATCCGTCTATCTGGTTTGTTGTTTTATTTCGGCCCCTTTAGTCTCCTGCAGCCAGGCTTACTTTTAGTTTGTTCTAGGGGTGAGCAATTGAGGCCTATTGGTGTGTTCTGCGTTCTCCTTGCCCCCCCCCCCTGGCTTGCCTGGATGCACTTCTCCCTTTCAGATATTCTTGTCAATCCGTCTTCTCTCCTCTTTAGCCCTACCACGCTTTTTCCCCGCACTTGCACCACTTCACTTCACCGGCCTCTTTTTTTTTTTTTAAAACATATTTTATTGGCATTGTGACATACAGGAAAAAAATACCACCAGGTGCAATACATCTACAAAGCCCCATACACAGAAGAATGAATTCCCACAATGTTCTGTCCCCCGTACACTCTGTAGCCAGGTACATAATGTAACGAAGCGTAACAATTAACCCTCCCCACAAATCAACCTGCATATCGCACCCCAATTAAAATCTACAACTGAAAACAACACATAAACTCTTAAAACAACTATGTGTGTGTGTGTGCATGGTAGCCCCCCCCCCCCCAGGCATGCCAGTATCCCCCTTATCCCCTTCCCCTCTCCAAGTAGGCATCCCAAATCTTATGAAACCGCCACTCTTGCCCCCGCAGGCGGTAGGTCAACCAGTTAAAACGTACCGCTGCTTCCACCTTGCCCTCCCAGTCCGCCTCCGAAGGGCCACTCATACTCTTCCACTTCCCCGCAATCGCCACTCGTGCAGCCAAGCGCAGCTTCTCAGCTAACAACTCTCGCCACTTCCCTCTCCGCAACCCTTCCGGGGAACCCAATAGCCAGACCGTGCTGTCACGGTGTACACCTGGCCCTCCATCCCCAATCACCTCCCCCATTCGCCCCTCCACCTTCTCCCAGAAGTTCCGAATCACCGGGCAATCCCACCACATATGAAGGAAACCCCCACTCCCACCACAGCCTCTCCAGCAGGTATCTGAGGACCGCCCCCCTGCCAAGAACAATCTCCTGGGAGTACAATAGGCCCCATGCAATAGCTGCAGCTGGGTCTGCCGCCATGAGGACACCCAGGTCCCGCCGTACAGCCCCGCATAAATCCTGTCCCAAACCTCCTCTCCTAACTCCACCCCCAGCCACCGATGCCACCGTACCTGATGTAAGGGTGGACCACTCCCGGCCCCCTCCTCCATCAAGACACGGTAGATCCGGGCAATAAGCCCCTTGTCCCCCGTCCCCTGAAACAACACCTGCTCCAGTGGCGTACTCTCTCTGGAAATCTGAGCCAGAACGTCCCCGCTCCGGAGGAGGTGGCGCAGCTGAAAATATTGATAGAAGGGGATATTTTCCTGCACCGCGCCCTCTAAATCCTGAAGAGACCGAATTAAACCACCCTCCACAAAATCCCGTAGTTTGTCCAACCGCCCCTCCAACAAATGGCGCCCTTTTCGTACCCATCCCACCTTTCCCAGAGGGAGGAACTCCCCCATACCAGACCAGGGTGAGAAGGGGCTGGGAAACCACCCCCGCCGCCTACCCAACACAGAAACCTCGATCATAGCATCCAGAAAGGGGTGCCCCGATTTACCTTGCCTACCACTCCCCTCCTCCCCATCTACCAGCCATTTCGCCCAGGAGAGAGCACCCAACACCGTCCTCTCCAGCTACACCCAAGTCACTGCCCCTTCCTCCCCTGCGTGATCGCGCCATGCCCGCAAAATGCAGGCCTGGTGATACCACCTCAACGAGGGAAACCGTACCCCACCCTGGCCTTTAGACGGAAGGAGACTTCCTCGCCGTATCCTCGCCTTCTTCCCCCCCCCCACAAATCTCAACAGTCGGCTCTCCCACTGCTTCAACATAGTCCCTGGGACCCGAAGAGGCAACTGCGAGAATAAGAACAAAAATTTCGGTACCACTGTCATTTTAAGCACTTCCACCCTTCCCCACCAACTAAGTTGTAGGGAAGCCCACCCGTCCAACAACGAGGAGATCCGCCCCATCAACGGCCGATAATTCAACTCAAACAACTGCGCAGGGTCCGCAGCGATGCGCACCCCCAAGTATTTAATACTGCCCGCCGCCCACCGGAATGGGAAAGCAGGGAAATCCTCCCTACGCAACCCTCCCAAGGCCATAGCCTCTGTCTTGGACAAATTCACCTTAAAGCCCGAGACCGCCCCAAAGCTCTCTAACTCCTGCAACAACACTGGCAACGACTCTTCCGGATGGGTCATAAAAATCAGCGTATCGTCCGCATAAAGTAGGATCTTATGGGACGCCGCACCTACCACAACCGGCCGTATCTGATGCTGGGCCCGGATCTTTAACGCCAGGGCCTCAATCACGATAGCAAATAACAGGGGCGAAAGGGGGCAGCCTTGCCGCGTGCCCCTCTGCAGATAAAACTGATCCGACACCTGATCATTCACCCATATGCGCGCCGCCGGCCGATGATACAGCGCTCTCACCCCCTGAATAAAGCCCACCCCCAGCCCCATCCGTCCCATAACCTGAAACAAAACCCCCCACTCCACCCTATCGAACGCTTTCTCCGCGTCCAACACCACACAAAGCGCCGGGGACTTGCGACTCCGAACAACATGGAGCAATCCCACTGCCCTCCGCACATTATCCGCTATCCGCCTACCCTTGATAAACCCCGTTTGATCCGGGTGGATTAAACCCGGCAAACTATTCTCCAATCTAGTCGCTAATATCTTAGCATATAATTTAGCATCGCTATTCAGAAGAGCAATGGGGCGGTAGTTCTCACATTTCTCCGGAGGGCGACCCTCCTTAGGCAGAACCACTATATTGGCCTGTGCCATCGACTCCGGGAGACCGTCCCCCTTCAACAGACCGGAAAAACAAGCGCGCCAAAAACGGGGCCACCTCCTCCCGCATCATGTGGTAGTATTCCGCCTGAAAACCATCCTCTCCAGCCGCCTTACCCTTAGGCAGTTTCTTAATTCCATCCAACACCTCCTGCACGGCGATCGGCCTCCCCAGCCAATTCGCCGTGTCCTCCTCCACCCTAGGGAACTCTATATCCCTCAGATACTCCTCTATCTTCTCCACACATATCCCATCCTGCCGCGTATATAACTCCTCAAAACCTCCGAAAGGCCGCACAGATATCTCGACTAGCGACGGCTCGCTCCCCCGCCCCCCCCCCCCCCACAATCTCTCGCACAAGCCGGCTCTCCCATTTCCGTTGCAATTGGCGGGCCAACAGTTTCCCGGCCCTGTTCCCCCCCTCCATAAAATTCCGCTGAGTAGCCCGCATCATCCGCTCCACCTCCTCCGAATCCAAAGAGTTACGTTTCGCTCTAAGCCCCACCAACCGCTGTCTCACCTCTTTAGACCCCCCCCCCCCCACTATGTTCCGCCTGCAGTTGCCCCAGCTCTTGCATGAGCTGCTGGCGTTGCACTTCCCGCTCCTTTTTCTTTTGACTCCCGAGTTGAATCATAATCCCCCGCATATATGCCTTCCCTGCATCCCAGAGCGTGGCATCCGCCACATCTCCAGTCATTCCACTTCATATAATCCTGCCATGCCTTCCGAAGGGTAGATTGCCCTTCCTTGGACTGATACAGGGACACATTACCCCGCCACCCCCCTCCCCCTACCCTCCCCACCCACTCCCCCACCACCATCCCATGGTCAGATAGAGTAATTGGGAGGATCTGAATATTCAGCAACACCCCCAGTTGGTCTTGTCGCCCAAGAAGAAGTTCCAGCCGAGAGTAAGCCTCCTGTTTTGCAGAGTAGCAGGTGAATTCCCGTCCCCCCGGGTTCTCCCAGCTCCAGAGATCTACTAGGGCAAACTCCAACTGGCACCTCTTCAGCTCCTTACCCTCCTTCCCGTGCCAGCTGCGGCAATAGCTGGACCTGTCCCTTTCCCCTACCACACAGTTCACATCTCTCCCCACAATCCAATCCCCCTTAGCCTTACTCTGAAACACCTGGAGCGTATCTGCGAAAAAGGTCCCCTTTCGCCCGTTGGGAGCATAGATATTTAGGAAGGAGACCTCCCGCAAATCCACCCTCCCCACCACCCAAACCACCCGTCCCTCCTCATCTCCCCCACTTTCATAAGGGATAAATCTAACTCTCTTATGTACCAAGATCACCACCCCTCGTTTCTTTGAATTATAGGAGGAACCAAACACCTGTTCAAAGCCTTGGGTCTTGAGCTTCGCCTGCTCAACCAGCGTCAGGTGTGTCTCCTGAATTAATGCCACATCCACACGCTGCCTATTTAGCTGAGCAAGAACCCGTTTCCTTTTAATCGGGCTATTAAACCCGCGGACATTGTAGGAGGCAACTTTTAAGCCCCCCACCCCCGACCTACCCATCATCCATTCTCCAAGCCTGCTTGGCCCGCGGACCGGGGCACAGGGACCACCCACACACACCACACACAATCAAACTTAACCCAACAACCACTACATAACACACAACTCGTACTCCCTCTCACGCCACAATATTTTGTCATTACTGACCTCCACCAGTCCACTCATCTTTCCCCCCTCCGCTGTCCCCCTCCCTCCCCCCGCGACCCGTATCCACTGAACCACGCTCCCCGCCTCCCATCTCCTCTACCCGGGTCGCCAGGCCAAGGGGATACTACCCCCAACCACAGCCCACCACCCCAACAGCAATGAATCCCACCGCCTCCACCCACCATCCTCACCAACCCACTCCCTCAGACAAAACCCCCACAGCAAAGCTCCGCTGTCCAGTCCAGTGATCCTCTCACGGCGATCCCCTTTGGACCGCCTCCTCCGGCCCCACCGCAGGACTATTCCGCAGCAACAGCTCCCGCTCTCCAGTCAGGCTCCCCTTCTGAGTTATCAGGAACTTCTCCAAGACTTCCTTCGAGGTAAAAAAGCGTCGCACTCCATTCACCAGCATGGTAATCTTTGCCGGGTACCAGATCGCCAACTGCACGCCTCTCATGGCCAAGCTTTCTTTCCATTTAATCAGATCTTTCCGGCGTTTAACAGTCTCAGAAGCCAGGTCTGGAAACACATAGACCTTCCATTCCTTAAACGTCACAAATTTAGATTTGCGGGCGGCCCGAATCACATGCTCTCTGTCTTGGAAGCGGAGGAGCTTCACAATAAACGCACGTGGCAGGGCCGACTCCCCAGGCTTAGGCCACAACTCTCTATGCACTCTTTCCAACTCATACGCAGGAGTAGACGGGGCCCTGGGAAAACAAGTCACCAGCATCTCCCCCATAAATCCAAGAGGGTCTCCGCCTTCCGCCCCCTCCGGCACGCCAAAGATGCGCAAATTAGATCTCCTGTCCCGATTCTCCATCTCCTCAGTCTTAGCGTGTAGCCAGCTAAGCTGCTGCTGCAACGATCCCATCGTGCGCTGCATCTCCGCCTGGGAATCCTCCGTCGAACTCACCCGGGCTTCAACTTCCTCTAACCGATGCCCCAGAGCCTCAAATTTTTCATCCAGCTTCTGCGAAACTCTCTCCACAATCTCGTCCTTTGAGTCCCGAATCTCTCGCAACACGGCCTCCAGCTCAGAAGGGGGGGCATCCTCGCTCTCTCCCACTTCCAGGCCCTCGGATCCACTGGGGGACGACGGCGCTGGCTGCGCCCGTGGGCCGGTCCCAACCGCCTTCCCGGCTCCCACTTTCTCCGCATACATATCTTTAATCGGATTCGGCGGTTTAGTCTTGAGCACCTTCGGCATGCTCTCGGTGCAGGTAGGGGCTGTATCTACCCGAAGATTCCCGGGGCAGCAGAGAGCTCACTCACACACGTCTGCTCTCCTCCGTGGCTAGACCGGAAGTCTTCACCGGCCTCTTTGTCAGAGCCGCGGTATCCTTTGGTGCCCAGTCCTCTGCTCCTCTCTGCCACGTGCTCCGGGCCCCCCTCCACTTGGTTGCCCTCGCACTACTCTCCCACGGCAGTTTTTTTCCGCTCCCACATCCACTTCCTCTCTATCTGTTAGGTTCGTCACTGCTACCGCTACAGTACCTGGCCATTGCTCCTTCGCTCTGCAGCTCCTCAGCCTCCGCACTGCTCCTCTCAGAGCTCCCAGCAATCGCTCCGTGTCCACTGCTTCTCAATCGGCCTCTTCACTCTGCCGATCTCCCTCCTCCTTCTAATGTCCCCTGACGCTTAACGCTCTTAGGACCCACTCTCAGCCGGATCACTGATGCTTGACCAGACAGTGCACTGGTGCTTTGGCGAGCAGCTCCCTGGTGCTGCTCCCGTTCTCGTCACAGCTCGCTGTCCCCGTGTCCTATCTCCCGCCGCTCGTCGCTGCAATGTGGTGCCACACTCCACTCCTGTAATCTGCCCGTACTGGCGTCTCGTTCGGCTGCTGCTGTCCACTCAGTCGCTTATTTTATTTCTTCGGGGGTTACTCAGCTCACTTCCCTTACATCACGCCGCTGCTCCGCTGATTCTTAGGGGTGCTCTATCTCCTTTTTGCAGGCTTCGGTGGCGGAGCCCTACTATAGCACCGCCATTTAGTCTGGTGACGTCACCAGAAGTCAGGGCCCGTGCTTTTTAACATATTCATATATGACCTGGAAATAGGAACAAGTAAGGTGATCAAATCTGCAGATGACACAAATTACTCAAAGTTGTTAAAACACAAGAAGACTGTGAAAAATTGCAAGAAGACCTTGATAAATTGGAAGACTGGTCATCCAAAGGCAGATGAAATTTAACATGGACAAGTGCAAAGTTACTGTATGCACTTAGGGAAGAAGAGCCCAAACTACTGTTACACAATCATGATGCAAGATTCCACATTAGGAACCACCACCCAGGAAAAAGATTTAGGCGTCATCATGGATAATACATTGAAACCCTCCGCCCAGTGTGCAGCGGCGGCAAAGAAAGCAAATAGAATGCTAGGAATCATAAGGAAAGGAATAGAGAATAAAACCAATGTTATTTTAATGCCGCTGTATTGTTCCATGGTGCAACTGCACCTTGAATATTGTATGCAATTCTGGTTTCCATATCTTAGAAAGGATATAGCAGAATTAGAAAAGATACAGAGAAAAGTCACCAAAATGGTAAAAGGGATGGAAGGATACTCCTATGAGGAAAGTCTTAAAAGATTAGAGCTCTTTAAATAAGAAGAGAAGGCTGAGGAGAGATATGATAGAGGTCTATAAATTAATGAATGGAGTGGAATAGGTAAACATAGATCGTTTGTTCACTCTATCATGAAGCATCAAAACTAGGGAACACATTTAAGACTAATGAGAGAAAATATTTTTTCATTCAACACGTAATCAAACTTTGAAATTCATTACCAGAGGATACAGTAAAAGCTGTTAGTGTAGCTGGATTTAAAAAAATTTGGACAAGTTCCTGGAGGAAAGGTCCATAAACCATTGTTAAAGAGGATCGGGGAAATCTACTGCTTACCCCGGGATAAGCATTGTGAAATCCGTGTACCTTTTTGGGAATCTGACAGGTACTTGTGACCTGGATTGGCCACTGTTGGAAACAGAATACTGAGCTTGATGGATCTTAGCCTGAATCAGTATGGCATTTCTTAGGTTCTTATGGTCAGTTCCTCCAAGATGCATCTTATTTTTCATAAATGCATGCCCATAAAACGCTGATAAGATGCTATGCAGGACGATAGCATAGCGTTCTTAAAGAACTTCCTCCCAAAAGAGTCCAAGGTCCTATCCTCTCTCCCTGGGGGCACCAAAGAGTGAAACTGGAGCTCTTAGCCCTTTTCAGGGCAGATTTGACAACCACAGTGGTGCAGTAGGCTAAAGCTTCTTGAATCTGGGAGCCTCGGCATCTTTGAGGACGAGGATGAATCCTCCTTCTTCCTCTGGATGGTATCAGTAGGTGACCAATTTCAGGGAGGCCAACTGGTGCTCGGCTCTGAGAGAGCTCAAGGACCACTCAAAGTCAATGCACTACCAATACCTAATGCAGCTCCGGAAACCATGGAGACTAATACTGCTGATGCAGATGATGATAGATTGGTCCTTCTGAGCATAAGAAATGTGTTTGCGCTGCTTCTCAAGACCCTAAAGTCCTCGCTGTCATTTGTGAACAGGAAACAGAAAAAGAAGGCTTATGGTTAGGCCCCAACCACTTCAGGCACCATTTATGAGGGTTGTTATGGACATGAGCCTCAGGCACCAGGCACACTTCTTGGAAGTGCTGGCTAATTTCTGGGACATTACGACTGGAAAAATAGCCTCTGCGAAAGCAAATGACTTGATAGGTTTTTTTAAAATTAATCAAAGTCTCAACATAATAATCCAGACATGGCAACTGTACATTAAAATGCCAAATCCTTAACTAGCACTATTTAACCACGATCTAGGCACATATTCATGCAAATGACCTATATTTTAACCTTTTCTTATAAAATGACTTGATTTTAAGAAAAGAAAAAGAAAAACATACTTGAACCCATCCAGATATGCCTGAGACCTAACATGGCCTAAACAGCATCACAGAAAAAGAAAGAAATCTTTAAACGTCCAAAAAACCTGACTGAGGCACTAAAAAGAGAAATTAAGAATGGTAGCAGGCCAGGAACTTACAAACTAATCCAACCCAGGTGAAATTGAAAGAGAAAGATGAAACGAGAAGTGTATGGGATATGTCCATGGGGCTCCATGGAAAAACAAAGACTGAAGAGAACTGGTAGATCCTCCTCTGCTGCTATCCCGCTCTCAGTTGGTGTACCCCAAGGATCTGTCTTGGGTCCACTCTTTTTCTCTCTATATACGCAGTCCCTTAGTGCACTCATTTCTTCCCATGGCTTTCAGTAGCATCTTTATGCTGATGACTCCCACATCTACCTATCTATACCTGAAATCTCTCCAGCAATCCAGACCCGGATCTCTGCCTGCTTTTCTGACATTGCTGCTTGGATGTCTCACCGACGATTGTAATTGAACATTGCCAAAACTGAGTTTCTTATTTTTCCCACTAAAACCTTCTCTCCTCTTCCTCCTTTCTCAGTCACTGTGGATAACTCTCTACTCCTCCCTATTTCCTTGACTCACAAACTTGGGGTCATCCTTGACTCCTCTCTCCTTCTCCACACACATCCATTTGATAGCTAAGACCTGCTGTTTCTTTCTCTGCAACATCAACAAAATCTGCCCATTTCTTTCTGAACACATTACTAAGATACTTATCCACTCTTTAATCACCTCCCATCTTGACTATTGTAACCTACTCCTTGCTGGTCTCCTGCTGAATCATTTCAATCTGTTCAAAACTCTGCTGCATGGCTTATCTTCCGTCAGCCTCATCATGCTCATATTATCCCTCTTCTCAAGTCTCTTCACTGGCTTCCTATCTGTTTCTGCATCCAGTTCAAAATTCTCCTGCTGACCTATAAGTGCATTCACTCTGCAGCTCCTCACTACCTTTCCTCTCTTATCTCTCCCTACACCCCTCTTTGGGAACTCCGCTCTTGTGGCAAATTGCTTCTACTGTATCTGTGCCCTTCTCTTCTATTGCTAACTCCAGACTTCGCTCCTTTCATCTTGCTGCTCCTTATGCCTGGAACAAAGTACCCGAGTCTGTATGTCAGGCATCTTCTCTGGCCCTTTTCAAATCCAGGCTAAAAACTCACCTCTTCACTGCCGCTTTTGGATCTTGATTCCCCTGATCTCCTTTGTGTTTCCTTACCATTCCCCCTAGATGTATCCCATGTCTACCGCTACTGTGTTGTCTGTCTTGACTAGACTGTAAGCTCTGATGAGCAGGAACTGTCTCGTACATGGCTGTGCAGCGCTGCGTACGTCTTGTAGCGCTATACAAATGCTCAATAGTAGTAGTAGTAGCAGCAGTGGCAGACAGGAAAGTATGCGCATGTGCAAACGATCCATTTTAAAAGCTTCTGGAAGGAGCTGTAAATGTTCCCTCACAAAACTTTGTTGGTGATCTCACCCATATGTGAGGACATTATCCTTCTTGTCCATGGAGAAAACCTTTTCTGCATATAAAACAGGCCCTACATCCAGGAAACGTTTTCATAAAATTATCTTCTCTCTCTCTCTATCCATATATATATTTATATATATATATACAGGGTGGCCCAAAAAAAATGAGAACATCTCGTAAATTAAAAGCTTAGTTTACTTATTTACCTTTCTTACCTATATAACGTCTTTATTTTGACAATTTCCGGTCGCCATCATTTTTAATTTGTTAATCGTTTACATCTGTCTTTTTGAATTTTTAAATAATTTATATGCTACGAGATGTTCTCACTTTTTTGGGGCACTCTGTGTGTGTGTGTGTGTATATATATATATATATATATATATATATATACATATATATATATATATATATATATATATATATATATTTATTTTATTTATTACATTCTCTTATATACCGTGCTATTCTGCATCAGTGCGGTTTACATTGAACAAACTGATATTACATTGAACAGGGCATTATAACTTGGAGATAACTATTTACAGGGAACATGGGCTATGGAGGGTTAAGTGGCTTGCCCAAGACCACAAGGAGTACCTGTGGGACTAGAAACCCCAGTCCTTCCGGCCCAAGGTTGCTGTCCTCTAGTGGGATTTGAACCCCCGACCTTCCGGCCTGAAGTACCTTGCCCCCGCTTCTTTAGTGCCCTCCAGCAAGAGCAGGTAGGGTTTAAGTGGGTTGTTTTCTTCCTGAACAGCTACTCTACAAGTTCCTAAAGCAAAGCCTCTTGGGAAACGTAGTCTCTTTCACTGTCCAAGGAAGAGTAGTGTGACTTCAGAAAGTGGTTAAAGCAACAAGGATTTATTTCCCCTCCCGGGGCGGATTTTCAGCAAGGAAATAAAGGTAACAAAAACCAGATACCTCTGGCAAAAGGACAAATTAAAGTTTCCAACATAAATAGCTTACTTCAGCATAAAACATTTGCTTCTCAGCAATCAGAATGAAACAGCTCTGTTTTCCCAGCTCTGTACTTTTTACCTCAATACCTCTGTACTTCTCTGCAAGGCATACATTCAGCGCAGGGATAATACTTCATCAGATATTGTAAACGTACAGTCCATCATATCTTCAGAGACACTTTCAAAACCTGGCTCTATTTCCATTAAGTCCTCCTGAGAGGTAGGAAATGTTTGTACCGTGGTTTCTTGGGCTCCGCCCTTCCTCTCTGCTTTAAGCTTTGTATTATATTCTTGAATCATGTATTGCTTAAAACAGTCATTTTCATTACAGTCCTTATAATCAATGCCCCAACCTTCTGGGTAAGTAGAATCACCTTGATTATAAAAATCCCAGCCTTTGGGCTTACCTCTGTGCCTGGCTGCAAAGGGTTTCCTCTGGGCTTTGGACCCGGTTGTGTATTCCACATCTGCTTTGTGCAATGAGTGTTGAAACTGCCTTCCTGGCTTTCTCTCCTCTTGGTAATCCCCAGGATATTGCAGACAGCCTGGCTTGCTTCTGCCGTATCCTTTTCTTGAATAAAGCTTTGTAAACGGTTCTCCGTGTACCTTTGAACTTGGCTCTGGCCCTGGGCTTGTAACCTGGACTCTTCCCTGGTCCTCCTCCTGGGTTGTTAGCTGGCCTCCCACCGGAACCCTCGGCTGGCCTTGTAAGTAACCTTCCAGCTGAGCCTGTGCTGGAACTTTCTCTGGAACTCCTAACCGAGAACCCACTCCAGCTTCTAATGAAGACACTCTTCCAGCTTCTAATGGAGACACTCTTCCAACTTCTAATGGACCTCCTCCTCCAGCTTCTACTGGACTTCTTCCTCCAGCTTCTACTGGACTTCCTCTCTTTCTCACTGAGGCCTCCTTATGTATCTGTCCTTTTGGGCAGTGCCTGACTCCTCCCCCTAACAGGTGCTCTGAATCAGCCCCTGAGTCCTGAGCTAACCGGTAGCAAGGGCGTGTTTCTTTCTCTTGTCTCTGGTTTCCTTGGTAACTACCAGCCATGTGCTTTTGTTTATACTCCAGCACTGCCTCTGATTTCTCCTCTTTGGCTCTTTTTACAGGGCTGGAGGAATCCACCATGTCACAATATATATATATATATATATAATATATTAGTGATACAAACAGTGGTGGGATTCGGCCGGTTCGCGTGAACTGGTTCCTGCCACAGGCCGTGTTCGCTGAATTGGTCCAAAAATGGCGACCCGATGCTGACACTGCACTGGCCTGAATCCTCCACCCACTAGTGGTTTGATGGCATCAGAGGACCGCGGCATCAGAGGAAGCCGGTACCGGTGGAGGCAGGAAAAACAGCCGCGACCACAAGAAAACAAAGAATTAAAGAATTAAAAAATAAATTTTCTGCGGTGAAAGGAGGACGTCCTGCCGGCTCTGCGGAAAAACAAAAACTGAGGAGAGACAGTTGGAAAGGCGTGAAGGCAGCACGCAGGCGCTGTGGGATGCTCCCAAAAGCTTTCTGATTGGACGCTGGGGAGCGTTCCCGCGCAGGCTCCGTCAGTACCGACGTACCCATATGTGAAGACTCATTCCTGCTTGTTCCTGGACATTGCCAGCAGCCCAAGCGTGTGGCATCGGCAACGCAAACACATGCCGTGCTGCCACCACTCAGTTCTGTCAGTTGCGAGATTGATCCGAACTGGATCCTGTTCGGATCGAATCTCGCCACTGCTCACAAACCTAAATGACCAACAAATATAAGCCAAACAGAGTGATACTGTTCTGTATACATATCTACATTCTTATAGAGAGGTAAGAACATTATACAGCTTACAGTTGTGCATTCTTACTTTCCATGGTCTCCGGATCCCTTTAAAGAAATCAGGCATCCACATTGGAAGAACAACAGCTTCTCTTAGCAACTTCTTTGCTTCGTCCAGGTCTGCTATATCCTCCCTGTACAAGAACAAAATCTTATAGAGATTAAAACAGCACTTGTTTTCTTTCCCCCATATGCTGTAGAAGACACTAGAATAAAACAGCTTCCTAAAATGCTTCTGCCAGGGAAGAAATGAAGATAAAAATCTTAAACATCTATTTTTCAATAAAATAATAAAAAAATTGATTAAATCTTGAGTGGAGTTTATTCATTTAACAGCCAAAAGAAGTACAAAAGAAGAAAATGTTTGCACCAAATCACATTACTAGGTATTTGTATGCGCTTAATTCTAAAATTTTTCAATTTCTTACTTTCACTCTTGGGAAGGCATGCTTAACAATAAATTGACTCAAAAAATTTCTTTTTTCTCTATGCTTCAAATAAAAGATTTCTGTGAAGAGACGTTTTCATACCAATGAACACTGGGATTCCTGGATACGATATCCCTCTCCAGAGCTTCAACTAGATCTTTATCATATCCTACTCCATCAAACTTCTTCATCTCTCCATCACCAGCACCATCCTGTGCATTCTTCCTACCCTACATATGTATACCAAAGCAAAAAAATAAAAATTAAACACTGAATACCTTTTTTTCAGTTCATTAACATACACAACTAATTTTTTAATAGGGATATTACTAGAACACAATTACACCCTAGACATTGATGTAAACTTCCTGTAGTTGTTACACACACTTTTGCAACTTTTTTTTTTAACCAAATTTGGCTGCTTTATACATAATACGTTACATTTGCTAAAGCGCCTTAGACAGTTAATACCAGTAGCATACAAAGGTGTGTGTGTGTGGGGGGGGGGTCGTCACCATGGTCTTTGGGCACTGGGAACATAAAGGTAAGCCACACTGTCTCTCCCTCCCTCCTGCTTTGGCCCCTTCAAATCCGTCTGGCAGCACAAAAGTGACAAAGATGGAGGCAGCAAATGTAGAAAAAATGAGTGCCGTGGGGCCCCTGCACCAGCGCTCTCCAAGGTCCAGTTGCATTCCGCACCCCTCTCATGTGATAATTCTGTTGCCATGGGGAGCACAGGCATGAATGCTCTGCTGGGCTCTTTTTCTCTCTTTTTGCTGCTTTCCGTGCTGTCATTTGTGGCACTATTGCTGCCGCTGGTCTGACCCGTTTGAAGTGGCTGTGGCAGGAGGGATGGAGGGAGTTTGGAGGAAAATTGCGGACCAGAATGGGGTCATAGGGAGGAGGGGGAGAGAGAGGGGAAGACACAAACTACATGGCAGGAGGGCCTAAAGAAAAGAGGTGAGATAAAAGACTGGGGGGGGGGGGGGCAAGAAGAAAGAGACAGGAGAGATATGCTGGACTAGGACATTGGTGAAGATGGGAGGGAGTGGAAAGAGAAAGGGGAGATATGCTGGACCACAGAGTGGAGTGTGGTTGGGGTGGGAATAGAGAGAGAAAAGAGAACAGGAAGATGGGGGGGGGGGCTTAAATATAAATACTGACCCCCTGCTGTGAAAACTATTACTGCATTAGCAGGTCAGCGTATGCTAATTTGTGCACTACTATATGGCATGTTAGGAAGTGGGAAATAGGCAGGGAGTGGGCATGTACTGCACAGAGCAGTTAGTGTATAGGACTTTACTGCGCTGTCATGAGTGCAGTTGGTGTGACTGTACTTACTGCCACTTCAAGCGAATGTGATCTGTTGACAGCAAGCAGAACAAAATCAGCCACATGGATGACACCAATGCAGACTAGCTCAGGTCTCTTAGAATAGCAAGGGTCTTTTTTTTTTAACATGTCCAAGAATTCCCATACAGTTGCCACCTCAGTGGGACGCTAAGTCCTGGGGGCACAGTTTGGGTGTACTGTAATAGGAGTGGAGCTGCGATATATATGTGCACCCACATAAAATACACATGCACATTTTTACATACCCACATTTTCTAAAGAGTTAGGAGGAAGTAACCAAGAGACCAGGGTTTGAGTCCCACTAGCACTTCTTGTGTCCTTGGGAAAGTCACTTAACCCGTCATTGCCTCAAAAGAAAAGCCTAGCAATCTACTGCCGATCACATTGCCAAGAAAACCCAGGAGCTGCTGGGTCACCAGGAATCAGCATTGACTCAAAGGCACACAGTCCTCCTGTGGGAAGGCAATGTCTGATATGCTATTTTCTAACAACAATTTTTACGGGCATGGTTCCAGGATTGTGGAACCAATTGGCTAAAGAAGCCTGCCTATTAGAAAACTATCTTTAGTTCAGACATTCAGCAAAAACATTGCTTTTTTATAAAATTACCTCCTGTAAGTTTGATAACAGGGCACCTAGGATAAGTGGGCAGAAAGGTGCCTATTTTATAAAGATATATAGGTGCCTATGCAAATTTATAAAATACTAGTGCAAATCCTACTGAAATTGCACCTACATTGCAGGAGCGGAAATTACACCCTGCTTGAAAGGAGGTATAAATTTCAGCATGTACTTTACATGTATTATACCCCAACGCCACCACTGTGAAAGTACACAATGGCTTGCACTGTGTGTATTTTAGGTATGTCCTAATGTGGCAAGGGACCATTTACAGGTGTAAACCATTGTTTTAGATGCCAAATTGTTTATAAAATTACCTTCTTAGTGACAGACTACTATCCTACATTGGTTTTAGTTATACGGAGAAAGAGTAGTAACTCACCTGTAACAGGTGTTTTCCGGGAACAGCAGGAATCAGTTCTCACATATGGGTGACGTCGATGCCAACGGAGCCCACGCAGAGCATCTTTATCTTTATTGCAGGATTTGATTAACCACCCCTCACACGCATCAGAGCGGTGTACTAAGTATAAAAAAACAGGGCCGAAGCCAGGAAAGGAAAAGAACTACAATATTGATAGGAAAGAACACAATCACACCACAGAGGAGAGGGATAGTAAGAGAGGAAGACCAGAAAGGCCTCCACAGGCTAGTGACAGGGAGATTATAGGTTACAGAAAAGAGGTGTGTCTTGAGGATGGACTTGAATTTGAGATAGGATTGCTCCTGGCGAAACAATCAAGAAAGCCTTTGGGAATGCTACCACACATGTGTAGTCCCCTCCCCACCCATGGGTGCCATCTTGCTCAGTCAGATGACATAGCTAAGACAGCAGTAAAAATAAGGCAATGAATAGAGGCCCCAGGGGAGGAGGGAGGGCTGTGAGGACTGTTTCCTACTGTTTCCAGAGAACACCTGTTACAGGTGAGTAACTACGCTTTCTCCAGGAACAAGCAGGAAGGCAGTCCTTACATATGGAACTCCCTAGCTCCAGAATGCCAAGGACCGAACCAGGACAGCATCACCGGCACCCAACAGGGTAGCCATGAGTTGTAGATGAGCCCACACTGAGAGACTCTGCAAAACCCTAGTGTCCAGTGACACTATCACTCCAGTAACCTGAACACAGAAGCGTCGGAGGGCAGGAGTTTCCTACACCCCGAGAATATTACAGAGTACTGCTTGGCCAAGGGCACTGTCCCTGCAGGACTCACTTTCTAGGCAGTAGTGAGCTGCGAACATGTGAATTGAAGAGCACGTGGTGGCCTTACCAGCATGGAGCAGAGGTTGGCCACTGACGTGGCCATTGCCCTCACGCGATGTGCTGTGATCCGGTGCTCAAGGGAGAGGCCCGCTCGCTCACAGGCGAGGGCAATACAGACCGCAACCCAAGTGGACAGAATTCGCTTCAACATAGTGAGACCCAGTCTGCTGGGGTTATAAGACACGAAAAGCTCAGGAGCTTTTCGATGGGCCTGAGTTTGCTGTAGGTAGAAGGACAGGGCCCGTTTGCAATCCAGCATATGAAGGATCAGATCCTCTCTGCCGGCATGAGGCCATGGAAAGAAGCTGGGGAGGACTACCTCTTGGTTGAGATATAAGGGAGATACCACCTTCGGGAGGAATTTGGGGTGTGTGCAGAGCACCACCCTGCCCTGTTCTTGTAGACACTCATGTATGGTGGGTCTGCCACCAGGGCCTGGAGCTCACTCACTCTTTGAGCGGATGTAAGGGCCACCAAGAAGGCCACTTTCCACGATAGGTACTTTAGATGGCAAGTGGCAAGGGGCTCGAATGGCGGCCTGGTGAGCTAGGAGAGCACCATGTTGAGGTTCCATTCTGCCGCCAAAGGGCAGAGAGGGGGCATGGATAGCAGGAGGCTCCGGAGGAACCTGGAGAGCAGGGGCTGGCTGGAGAGGGGTGTCCCCTCAATGGAGTGGTGGTGATCGGGTATGGCTCTCAGGTGCACCCGTACTGAGTTAGATTACAGCATGGTGCGCGATAAGTACAGCAGGTACTGTAGGATGAGCTGCACACGGCAAGAGAAGGAATTCTCCTCTTGTTCCATGCACCAGATGGAGAACGTCCTCCACTTAAAGACATATGCCCTTCTGGTGGAGGGCTTCTGGGAGGCCAGCAGGATATCTTCAACTTCCACTGGAAAATTGAAAGGGGCCAAGGCTACCCTTTTCAGCATCCACGCTGTTAGCGTCAGGGACCCCACATTGGGACAGGAGGTCCGGGTCTGGCCCAATGGGACTGGGAGCGCCACTGACAGGGAGAGCAGCAAGGGGAACCAGGATTGCCTGGATCACTTGGGGGCAATCAGTATTACTGACACTCTGTAGCTCTGAACTTTGAAGCGGGTCTTGGCTACCAGGGGGTTGGCGGAAACACAGAGTAGGCCCTAAGCCCACGAGACTAGGAAGTCATCCGCTGCCACTCTCTCTGGGAGCAGCTGACAGGAGCAGAAGCAGGTCAGCTGCATGTTGTCCAGGGAAGCAAAGAGATCCATCACGGGCCTGCCCCAGAGGTTGAAGAGCTGTCTCGCTACCTTGGGATGCAAGCACCACTAATGTCAAAAAATAGAAAAATCACTCCAATATCAACAAACGTGTTTCTAACTGCAAAAATAGTGTAGTCACTCTTTGAACATGCAAATCAGGTCTCAGCATATCAAGGCACAGGTGAATGAACAGCCATTTTACAGGCCGTCTACACCAAACTTAAGCCCAATAACATCAATGACCTGATGAGTGGCAACTGGCGTACTCCACACCTCGTATTTTAAACAATGAAAAGTAACAGCACTTAGCTTATAAATCAGGCGGGAGAATAACATAGACGCCAGCCGCATCCCCCGTTATCACATCAAGAGCTCTTCAAACGTTTCGCGGGACTGCCCGCTGCTTCAGGGGAATCGTTTACCTGCCAGCTGAACTTCAACTGCGCCGAACAGAAAAAACCACTCATGCCCTGTCCGGGGAGGGCCACTTTTTCTGTTCGGCGCAGTTGAAGTTCAGCTGGCAGGTAAACGATTCCCCTGAAGCAGCGGGCAGTCCCGCGAAACGTTTGAAGAGCTCTTGATGTGATAACGGGGGATGCGGCTGGCGTCTGTTATTCTCCCGCCTGATTTATAAGCTAAGTGCTGTTACTTTTCATTGTTTAAAATACGAGGTGTGGAGTACGCCAGTTGCCACTCATCAGGTCATTGATGTTATTGGGCTTAAGTTTGGTGTAGACGGCCTGTAAAATGGCTGTTCATTCACCTGTGCCTTGATATGCTGAGACCTGATTTGCATGTTCAAAGAGTGACTACACTATTTTTGCAGTTAGAAACACGTTTGTTGATATTGGAGTGATTTTTCTATTTTTTGATATTTTTCACTCCGTGAGTCTTGACCGACGACGTTTTGGAGCACCACTAATGTGGCTGCAGGACTCTGCTCAGCCTGTCCACCAGGCAATTGTCCTGGCCCAGGAGGTATACCACTCAGAGCAGCATGCTGTGGCGTGCCACAAAGGAGAAGGGGGCTACCACCTCCTGGCAAAGGGAGTATGAGCCCGTGCCCCCCTGCTTGCTGATATAAAACATGGTCACCTAGTTGTCCATCTGGAACAACAATGGCAGATGCCAAAGGCGGTGGCGGAATGCTCTTAGGCCGAGAAAGATCACCCGGAGCGGATTGCTCTGTAGGAGGGACTCCTCCAGAGACCAACTGCCTTGTGTGCACAGGCCATCGCAGTGCACTCCCCATCCCAGGAGGGAGGCGTCTGTGGTCAGGGTCACTTGTGGTGCAGGTGCCTGAAAGTGTATTCCTGCCTGTAGGTGGTGAAATTTCTGCCATCAGTTTAGTGAGGCCGCTAGTCAGCTGGTGACCTTGATCCTGTCCCTCAGCCTGCCTGTGGCCTGAGTCCACTGTGAGCACAGGCACCATTGGGCCATCCGCCTATGTGGGTGGGCCATCGAGGCCATGTGGCCCAGGAGACAGAGGATTCAGCGCTCCGGTACTGTCCTGCGGCACTGCACCTCCCCTGCCAGCTGCTGGAGGCATGCTGCCTTTTGTTTTGGGAAGACCGCTCTTGCCTGTAGCGTATCCAGGTGTGCCCCTTTAAACTGCAGGGCTTGAGCAAGAGAGAGGTGGGATTTGGGGTAGTTGATGACAAACCCCAGTTGCTGCAGGAGGCAGACTGCCTGGCCTGTGGCCTGGCTGGCCTCGAAGGCCGTACTGCCTTTGATGAGTCAGTTGTCTAAAGAGGGGAAGACGAAGGCCCCATGAAGGCGCAGATGGGTGGCTACTAGTGCCAGACACTTTGTGTAAACCCTTGGCGATGAGACCAGGCTGAAGAGGGATACCTTGTACTGGTAGTACTCTCCTCCCACCATGTGGGAGGGGTGGATCAGGATGTGGGTATACGCATCCTTCAGATCCAAGGAGCAGAGCCAGTCTCCCTGGTGGAGGAAGGTCATCAATGTCTTCAAGGGACAGCATCTTGAACTTCTCTCTCAAGAGAAACTTGTTCAGTTTTCGCAGGTCTAGTATGGGCCTGAGGCCCCCAATTCTTTGGGGATAATGAAGTACCAGGCCTGTGAGCTCTGAGAGGAGCAAGGTCTGGTAAAGGAGAGGCGGCACCAGTTCTCCTGGGAAGAACCCAGGGGGTGTTTGCTGGAAGCGGAGGAGATACCTCTCCCTTACCACTTGTAGGACCCACTGGTCCATGGCGACCCCGGCCCACCTGTAGGCAGAGCACGCCAGGCAGCCCCCTGTGGGCTGAAGAGGGTCTCTCAGGGGAGAGGAGGCCCTGTCCGGGGAGTTAAAAGCTCACCCTAGGTTGGGTGGGAGCTGGGGTTCTGAGCCTTCGGCTTTCTCAGTCCGTGGCCCTGACTCTTATTTATTTATTTATTTATTTATTTATGCTTTTCTTCTATACCGCTTTTTCCCAAGATCAAAGGCGGTTTACAAGTAACACAATGAACAGTTTACAATTAACATAATGAACATGGTTTTACATGGAACATCTTGGGTTTTTTTCAAACTACGTACAATTAACTTTTCGTAAACAACAACAAGTAACATGGAATATATAATTATGCAAATGTTGTAACTATTTACATTAGTTAAATATTTACATTATTCAATTGTTAATCGTGGTTTTTAATACACTAGGGATTTCTAGGGATTTTAATACACTGAGGATTCTAGGTTGATTTTTCTAAATGCGATGTGGTTTGTGGCTTTTTGATCTGAGGTTATGGAGGATTTTTTGGGAGGTGTGGTGAGGGTGCTGGAGGGGGTTCATTAAGATTTATAAAGTATTCTTTAAACAGATATGTTTTTAGTTCTTTCCGGAATGTCTGTAGGTCTTTTATTTTGCGGAGGCTTAGAGGGAGTTTATTCCATATGGTGGGGGCTGCATATGAGAATGCTCTTGAGCTTGTGGTTTTTTTTGTTTTTCGAATTGATTTTTTTATGTCTAGTGAGTGAGTTGCGTTTTGTCTGCGGGGTTCTATGTTCTTTTGGAGTATGTAGTAGAGTGGTTAGATGTGAGAGTGATATGTCGTTGATAAGTTTAAATGTAGTTAATAGTATTTTGTATGATATTCTGCTATTTATGGGAAGCCAATGTAGTTCAGCGAGGATGGGAGTTATGTGGTCAGTAAGGCGTGCTTTTGCTGTTACTCGAGCACAGATGTTTTGAGCTCTTTGGAGTAAGTTGGTGCTTGTGAGGGGGAGGCCGATAAGTAGACTGTTACAATAGTCAAAGTGTGGAGTGATGAGTGTGCTGATAACAGATCTGAAGTCATGTGTGTCTAGTATTGGTCGTAGGTGTTGAATGGTCTTAAGTTTATAGAATATGGTTTTTACAGTTTGCTTTATGTGGGGGAGCATACTAAGTGTGTGGTCTATTATGATGCCTAGGTATTTTACTTCCTTTTTGATTGGGATTGTTGTGTTGTTAATTGTTATTGTTTCAGGGAGAGTAGTATCTGGTTTTCTTGTTACGAACATTGCTTCAGTTTTTTTTAGGTTGATGCTGAGGTTATTATTTTCTAACCAGGTATTTGCTTCGTTGATGGAGTCCAGTAAGTTCTGATAGGTGGGATTATTTGTGCTTATTGGTTGAGTGAGCATGATATCATCTGCGTATATGTAGTGGTTGACTTTATGTTTTTTAAATATATTTGTGATGGGTTGCAGATACAGGTTGAAAAGAAGGGCCGATAGGGCCGAACCCTGTGGAATACCTTGGCCTTGTACAAATGGTTCAGAGGTGTCTTGTCCTAATTTAACGCGTATTGATCGATTTGTGATGTATGATATAAACCATTGTAGAATTGTTCCTCCTATTCCTAGACTTAGGAGTCTGTTAATGAGGGTGTTGTGGTGGACATTGTCAAAGGCACCAGCTATATCAATGAATATGAGGATGTAGCCTTGGTTGCATGTGTCAGTGCCTTTTATGAGGTCATCCATGAGTGTTATAAGCAAAGTTTCGACCCCGTGGGATGGGCGGAAGCCGAATTGGTGTGGGTCTAGTGGTGCATGTGAGTCAATAAAATCTTGTAGTTGGAGCTGTATGATTTTTTCTATTACTTTGGCGATAAACGGTATGCTGGCTATGGGCCTGTAGGAGTTTGGGTCTGTAGGATTTAGTTTATTATTTTTATTATTGGGCGTAAGGATGTGAGTTTCAGGGCATCTGGCATGATGCCCTGGGATAGTGATTGGTTCACTATATTTTGTATATGGTTAGCTAATTCTGTTTTGGTGTTTTTAGCCATGATACTGGGCATGGATCTAGGGGGGAGGTGGTGGTGTTGATCATTGATATGATATTGAGGAGGTGTTTTTTTTCAATGTCATGAAAGGTTGTCCATTTAATTGTTGGTTTTAAGTCTGTGGATATAGTTATGATTGTATTAGATGATTTGTTTTTTAATTTGTTAGCAAAATGATTTGCAAGAGTTTGTGCGCTTATTGTTGACTGTTCAGGCTCCGATGTTTGGGTTTTTGTTAGTGTTTTTATAATTGCAAATAATTCTCTCGGTCTATTGAGTGCCATATTTATGACTTTTGTGTGGTATTCTCTTTTCGATCTGTTAATAGTGTCTTTGTATTTGTTGAGAAGATTTAAGTAATGTGTTTTATTATCGTTGGTTTTAGATTTCCTCCACTGTTTTTCTTGTTTTCTTAGCTGCTTTTTCATATTATAGAGGTCTTTGTTGAACCATTTTTCTGACTTTCTTTTTGTAAATTGCTTTTGGGGACCTTGAGTTGGGGTTGCTGCTTCTTTTATTGTTGTGTTCCATTGGTTTATTATAGTATTGATTTCTGTTGTGTTATTTATAAGGTTAGGTAATACATTGTCTAGGAAGGTGTCTTTGTTGAAATGAGTAAAGCGAGAATTATAAGGTGTTTGAGTAGTTTCGGTGTTGTTGTATGATATTGTGAGTAAATTGAAGGTTATTAGATGATGATCTGACCATGGTACTTCTGTAATAAGAGGTGGGGATTGTAGTTGGTGTTTATTAAATGGGGTGGGAATGAATACAAGGTCTAGAGCGTTACCTTTTGTATGTGTAGATGTTTGTATAATTTGGTTGTAACCCATTTCTTTCATGGATTCCATAAAGTTGATTGTGTGTTGTGGGTTGAGTGATGGTAGGTTTTAGATCACCTAATATAACAAGTGGTTTTCTCTGTGTAGCTGTACATGCAAGTTCTAGAATGGGGGTGAGATTTTTTGTGGTCTGCTGTGGGGGGTCTGTAGATGAGGGACAGTGCGAGGGTTTGTTTTCTATATTTATGATGTCCATACCATCTATGTTATTCACATTTTTTAGTGAGTATTTGAGCTCTTTTTTTGGTGATGATTAGGGCCCCGCCTCCCCTTTTTGCTTCTCGATGGCAGTTGAAAAGATCATATTGATGTGTGTTGAGTTGGTTTAGGAGGATTGTGTCTGTGGGTGCGAGCCAGGTCTCTGTGATGAGAAGGATATCAGGTTTTTCATCGGTGATTATGTCATTAATTATTGGTATTTTATTTCGTATGGATCTTGCATTTATGAGGATGAATTTTATGATGGTGTTTGTTTCGGGGGATCTGTTTATGGGTTCGATTTGTACGAGGTTTATTTGAATTAGTCTTGAATGTCTAGGAGTGTTGGGGCGGTGTGTCTGGTTAAGTGTGTGTGGGTATGGTTGTAGTGTAGTTTTGTAAGGGTTATGAATGATGGGGATGGTGTTGTAAACTGTGGGATTTGGTTTAAGAGCGTAGATGTTTTGAGTTAGGTGGATGGTTAGTATGGTGATGATAAGGTATGATTGAAACTTTGTGAGATCCATGTTTGTTTGAGATGTGTTGTGTTAAAATAATAGTAAAGGATCATACAATGATTAATGATGGAGTTACTGTCAGCAGCGTAATATAGGTATGTCTACTGACTGTAATTATAGTGCAGTAGTTGCTATATACTGACGACAGTTGCTAATGATGTAGAGATTGCTAGAGACTGGTTACCATAGTACATACACGGTAAAATACTGACAAGAGTGATTACAGGGTAAGATACTGATAACAGTAAATTACAGGGCACAAATACTGACAACAGTAATTACAGGTCAAGATACTGATAACAGTAAACTATAGGGTAAGATACTGACAACAGTAATTCAGGGTGGGTTAGTTATTTGGTAGCAGTAAATTACAGGGCACAAAACAGTAAATTACAGGGCACAAATACTGACAACAGTAATTACAGGTCAAGAGGGCCCTATTGTTGTGTCCCGAGTACTGGTGGTGACCTGATGAAAGACCCCTTTTTCCTCGGGAGAGAGCGTCTTTTTCCCCAGTGGTTTCTTCTGGGGGAGGGCTGAAGTCTTCTTCGAGAGCCTCTGCCTGGTCACGACCTCAACCTTTATCTCAGTCGCCAGTCGGCCATGGGTTTGCCGAACAAGTTTTTCCCAGTGCAGGGGATGTCGAGCAATTTCTCTTGTACCCATTGCTCAAGGTCAGAGGTCTTCAGCCAGGCTTGGCGTTGGGCGCCGATGGTGGCTGCTGCCACCCAGGTTGCTGACTCAAAGCCGTCGTAGGTGGCGCAGGACAAGAACTTTGAGCAGTCCTGGATCCCAGCTGTCAGGGGGAGGCCTGCGGAGAAACCAGCCAGTTCCTGGATGAGGCCCTTGAGGTACGTTCCTATGTACAATTCATAGGCCTGTATCTGGCAGCCAAGCATGGAGCCCTGAAAGCACTTGCGCCCGAGGGCGTCAAGGGCTCAGGCCTCTCTGCCCAGAGGAATAATTCTTTTGGCTTTTAAGCTTCTGCATAGATGACTCCACAACCATGGAGTTATGTGGGAGCTGAGCCTTTTGGAAGCCAGGGCTCTTCTTGACACCGTAAATGGTGCCGAGGTGCCAGTTGACCACCGGCACAGAGGCCAGGGTCTCCCACATTCGTAGGAGCAACCACTCAAGCATAGGTTTCACTGGCACCATGAGAGTCTCCTTTGGTGGAGACTCATACTGGAGATCTTCAGTTCTTCAGTGCGCGGGTCTTCCTCTGATTTGGTCAGGATAGTCAGGGCCCAGGCCATATCTCAGATGAAGTCGTGGAAGGTCACGTTCTCCGGGCGAGAATGGCGCTGGGGCACCGGGGGAGACATCTCTGAGGGGATATCTAGAGGTCTCCGAGGAGGCCTCATCATCAGTCTCCAACTCGGAGCTGGAGAGCATCAAAGACTCCAAGGCTCAGGATTCCTGCGCCTTGAGACTGGCTCCATGAACCGGGCTCCTACAGAGGATCTCTGGTCTAATTCCCGTAAACTGGACACGCGAGGATCGGGACCAAGACCTCGATCGGTGCCGAGGGCTTGCCCAAGGCCGATTGGCGCTCAGTGCCAGGCTCAACATCCGGGGACTCTCCCGCAGTCGGGAGCCCAGTTGTCGGCAGATGATGCAGACAAGCCAGACATCATTGCCTGCTGTAGGGCCAGGATGGCAGAGATATTCTGCTCCAGAGCCACCATTCTCTGGTTTCAAGGCCAGAAGGCTCTGCAGCTTTCAGTGCGGACACCAAGGTTTTCGGGTCCAGCGCTAGCACTCTCAGAAGTGCGCCCTCGACGAGGACCACGGCCTCGAGGAGTCTCGCATGGTCTCCGTCGGCCAAGGATTCCTTTCTAGAAGACCTTAGGGGGGTGCTGCTTGGAGTCGCTCAAGTCCCTCCACAGGACCTTACCAGGTTTTGCCAGTGGAACCTCAACTGGCTTCGAGGAATTTTTCTTTTTTTTCCTCGGGGTCCGGGTTCTTTTCGGAGGAGCCACCACCGTAGGACTCCAAGGACGCCCGGGCTTCGTGGGAACTGCTGGGCTTGGAGCTCAGCGTCGGGAAAGCAAGAGCCGAGTCAGACTGCGGGAACATCTTCTCCTGCAACTCCGACCGTTTCTTGTTGGTTTTTGGAGTCACGGCCTGGCACAGGTCGCAGGTGATGCAATCATGGTCCGGGCCCAGGCAGTGTAGGCAGCAATTGTGGGTGTCCATGACAGACATAGTTTGACTGCAGCGGTCACATTTTTTGAATCCGCTAGGAGACATGGTGGGAGACACCCGGCCAGTGTCAAAGACCCCCAGGCGAAAAAAGGGCACAAACGCCGGTCGAGGCAAGCCTATTCAAAAAAGGAGAAGGGAGCCGAGAAACGGTGCCAGCTCGAGGCAGAAAGAGAAACTGCTACGCCTTGATATCATGAAAGGCGGTATATAAGAAATGTTAAATAAATAAATAAATCGGGGAAAACCACGTTTTAAGGATAATTTTAGAGAGATTTTTCAGAGGAAACAGGACAAGCATCCGTTGGGCTCTGCAGAAAAAAGGAGACTGGGCAAGATGGCACCCTTGGACGGGAAGGAGACTACACATGTGTGTTAGTATTCCCAAAGGCTTTCTTTGAAAACTGGGGAAATGTTCTGCGCGGGCTCCGTTGGCGTTGACGTCACCCATATGTGAGGACTGATTTCCTACTTGTTCCTGAACAATATTTAAAGCATAATTTTTATTATAAAATATTCATATACCACTTTCCTGAAAGCCCCTTAAAAAATAAAAAAACAAAATACACAATGCTAAAAATAACAAACAAACATTAAACAACAGACACCGACAGGAAAACATGGCTGATACTATCTGCATTGTCACTCCCAGAGACCTTATGCAAAGCTCCTCATCCTCTCAAAACTGACACAATTAAAAAAAAAATTGTTTTCAATTTCCTTTGAAATGCCAGCAGAGACCCCTCAGACTGCAACTCCTCAGGCAGCTGGTTTCATAATACAGGCATTACCACTGTGAAAGCCTTTTTTCTCAGGGCATTTCTCATCTTTTTTTTTTTTTTTTTTTTTAAAGAAGGAAGAACCAAAAGCCTACAACTAGATCACAGAGGACGCGTCTGGAACATACCTCTCCAACAGTTTCAAAATCTTAAAAGCCAAACTCAGTAGCTTAAAATGAACACACTCCCGTATCGGGAGCCAGTGAAGATCATAAAATGCCGGCCAAACACTTCCACCCTCAATATCAGCCAAGCAATTCCACACAAAAAGTCTGGTGATAAACCCAACTCTGCAGCGGCGTATTATGCTAGTGTGAGCTCACAAACTTGAGGCTCTGATATATCACTTAAAAATAAAAACAACCAGGGCCGGCCCATCCATTTTGCGAGAATATTGTTCACACAGGGCCCCGTAGTTCACGGCGTCCTGCGCCAACATCATCTTGCATATTCGGCACTGACAGACTCAGCTTTAGAGGGCCCTGACTCACATCTGACAGCCGCTGAAGTGAAGAGCACCGTTTTTCTTCACTTCGGCAGCTAGTATAGGCCGCTGGTGCGCCAGAAGTCAAAGGGAATTTCCTGTTTCCTGGCACTCAGCGTGCTAGCAGCCTACACTAGAACAAAACTGCCAAAAGTGAAGAAAAACAGCGCTCTTCACTTTGCCAGATGTCAGAGCTGAGCCGGGGCCTGTTGGGAGCCCTCTAAAGCCAGTCAGACAGCTGTGGGGCTCTTCGGGGGGCGGGGCGCTAGGGCTGGAAATGGGCTGAGTGGGAGGGTCTTGGACTGGAAATGGGCTGATGGAGGGCCTAGGATTGGAAATGGGCTGATGGTGCGATAGGATAGGACTGGAAATAGCTGATGGGGGAGCTAGGATTGGAAAGGGGGCAAGGATTGGAAATGGGCTGATGAGGGGGGCTTGGACTGGAAATGGGCTGATGGGGGACTAGGACTGGAAATGGGCTGATGGGGGGCTAAGATAGGTCTGGAAATTTCTGAAGGGGGGCTAGGATTGGAAATGGGCAGATGGGGGGGGCTTGGACTGGAAATGGCTGATGGTGGGGCTTGGACTGGAAATGGCTGATGGTGGGCTAGGGTTGCAAATGGACTGATGGGGGGCTAGGACTGGAAATGGGCTGATGTGGGTGGATGGGAGAATGGGACTAGAAGGGAGCGGATGCTGGGTGGGGCTGGGGACTAGAAGGGAGCTGATGTTAGGGAAGGACTAGAAGGGGATGGGGCTGGGGGAGTGAGGATGGAGAGGGGAAAAGATATTTTGTATGGGAGGGAAAGCGTAGTTACTCACATAAGAACATAAGAACATAAGATATGCCATACTGGGTCAGACCAAGGTCCATCAAGCCCAGTATTCTGTTTCCAACAGTGGCCAAACTAGGTCATATGTACCTAACAGTTTCCCCAAGAGACACAAGTTCCACAATGCTTGTACTGGGTCAAGCATTGATATCTTCGGTCACTTCTTAATAATGGTTTATGGACCTTTCCTCCAGGAACTTGTCCAAACCTTTTTTAAACCCAGCTACACTAACAGCCTTTACTACATCCTCCGGTAACAAATTCCAGAGTTTGATTACACGTTGAGTGAAAAAATATTTTCTTTTATTAGTCTTAAATAGTTTACCCTGTAGCTTCATTGCATGTCCCCTAGTCTTTCTATATTCTGATAACGTAAACAATCGATCTACGTTTACCCGTTCCATTCCGTTCATTAATTTATAGACTTCTATCATATCTCCCCTCAGCCGTCTCTTTTCCAGTTTAAAGAGCCCTAACCTTTTTAGCCTTTCTTCATAGGAGTATCCTTCCATCCCCTTTACCATTTTGGTGGCTCTTCTCTGAACCTTTTCTAAAATCGCTATATCCTTTTTAAGATACGGCGACCAGAATTGCACACAATATTCAAGGTGCGGTCTCACCATGGAACGATATAGAGGCATTATAATATCTTTTGTTTTATTTTCCATTCCTTTCCTTATCATACCTAGCATTCTATTTGCTCTCTTGGCCGCCGCTGCACACTGGGCCGAGGGTTTTAACATGTTATCCACAATGACGCCTAAATCTTTTTCCTGGGTGGTGGTTCCTAATGTGGAACCTTGCATCGTGTAACCATAGTTTGGGTTGTTCTTCCCTAGGTGCATAACCTTGCACTTGTCCACATTAAATTTCATCTGCCATTTTGATGCCCAGTCTTCCAATTTATCAAGATCCTCTTGCAATTTTTCACAATCCTCTTGGGTTTTAACAACTTTAAATAGTTTTGTGTCATCTGCAAATTTGATAACCTCACTCGTTATTCCACTTTCCAGGTCATTTATGAATATGTCAAAAAGCAGCGGACCCAGCACAGATCCCTGGGGTACACCACTATTCACCTTTCTCCATTGGCAAAATTGGCCATTTAGCCCTACCCTCTGCTTTCTATCTTTTAACCAGCTCCTGATCCACAATAGTACACTGCCTCCTATCCCATGACTCTTTAGTTTTGCCAAAGGTCTCTGATGAGGGACCTTGTCAAAGGCTTTCTGAAAGTCCAGATACACAATATCAACCGACTCACCTGTAACAGGTGTTCTCCAGGGACAGCAGGAATCAGTCCTCACATATGGGTGACGTTGGTGCCGATGGAGCCCTCGTGCGGAGCAATTCCCCAGCTTTCAAAGAAAGCCTTTGGGATTGCATCACGCATGCGCGATCCCCTTCCCGCCCAAGGGTGCCATCTTGCTCAGTCAGATAACATAGCTAAAAAGACAGCAAACTGAGAAAAAAGTAATCAAAGGACTGCAACTCCAGGGGAGGAGGGAGGGTCGTGAGGACTGATTCCTGCTGTCCCTGGAGAACACCTGTTACAGGTGACTAACTATGCTCTCCAGGAACAAGCAGGAAGTCATTCCTCACATATGTGACTCCCTAGCTATAGGCTACCGAGAACCCATAGCTGAAAATGACTCTCTCTAGAAGAGTCGCAGCAGCAGTGACGTAGCCTGACCCCAAAGGGTCAGAGGGTAGGAGTTGCCTAAACCTCAAATAGGTTACGGAGTACTGCCTGACCGAAAACACTGTCCCACCAGGACTCCCTATCCAGGCAGTAATGGGCTGCAAAAGTCTGGCTTGAAGACCAAGTTGCGGCCCGACAGATGTCTGCCAACAGAACAGAGTGGTGGTTAGCCACTGAAGAGGCCTTAGCCCTGACAGAGTGGGCCGTGATTCGGCCCTGCAGCTGGAGGTCAACTGCCCTGTACGCCCAGGCAATGCAGTCTGCCACCCAGGTGGATAACGTGCGCTTGGAGACAGGTAGACCCAGTTTACCAGGGTCATAAGAGACGAGGAGCTGGGAAGTTCTCCGATGTCCCTGCGTATGTTCCAGGTAGAAGGCGAGCACCCTCTTACAGTTCAGGGTATGCAGAACCGCTTCTGCCCTGCTGGTATGTGGCCTGGGGAAGAAGGTTGGAAGAACCACCTCTTGGTTAAGGTGAAACGAGGAAATCCCTTTCGGGAGGAACTTGGGGTGAGTACATAAGACCACTCTGTTTTTGTAAAACCGTGTATACGGTCTATCTGATACTAAAGCTTGCAGCTCGCTCACACGTCAAGCAGACGTGAGTGCCACCAGAAAGAGTGCTTTCCAGGAAAGGAAGTGGAGATGACAGGTGGACATTGGTTCAAAAGGTGGGCAAGTAAGCCGCTGCAAGACCACATTTAAGTCCCACTCTGTAGCCAGTGGGCAAATTGGAGACTTCAAGATTAGGAGGCCTCTGAGGAATTGGGATACCAAAGGGTGAGCTGAAAGAGGTTGCCCGTCCACTGGAGAGTGGTTAGCTGATAATGCACTCAGGTGGACCCTGACAGAGTTAGACTTGAGGCCTAACTTTGAGAGGTGGAGAAAGTACTGCAATACCTGAAGTACTTGAAAAGTGAATGGGTTCTCCTCATTCTGGGCACACCACCCTTCAAATCTACGCCACTTGAACGCGTAGGACTTTCTAGTGGATTGCCTCCTAGAGGCCAGCAACACCTCCTCAACCTCCTTGGGAAGGAGTAGAGGAGCAAGTACTACCCTCTCAGCAGCCAGGCCATTAAGTTGAGGGATCTGAGATTGGGGTGTAGCAAGGAACCCTGTTCCTGGGTCAAGAGGTCGGGCTGCACCCCCAGTGGGAGTGGAATTTCGACTGCCAGTTGAAAGAGAAGAGGGAACCAAGGCTGTCTGGGCCACCTGGGGTCTACCAGGATGATTGAGGACTTGTCTCGAAGAATCTTGAACAGAGTGCATGCCACCAAGGGCGTGGGTGGGAACGCATAGAGAAGGCCCTGTGCCCACGAGATCAGGAAAGCATCCGCCGCCACGCTCAGCGGATGCGGCTGCCTCAAACAGAACCGGGGCAAATGATGGTTTTGCGGACTGGCAAAGAGATCTATGGATGGGAGACCCCAACGGTTGAAGATCTGCTGGGCTACCCCCCGGTTCAGTTGCCATTTGTGAGGCTGAAGAATCCTGCTCAACTTGTCGGCCAGGAGGTTATCCTGACCTGGCAGATAAACTGCCTTGAGGGACATGTGATGTGCCACTGCAAAAGAGCAGAGGTCCAGAGTTTCCTGACAGAGGATGCGAGATCCTGTGCCCCCCTGTTTGTTGATGTAGAACATCGCTACATGATTGTCTGTATCAGCACCGACTGATGTGCAAGAAGATGACAGAAGGCTTGAAGAGCTAGGCAGATGGCTCGAAGCTCTAGAAGACTGATCTGAAGCGCGGACCACAGACCCTCAGTGCATGAACTCTGGCAATGGGCACCCCAGCCCAGCAAGGAGGCATCTGTCGTCAGCACTCTGGTGTGAGAGGGAGGTTGGAATGGTACTCACTGAAGCAAGTTGGGGGGCTGAAGCCACCATTGCAAGGCAATCATCAGTAGCTTTGAAATCGCTACTCTGTCTCTGAGGCGGCCAGTGGCTTGCATCCACTGGTCTCTGAGGCTCCATTGAGCTGTGCGCATGTGGAATTTAGCATATGGAGTCACATGCACCGTGGAGGCCATGTGGCCCAGGAGGCGTAGGAAGACCCTTGCGGAGACTTGAGGTTTGTGCTGGACCTGCTGTACCAAGTCCAGCAACCACCTTGCCCTGTCCAGCGGTAGGTAAGCCCTTGCCTGAAGAGTGTCCAGTCTTGCCCCTATGAACTCCAAGTTCTGAGTGGGGAGTAAAGTGGACTTTTCGTGATTTATAACAAACCCTAGGTGCTGGAGCAAGGTGACTGTATGAGCAGTGGCCTGCTGTGCCTCCTGTGCCGACTGGCCCCTGATGAGTCAGTCGTCCAGGTACGGAAAGACGAAGACTCCCTGGCCTCGGAGGAAGGCCGCCACCACTGCTAGGCATTTGGTAAATACTCTGGGAGCGGAAGCTAGGCCAAAGGGAAGCACCTTGTACTGGAAATGGTTTCCTCCGACCACAAATCTAAGGAGCAAATCCAGTCTCCCTGGTGGAGGTAAGGCAGTAGGATCCCAAGGGCAAGCAACTTGAACTTTTCCCTAACCAGGAACTTGTTCAGATTTCGCAAGTCCAGGATGGGGCGTAGGCCTCCTTTTCTTTTTGGTATGAGGAAATACCTGGAGTAGAAGCCTTGCCCCTGCAGGTGGTGGGGCACCGGTTCCACCGCCTGATCCTTTAGCAGACCTGTCAACTCCTGCAGGAGGTGGTTCCTGTGAAGAGGGGGCCTGAGAGGCTCTCCTGGGAAAAAGGAGGTGGGCACCTGGTTGAAATGAAGTAAATAGCCCTACTGGACTACTTTCAAAATACAGGCGTCGGTAGTAATGGCTGGCCACCTGTGAGCGTACAGGGCCAAATCACTGGTGGGAGAGGAGCTATGCAATAGGAGTCAAAAAACCCCTCCCGGCTGGGTAGGAGCCGGAGCTGGAGACTTGGGGGTCCTCGGCTTACATGGGCCATGCCCCTGTCCTCTGGCCTGCTGCTCCAGTTGGGGAGCTGGGGTGGCCTGGTAAGTGGGGTAGTTTCTGTAAGCCGTACCCTTCCTCGGGAAAAGGGGCTTTTTCCCCGAGGCCTTCTTCTTGTGAGAAGGTGCAGATGTCTTTTTCAACAATCTTGTCCGGGTCAGGTACTCAAGACTCGATTTCTGTAGCTTTCTCAGTCATGGGTTTGCCGAAGAGGTTGTCTCCTTAGCACGTGACATTGACCAACTTGTCCTGAACCCATGGCTCCAGGTCCAACGACATGAGCCAGGCCTGACGACGTGCACCAATGCCGGACACAGCTACTCGGGCCAAAGCCTCAAAGCCGTCGTAAGCTGCTCGAGACATGAACTTCGAGCACTCTTGGATACCTGTGGACAAGGCTTTGAAGTGCTGCAAGGGTTCCTCACATAGACCAGCCGAGAACCCGGCAATCTCCTTTGCCAGGTCCCGCAAGTACATGCTCATGTATAGCTGGTAAGTTTGGACACAGCATGACAGCATAGAGCCCTGGTAGCACTTTCTGCCGAGGGCATCCAGGTTCCGGGCCTCCCGGCCGGGAGGCACCGAGGAGTGCGTCTTTTGGCTCTTCAGTCATTGCATGGCCGATTCCACAACCATGGAGTTGTGCGGCAGCTGAGCTTTCTGAAACCCAGGACTCTTGCGGACTCGATAGATGGAATCGACCCACTTGCTGAGCACCGGCATCGAGGCCGGGGACTCCCACATGCGGAGCATCAGCCGTTCCAACATCGGAGGTACAAGTACAGTAAGGGCCTCCTTCGGGGGAGAGTCATACTGGAGGGCATCGAGCTCCTGGGCTCAAGGCTCCTCCTCGGCGTCTGCAGGGAATGCCAAAGCCTTGGCCATGTCCCTGACGAAGTCCGAGAACAGAGTGTCCTCCAGAGGGGACCTATTCCGAGGCTCCGAACCCTGAGAGTCCGATGGGATACACCAGGTTCGGTAGGTGTCTGGGGAGTCTTCCTCCTCCGTCTCCCACGCCGAGTCCTCTGAGGAGGACTCAATGGGCTCCAGCCTCGAGGGCTTCGAGCCCGACCGCCCTGATGCTGAGGGCACCGGCGTCAACGATCTTGGTCCCGAACGGGAGGTCGAGGGGGACCTTGGCCGAGGATCGACTCGAGACCGGATCGACTCAAGGATCGGCTCGGTTCGGCCTCCGGTGTCGACGTCGACATCGAAGTCCCAGTGGTTTTGGCGGATGGACCGGCGAGACCGGCCATCAGCTCCTGCTGCTGCTCCATAAAGGCAACCATACTGATCTCCACGGCAGCCAACCTGAGACCGAGCTCAGAAGGCTCCGCAGCTCCCGGCTCGGGTCCAGACGTCATCAGGCCCGACGCCGGCTCTCCCAGAGGAGAATCCACGAGGACAACAGAAGTTACCTTGTCCGATGTCTCCGGCTCCTTGCGAGGTTGTTTAGCCAGGCACTCCGACTCCGAGGACCCGGGGCGGCGGTCCAGGCTCCACGGCCTGGAACCCGAGGGCCCAAGCTGATCAGAGGCATCCAGCAACACCGCCCTCACGAGTTTCTTCTTCCTCCAGTGTTCCCTGGAGGGAGACCCCTGCTCATGCTCTGGCTCCGATTCCCGAGATGTCAAGGCTTCTGACGAGGTCAGGGCCGAGGCATCGGAGGCAGCAGTCATGTGTGTCAGTGAGAGACATCAACTTCTTACACCTATCACACTTTTTAAACCCGCTGGCAGCCATCGGGGAAAAAAGGGCCCCTGTGAGGTCAAACGACCAGGCTGCCAGTGAAAAATAAAAAGAGCGCGAACGCTAGTCACGAAGGACAAAAACGAAAAATATATCCGGACTCAATACCGGTGTACCAAACCGAAGGCGGGAAGGGGAACCGGTGTCAAACCGGGAAGCTGAAAAAAATAAATCAACTTTTCTACTTTTTCCACGGTGAAAACAGGACCACGTCCGTTGGGCTCCGCAGAAAAAAGACGACTGAGCAAGATGACACCCTTGGGCGGGAAGGGGACCGCGCATGCGCGATGCAATCCCAAAGGCTTTCTTTGAAAGCTGGGGAATTGCTCCGCATGAGGGCTCCGTCGGCGCCAATGTCACCCATATGTGAGGACTGACTTCCTGCTTGTTCCTGGAGAAGAAAAATCTATGATTGGCCAGGTACTGGAAGAGTAAGTGGGGATTGAGGATGGAGGGCTGAAATTTGAGTTGATGAAAAAGGAATAAAAAAAGAAATGGAGGAAAGAGCAGAAGGGGAAAGATTCAGTATGTTAAAGCAGATTTAGAGAATGCATGGAAAAAAACTAGAAGAGAGAAGAAAGACAAATGGACAGCAGACAATGAAGAGTTAGCAAAAATCACAAAGAAACCAGAAGAAAGTGACTGGAGCAATTGCAACTGAAAAATAAAATGCCCAAACAAAAGGTAGAAAAATACTTTCTTATTTTGAATTTATTAACTGGAATACGTCAACTCTGGGAAACGTGCATCGTTAATGTCTTTGCGTTTTGTTTAGTACAAGAGGAAATTAATTTATAGCTTTATTTCTCCAGTGATGTTGCACATTCCAAGTTTGGCTTTTGGGGTTCCCAGTTTAATTATTATCTTCCTATTTCTAAAATGTGATCCCTTGTTCTTTGTTTAGTGATGGTCTATGTTCTGCATGTGTAACCGAGCTGAGGTATTCTGTACATGCAGTTTCTATTTGACAGTGCCACTTGTTCTCTTTCCCCAGTAGGAGATGTATTAGTATTCTCTGAGATGTATTGGTTTAATATTTGCAGTGTTGCCTTTTGATAGATAGGGTATGGTGCTTTGTGAATCCTGGTAGTGATGTTATGATACGACAGGTTTGCTATGGGTTCTAAATGGACAACGTTTGTAGTACTTCTTAATGAGCCTGGTGGTTGGCACTGGAGTATAGTAATGTAGAAATCTGGTAGTCTTTCTTTATACACATTAAGAGGCATGTATACTAAAAGTTACTGCATGTTAACATTATGCAAATGTTTATGCAAATGAGGCCCCTTAAGCAAATTAGGTCCTGCAATGAGTCTCTGCACATGGCCCCACACCCCTCTTGGGCCGCCCCTTAAAATAACAGTAGTAAGATGGGAACTAAGGTAGCATGTGGTTACTCTATCAGAAATGGACTCAGATGAGGAGAAGTAGGCCAAGCTCCTGGGTGTGGACTTGGCGGTAGCAAAGACTAATATTTGGCAGTGGATGTCCAAGCTGCACACGAAGACTGCATCCTTTGTTCAAGGAGCTCAAAAGACTTTGCTGGGATATAAATTTTATCCAGGAGAGCATGCCTTAGGAATAAAATCACCAGATATACTGTGCCTCTGGTAAAGAAGGAACTAAAACAGGGGGACATGACCATTTTGTTATGACATGGAAGTTCTAGGAGTCCAAAAAGATAAGGAAAGGCAGTTCGTAGCAGTTAAAGATTCAATTAGTGAAGATTGAGTATCTCTATTGGCCAATATGCCCCAAATCAGGAGCATAGTGAGAGTTGTGGCTAACTCAATTTCTAGAGTGTAGAGTTATTATGGGTGGGCATCTTAACTTGATGCTAGAACTGCATTTAGATCAGTCTGGGGAGAGAGGAGAGAAAAATAGGGGTCTTAGGAAGAAACATTTTGACTTAATATTGTTGTGGCAGCACTGTTCCCTCTAAGCTGTGCGCGTGTACACACCTCGCCGAGCGAGCGCACATACTTTACAAGAGAGCGCACAAAATTTACGGCTCTGATTCTGATAGAAAACAACACAGACGTCTTAAAATTTAAAAGTTATGATTGTAATTACTAGAAATTTCCCGCTTCATTTAGTAATTGTCTATTTTCATTTAATTTGATTAAAATCAATGTGGTGTACATACTGTATTCTGACGTGTGGTCAAATTTTAAAGTATATAACTCCAGCGTCGTCATGTGGCGCACAAATATTTAACCTTCCTTCAAAAGCTGCACACAGCTGATATTTTATGCACACAGCCTACAGAAAATTAGAGGGAACATTGTGTGGCAGGTGGTTAATTGCTGGTGGTTACAGCCCCCAGGCCGGCAACAGTATTCTTTCTCCAACTCATGAAGCCTCTTCTTACCTTCATTGATCCTGGTTGATCAGAACTTTCAGTCGGCTGTGACAGAGACCAAAAATGAGCTCATCATCTGGTCAGACCATGGCACTATTTGTATTTCGCTGCATGGGTTGGGGGACAGCAGGAGAGGGGGTAGTGGAGACTGAATGATAACTTGATGTGTGATAACCAAGTAGTGGATGAGGTAGAAAAAAACATCGAGGAATATTTGACGCTAATGGAAAGGTGAGTCTAGGGATAGTTTGGGACAGCGTAAAGGCTGTTCTACGTGGGAAATTGATCGTGTGGGCAACAAAGAGGAGGAAGTGTAGGGGGCAGGATTTTGAGAGATGCTATGAGCAGGTCCAGGAATGAAAGGAGCAGCATGTGAAGGAGGGATCCCGAAGGGTTCAATTGGCCTTGGAAGAGACTAAAACATAGGTAAAGGCTGACTGTGTGCTTGGCATGACGTGGCTCCTTGCTCCTAGTTGGACGGTATAAAAATCACATACATACGTACATAAATAAAATAAATACATTCCCAGTTCATAATCTTTTTAAAATTTATGATTCAGTTCTTCCAAGACTTTCTCTGACTATGTGTGATTTTTATACTGCCATATCAAGAATCAGCGGTTTACATAAAACAACTGAATTACATTGAACAAGGTAGTGATGACATATAACTAACAAACGATCAGAGATATATACGTGATTTGAATACCAGAAAACTATTTACAATTAGTCTAAATTGCTGGCTTGTAGTCTTAGGGCACAAATGACTGAAAGCGCAGTTTAAAGATCTAGGGCATAGCAGGGGGACTTGGGCAGTGGAGGATACAGATATCCAGAAGGAGTTTGTGTCCTTTTATCAAGAAGGGAACATTCTAGAGGAGGAGATTCAAGGGTATTTATTTATTATTATTATTTATTACAATTTCTTATATACCGCACTATTGTCAGCGCGGTTTACATACAACCAAATGACCATAACAAACTGTTTGGCTTCACATAGAACAGGAGAAAACAACTTGGATAACATGTTTATGCTTTACATAGAACAGGAGTAATAACTTGGATAAACGGGGAATGCAAACTAAACTACTTACATAGGTACACTGAGACCGAGTATTGGGAATTCAGTGTGAACATGTGTACAATGGAGTTGATATATTAACTTGAGGGGGTGAGGGAGAGGCACTTATGTAGTGGTAGGGTTAATCTGGTAGTATTGAGTAAATAAATGGGATTTGAGAGCCTTTCTGAATTTTGATAGGTCAGTAATTGCACGGATGCCTGGTGGTAATGCGTTCCAACATTTTGGGGCATAGATACTAAATGCCCTGTTAGATGTTGCGGTTGTGTACTTTGTTGAAGCCTTTGGAATTACTAGCACATTTGTAGATGGGGTTCTCCTTGTTCTGTTGGGAGGAGCTGGCTGGATGATGTTGGTTAAAGAGGGGGAGGTGATGCCATGGATAGATTTGAAGGTGAGTAACAAAGATTTGAATGTAAGCCTTCCTTGAACGGGGAGCCAATGAAGTTGTATTAGGATAGGCGTTATATGGTCGCATCTTGCTGCTCCTACTAAGATTCTGGCTGCGGCATTCATGGCAAGTTGCAAAGGATTTAGAGATGATTGAGGGAGACCTTGGAGAATAGCGTTGGCAAAGTCAAAGTGTGGTAAGATAAGTGCTTGGTATATTGTCCGGAAGTCTTCAGTGCTTAGAAGGGATTGCAGGTGTCTGAGTGACCGGATTTTGAAGTATACGGCTCTGACTATGTTGGATATATGGGTGTTCATATCTAGTCGTTGGTCGAGGGTGACCCCTAAGTACCGAATTGCTGATTTGGTTTGGAGCTCAGCTTCTTTAACTTTTATATGAGTTGGGGGGCAGAATTTCTGGTCTCTGGTGATGAATAGCACCTCAGACTTTTTGTGTTGGATCCTGAGGTTTTGTGATAGGAGCCATTCGGAGACTGTATTGAAGCATTCAATCAGTGGCGAAAGGTCCATTTTTTCTGTGGAGAATGGCATAAATAGGAGGATGTCATCAGCATAAATTAGACAGTCGACCTTGAATGATTCGATAATGTTGAAAATAGGTTGCATGTAAATATTAAATAATAGAGATGAGAGGGAAGACCCTTGGGGGACGCCTTGTCGCTGATGGAAGGGTTCGGAAGATCTTGAACCTGATTTTACATGCTGCCATCTGCCATCAAGGTACGATCTGCACCAATCGAGGGCGACGCCACTTATGCCCTTTTCTTTTAGTCGTTCTATTAGCAGACCATGGTGTACAGAGTCAAAGGCTGCCGCAATGTCTATAAAGATGAGGGCGAAACCTTGATGGATGTTGTCGATACCTGTGACGATTTTATTGAAGAGAGAGGTAAGTAGGGTTTCGACGCCATGGTATTCCCTGAAGCCATGTTGCCGATGGTCTAGTGGGGAGGCTAAATCTATATGGTCTTGGAGTTGCCTTTGTGCTTCCTTTTCGATTATTTTGGCTAATAGAGGTATACTGGCTATTGGATGCAGTTTAATTTCTTAGGCTATTTGATAACATTAAGACCAAGCTGGATAAACCCATAATCACTCTTGAAGTTCAGAGAGTCATTCAAGGATTGGTGAATGAGGTTTAGATGGGCTTACAGCCTGTTTTTTTAAGAAGTTTAGCAGACAATTGATTCTGTTGTTGGTGGATATTTTCAATGGACTGTTAGAAACGGAAGATTTTCTGCCTTCTATGCAGATGGGGGATATATTATCAAAACCCAATATGCATAGCTACTCACCTGTAGAAGGTGTTCTCTGGGAACAGCAGAAATCATACCTCACATATTGGTGATGTCATTGATAGAGCCTGAACTGAACGCTCCCTGGCTTCTAAAGGAGGCTTTTTGGAGGTCAGCCACATATGCATGCCTGCCTTCCTGCCCGAAGGAGCCATCTTGCCTCAGTATGATGACATAGCATAATCAAGTCAAAAAAGAAAACAACTCCAAGGGGAGGAGGAAGGATAGTGAGGACTGATTCCTGCCATTCCTGGAGAACATCTGCTATAGGTGAGTAAATATGCTTTCTCTGGGACCAAGCTGGAAATCAGTCTTCACATATGGGACTCCCTCAGCTACAGACCACCGAAAAAACCTGTAAAAAAAACAATTGAGCAACCAGAAAAAAACAACCGAGAACAGCAGCATGAGTAATCGCTGAAAGGTTCTGAGAGTCTGCGTCCAGCACAGACATCAACAGCGGGTTGACTCTATGGTAGCCTGACGGACGAAGGGCCAGTGGGAAGGAGTTGCCTTAATTTCCAAATAGGTGCCATAGTATGGCTTGGCCAAAGTTGCTGTCATGTCAGGAATCTCATCCAGATGGTAATGAGCTGTGAAGGTGTGGACGGAAGACCATGCAGCAACCCTACAGATCTCCTCCATGGAGAGAGAACACAAGTTGGCTACCAAAGCAACCATAGCTCAGACGTTGTGAGCCGTGACATGGTGTTCAAAACTCAGACCAACTTCAGCATACTCGAAGGAGATGCAATCTGCAACCCAAAGTGAAAGGGTATGCTTCGAGACTACCACACCCAGCCTATTAAGAACATAAGAACATAAGATATGCCATACTGGGTCAGACCAAGGCCAATCAAGCCCAGTATTCTATTTCCAACAGTGGCCAATCTAGGTCATATGTACCCAGCAGTTTCCCCAAGGGACACAAGTTCCACAAGGCTTGTATTGGTTCAAGCATTGATATCCTGGGTCCCTTCTTAATAATGGTTTATGGACCTTTTCTCCAGGAACTTGTCCAAACCTTTTTTAAACCCAGCTACACTAACAGACTTTACTACATCCTCTGGTAACAAATTCCAGCGTTTGATTACACGTTGAGTGAAAAAATATTTTCTTTTATTAGTCTTAAATAGTTTACCCTGTAGCTTCATTGCATGTCCCCTAGTCTTTCTATATTCTGATAAGGTAAACAATCGATCTACGTTTACCCGTTCCACTCCGTTCATTAATTTATAGACTTCTATCATATCTCCCCTCAGCCGTCTCTTTCCCAGGTTAAAGAGCCCTAACCTTTTTAGCCTTTCTTCATAGGAGTATCCTTCCATCCCCTTTACCATTTTGGTGGCTCTTCCCTGAACCTTTTCTAAAATCGCTATATCCTTTTTAAGATACGGCGACCAGAATTGCACACAATATTCAAGGTGCGGTCTCACCATGGAACGATATAGAGGCATTATAATATCTTTTGTTTTATTTTCCATTCCTTTCCTTATCATACCTAGCATTCTATTTGCTCTCTTGGCCGCTGCTGCACACTGGGCAGAGGGTTTTAACATGGTATCCACCATGACGCCTAAATCTTTTTCCTGGGTGGTGGTTCCTAATGTGGAACCTTGCATCGTGTAACCATAGTTTGGGTTGTTCTTCCCTAGGTGCATAACCTTGCACTTGTCCACATTAAATTTCATCTGCCATTTTGATGCCCAGTCTTCCAATTTATCAAGATCCTCTTGCAATTTTCCACAATCCTCTTGGGTTTTAACAACTTTAAATAGTTTTGTGTCATCTGCAAACTTGATAACCTCACTCGTTATTCCACTTTCCAGGTCATTTATGAATATGTCAAAAAGCAGCGGACCTAGCACAGATCCCTGGGGTACACCACTATTCACCTTTCTCCATTGGGAAAATTGGCCATTTAGCCCTACCCTCTGCTTTCTATCTTTTAAACCAGTTCCTGATCCACAATAGTACACTGCCTCCTATCCCATGACTCTTTAGTTTTGCCAAAAGTCTCTGATGAGGGACCTTGTCAAAGGCTTTCTGAAAGTCCAGATACACAATATCAACCGACTCACCTTTGTCCACCTGATTATTCACTCCTTCAAAAAAACATAACAGATTAGTAAGACAAGATCTTCCTTGTCTAAAGCCATGTTGGCTGTCTCCCATTAGGTCATCTGATCACTATGGTGCATTCATCTTAAACAGCTTTCAAAAAAGAAGCTTCAGTGTCACTATTCTTATATATTAAACCAACCGGTTTCTTAAGGTCTCAGACTCCTTGTAGCACAGCTAGCAGACAAAGTCTTACTGCTAATGCTTAATCGCATCAATGACCTTATTTATAGACCCCGGCTTGTATTTTTCTCCCACACCGCTTAAGCTCCGTTCCTCCGTTCTTCTAAATGGCATTTGAATATTCATACACAAATATCAACAGCTGGCTTATCAAATGTATCACTTAGCTGTGATGTTTTCACTCTCCGGAGTTTAACTGCGATATATATCTGCAATCCCAAAGATCCCGACGCTGTTACGGGGCACCTCTGAGGCGTTTCACTGCCTACAGTTTCTTCAAGGGATCTTATTTAACACCCTCATCGTGCTCTAAAAATAAACGTGACAACTTCTCAGCTATCATGCTCTGTGAACTTAAAAATTGACTTTATATTTTATAAAGTGTTAAATATAGCTAAAAAAAATGTCTTTTATTTCACTCACTAGATATCGATGCTGCCCGCGTTTTGCTGCTCTTTAGATTTCATCTGTCTTGACGTGGCCTTTCCTCCCAAAAAAACGCCGCGCATGCGGGTTATCCTACTGCCCACAATCCTTATAGCGACTGAAGCAATCAAATTGTCATAAACCCAGCTGATCATCGCTCTTCATACAGATTTAAAGATGGCACGTTATGTGATGTCAGTAGGGTTTCTCCTAAATTCACTTAAATGTAACTTAAATGTCTCAGACACCACAGCAATTGATTTAACTTCATATACAGGTCCTCCAATCTATCGCAATGTTCAATCCTGACGGAATCACTGTATCTAATTTAAAAATCCACTGCTGTTACTTCTTTAGAAGAGTTTCATCCAGTGTTCTACCCCCTTGACCTGCTGTCACTTGCTCAATTACTACACAGCTAAGTTGATCGAAGGTGTGACCCACCGCCATACAATGCGGAACCATTGGTGCTTCCATTCTGCCACATTTCAAGCGACTTCTATGTTCTTTCAATCTCACTTTCAATGGGCGTAACGTTTTTCCAATATACCATAGTCCACAAGGGCATTGAATCCCATATATTACCGCTTTTGACTCACAAGTAGTGTGAGACCGAAGTTTGTACACTGTCTGCTTGTAAACAAACGTGGCAGTTTCTAACATGATTGGGCATATGTCACAGTGGCCACATTTTTTGTGACTACCACTGCTTACTTGTGATACCAGGGGGGGGAAGAGTCGCTGGACTTAACCAATCTTTTAGGGTGCGTCCTCTTCTCCATACACAGCGAATTCGTTTATCTGTTAATCCAGGAACCGTTCTAAGGACATTTTTGTGTTTATTCACAATGTTTTGTATTGAATTGCTAAGCGGGGAAAATCCTGTCACTAGATTGACATGAGTAGAATCCTTTTGTGTCGTCTGCTTACCTGGTTATCTAGTGACAGGATTTTCCCCGCTTAGCAACTGCAAGCTTCTTCTCAAATTCTCCCTTTGTCTGCCTTATCAATGCCTTGCATTTGACTTGCCAGTGCTTGTGCTGTTTCCAGGTTTCGTCGTTTGGCTCTTTTTTCCATTTCCTGAAAGATGCTTTTTTGGCAACAACAGCCTCTCTGACCTCACCTTAAAACCATGCTGGCAGTTTTTTGGACTTCCTTCTACTTTTCTTAAAGCGTGGAGTACAGCTGGTCTGGGCTTCCAAGATAGTATTTTTCAACAACAGCCAAGCCTGATGTACGTCTTTAACCTTTGCAACTGCTCTTAGTTTTTTCTTAACTGTTTTCCTCATTTATCATAGTCTCCCTTTCGAAAGTTAAAAGGTAGTACTGTGGATTTCCTTACTATCCCTCCTCCACTAATTAAATCAAAGGCGATCATGCTATGATCACTATTGCCAAGTGGCCCCAACAACCTTATCTCTTGCACTAGATCTGGTGTTCCACTAAGGATTAGGTCTAATATGGCTTCCCCTCTGGTCGGTTCATGAACCAGCTGCTCCAAGAAGCAGTCATTTATTTCATCTAGGAACTTTATCTCCCTAGCATGTCCTGACGTGACACTGACCCAGTCGATACCGGGGTAGTTGAAATCACCCATTATTATTACTGTGCTGTAACTTTTGTTAGCTTCCTTGATTTCTTTGAGCATTTCATCATCCATTTGGTCATTCTGGCCAGGTGCTCGATAGTACACCCCCACTGCCATTGCCTTCCCCCTTTTACATGGAATTTCAATCCATATAGATTCTACAGCAGATTTTGTTTCCTGCAAAACTTTAATCCTTTCTGACTCAATGCCCTCTCTAACATAGAGAGCAACCCCTCCACCAATTTGATCAGCTCTATCATTACGATATAGTTTGTACCCAGGTATCACAGTGTCCCACTGGTTGTCCTCCTTCCACCATGTCTCTGATATTCCAATCATATCTAACCTTTCATTTAGTGCTATATATTCTAACTCTCCCATCTTATTTTTTAGACTTCTAGTATTTGCATACAAGCATTTTAGAGAATGTATTTTATTCATATTAATTTGGCTATTGTTAGACATGGGTAATTTAGGATCTTTAAGCTCTGTCTGCTCCATACTTTAGGGCATTTGGGCTACTTTACTCTTTTTATTTATTTATTTATTTATTTAAAGTCTCTTTTATACCGCGCTATTGACATCAGCGCGGTTTACAGTGAACATTAAACTACACATCTCAGATTGCTGATTTGTGTTTTGTGGAACCTCTCTGCTTTTGGTAGTATCTCTGCTTTTGGTAGTATTGCGGTCAAAAGAGACAAAGAGCTGGGATGAAAGGCAGTGAGCTTTTGTATGTTCAAGGTAGAACACCAGTGCTCTCTTACAATCAAATGTGTGTAGAGCGGCCTCAGCCCTGCTGGTGTGAGGTATGAGGAAAAAAAGTGGGCAGTACCACCAACTGATTAAGGTGAAAGGCAGAAATCACAATAGGAAGAAACTAAGGGTGAGTCCAGAGGACCACTCTATTTTGATGAGACCTCATGTATGGAGGATGTGTCACTAGCACGCGGGGTTCACTGACTCTGCACACAGAGGTGAACGCTACTAAGAAAATGACCTTCCATGTGAGATATCTGAGCGTACAAGAGCTGAGTGGCTCAAAAGGGGCAGAAATCAGCCACCCGAGCACCACATTAAGATCTCATGTCACAGGCAGGGGCTTAATTGAAGGCCGAGATGGCAAGAGACCTTTCATAAAGCAACTTACAAGGGGATGCACAGAAACGAGCTTACACGATGGTAGGCTGCTACTGCACTGAGATGCACTCTCACAGAGTTTGATTTGAGGCCCAAGTTGGACAGGTGGAGCAGGTAAGTGAGCAAGGGCTCCACTGAACAAGAAAAGGGGTTCAGCGCCTTGACTGCGCACCACAGAGAAAATCTGTGCCATCTGAAAGCATAGGAACAATGTGTGGAGTCCTTGTGAGAAGCCAGGAGGACACTTTCCACATTGGCTGGTATGTGGAGCTCTGCGAGAAATACATACTCGGCATCCATGCCGTGAGAGTAAAGGAGTGGATGCTGGAGTGAAGAGGAGATCCCCCATCCTGGAATATCAGATCTGGATAATTAGCCTCTGAGACAGACAGAGGAGCAGAGGGAACCATGGCTGGTTGGGCCAATATGAGGCAATGAGGATCATGGTAGCCTTGTCGTTCTGGAGCTTGAAAAGGGTCCTGGCCACCAGAGGAGTTGGTGGATAGGCATAAAGCAGTCCCTCACTCCAATCCAGCAGAAAAGCATCAGAAGCCATTCGACTGCTGCATGGAAATCTGGAGCAGAACTGTGGCACCTGGGCATTGTCTGGTGACGCAAAGAGGTCTATGCTCGGAGTGCCCCACATCCAGAAGATATGTCTGACAACTCGATTGTTGAGGGTCCACTAGTGCAGCTGAGGGATTTGGCTGAGTCAATCCACTAAGACATTGAGCTCCCCCAGCAGATACACCACTCGGAGAAATATGCTGTGCAAAATGGCAAACCTCCAGAGATGCACTGTCTCCCAGCAGAGAAGATACAAGCCCGTGTCCCCCTGCTTGTTGATGCAGAACATTGCTACTTGGCTGTCAGTCTCAATGAGGACAACCTAGTTGGCAAGCTGCTCTCGAAATACCCTGAGTGCATTGGAACTGGCACGGAGTTCCAGGAGGTTGATCTGGGGGAGACTTGTCCAGAGGCTCTGTGTTCAGAGACCATCAAGATGGGCTCCCCAACCCATTTTAGAGGCATCTGTAGTCAGAACCCTCTGATGCAGAAGAACATGGAAGGAAAGTCCCTGGTGAATATTTTGGGGTTTGAGCCACCAAGAGAGGGACTGCTTGAGTGGCTGAGCTACAGCCACTTTGTCCCAGAGGCGCCCCATAACATGGGGCCACAGCGTACATAGAGTCCACTGCGCTTGCCTTATCTGCAGATGGGCAAGTGGAGTGACATGAACAGTGGAGGCCATGTGACCGAGAATGTGCAGCATCCCTCTGGCTGCGGTGAACGGATGGCTCCGTACTTCTCTGGCTAGGTGGATGAGCCGCAGGGCTCGATCCTCGGGTAGGTACGTCCCACCCACGGTAGTATCTAGGAGGCACCCCAATGAACTTGAGGTGCTAAGCGGGTTGCAGATGACAAAGCCCAGATTCTCGGGCAGCTGAATGGTGATCCTTGCGGAGCACCAGACCTTGTCCGGCATACGAACCTTGATCAACCAGTCGTCCAGGTTGGGTTGCAGCGTAGGCTATGACTTCTGGGGCTTGGAGCGGTGGTGCTGATACTGGCCCTGACCGTTCTGCTGCTGCCCCTGCTGAGAGCCATAAGGCTGATATGGTGGGTAGCTTGCATAGTACTTCCTCTGCTTGGGATAGAAAGGCTTCTTTCCCAAGGTTTTCTTCTTAGAAGGGTTACCCATCTTACAAGAAAGTCTATTCATTGTTAACTGCTCCCGCTCCAGCTCTCCAGCCTTTCTTCTATGGGCTTGCCGAAGAGGTTCTCGCCTCAGCAGGGGACATCCACCAGCTTGTCCTGCACTCAATGTTCTAAGTTAGAAGACTGCAGCCAAGCTAGGTAGTGAACTCCAATGTCCACGGTGGTCACCTGGGCCACTGACTCAAAGTCATCATAAGCCGCCCTAGTCATATATTTTGAGCACTCTTTCACCCTGAAAAAAAGCCCACGGTAGCGTTCAGCCCATTCCTCTGGAACAATAATCGAGAAATCAGCCAGATTGCCCACTAGATCCCCAAGGTGCATACCCATGTAGAGTTGATAGGCCTGAATGCAGGCCACCAAAATGGAATCCTGGTAGCACTTTCTGCCAATGCCATCCAAGGGCCTGGCCTTCTTGTGTGGGGGCACGGAGGAGTAGGTCTTAATGCTCTTGATTCTCTGCATGGCCAACTCCATGGCCATATAATTGTGCAGGAGCTGTGGTTTCTCAACGCCTGGGCTCTTGTGGACTTGATACATGGAGTCCAGCTGCCTTCTCACCGGGGGCACAGTGAGGGGAGTCTTCCACACTCAAAAACAGCAGCCGCTCAAGGATCTTGTGAACGGGAACCATACTAGCATCCTTGGGGGGTGAAGGGTACTGAAGGATCTCCAACTCTTCCACCCAGGGCTCCTCCTCCACCTAAATGGAAAAAGGCAAGGCCTTGGCCATGTCCCTTACAAATTCATGGAAGGAGATATCTTCTGGTGGGGACCTCCGGTATAAGGGGATGTCTCAATGGTGATTGGGCACCGGGGATTCCTCCTTGGTTTCCAATTCATTAGAATCAAAGTCTGTGAGAAAATCGAAATACCGACGCGATTCCTCATGGCGTCAATGGTGAGGGTAGGATGGAGTAAGAGGCTCTGGATAGTCCGACCCGGAGGCGATCAGAGGGGAACCCCGAGGCACCAAGTGGGACTTTGTTCGCCTATCCGAGCCATCACGCCAGCTGGGGAGTGTACGGAGCTCCAGGATGTGCTTCACCCCCGACAGGAAAGCCCCCACTATGGACGAGGCCACCCTCGACATCGAGTAACCCGATGGTATCGGGTCCCAAGCAGCCCTAGACACCAACGAACCCGAGGGCATTGAGTTCTGGGCAGCCTGTGAGGCCAGGAACACAGCCAAGCTATGCTTGAGGGCCTGTATGTGCTCAGTTAGGAGCTCGGTGTCCAAAAGTTGAGGAACTGGAGCAGTAACTGCGGACTCCGGTGCCGGTACTCTCATTGAGGACTCCATGATGGTGACAATATTGGGAGTCACCCAATGGTCCCCCTAGACCTTGGGAGGCAACTCCTCCCACTGGGGCAACTTAGGCTGGGAGTGGTCTCCTTCGCCCTCAGAATCTCACCGAGGGGGACTGCGATGCCGATGACTGTGGGACTTATCTTGGATCTCAGCATCCCCTCTCGACTTTGACAGAGCAGAAGTCCAGTTCTTCTGGGGCCAATCCTCATCGATGAACAGCTATCAGTCTGTTGAACCGTGGCCCTTTGGTTCCAAGTGAGCCTGGCCGCCATGCAAAGCTGAAGCCTCAGTGGAGGTCTTTGAAGGCATGGATGTCTACGCCAGTGCCAACAGCGATGCCAATGCTGAAGGCACGGAGAACCCGAACAGCAATTCCCATTGTTTTTTTCGGTTCCTGAGCCCCGTGCGCATCATCTACAAGCAGAGAGCACAGGTGGAGGGCTCATGGTCGAGCCCGAAGCATTGAAGGCACCAGCTATGGCTGTTCATCATGGAGATGGTCCGACCTCACTGGGAACACTTGGCTTTGGCATGTCTGGGAAGATGGCTCCACCAAGTCAAAAGACTCCAATGTCCCAACTGGCTGGGGGGGTGCAAGATAAAAAAAACCCGCACACCAAAAAAGAAAAAAGCACTGCGCTAATGCACCAACACTCCAGGGGACAGGCAAGAAGACGGTGACGTGCATGCGACCGAAAAATCACTTAGAAAAACAAAAAAACTGTACCAGTGAGGTATCAACGATTTCCAGAGACAGACAAACGTCTGAGAGGCTCTGCGGAAAAAAGAAAACTGAGCTAAGATGGCTCCTTCGGGTGGGAAGATAGGCATGCATATGTGGTTAACCTCCCAAAAGCTTTCTTAGGAAGCTGGGGAGCATTCCTGCACAGGTGCCATCAGTAACGTCACCATATGTAAGGACTGACTTCCTCCTTGGTGCCAGAGAACAACCCAAACTACGGCTACACAATGCAAGGTTACACATTAGGAACCACCACCCAGGAAAAGGATTTAGGCATCATCATGGATAATATGTTGAAACCCTCTGCTGAGTGTGCAGCGGCAGCCCAGAAAGCAAATAGAATGCTAGGAATCATAAGGAAAGGAATGGAGTACAAAAGCAAGGATATTATAATGCCTCTGTATCGTTCCATGGTGCGACCGCACCTTGAATATTGTGTGCAATTTTGGTCACCATATCTTAAAAAGGATATAGCAGAATTGGAAAAGGTACAGAGAAGAGCCACCAAAATGGTAAAGGGGATGGAAAGATAGCCCTGTGAGGAGAGACTTAAAAGGTTAGGGCTCTTCAACTTCGAAAAGGGATGGCCGAGGGGAGATATGATAGAGTCTATAAATCAAAGAATGGAGTGGAACAGGTAGACCAGTGGTTCCCAACTCTGGGACCTCCAGGCCAGTCAGGTCTTCAGGATATCCACAATGAATATGCATGAGGTAGATCTTTATGCACTGCTTCCATTGTAGGCAGATCTATCTCATGCATATTTATTGTGGGTCTCCTGAAAACCCAACTGGACTTGGGGTACCAAAGGACTGGGCTGAGAACTATTGAGGTAGACGTTGATCGGTTGTTTACTCCTTCAAAAAGTAGAAAGGCTAGGAGACATGCAATTAAGCTACCATGTAGCCCATTTAGGGCTAAATAAGTGAAAATATTTTTTCACTCAATGAATAATCAAACTCTGGAATTCATTACCGGAGGATGCTAGTGTAGCTGGGTTTCAAAAAGGTTTGGACAAGTTCCTGGAGGAAAAGTCCATAAACCATTATTAAAGGACCAGGGAAATCCACTGCTTACCCTGGGATAAGAATTGTGGAATCTGTGTACCTTTTGGGAATCTGACAGGTAAATGTGACCTAGACTGGCCACTATTGGAAACAGGATACTGGGCTTAATGGACATTGGTCTGACCCAGTATGGCATTTCTAATGGCTCTTTCAGAAAATCCTTGAAAACATGGATCTTTCAGAAATTCTTCAAAACCAATGGTTAAACAATCTCAATCTATACTCTACCACCTCTCCTAAAGTTCCTCATCCTTCCCTCTTCTACCCAACCTTATTTTATCATGTTTCATGGGCCACATTTAAAGTCCAAGAAACTCAGTCTCAGGATGATGCTTCACTCTTCTATTCCTTATCCTCTTACTTTACTTCAATTGTTCTAATGCTTTATTTGTAATGCACTCTGGGGGTCATTCCAGAACACAAATAAGGGGTCTGTACATGCAGCGGGGACATTTATTTTTCAAAAACGTCCCAGACTGTATTCTGAAACACTGCCGATATGCACGCCCAAGGCACTAGCACAGGGATCTCAGAACGTGGGCAGGAGAGGACTGAACAGAGTGTGGCCAGCCACGGAGACGTAGAAAGCATATTCAGGAAAAGCCCATGTACATATTAAGTGTTTCCCGGAAACGTCCATGTTAGTTTTGCCGAAACGTGGTATAAGGCTACGACTTAGAAAATATTCTGCTCTTCTCTGCAATGCAGTCCATATAGAAGAATGGTTGTGACAAGTATGTTTTGAACTGGTGTGACTGCAGTCTGGAAAAATGCAAGATACAGTCTTAAGGTTCAGGGAGCAGAGGTGAGGGAATATTGTAAGGTAAAGAAACATTTATAAACAGCCTTACAGAAATATTAAGAAGAACAACGGTGTTTATTCAGGCTATGCACATATGTGCTATATGTGCTAAAGGAGCCAATCTATGGGACCCAAACAATTCCCATGTTCTGAAAATGGGACTGCTGATGCAGGGATAGTATGGGTATGAGCAGAGAAAGGATTCCTTTTTGGGAGAGAAACTAAGATCATATTTGTAGTCCTGGTACCCCATGCAATTATGTTATGTCATAGCTGTTATATATAGGTTCAGGGCATCTCTTTGGCAGAATCATGTTTTTGTAACAGAACGTGAGAGCATATGTGTGTGTGGTTTGAGGGGTGCGTGGAGGGATCTGGTGTGCTCATTTGCAATTCAGGGGGGGATATAAAAGCCTGGCCAGTACCTGACCGCAGTGTCAGCAGGTGCCAGTGTGACTGGGCAGTCAAACTCAGAGAGGGTTCACTATAGCTACATGTCAAAACATATCCCCGTCAATAATAAGGGACCATCAGAATAGGCACTCAAGAGTGCAAACAGCACTAATGCATGCCTACAATGCAATTTTGTAGCACCAATGGTGTTGTTGTTAAGCATGTATTAGTGCTGTTTGCACTGCTGAATGCCCTTATTCTGAGGGTCCCTATTATTGACAAGGATGTGTTTTGGCATTTAGCCATAGGGAACCTATGAGGATTCCACCTGGATTATTTTACATAGGGTACTCTAATTAGATCAGATATTGTTGGCAATGTGATAGGGCAGCCATACATCTGCTGAGCCTGGCACTGGGAGACACCACTGATGTAGTGCCAACATTCCCTGGATTGCTCCATGCGGCCTACATCCCTACCCAAGCCAGGATAAATGAGAACTGCGAGAGCGGTGACATATCTAGAGTCTGGCTACTTGGTGTGATGGCACAGTGATCTCCCCTCCCATACCCACATAGCCCTGACTAGGGGAGCAGTGCCACAAAGCTGGCTGTGGGAAGGCAGACAGGGTTGACCCATGGGTAGCAGATGTATACAGATCGACATGCACTAAGATAGGACAGGTGTAGTTGCTGTGAGAAATGCCAGTACCCAGATAGCTGTGCCTCAGATGCCATAGCCAGAAGGCCCTACTACAACTACAACTACTGTTGATCATTTGTATAGTGCTACGGCATATGCATTGCTGCAGAGACACACGTAACAGATGGTCCCCGCTCAGCAGAGCTTACTATCTAGTCGGGACAGACAACACAGCAAATGTGAACAGGATACATCCAGGGGGAATGGTCAGGACACACAAGAGAGCTTAGGAGGATCTGATCCAACAGCAGCACCGATGAGATGAGCACTCAGCCTGGATTTGAGAGGGGCCAGGGATGAAGCCTGAGGTACAGACTCAGGTAATTTGTTCCAGGCATACAGGGCAGCAAGGTGAAGGGCGCGATGTACGGCTTTGGCAGAAGAAGGGAAGGGCATAGATAGATGCAATCTGACAGAAGAGCAGTGTTCACAGGGAGGGGAGTAGGAAGAGATAAGAGGGGAATGGCAGTGCATAGCAGCAGAATAAGTGCACTTATAGGCTAGATGCACAAAAAGGGCATACAAGGTGCAATCAAAAAGTATCAAGACTTGTACAATAACATAAGTAGTATGACACTGACAGTTATTGCACTCAGTCTCCTTCCAAGTACTCCCCTTCCAATAAAACACACTTCCTCCAGTGTTCCTGCCACTGCTGGAAACAATTTTAAAATGCCTCTTTCATTATGCTGTGAAGCTGCTGTGTCAAATTTTGCTTAATGGTCTCCAAGTTGTCGAATCTCCTTCCTTTCTGGGGTAATTTCAGTTTTGAAACAAGAAAAAGTCACAGGGTGCGAGGTCAGATGAGTACAGACGCTGATGGACATGCTCGATTTGGTGTTTAGCCAAAAACTGCTGGACAAGATGTGATGCATGAGCTGGGGAGTTATCGTGATGAAGCAACCATTCACCATTCCTGTACAACTCTGGTCTTTTACGACAAACTGCATCTCTCAAACGAGTTAGAACTTGGACGTAATATCTTTATTGATGGTTTGCCCTTTTAGAGCATTCGCAAGATGAAAATACCTTGATAAACAAAGAAAACTGTGAGCATGACTTTGACATTGCTCCTCACCTGATAGGCTTTCTTGGATCTGGAAGAGTTTGGAGTCTACCATTATGAGGACTGAGCCTTAGTTTCTGGGTCATAACCATAAACCCATGATTCATCACCAGTAATAATCTTTTTGATGAAATTTGAGTCATTTTCAGCACATTCCAACGCCTCCCTTGCTGCAGACAGTCAATCTTCTTTGTGGTCAGGGGCACTGTTCCCTCTAAGCTGTGCGCGTGTGCGCGCGCGCACACACCTCGCCGAGTGAGCGCACATACTTTTCAACAGAGCGCACAAAAATTACGGTTCTGATTCTGATAGAAAACAACACAGACGTCTTAATTTAAAAGTTGCTGTGTATTTACGGTTTTCACAAGTTCTACAATATTTTCTAGTGCAATCAATGTGATGTACATACTGTATTCTGACGTGTAGTCAAATTTTAAAGTATATAACTCTGAGTGTCATTATGTGGTGCACAAAAATTTAACCTTCCTTCAAAAGCTGCACAGCTTTTTTTTTTTTGCGCACACAGCCTACAGAAAATTAGAGGGAACATTGGTCAGGGGACAGGAGTTTTGGCACGAATTTTAAAGACATATCTCATCCCAAAATAGACAGTAAGAATAGACTGTACCGACCCGAAACTGATGTCCATGTCCTCAGCAAGCTCCCTGATAGTCAATCGATGATTTGAGTGTATTGTAGCACACACTATTTAAACTTATTTCATTCCTACTCATGGATGGCCTTCCAGAATGTTCATCACTGTCAACACCTTTGCAGCTCTCTTGGAAACGTTTGTACCAGTCAGAAACTCAAGCACAATTCATGCATTCATCGCTATACACTTGCTGTAACTTGTCATAAGTCTCTTTGCACGAATCCCCAAGTTTCTGGCAGAATTTAATGCAAATTCGTTGTTCAATCTTTTCACTCATCATAAATCTAATAAACTGCTTTTATACAATACCAAACATCACATGATTAAAAAAAGTACAGGTGTGCTGCATCCACACTATACTCTTCAAATGCAGAGCACATAAATAGGTCACTGCATGCTTAATTGCACCATGGTGCAACGTATTCTTATATAACTACACAATTCTCGATACGTTTTGATCACACTTTGTACATTTGTTGCCCAGCACTATTATGCATCCTTTGGGGACCTGCAAGGTTAGTTAGGGGTTTTGTGGACCTGGTGAGGGTCCATCCCTAGCAGTTTAAGGCATTTGTAGAGTTGACCAGGGCAGGAATCGCTGGGGCAGGTTCCTAATGCCCATACCATTTGATGCAAGGTATGTTCTGACATACATGGTCATATTTGTATACCATATTGGGGTGCACTGGGCTTACCTAGCACTTTTCAGGGCATAAGAGGGAATGGAATATGGTCTAGGTTGCAGCAGCTGTCATTTCTCATTGGTATTTATGTCTAGTGTGCATTAGCACACTACTCTCTGTGATGGGCAGCTTAGGAGCTGCATGTTTTTCCTGAGGGGTGTGACGTCCGCAGGTACATCGCGGGGACAGGAAGGATCCACAATGTGTAACATTTCAGAATGCGGTAGGCGCGGGAACGTCCAAAACGTTTACCATGTCCCTGGCATGGAGCCAGCTGGATAGCGCTTACACGTGCCCGCCAAACATGTCTATCTTCCCAATTCCGGCCCCAAGGCCACATCCAGACCCGCAGATGCAGAATTAGGTTCAAAGGTGGCCTGCTTTTGATTTAGACGTGTCCATGGACTGGACAGCACAGTTACTTACCTGTAACAGGTGATCTCTGGGAACAGCAGGAATAAGTCTTCACATATGCGTACGTCGGTATCAACGGAGTCTGCGCGGGAACGCTTCCCAGCGTCCAATCAGAAAGCTTTTGGAAGCATCCCACCACGCCTGCGTGCTGCCTTCCTGCCTTTCCCAACTGCCTCTCCTCAGTTAAGTTTTAAAGCTGAGACAAAGAGAGAGAGAGAGAGAGGAAAGGAAAGCGTAGTTACTCACCTGTAACAGGTGTTCTCCAGGAGCAGCAGGAATCAGTCCTCACATATGGGTGACGTCGGCGCCGACGGAGCCCTCGCGGAGCAATTTTCCCCAGCTTTCAAAGAAAGCCTTTGGGAATTGCAGCGCGCATGCGCGGTCTCCTTCCCGCCCAAGGGTGCCATCTTAGCCAGTCTGATGACATAGCTAAAAGACAGCATAAAAATTTGCAAAAAAACTTAAGCAGATGATTGCAACTCCAAGGGGAGGAGGGAGGGTTGTGAGGACTGATTCCTGCTGCTCCTGGAGAACACCTGTTACAGGTGAGTAACTACGCTTTCTCCAGGACCAAGCAGGAAGTCAGTCCTCACATATGGGACTCCCAAGCTTAAGGCTACCGGAGACCCTAAGCACAAAAATGAGCTCCCTCTAGCTCAGCGGCACAGAAGGAAGGAATCTTCACTGAATTATTACCCACCGGTAGCCCCCATCCGGGATGGAGGGTAGGAGTTGCTCAAACCTCGAAGAGATTTCGGAGAACTGCCTGTCCGAAAGCACTGTCCCTGCGGGACTCCCTCTCGAGGCAGTAATGGACCGCAAAAGTCTGGCTCGAAGACCAAGTAGCGGCCCGGCAGATGTCTACCAACGGAACAGAGCGGAGGTAAGCCACTGACGTAGCCTTCGCCCGAACACAATGAGCCGTGACTCGACTTTCTAACGAGAGTCCGGCTGCCCCATAAGCCCAAGCGATGCAGTCAGCAACCCAGATGGACAGAGTACGCTTGGAGACCGGGAGCCCCAATTTATTGGGGTCAAAAGACACAAAAAGCTGAGCAGCTTTACGGTGCTCCCGCGTACGGTCAAGGTAGAAGTTCAATGCCCTTCTACAGTCCAGGGTATGCAGGACCATTTCAGCTCGGCTGGAGTGTGGCCTGGGAAAGAAGGTCGGAAGTACCACCTCCTGATTGATGTGAAAAGGGGAGACCACTTTTGGAAGAAATTTTGGGTGAGTCCGTAGGACTACCCTATTTTTGTAGAACCGAGTGTAAGGGGGATCAGACACGAGGGCCTGCAATTCACTTACGCGTCTAGCGGAAGTGAGGGCTATCAGGAATAAAGTTTTCCAAGAAAGAAAACGGAGAGAACAGGTAGCCATAGGTTCAAAAGGCGGACAGGTGATCCGCTGTAAAACCACATTCAGATCCCAGTCAGGTGCTGGCGGGCGCAGAGGTGGTTTAAGCAGAAGGAGACCTCAGAGAAACCTCGCTACGAGAGGGTCGCTGGAAAGAGGTCTGCCGTCCACCGGCACATGATGTGCTGAAAGAGCACTGAGGTGAACTTTGACGGAGTTGGACTTAAGTCCCAGATTAGAGAGGTAGAGCAAGTACTGCAAGATCACCGACACCGAGCAGGAGAAGGGATCCTGAGACTGCTGGGCACACCAAGCGGAAAAGCGAAGCCATTTAAGGGCGTAGCATTTGCGGGTAGAAGGTCGCCGAGAAGCTAGGACGACCTCTTCCACCTCTGCCGGCAGTAGAAGGGGAGCAAGGACTACCCTTTCAGCAGCCAGGCCATCAGATGTAGAGATCTGAGGTTGGGGTGTAGCAGGGACCCCTGATCCTGTGTTAGGAGATCCGGTTGAAACCCCAGAGGGAACGGATCCTCTACCGCTAATTGCAGCAGGAGTGGAAACCACGGCTGTCTGGGCCAGCGAGGAGCTATCAGGATCATGGAAGCTTTGTCTCGGAGAACCTTGAAAAGAGTTCGAGAGACTAGCGGGATGGGAGGAAAGGCATACAGAAGGCTCTTCGACCATGAGAGCAGAAAAGCATCCGCTGCTACTCGAAGGGGATGCGGCTGACGAGCCAGTCGTCTAGGTACGGAAAGACATAGAGGCCGTGAAGCCGGAGATAAGCCGCCACCACTGCGAGACATTTTGTGAAGACTCGCGGTGCGGAGGATAGGCCAAAGGGTAGTACTCTGTACTGGTAATGATTTCCTGCCACCACAAACCTTAGGTATTGGCGGTGGCTTGGGTGGATGAGGATGTGCGTGTAGGCATCTTTTAGATCCAAGGAGCATAGCCAATCTCCCTGCTGGAGGTAGGGCAGAAGGATTCCAAGGGTAAGCATCTTGAACTTCTCCCTCACGAGGAACTTGTTGAGGTTGCGCAAGTCCAGGATGGGTCTGAGGCCTCCTGTTCTTTTTGGTATCAGGAAATACCTGGAATAAAAGCCTTGACCTCTCAGGTGGTGGGGCACCGGTTCCACAGCCTGTTCCTGAAGAAGACTTGCTAACTCCTGAAGGAGTAAGTCTCTGTGCAGAGAGAGTCGTGGAGGTTCTCCCGGGAAATAGGAGGGAGGGACCTGGTGGAAGTGGAGAAGATAGCCTTCTCTTACGACTTGAAGCACCCAGGCATCTGAAGTGATGTTGGACCACCTGTGGGCGAAGTGAACCAGCCGGCCTCCGGTGCTGGGAGGAACCAGCTGAGGGGGAGAGGCTATGCTGATGAAGTCAAAAACCCCCACCCTGCTGTGCAGGGGCCGGTGGTGCAGGTTTGGGGGCTTGCTGCCTACGGGACCCGTTACCCCGTCCCTTGGCCTGCTGACCCTGTTGGGGAGCTGCGGAGGCCTGATATTGAGGGTAGTGTTTATAGGCAGCCGCCTTTCTCGGGTAAAAGGACTTCTTTCCCGAGCCCTTCTTTTTCTGGGAAGGGGCGGAGGTCTTCCTAGAAAGCCTAGTTCTGGTGAGAGTCTCCGTCTCGATTTGTGCAGCCTTTTCAGCCATGGGCTTGCCAAAGAGGTTCTCACCTCGGCAGGGGACATCGACCAACTTGTCCTGCACCCAGGGTTCAAGGTCAGACGACTGAAGCCAAGCCTGTCGGCGGGCACCGATGCCGGCTGCGGCCACTCGAGCCGATGCTTCAAAGCCATCATAGGCTGCTCGGGACATGAATTTGGAGCATTCCCGAATACCAGTTGTCAAGGCCAGGAACCTCCGCAAAGGTTCCTCGGACAGCCCAGCGGAGAATCCGGCTACCTCTTTAGCCAGGTCTCTGAGATACATGCCCATGTAGAGCTGGTAGGTCTGGACCCGACAAGCAAGCATAGAGCCCTGGAAACACTTCTTACCGAGGCCATCCAGGTTACGGGCCTCCCTGCCAGGAGGCACCGAGGAGTGCATCTTCTGGCTCTTAAGCCTATGCATGGACGATTCCACTACCATGGAATGGTGCGGTAGCTGTGCTTTTTGGAAGCCGGGACTCTTGCGGACTCGATAGATGGAATCGACCCGCTTGCTTAATACCGGCGACGATGCCGGACTCTCCCACATGCGGAAGAGTAGTCGTTCCAGCATGGGAGGAACCGGTACAGTAAAGTGTTCCCTGGCGGGAGAGTCATACTGAAGGGCGTCGAGCTCTTCGGCTCGAGGCTCCTCCTCGGGATCCGCAGGGAAGGCCAAAGCCTTGGCCATATCCCTGACGAAGTCCGAGAACCGGGCATCCTCCGGAGGGGACTGCTTCCGAGGTTCGGACTCAGGTGAGTCCGAGGGGACACACCGAGTCCGAAACGAATCAGGTGACTCTTCCTCTTCAGACTCCCAGGCCGACTCCGAGGAGGAATCGGTGGGGTCGGCTCGGGCAGGCGGAGGCGTCGGCGTCGACGACCTCGGTCCCGAACGGGAGGCCGAGGGTGACCTCGACCGAGGATCGACTCGAGTTCGCATGGACTCGAGGATCGGCTCGGTCTCCGGGGTCGACTTAGACGTCGACGTCCCGGCGGTCGGGGCAGCGGCGCCAGTGAGGCTAGCGATCAGTGCCCGCTGCTGGTCCATGAAGGCAGATAGTCTGCTCTCCAAGGCCGTCAACCTGAGTCCGACCTCAGGTGACCCAGCAGCCCCCGACTCGGGCCTCGACGGCGTCGGGCCCGACGTCGGACCCCTCGGAGTCGAGTCCAGGAGGACTACAGGACTTACCCGAGCAGGCAACTCCGATTCCAGACGAGGTCGCTTCGGGAGGTGCTCCTTCTCCAAAGACCCGGGACGGCTATCGGGGCTATGCGACCTGGCCCTCACGGAGCCAGGAGCGTCCACCGACGCCGCCCTCGCGGGTTTTACCTTCCGTCGATGGTCCCCGGAGGGAGAACCTCTGTCGGAGGAACTCTGGCGATGGTCAGAGCTGGAACCTCTGGACGCCGAGGCCTCCGACGAGGTCCGGGTACGGCCGGGGTCAGCGAAGATTCGTTCCCGCTGGTGCCGCCGACTCCTTAACGCTTTGGAGGACATTTTGCTGCAGGCCCCACAGATCAGTTCTTCGTGATCCGGGCCGAGGCAGCGGAGGCAATTATCATGTGTGTCAGTGAGTGACATATTTCTGTCACACTGAACACACCGCTTGAAACCACTGGCAGCCATCGGGGGAAAAAGGGCCCCTGCAAGGTCAAAGGACCAGGCTGCCAGCAAAAAACCGAAAAACGAAACTGACCAAAATTCAGAAAAACCGAAAAATAACAGAAGGACTCGCAACGGCGTCGCGAGTCCGGGCAGGAAAAAGACCAGCGTCGAACCGAAGAAAGAAATAGAAATAAATCACTAAAATCAACCTTTTCAGCGGGGACACGACGGGTACGTCTGTAGGGCTCCGCGGAAAAAAGAAGACTGGCTAAGATGGCACCCTTGGGCGGGAAGGAGACCGCGCATGCGCGCTGCAATTCCCAAAGGCTTTCTTTGAAAGCTGGGGAAAATTGCTCCGCGAGGGCTCCGTCGGCGCCGACGTCACCCATATGTGAGGACTGACTTCCTGCTTGGTCCTGGAGAAAGATAGATACAACTCCTGGGGAGGTGGGTGGGTTATGAAGACTTATTCCTGCTGTTCCCAGAGATCACCTGTTACAGGTAAGTAACTGTGCTATCTCCAGGAACAAGCAGGAATGAGTCTTCACATATGGGGACTCCCAAGCTAAGATGCCTGGAGTCCCAGCATGTTATAGATTGGAACATGCTACATCTCATATCGCCAGGCATCCTGAGGATGGAGGGTAGGAGTTGAAACAGAAAGGTGCTGTAAGACAGCTAACCTAGCATAGGACTGCAGGCAAGGAGTCCTTGTGTGGATGATAATTATCATCAAATATATTGAAAAGAAAAATTGCAATATGGACCTCCCCTAACAGGATTGCAGGAAAGTATAGAGGTTCATGGGATCTACTGGGGAATCCAGTAGAGGAACCTCAAGGAGGACCTCACTGAAAAGTGGAGGTAATAAACCTGTAGGACAAACAGTGGAGGTCAGAATCCTGAAAGATGAGAGGTAACCCCAGGGATCAACTGGGGTAGTACAAAACGGTAGGCCTTCAGCAGAAGGCTTTATGGAAAAAGCCGAAACTCTTTTGGCTGCAGAGTGGCTCACTCTTAGGAGCAAAAAGAGGAAGGGCTGACCGATTTGGACAAATCGGCCTAGTCCTTGAGGGAAGAAGGGGTATGGAAAAAAACCTTGTATCCCAAAAAGAAAGGACAGGTGTCTGAGGCGTTAGAGCCTCAGATTTACTGAAGATCCGCCATGTCTTTCCTAACTGGTGGTAGCTAGGAAAGATACTGGAACATGGAGAGTTTCAGGGGTACCTAAACCTTAAGGTTATGGTAGAAAGTTGTTAACTACCACTGGAGTGGTTGTGTGTGTAGCACCCCAAACATGCTGGAACAGCATGAGTATGGGTAGAGCCCAACTGTCAGAATCATATAGAGACATATATATCTATATGAGCATTGACAGTCAGATAGATAAGTATGTAAATACATATCTACCTATAATAATATCTCGACAGATACACATATATATACGTATATATATATATATATACATGAGATATATACATGGTGAGGAGTAACTTGTATAAAAGGGGTCAATTATGAAATACATGAGATATAGAAGGGCATAACTTATACACACACAAATAACAGACATATATATCTACAGAGATGTATACAGATATATATATATAGATATGAATATATAGGCCTATATATAGATGTCTGCAATTAAGCAGACAGAGATATGCCAATAGAAGTATATTCACATAGGAGATGTGAAGAGGAAAGATTCATCTAATAACAAGAAGGTGGAACCTACTTGAGAAGATATATAGAGAATCTATTCCCCCTGGTTATGAAGGAAGGAGTCAGGGGAAAAATCTCCCTGACAAGGAACAGACTAGATTGCTGTAAGAATGCTAGCCAGTGAAATAACCAGGATGGTTATGTGAAAAACAGAGGATAATATCAGTCTGCAGGCAGCAAGTCCCGAGTCCTCCAGAACTCTAGCATGGTAACTGGACAGAGAACACATAGGAATGAGATACCATGTTGACCTATTTGAAGGGCAAAAAGGAGACCATGCGTTCTTTAGCTAAATATGCGCTGTCCATGACGGATTAGGATACCATGAGGACGAGCTGCAAGGAAAAAAAGAGCATATTCCCAGTGGGAATCCCGAGGACCAAACCAGGGAATTGAACAACTCTTTAAGCTTTCACGTAAGAGAAAGGCCCATGTCCTTTGTTTTAAAAAGGAGATAGAAGGGTAGGAAGAACCCTTCCAGTCATGAGGGGCATGACTGAGGAAGCCTTTTCCAACCATCTAGGACAGCTGTTTGAGAAAAACCTAATGCTCTCTAGCAAGGGCCCATGGTGGAAAGCTTCTCTGTAGGATTGCAGAGAGCATAATGCAGGAGAATTAGGAGATAGAACTGGCTGCTGGAAAAGCCAGTACCTACACATCAACTATGCTGCCAAACCCAAGGGAATTGGAGATGGCAAGAATAGAAGACAATCCGAGAAGCCTGTAGTGATAAGATTTCCCAAGAAAGATGAAACTACTGTCTTGGAGTCACTACTAAGGTCAGAAGAATGTAGTGGAGGACAACTCTGGATGCTTGTGGAGAAGAACCAGTGGTCCAATCACTAGAGCTCCTGCATGAGCAGCTGCTAGTAAGACAGCAGAAAGAATCTTTCTGTTTAAAAACAGAAAGAACAGACAGAACAGGAGTAAGAAAACTCTGGACCTGTCTGAAAAGCTGCCCCAAAGCAAAAATGAAGAAGGGAGTTAACTCAGAGAGGAAAACTCCACACTGGAATAGAGACAAAACTAGAGGGGCTGAAGAAGAAGCCCTCCAGTGTAATAGTACCACTCTTACAGAGGAAATGCTTGGTAAGAGGGTAGAGAAGATGGAGCTGAATGGAGACTTACAAGTGGTAAGTCTGTAGAAAGGAAAAATTCATGCTGGTACAGAAAACTATTGTTTGATAGTTGTGAAACCTCTTTCCCTAACAGGAAGAAGAGGAGAAACCTGTGACCTATAGGCAAGAATATCCTAAGAGCTCGTATACAGAGAAAAATGGATGTCTTGTGAAAAGAGATCCATGCCTGGAGTTTAGAATGAAAGCAGTGGAAGGCTTCTACTGAGAAGAAGCCAACTGCAGGTTCTAAACCCCAAGAGGCACAAAAATATGATGATGATTAATCAGAAACCCTGTGGTTGCTGGGTTTGCTGAGCCTGGTGAGAGTTTGGATTCTTCAGACCAGGGCGATGTTTCCCCTGTTTGAAAACATCTGTATGATGGGCAGAAGATGAATAAAACCTTCTCCCCCTAGGGGAACAAAGTTTGGTAGGACATTTCCTACCTACTGGGAAAGAAGGCGGCGTAGAACAGCCCTTAGAAACAGGTAAGTCAGTGGACCACTGAGTAACCTGACATAAAGACTCCTTACTGAAGAGATTTTCTCCAGTGCAAGGAGTATTACCCAGTCTTTGTTGTGCCCATTTGTCTAAGTCTGAAGCTTGGAGCCAGGCTCTACGCCGTGCCCCTATAGCTATAGCAGAAGTCCTGCTAACAGACTCAAAAGAGTCTAGGGAAGCACGAGTAAGAAACCAAGAGATATTTTGAATATGACTAAGCAGTGAGGAATAGTCTGCACTCTTGGGCTCTGAAAGAAAAGGAGTCAAAAGATGTAATTTCTTTGTGACCTCCTCAAGAGATAGCAGTTACTTACCTGTAACAGGTGATCTCTGGGAACAGCAGGAATTAGTCCTCACATATGGGTACATCGGTACCGACGGAGCCTGCGCGGGAACGCTCCCCAGCTTCCCAAAAAGGAAAGCTTTTGGGAGCATCCCACAGCGCCTGCGCGCTGCCTTCCCGCCTTTCCTAACCAACTCTCCTCAGTTCGAGTTTAAAGCTGAGACAATAGAGAGAGAGAGGAAAGGAAAGATAGAGAGAGATACAACTCCTAGGGGAGGTGGGAGGGTTGTGAGGACTAATTCCTGCTGTTCCCAGAGATCACCTTGTTACAGGTAAGTAACTGTGCTATCTCCAGGAACAAGCAGGAATGAGTCCTCACATATGGGGACTCCCTAGCTAAGATGCCTGGAAGATCCCCAAGGGTATGAGACCCTGAAGGGTTCCTCGTCTTCCTATGGATCTCAGGCATCCATTAAGGGAAGGAGGGCAGGAGTTGTTCAAGAATGGAACAGGTGTCTGAGGACAGCCTGACCAAACAAGGCATCCCGGCGGGAGTCCTTGTCCAAACAGTAATGGGCTGTGAAGGTACGAACCGAGGCCCAGGTGGCTGCTCGACAGATCTGGTCGATGGACACAGAATGAAGATGAGCCATAGAGGTGGCCATGGCCCTCACATTGTGAGCTGTGACATGGCCCTCCAGAGAAAGGTTCTTACTCTGGTAAGCAAAAGAAATACACTGAGCAATCCAATTGGACAGTGTTCTTTTAGAGACTGGAAGTCCTAAATGAGAAGGATCAAAAGCAACAAAAAGCTGGGAAGACTTTCTATGTTGCTGTGTCCTGTGTAAGTAAAAAGCAAGAGCTCTTTTACAATCTAGAGTATGAAGGTTCCTCTCTGCACTGGATGCATGAGGAACTGGAAAAAAGACAGGTAAATATACCTCTTGATTAAGATGAAAAGGTGAGACCACTTTAGGCATAAAGTGAGGATTTGTCCTAAGGACTACCTTATCATGATGGAACCTTGTATAAGGTGGATTAGCCACTAAGGCCTGCAGTTCACTGATGCGGCGAGCAGAAGTGACTGCAATAAGGAAAATAACCTTCCAGGAAAGAAATTTCAAGGAGGTAGTGGCTAAGGGCAGGGCTGTGGAGTCGGTAGATAAATGTTCCGACTCCGACTCAGACTCCTCAGTTTTTTATACTTCCGACTCCGACTCCCCGACTCCGACTCCTCTGTATTAATATGAAGGAAAGAAAGGCAACATACATGTCATTACCACAGGACTACTGGCTGGGAAGCCGTCTACTGTATTGAACAGTTTAAGCAAAAGACAAACACAATGAAAACAACAAAGTTTTATTAATTTTTTTTTATTAATTAATCAAGTGGCTGGATAGTAGCAGCAGGCATAAACATCAGGAACAGGAACTTTACCAGTCCAAAAATACAAACCACATTATTTGGTTGTTTTAGAACAAAAACAAAGCTTATCTATATGAACCAAAAACAAAATCTGTAAAACCTAGAAATGGTTTATATTAATCTTGAAATGTAGTTATAGGCTTAGCAAATGCAAATCAATTCAATGTAGAGTTCTAAGGAAGAGAATTGCCTCTGCCAGATCCTCTTTCATAGAGGCTCTTAAGTCAGACTTTATTATTTTTAGGGCTGAAAATAATCTTTCGACACTGACTTGGGTGGGTGGCATTGCAGTAACTATTCTGGCCACATCACTAACGATCTCTGGATAAACAAGGATGGCTTCTTCAACAGTAAGTTTTGATGAGCGATCATACTTTTCAACTTTTTCTAGTGCTTTATAAACTCCTGTTGGAATTTTTTTATTTGGACATTTACTGGTTCTGTAACGCTTATGCAACGTCGCTTTCGTTTAGCAACTTCTATTTTGTTTAAGAAGGAATCAAAGTCTAATTCTTCGTTTGAAGAAGATGATCCTGAGTTACCACTATTGATTAAAAGAAGAACTTCATCCTGTGGAGGTATTTCAGGTCGTAATCCCTTCATGCGAACTGCTACATCATAGAGGGCCTTTTTCCCAGTAGCAGTCTGTTCACTGTTCAACAAAATTCGGCTCATTGGGTCGACATAAATAGCCGCTAACAAGATTTCATTTCCCAGCAAAAGACTCTCTTTTCATCATTGAAGATGCAATGCCCTCAGCTATTAACCCTCCATTTTTGTTCAGGCGATATAACAGGCTCTTCCATTCCAAGAAGAATTTACCCGGGGTTAGATCGTCACATGGCAACCTCTTGGTGACAGTGAAGGGGTGAAAAAGAAGGTTCTCCAGCTCTTTTGTTTGTGTCCACTGGCTTTCAGTTAATGCAAGATTTTCATTGTCCATTTCTTCTATGAAGTCTTTAAGTTCAAGCAAACGCTTCACCATTAAATAAGTGCTTCCCCAGCGAGTTGTTTGATCTAAAATGGCTCCTTTTCCTGCACGTCTTTTCAAAATTGCATCTGTTTTCGGGGCCCTGGCTGCAACAGTTACTTGCCGTAATTTGCCAATTAGTGTAGCTGCATGGCGATCTTTTAATCCATCTCTTATGGCAAGTTGCAGTGTATGAACAGCACATCGCATATGATGAATAGTAGCAAGCTTCAATGCTTCTTCAACAAAGTTGTCTAAAAAAATGTCAGCATTCTCTTCAGTTTCTAAACTTTCTCCAATACTTGCAGAGCTGTCTTCCTCTAACTCTAATATCTGTTTGTTACCTTCTTCATCTGCGTTAATCTTCTCAATTGTGCTCAACATGTTAGAAGCGTTATCTGTCACAACACATAAAATCTGTTCCTTTTTAATTTCAAAATCTTCTAGAACACCCTCCACTAACTTCTGAAGGTAATCACTGGTGTGATGTGCCTGAGTGTCCTTTAATCCGAGGGTCACTGTTATTGTTTTGTTATTTTCATCCACAAATCTAACATTAATAGCGAAATAATTGACTCTGTGACGTGTGCATGCATCCATTTTAAGGAAGACAAAACGTCCTTTCAGAACTTTCTGTAGTTCTTCCTTTTTACATTTGGCCTCCTCAATTATAAGTTTCCTTATACTTTCTCTTTCCAGAGAAACACCAAGTTTTTTTGCCATTTCTCCATTTAGGCCTAAAAAAGGCTGTCTGTGAAAAGAAGGATAGTGATAAACTATTCTTTACTACCATTTCAATAATGTGGTGTTTGAATTTTTCTGGTGTCATCCTTATGGTAACTTTGTCAGATATAAAGAATTTTCTTATTTGTGTTTGTTCTCCAGTAGATTTCTGAACGTTTTTTGTCACAGAAGTAGATGCAATGTTTTCATTGCTATCTTTCTCATTCACGGCTTCTAACACTTTGGGATGAAAACGCTGTAAGTGTCTTTTCAAATTTGATGCTCTTGTAGGTGCATTTTTATCAGGCCCACTGAAACTGCTAATTTTTGCATCACATTGTTTTTCACCATCATCATCTTTTCTAAAACATTGGCACACATAATGTTTTCCATCACTTGATAATGCAAAGTGCTCATAAACAGTAGACTTTGTCGTGTTTGTTGTTAGCAGTCTTTTTGCCATTGTTTAGGATGCCTCTTTCCCTAAAATATAAAATATGTTATACTAACTGGCATATAATTAGATTTTTAATATCAACATACACAGTCTTGTAAGTTGTATGTACATGGATTTATACAAACAAATAAGCTATATATCCCAGCACTAAACCTAGACATGATTTTGTCCTATACAGAAAAACATGCACAGATATGTACTGTACACACACACACATAACACAGAGCCTACATTTTAGTACTCAGAGCATATAAACAATCTGCACTATACATAAACATTCATACATTCCTGCAGCACCACACTTACAAACCTAGGATAGACAGTTTCTTCCAGAAAAATGTACACATGTCTTCCCTCATACTGACAAGCAGGCATGCAGGTTTTAAAATAAATATAAACATTTACAGTTGAATCTAAGAAGCTGTTCCACCAAGTTCTTCTAAGCTCTTCTAGCAGAGAGAGGTAGTTGGGCAGAAGCTGCTGCCTTCTCCTTTTTGTGTGTTTTTTTAATTCCAATCTAAATTTAATCGGAGTCGGAGTCGGAGCATTGTTTGCCGACTCCGACTCCAGGTACCCAAAATTTCCTCCGACTCCACAGCCCTGGCTAAGGGTTCAAAAGGTGGCTTCATAAGCTGACCAAGAACCAAGTTTAAGTCCCATGCCACCGGAGGAGGTCGAATGGGAGGTTTAGTTAAAGTTAGGCCTCTCCTGAATCTTGCAATAAGAGGATGAGAGGAAATAGGTTGTCCATTGAGAGGCTTAAGGGATGCTGCAATAGCACTCAAATGGACCCTTACTGAATTCGTTTTAAGGCCTGCATTGGAGAGATGCAGGAGATATTCCAATAGAGAATTCACAGGAAGTGCCAGAGGGTCAAGACCCTTTTGAGCACACCAAATGGAAAATCTTTTCCACTTAAAAGCATAGGAACGCCTAGTGGAAGGTTTTCTGGAAGCATGGAGGATATCCTTCACTTGCTGAGAAAGATTGAAGTCTTGAAGGTCTAGGCCTTCAGTAACCAAGCTCTGAGGTGAAGGGACTTGGGATTTGGATGCCACAAAGTCCCTTCCTCCTGGGACAGAAGGTCTGGCGCAGCTCCCAAGTCCAGGGAGGGGGCTTGGGAGAGATGCAGAAGTAGAGGGTACCACACTTGGCGTGGCCAGCGTGGAGCTATGAGGATCATGGATCCTTGATCCCTCTGGAGTTTGAACAGAGTCTTGGGAATCAAAGGAATGGGTGGAAAGGCATACAGGAAGCCCTGACCCCAATGAAGGAGGAAGGCATCCTTGGCCTGAGCTCCCTGACACGGAATTCTGGAACAGAACTGGGGAAGTTTGGCATTCCACGGACTTGCAAAGAGGCCTATGTCCGGGGTTCCCCATTCCTGGAAGATTCTGAGTACCTGATCCATGTGCAGGGACCATTCGTGTGGAAGCAGAACTCGACTGAGTCTGTCTGCCCAAGAGTTTTGGATTCCTGGGAGGTATACTGCCAGGAGATGGATTTGATGCTCTCTGGCGAAGGCCCGTAATCTTAGAGCTTTGTTGCAAAGCGACAGAGAGCCAGTTCCTCCTTGCTTGTTTATGTAAAACATGGCTACTTGATTGTCCGTATGAATGACTGTCTTGTAGCTGAGGAGGGTGTGAAAGACCTTGAGAGCTAGGAACACTGCTCGAAGTTCCAAGTGGTTGATATGAAGAGAGGTCTCCTGTGGGGACCAAGTGCCTTGGGTGGAGAGGTCTTGTAGATGAGCTCCCCAACCTGTTTGGGAGGCATCTGTTGTGAGGGTTGCCTAGGGCAACAAAGGTTGGAAGGGGGACCCCAGCAACAGATTTTGAGTGGACATCCACCATTGGAGAGACCAAAAGAGACGTTTGGAGGTTGCTATTTGGTCTGAGAGAGCTCCTGAAGCTTGAGTCCACTGGGTGGACAAAGTCCATTGAGCTGCTCTCATGTGTAGGCGAACATAGGGTACCACATGTACTGTGGAAGCCATATGGCCTAGCAGCTGTAGCATCTCCCTGGCAGTTAAGTGGCTCTTTGACTGAATCTGGGAGGCTAACTGCACTAGACGTTGACAACGGACCTGAGGGAGGTAGGCCCTTGCAGAAGTGGTGTCCAACCAGGCCCCTATGAATTCCAGGGACTGAGTAGGGGTGAGCTGGGACTTTGGGAGGTTTACCACAAGTCCCAGGTATTGCAGAATGCGCCTGGTGCGGTTCAGGGAGATCTGAGCCTCCGACTGGGTTGGAGCTCGGATGAGCCAGTCGTCCAGATATGGGAAGACAAATATTCCCAGAGTGCGTAGAAATGCAGCAACTATTGCCATGCATTTGGTGAACACTCTTGGAGCAGAGGCCAGACCGAAAGGAAGGACTCTGCATTGGTAATGTTTTCCCTGGAACAGAAAACGTAGGAATTTTCTGTGAGATGGATGAATGAGGACATGAGTGTACGCATCCTTGAGATCTAGAGAACAAAGCCAATCCTGACTCTGCAGGTATGGAAGGAGAGTGCCTAGAGAAAGCATCTTGAACTTCTCCTTGCATAGGAATTTGTTCAATTCTCTGAGATCTAGAATGGGTCTGTATCCCCCTGTTTTCTTTGGAATGAGAAAATAGGGGGAGTAAAACCCTGACCCCTGTTGAAGAAGAGGAACTTCTTCTATGGCCCTCTGGGCCAGAAGGGTAGTCACCTCCTGATCCAGAAGGTCGAGGAGAGATGTGGGAGAATTGAAGTGTCTCACCATGGTGTAGGGAGGAAGGTCTGAGAAATGAAGTTTGTAGCCCTCTCTTATGATGGAGAGGGTCCACTGCTCTGATGTGATTTGCTCCCATCTGGGAGCAAAATGAGCTAACCTTCCTGGAATGGTGAGAGGTTCTGGCTGTTGTAGAGCCAGAAAGGTTAAGTTCTCTAGTATCAAGTCAAAAACCCTGAGGAGGTTGAGACTGCTGAGTTGCAGCAGCCCCTGTAGACTTAGGCCTGGCCTGCTTAGGTTGCTGACGCTTAGCGGTAAAGCGACCTGTAGAAGATTGTTGGCCAGAAGTGGAAGGAAACCTGCCCTTTTTGAAAAAAGACTTTTTAAAAGTATTTTTCTTGGCAGGAATGGAGGTAGACCTTGAAAGTCTATCCAGAGCAGAATTCTCTGCATCCATTTGAGTGGCTTTTATTTGCCACTCTTTGCCAAAGAGATTTTCACCTGTACAGGGCAGATTTCCTAAGCCATCCTGAACCCAGGGTTCTAGATCAGAAGCTTGGAGCCAAGCAATTCTGCGAGCAGCTATGGCAATGCCTGAGGCTCTGCTGGCACCTTCAAAGGAGTCAAAGGCTGCCCTGTTGGAAAACTTTGAAATGTCTTGAGTATGCTTAAGCCAAAGGAGGAACTCATCCCTTCTATCCTCTGGAATAAAAGGGAGAAAGTTGTGCAGTTTTTGTGCAACTTCCTTTAGAAACATACCCATATAAAGGCTATATGAGTTGATTCTGGCAATAAGCATGCTGGCTTGGAAGAGTTTCCTACCAAAAGCATCCAAGGTCCTGCATTCTCTTCCTGGAGGAGCAGAAGAGTGTCTTTTGGTACTCTTTATCCTTTTCATAGCTGACTGCACCACAATGGAGTGGTGAGGAAGATGAGTTTTCTGAAATCCAGGACAAGGAGGGACACGGTACATAGTGTCCAATCTGCGAGAATGAGGAGAAAGGGTGAGAGGAGTCTCCCATAAGTCAATCATATGTTCATGAAGAATTTCATGAATGGGCAAGGTGACTGCCTCTCTGGGAGCCTTAGAGTATCCTAAAATATCTAATTTTTTTTGCTCTAAGCTCTGCTTCAGAGGTTACTGAAATAGAGAGTCCTTTAGCCACTTCTATTATGAAGTCTTGAAAGGACAAATCCTCTGGAGGAGACATTCTCCTTTTTGGAGAAGTAGGCTCCTCAGGAAGGGTAAGGGATACTTCAGGAGACTCATCTGATGAATCAGAATCATCAGAGGAATCGAAGTATCGTCTGTCCCCCTTCCAATGATCGATACGCGTATCGATCGGTACCAACATCGGGCATCCCCGGTACCGGATCGGTACCGAGAAATAGCCCTGGACAAGGAACCTGAGTCGGTATCCTGGCCGATGTCGATGCAGTCGGTACCGGTATCGGTGCTGGTACCGGTACCGGCGCTGGTATCGACAACGGAACCCGTTGCGGTACCGTCTGCGTCACAGCATTAATAAAAGCCATTATAGCCTGCTGCATGGATTGAACAGTGTGATCCATGGACGCCACGACTGCCTGGATGTCGGTACCGGGAGATTGTGCCGCTACCCCGAGCAGTCTAACAGGTGATCAGTCGAGGCCGTGCCATCGATGTCAACCTGTAACCCCATAGGAGGAGCTTTGGAAGCCGGAGCTTCCCGCCGGGGTTGTTTGGCTGGGGCAGGATGCTCGAGGGCAAGCCCAGAGGCATCTCGATGCTTAGAGGGAGATTTGACCTTCAAGAACCTGCTAGGATTATGTTTGGTTATCTGAGACCCATCGGGAGAGGAAGACCTGGAGGATGTCGATGCCACTGCCGGTGCATCCGTGGGAAACAGCACATGGAGCTTGGCTGCTCGGTTCTGTAACCCTCGTTTAGACATTAAAGAGCAGGACGGGCAATCCGGAATGGAGTGTTCAGGACCCAAACATTTAAGACACCATTCATGGGTATCTGTAACAGAAATTGTACCGCTACACTTAGTGCATTTTTTGAACCCGGAGGCTGGTTTTTCCATGAGGGAAAAGTTTCTTTTGGGCCTGGAGGCCTAAGAAGAAAAATACACCAAGTGAGGGGAAAATATATATTTTTTTTTTAGAAAGAAAGAAAAGAAAAGACCGGCGGTACCGGTCCGGCATCGGGGAAGGCAGACACGCGACCAAAGAAATAAATTAAAATAAAGAACTTCTTCAGCGGTGACAGGAACACGACCTGCTGGCTCCACGGAAAAGAAGAACTGAGGAGAGTTGGTTAGGAAAGGCGGGAAGGCAGCGCGCAGGTGCTGTGGGATGCTCCCAAAAGCTTTCCTTTTTGGGAAGCTGGGGAGCGTTCCCGCGCAGGCTCCGTCGGTACCGACGTACCCATATGTGAGGACTCATTCCTGCTTGTTCCTGGAGATAGACTCATAAAAAATATATGAGAGAATTCTTGCTGAAAGCATGGATGTCTGGAAGGTTTGATGTCCAAAGGCATCTAGTGTCTTAGACTCACGACCTGGCGGATAAGAAGAGTGCTTTTTCTTACTCTTCACCCGCCTCATTGCTGATTCCACTACTATGGAATGATGAGGAAGTTGAGTCTTTTGAAACCCTGGAGAGGGGGGCACCTGATATAGGAGATCAGTTGCTCTGGAAGGTGGGGGTACCCTTAAAGGTGCTTCCCACAGTCCTAGAAGGAGATCCTGCAAGGAATAATGCAAAGGAAGCATTATGTTCTCCTTTGCTTCGGTAGAAACAGAACCTTGTGTAGGATCATGTCCAGGGATAGGAATGGCAAGTGATCTTGCCATTTCCAGGAGGAAACTCTGAAAAGAAGGATCTCCAAAGGGAACCTCCCCTGGACAGGTTAGATCTCAAGAACTAGCCTGGGCACCGAAGGATCTATCTAAGTATGTAGGAATATAAGATCCTGCAGGGTGCAGTATGGGATCCTTAAGGGATGGTCGCTGGTACTGGAGGTCAGGACCAGCGACAGTCAGTACCACATGGTCCATGCCAGGTATCGACTCCAAACTTGGTATAGAAGGGAGCGATCCTATTGAAAGAAGCATGGAAGGAGCTGGTCATGATGCTACTGTGGACACCGGTACTGATACCGCTACCGCTGTCGGAACCGAACCGGACACCGACATCGAAGCAGCAATCGGTGACAGCCCAATCGGTACCGAGGTAACCGAAAGCCTTCGGCAGTCATCCTTGGTACCGAGGGTCCAGTACCAATAGGTGTCGGTACCAAGACGTGTCGGTACCAAGACGTGTCGGTACCAAGACGTGTCGGTACCCAGTCTTCCAGACTAGAGATCGATTCCAGACTCAGCATCGAAGGAAGCGAGTCTATCGATGCACGTCTGGAGGGTACCGACGTCGGTGGTAGTATCGGTGCCGGTACCGATACTGGAAAGTCAGTCTGGAACGTGTCCACCGGTCCCGTAGGTACTGAGGACGCCAGACGACGATCCCTGGTGAGGAGTGTTTCATCCATCACCAGTGCCGATGCCGGGGTATTGGTACCGCTCGAAGCGGATGCCACCACCGGGCATGGCTCAGGTATGTTCTGTGAGGGGTAAACCTCAGGAACAACCTGAAACCCCACATAGGCTTTGGAGGCCAGAGACTCCCGCCGGGGTTTTGAAGCCAATGGGCCCTCGAGGGCAAGGCCGGAGCCGTCTACATGCAGTGCATGAGACCTACCACTCGAGGGTTGGCTAGTCTTAACAGACTGTTTGTGGGTTGCCTGATCCTGTGTAGAAGAAGAAATGGTCGGTGCCCTGAGGTTGGAAGGGAACCGTATGTCGAGAGAAACTCGATGCTGAAAACCTCTTCTCAGAATACCGTTGCCCGAGGGCTCCGGAGGAAAAATGTCAGGACCCAAACAGGTTAGACACCAATTCTGGGAGTCTAGAAATAAAGTTGTACCGCCACAGTTTGAACATTTTTTGGAGAAAGTGGCTGGCGGTTCCATGAGAACATGGAGAGGCCTGAAGGCCTGAGAAACCGTAAGACACTAAGGAGAAAAATATTCCTTAAAAAGAAGATTTTACAGAAAAGAAAAAAGAAACACCGGCGGTACCGGTGGCGTCGGGGAAGAAGCCGTGACCACAAGAAAACTAAAGAATTAAAAGAAGAATTTTCTGCGGTGACAGGAAGACGTCCTGTCAGCTCCGCGGAAAAACGAAAACTGAGGAGAGGCAGTTGGGAAAGGCGGGAAGGCAGCACGCAGGCGTGGTGGGATGCTTCCAAAAGCTTTCTGATTGGACGCTGGGAAGCGTTCCCGCGCAGACTCCGTCGGTACCTACGTACCCATATGTGAAGACTCATTCCTGCTTGTTCCTGGAGATATGCATTTTATGGAATCGCTTTCCATGAGCTCTATTCTTAGTAGCGATGAAGCGGAATATGAGAAACTAAATTAAATGAATCAAAACTGTCTAGTGACTGAACTATATAGCTTTCTTAATGGTTGCTATATACAGTGAAACTTAGGGGTATATTTGCTAAAGATTAATGTGCATTAAGTGCTGCCACTGCCCATTCATTTCTATGGGCCATTGCAGCACCTAATGCACATTAACTTTACTTAAAACACATTAACCTTTAGTGAACATGCCTCTTAGTGACTGAACCATGTAGTTTGCTACTGGTTGCCATGTGTACTGCCAACTAGTGGTAAAGAAATGCGTTAATTCCTGTTGCTGTGAGACAGAGATATCACATAGTTAAATTGTAAAATCCATCCTTTGAAATCTGTTGACAGTGACATATTTGATGTATTTAGTTCCATCTGATTATTCTTTCCAAACCAACACAATATTTAGGCACCACTCCATTCAAATTACCCCACTCCTTTCACCTCTAGGTCAGAGAAATATACAGAGATAACGTAGATAGTTCCCCTCCCCAACACATGCAGAAAGTTTGGAAAGACTTCCAAAAGTCATGCTCCACATGCTTTCTCCACGTGTTCTTTCCAGAATTCAAGGGAATTTAAGCAAGACAACGCTGCAGGATTCTTTTTAATCACGTTTTTACAAAAATGTTTATCTGCAGAGAAACCTGACTTCCTATGGGTGCTGCATTATTCAAGTCACCTTTCTCTGGGAGTATGCCAGCATTCCCAGCTTTAGAGTCAGCACTATTAAATGCAACTCTAAATAGGTATCAAAAGTTTAAAGTCTGAGAAACACTACAATGGATTACATGTGTCACCATCTCAAAACTGCTTTCTTTCTGCCATCTAGTGACCAGTTTTTCTAAATATAGATCAGAAAGGAATCAGCAGGTCATCATATGCTCCCAGGTACCTGCTTGTAAGGTACTCTTATACCACACAAAAATGAGTTCCTCACATTCAAAATTTAATTTTAGTCAGTGAAAGGGTAAGACCATGCTTCTATGTTTAAGCACTGAAATGTCAGTAGAAAGAAGATTATTTCCTTTCTTCTAATTATACATCGGGGAAAATTTGTTTGCATATTTTGATTCCAGGCTGCTAAAAGAAGCCACTGCTGTGCCATCAACAGAAGCCAAAACGGCCTGAGGTAGCTCCCAAGAGCAGTACCCTGCTGCCAGGCCAGAGAGACAAGGAGAGGCTGAAGAGAACAAGGAAGAGAAATGTCTACAGGGATAGGGGAAAAAAGAACTTGGAGGCAAGGCTGATTTTAGACATACTGGAGCCTAGGACAGAAACATGAAAGGAAGCACCCAATTTTGAGTCCCCTTCCTCAAATCCACTCCCTCCTACCTCACCTTCCCCCTAACGGTCCCTTTCTCCATTACCCATTCCCAGTTTCTTTCCATTCTACCTCTTTCATTGCTGCTTTTCACCTCCTTTCCTCTCTCCAGTACCCTTCTGCCTAATCCCCCATGCTATAGCCCCCCCCTCCAAGCTCCTGTTCCTCACCCACATCTGACATCATCCCAGTTCCTTTCCCATCCCCCATGGCTTCTTCCAAGTTCCACTCCAGCCCTCCCTCTCGCTTCATTTCAATATGGCTACTTGGTTCCTGAGCAGTAAAGATCTTCAGGTAACTTTCCAGCCACAGAAGAAAAAAAATCAGTGTAAGGCCTGTAAGCTTATGAAAAATCGCATGCCCTTCGGCAGGCTGACCTTTACATGGGTTTTCATAATAAAAAGCAGCCCTTGTGGGACTGGTGATTTGGTCAATCCAGGGCTGTAAACCCTGCAAAGATTTTCTTTTAGTGGTGCCCACTGAAGACTGCCAGCACAAGGCCATTTTTCTTTCTTTATTTCTGGGAAGGCTTACCAGGTCCCCTGTAATGTGGGCAGCCCTGTGTAACTGCCCCAGTTGACACCTCTCCCAACTCCAACTCTAGCTAGAAGCAAGCAGGAAAGGGTGCTGAACTGAAGCATGGAAAGGGAAGAAGTTGGAAGGAAGGAAGACCAAAGAAAAGCAACCAAGTTAAACAAAGTAAAGGACATAAGAGGCACAATAAGCAATAGAAACACAAAAACAGATGAAACAAACGGGAAGAAAACAAGCAAAACAGTAAATAAGGAAAATACTTTCCTGAGGGATAAAATAACATCTACGATTGCTTTGAAAGTTAACTATATGATCTCCAAAATTATTTTGCTATTATGGTCACTTTAAAAATTCTAATACAATATATAGTGTTCAAACCTTTGGATGAGGAGGGCAATTTTCAAAGCCGTTTACACAGATTACCACTGAATTACCCGGATTAACAGGCTGTCTACAAATTGCTATAATTTAGTCCAGTTAAAAATATGCCCAGTCATCCATAGTGTGCGTACTTTTAGCTGGATTGTGAGGAGGAATTCCCAGGGATATACTTAGGTTGGGGGAAGAAAGTAACACACACAGGTTATATGTACCATTTTTCCATTGACATTTCACCTTCAGAAAAGAAGGTGCAGTCTCAAAGGACAAGTACAAATATACTTTCTTTTGAAAAGGAATACATAATTGGGAATTTGCAAACTTCCATTTTAAAAGCACTCCAGATAGTTCAGCCTTAAAAACTGAGGATTCATCATACTTTAATGCACTAATAAATACCCAAACTGATAAAAGCCTCATAGGACGAATAAATTTTGGAAAGCATAACCTTTGTTTTCCAGGAACATCCGCCAAATGAATTATTTTTTAATAGTTAGAAAAATGGTCAAAAGACTATTTGAAAGGGTTTTTATGACTTGAGCATTAAATTCTTTTGCTTTATCATGTCATTCTTATTATATTAATTTTAGTTGAATTTAACATTCTTTTGACTTATAGTTATAGCTGTTCCTTTTTATGTTATATATCGTTGGATTGAATTTGTTAACAGTAATTTTTAGGCAATAGTTATTTTTATATGGTTTTTAAAGGTGTAACCCTTACTTTATACATATTTTATGGAAAAGCAAGAGACAAATGTGACTGATTAAGAAAAGGAGGGATTCTGACTCATATGTATCGATAGGTCCTGTATTTGGTATATCAAGAAATGAAATAAAGATAAAGATAAAGGTGGAAGTACTATTTAGTAACAATTCCGTTTTCTCCCATTAGATAATCTTATACATTGTTTTTGTCCCTTCTAGACAGCAAATAATGGAATTCCATGCACAGCAACAACAAATAAATGACTAATGCTAGAAGAATTCTCAAACTATCTTTTTTTTTAAATTTTCAGGCTGGATAATATAATACCATCAACATGCACTCTCAAACTTTTGAGAGGTTACAGGCTTATTTTATCAAAGGTTTTCTCCCTTTCTATGCCAGTCGAGGATACCTTTCATACATCAAGCCTAGCTTTCTTACAGTCCCAAAGACCCTGAACATTTCAAAACTGAAATGTAAATTTTAAAAAAAAATTAGTTGTCATGGTGGACTAATTTATAGTACAATCCAATTTTCTTTGTCCAAGATTTATATTAACAAGTTGTCATTCTTACCTTGTCATCTTTTCCTCTGGCTTTCTCTTTGTTACTTGCAGGTTTTTCATTTTTTGCTATGAGATGTGCTCTGCCAACTGGTCCGCGAGGCTGCAATGCTGGGGATTCTTTCCTCAAAGGCTTTACTTCACGATTGGGTCGTCTTATTTGAGGAGGTGGCCTGACACACATAAGAATCAAGAACTTACAAACTCAACTCACATATCTTCAACTAAAATACTAGCAAGATAAGCAGCTTATAAATATGAAGTTCATCATATTATTCACCAGACAAATGAGAGGCCACCATGGGTTTTCTCCCATGGTTCTTCATGTGAGGAAAACAATGTCATATTTCTCTGTCAACAAGCAGAGAACATGCAGGCACACTTGATGGCAGCATCTCCGATGAAGCCTAGTGTGCAGTGCTTTCCTCTAGTTCAGGGAATCTTTCTGACTCCTAAAGCATGCGGTGTCCCTGTGCTCACTAACACCCCTCCCCTTTCTGCTCAGTCTCTTTTTCTCAGCTGTCAATTTTGGTCACAATTAGCTCTCCTAGTCACCGACTGACAAAAAAACCCCCAAACAACAAATAAATAGTGGGGTTTTGAACACTGGGGGTGATGGCTGCCTCAAAATCCTCAGGTTTATCCACTCCCTCCCTCTCAACCAAGGGATAGGAGAGAGACCAGCAACAGTCCTTCCCCCAGTTAGGTGGGGAGTCTGTTCACAATAAGCACAAATGTTCGATCCTACTGGATTCATTTCTCATAACAGAGACTGATGATAAAGGAGCCTGTAGCCATACAAGTCTGGACCGTGTCTCTACTTTTACTCTCCCAAGCTCAACAGTACCTGTATTAGAAGCAGCAGCACCAGTAAAAAAAAAAAAAAAAAGCACGCCAAGTCTAAACATTCAGTGCCTTTGCAGAGCACCTCTGAACGGACGCTTCCTTTGCAACATATTGCAACCGCAAAAACAAAACAGGGGAAACGATTTCTATGTCTGGTAAGTTCAAACTGTCTCTTGCCAGAGAGGCTCCTCCCCCTTCTCAACCAGACACCTAAAATAGCCTGTTTCTGATGGGCCCATGCAGCCCTTCTCCCAGAGCCTGCCCCTGCTCCTTCGCTGCCACCGAGGACTATCTTTCAAGCTTCCCTACTTCACCTATTACAGTGGTTCCTCACAGACGCTATAACTTTGATACAAGGCATATCAGACCTTCCAGCTCCTGCATCTCCAGTGTGTGTATGTATCTCTGCAGTCACATGAACACCTACACCCGACTGGCCTTAAATTCCTCAACAACACAGGGTCTTCTCTCACACTTCAGCAGGCATGGTCTCCCGTTTCTATGCTGCCTCCTCCAGAGGATGCCAACTCAGTAAGCAATCTATTTTTTTCATTATGGCTCTGACATTGAGCCTCTAAACAGGGAACCTGGACTCTCTTCAATCCAGGAACAAATAAAAGTCCTGAAAAAAGAGCAGCCTGAGGATATTACTTACTCCACGTTTCTCTTCAAGCTCTAAGTCCCTGACTTGAGTGCTACAGAGGCTCCAACGTCATGAAAATATTTTTGGTCTATTTTAAAATCTCTGGCTGCTCCCAAGGAAGACCAACACAAAAACCAGTCCAGAAACGTGACAGCGGGGGGCAAAAAGAAACCTTTATTAATCCTTAAAAGACGAGAATGCCAATAAACCCGACACTGGCCGTGTTTCGTATGATACTTCCTCAGGGGTATTTGGCTCACTATAATTATAAATAAATACATAAATAAGTAAGAAAAATAATTATATGAGACAAAGAGTAATTCAATAATTAAATAAATTATACAACTAAAAAACTAAAAACAAAAAGAGAGATAATGAACAAAATAAAAACATATCAATACTTTTAAAACAGCCAATGATAAAATAAGTGTTGCACCATAATGTGTAATTATCTCATAAAACACATATGTCAATAACAACCATATACATATAAAAATGTAAAAATGAAGTGCATGAGAACATATGACATAAGAAACATAAAAATCTATCCATAAACAATATTTTCATAATTATAAACTTAAACTCATCTTTAACAAACATTTCTGAAGAATGACTGAAAAGTGACTAAAAAAGGGGGGCGAAGAGGATCAGAGAAGAAAACAAGCAGGAGTGAACCGGTTGGATATTTTGAGCATACTAAATGAGGGAGAACAACACATATGTGTGTATAACATACGCATAAATAGGACTTTAAAAGTTATCGTTAAAAATAAACTGTAACTTTTACAAACTTATATATCAACAGAAGAAGGACATTTATAAAAAGAAGAAAAAGGAAAAACAATGCCTACATTGTATGTTTCAGGATCAACCCAGAAGAGGAGGAGAAAACAATGAAATGTGACTCTAAGTCAATCTCAAAGGATAAAAAATAATTATAATAGAAACATGACACACCACTACACTATAGACATGTAAAGTAAAAAATACCTTGCAAGTATGTATAAAAACAATCGTAAACACTGCGATGTTAGAAATCACTGTGGTGCCCTTGACTCCACCTTCGGGCTTCTCTAAACAAACCAAAAATACAACAAAACAATTTTTAAAAAAAATATCATCAAAAGAAGCTAAAATAATTCAAAAAACTTTGTGCCTTATCATAATAGACATCTTGTAATGGTGCCAAGAAGCCTCACAACAAATGTAAACCCGTATACACATTGTATGCGTATTCAAAGTTTATAAACTATCTATATAGATAAAAAAAAAATTCCCATGCCAAGGCCAGAAAGGAATACACTCAATGAGATTGCCTACAGAAAAAAGGGGGGTCTTCGCACAAATGGTTCAGCATCATACATATGGTTACACATGAGCCAACGCCCTGGTTATATTAAATATTGTTATATAAAAAAATATTTAATCACAGACCAACTTTAAAAAAAACTTGGAGTTTTAAAAAATTATAAATGGAGACTAACCCCAACCAAACATTCATAAACTCAGTGATCTTATAACTAAAATGTGTGCATTGGCGATTTAAAAACGAAATTGCGTGCATCACCGATTTAAAACAACGGTAGCTATCAAACCTTGAAAAGAGACGGAGACACTTTAAAAATGATAGTAATTACTTTAAGAATAAGATTAAAAGACCTGAAGAAATGTGAAGAACTCAAATCCTCTGTGTAGCAGGCACAGCCAGAGAGATCTAGTCAATCGTGAAGATGCCTGCACATGCGCTATACAATTTAAACCTCCCTATCGCAGGAAATTTTAAAACACTATCCTATTGGAGGATCGAAAATAATTAAATGAATCACAAAACCCTGATGTATAACCAAGGGGTTACAAACTATAAATATCCATGACTTTAAAAAGTATAAACAACTGGCATGTATTGAAAAACAAAGGGAAGGGAAATAAAAAACTTTAACATGTATAAAACCGGCGTTTGCAACTATCAACCATATGTATGCATGGATGTAAAAAATCTTAGTGCTGCTTTAATACTCCTAAAAAAATGGTGTTGTGTATACCTAAAAAACTTGGGTAGCTATTTCATATATTTTTTATGATCCTTCCCAGTTAACGGCCTTTATTGCTGCCAGGCGCTTGGAGACTTCTATTGGAGCCTCACCTGTGCTCTCATAAAATAATACTGGAGTTAGTTAGTTGCCTTTTCCTTTCTACTTTGTTAGTATACTGTGTATTTGGAATTTTGGAATTCTCCCCTCTTATATTGTGGACTAGGGTGAACAGATGCATTGATTTTTGAAAAAAATTCTTGTTATAATTAATCTGCTATGATTGTTCCTGATTGTATCTGTACTTTTTCTTTCAAGATTGTTCTGTGAACTTTCTTGATTTATAATGTTAAATGGTTATAAATAAATATATTTAAAAAAAAAAAAACTTGGGTAGATGCTTAAAATTACCTTCCGAACATACTGAAAATATACACCAGCAACCATTTCAAAATGCCTCCGTCTCTAAAAAAATTGTTTAATCCCATATTGCACCAAATAAACTGTAAAACCAAAACTGTATGAAGGCAGAAGTAAAAATAAAATAGTAAATCATAAAAATACAGACAAATCTTTATCTAAATTTAACCCATGTATTGAGCAAAAATATGTATCTTTGTTCCAATCGTAAAATTGTTTTATCAAAATCTCCTCCTCTCCAATTAAATTTAACCTTTTTAATGACAAAAAATTTCACGCCCTCTCTTACGCAGCCTAGCCCTTTCAATAGCCAAGCCATAAGCAAGACCCGATCCACCTGCGGAATCTTCACCGGACCCTGACTGAGAAGGTCCTCTCTTACAGAGAGGCGCCAAGGCCGATCTGCCAACAGCCTGATCAGATCAGCGTACCACGGCCTCCTTGGCCAGTCCGGAGCTATCAGAATCACCAGCCCCTGATGTGCCTCTATCCTTTGCAGAACCCTGCCTATGAGAGCCCACGGTGGGAACACATATAGTAACCCCTCTGTGGGCCATTGCTGAACTAGGGCGGCCAAGCCCTCCGACATTCTTTCTTTCCTCCTGCTGAAGAAACGGCTCGCCTTGGCCGATTCCCAGCACGCCATCAGGTCCATGACGGGCGAGCCCCACCTGCGTTCCACCTGTTGGAAGACCTCCTGGCAGAGCTCCCATTCGCCGTGATCCACCTTATACCTCCTGAGATAGTCGGCCGTCACATTCTCCACTCCTGCCACATGTTGAGCTGATAGAGCCAATAGATGAGTCTCGGCCCACGCGAGGAGACTTTCTGCCTCTTCTTCCAACATGGGACTGCTTGTGCCTCCCTGTCTGTAGATGTAGGCCACCGCTGTCATGTTGTCCGAGAGAACTCTGACCGCCCTCCTGCGAACCCAACGCAGGAACGCTTTGAGAGCCAGAGTCATCACACTCAATTCCAATCTGTTGATGGGCCACTATGATTCCAGAACATTCCAGAGTCCCTGGACAAAGTGCCCCTCGCAGTGTGCCCCCCAGCCTGACAGACAACCGTCCGTTGTGACCTGAACCCACTGTGGAGGTTCGAGGGGCATTCCTCTCTCGAGATTCCCGGGAGATAACCACCACTGAAGTGCTTCCTTGGTTGCTGGGGTACAAGGAAGCGTCATCGACAAGGGCTGACGCTGATGAGACCAACGCCACAGGAGCGACCTCTGTAGCGGCCGCATGTGAGCCCTGGCCCAGGGCACCAGGATCCAATGTCACAGCCATTGTCCCCAGCACCTGCAAGTAGTGCCACGCAGAGGGTGCTTCCCGAGCCATAAATTTGTGTATCAAGCGCTGAAGACCTTCTGCTCTCTGAGTTGGCAAGAACACCCTGCCCAAAGCCGTGTTGAACCTTGCACCCAGGTAATCGAGTTCCTGAGAGGGAACCAACCTGCTCTTTTCCAGATTGATTACCCACCCTAAGCTTCGCAGGAAACTGACCACTCTGGCGGTTACCCTCAGGCTCTCGTCTCTAGACTTGGCGCTGATCAACCAATCGTCGAGATAAGGATGGACTAGAATACCTTCCTTGCGTAAGGCCGCCGCCACCACCACCATCACCTTGGTGAAGGTGCACGGAGCCGTTGCTAAGCCGAACGGTAGCGCCTGAAACTGGAAGTGTCCCCTTGGTACCGCGAAACGCAGGAACTGCTGGTGAGATTCTCTGATGGGGATATGTAAATATGCCTCGGTGAGGTCGAGAGAGGTTAAAAATTCTCCCTGTCGAACCGCCACTATCACTGACTTCAGTGTTTCCATACGAAAATGTGGGACCCAAAGACACCGACTGACCTGCTTGAGGTCTAGAATCAGCCTTAGGGAACCTTCTTTCTTCGGGACAACGAAATAGATGGAGTATCGACCGCAGCCGCATTGAGCTTTTGGTAAGGGAACAACCGCCCCCAAGGCCAGCAACCTTGTTAGGGTTTCTTCTACTGCTATTCGCTTGGACTGCGCAAGGCGACTGGATGAAGGATGGAAGCACCGGCCTTGCGAACTCGAGGGCGTAACCAACCAGCACTACCTCCAGAACCCACTGGTCTGATATAATCCGGGCCCAGGCAGGAAAGAACTGCCATAGGCGTCCCCCTACTGGCAGAACTTCCAACCGAACCCCCGCAGCTTCATTGTGTCTTTCGCTGGGCGGAAGCAGCCGAAGAGGCCCCAAAACCTCTTCCCGCTCCTCGAAACCCCAGGAAACTCTGTCCTCTCAAGGAAAACCGTCCCCTCTGAAAGGAGTTATGCCGGGCCGGACGAAATCTCTGGGGCTCCCTCTGCTGAGATTGCCCCGGAGCCAAAAAACAACTCTGCTTGGGCCTATCCTCCGGAAGTCTGCCGCCCTTTGACTCCCCTAACTCCTTCACCAACTTGTCCAGATCTTTCCCAAAAAGCAGCTTACCCTTAAAGGGAAGCTTACTAAGCCGGGCCTTGGATGAACTATCTGCCGCCCAATTGCGGAGCCAAAGGTACCTTCGAGCCGCTACCACCAAAGCCATGTTCTTCGACAAACTCCTAATCAAATCATATTGGCTATCCACCAGATAGGCCGCGCCGGACTCAATTCGTGCCGCCTCGCCTTGCGGCCCCACTGCTGACTCGCCAGCTCCCTGCAACTGTTGGGACCATCTCAGGCAAGCCCGCACCACCCAGGTCCCACATACTGACGCTTGAAGGGCCAGGTCACTTATGTCAAAGGCTTGCTTCAATAAAGTATCTAGCTTTTTGTCTTGGGCATCCTTTAGCGCTGCAGTACCCTCCACCGGGATGGTAGTCTTTTTGGTAACCGCCGAAACTGCTGCATCCACTCTAGGCAATTTTAACAGCTCCTTCTCCATTTCCGGCAGAGGGTACAAATGCGACATCGACCGTACGCCCCTCAGACCTGCCTCCGGCTGATTCCATTCTTCCTGAACCATCTGCTGTATCCACCCTGTGTACAGGGAAACCTCTCTGAGATTTCCTAACTGCCTGGATTAACGAATCTTCCAGATCCTCCTCTTGTGCAGGGGCCACTGCTGCCATGTTGAGTACCTTCAAGGACTCAACACTGGCAGCTCCTCTCAGCGAAAAACCCTTACAATTCTCGCCTGCTCCTCTGGTCTCTTCTTCTCCTCAAGTTCTTCTTCTTCCGCCTCTCCCAACTCCTGTTCCGATACCTCCCTTTCCAGCATCTCTGATCCAGGGGAGAGAGATTCCTCTTCTTCCGAGGTTCTAACTCTCTTGGAGGGAATAACCGTTTCAACCAGGGACTTGTCCGCCGCCCGCTTTCATGCACCTCCCTGGCTCCCCTGTTGACGCAGGCAGAAATCCTTGTGTAATAGTAAAACAAACTCTGGGGAGAAACCTTCTCCAAGACTTGCCTCCCCTGAGGAGGTCCCGGGCTGTGGCTGAGAGGGTACCTGCTGCTCCAAACTCACGGAGCGAGAAGAGCCCTCACGAAGAAGACCTTCCAAGGGCTCCACCGACTCCTGAGACACCGGAGCTGAAGGATCTTGAGACCCGCAAGCCTGTAGTCCCTGCTCCGCTGAGGCTGCCTCCACAGCACAGCCTCTACAGACGCCTGCTTCTGAAACTGTTCCTTTGCGTGATCCACAGAGCAAACACTGTGGCCAAGCAGGCATCTTGCAATCCAACAGCTTGGTTTTTTTTTTGTTTTGTTTTTTTAAGCTCTACCCTCTCTCTCTCCGCTAACTAAATATATATATATATATATATATATATATGTATATGTATATGTATATGTATATGTATACATACATATAAATATAGAACGAAAAGAACAGATACCCAGACTGGCAGAGTTTTCAGGTTTTAAAAAACCCCTTAAACCCCTTCCTTTATTGCCCCTATGCGTTTCGGCCTATGGCCTTCCTCAGGGGGATATCTTGGGGGTGAAAACCTCAAAAAAAAAACATTGATAATTAAAATCAATCACATAAATAATTAATAAACAATATAAAATTGATTAAAACCAATAAACAGTACATTGCATAAAATCAAAAGGAAAATAAAGAAGAACATAACAGCTGGAAAAACCAAACCGCTAACAAACAATCACCCAATGTTGATCACAAAGATCAAAAACAAATATATGTAAAGTGCTCTGAACTTATATACATTAACAACCAGACAGTAAATGAGATGAGGAAGACATGACTAAAACCATAAATATGTTAAAGAACAGACAGCAAATGAGATGAGGAGGACATAGCTAAAACCATAAATATGTCTACCGATACCTTCTCTGTACAGGACTTCTGTTAAAAAGAGAACAGTTATCACTATAAAAAAATAAACAGCCAATAAATAATGCACAACAGGTGAAATGATAAAATCAATACTCAAAAATAAATAAACAATATGAATGCCATATAAAATCATTAATAATCTGTTATAAAAGAATAAGACATACGCAAAAAGATATAATAAATCCATTATAATTGATAAACACTTAAAAATATAAATACATTATAGATGTCTTTATATTACTGCCCTAATGCCACAAACATTGATAATTGCAACATGATATATAGAACAGCTTTAAAAATGAAGAAGACCACGATAAAGGAGGAGCACTACAATAACCAGCAGGGAAATGTCTTACTTATTGTGCAAGAAAAAAGATGTTAAATAAATAATGTTGTGCCAATTATTGAATCTTCAAGAAAACTTGCCCAAATGAGACTGAATAAAAATGATAATGAATTATCATAACGCGCTGAAAAAACTTTTTACTTGTTATTCTTTAATGTACTAAAGTGATGTCATACATTATAGTGGTGAAAGAGTATGAAATGTATATGGTATGAGAAGATTATTATGTCCAAATATCAATGCCTTAAAAATAAAAATGAAAAGACCGGCCACGTCGGCGTGTTAGCTAAGATAAAAATAAGTTGCTCCTCCTTCCCATGCTCCACGTGGCCCGCCTGCAATGCTCAGCCCCCCCCCCCCCCTTACCTCGCGCCGCTTTCCCGCAGCTCCTCGGACTTCCGACAAAGGCAAGATTTCTTCTATCTGCCCGCCCTCGCACTAGGCTGTCTCTCTGGCTTCGGCGGCGAGGCGGGAACAGCTGCGAGGCCCTGCACACTCAGGAGATACTGCGGAAAAAACCCTCGCAGTCTCCCGGTCAGCACGTTTGATATATATATTTTTTTTTTACAGCTTGCCTTGGGCCAAGTAAGCCTCCTCCGACACCAGCCCTTCCCCTGGGTGGGGAGGGGGAGGGGGGGAAACCCCCCGAAGAGCCTGGCAGCAACTTAATAAAATAAAATAAAACAAACGGAACCAAAGTAGATTAATTAACGGAACACAAGAAAGGCAACAAAACAAACCCCTCTAAACCTAACGTCTCTCCAGTAAGCCTTTCCCTCAGGCTTATTGCTCCCTCCTGCTGCTTGGAGACTGAGTATACTGGGGCAGGTGGGTGGTGCCAGTGGTATATATCCAGAGGTGATCAAAGAATGACGTACTCAGTCTCCAAGCTGCAGGTAGAGAAGCACAACCCAGAAGAAAGAGACTGGACTGGAGAGATGCTAAGGAACGTCAACTACCACATCAATTCATGGTAGCTGAGGCAGTCCTCAAGCATTCAAGACGGCAAAACCAAACAGTCATGCTCCTCCCCCCAAGAAGAGACCACAAAATTCTGTATACAGTGGGCTTCAGGGTTTGTCAAAGCTCCATGCTAACCTTAGCTTATACACTTCAGATACTCCACTATCACCATCAATTGATGCTGCAGACAGTGGAATTGCCCAGTCTTCCAAAAAATCCTTTCAAGAAAAACTGGATCATCTTCACTAAGGGACTGAAGAATGGCCACTTATGATGCTCATGACACTGCATCTCAAATTGCGGCAGTGGCCACTGCAGTGCTAAAGACAGTGTGGTTATGAGCATCTGGCTTGCAGGAAGACCTTCACGACAGTCTTGCAGATTCCCCCTGTATGGGTTATTTGCTCTTTGGTGAAAATGTCAAGGATGTTGTCTCTCAAATCAAGGGCAACACTTCCACAGTTTAAGAACTGTCAGCTTCCTCTAAGGAAAGATCTGTGCAATTCAACATCAGCAGCAGTACTACCAGAAGAAGTATCTGCCACAATTTTTCCAACATTTTTACCCTAGACATCACTATCAACTGTATGCCAGACCTTCCCCACAGTGTCAGTCTGCCCAGCCTTATCCTCTGTGACAATACACACTTGTATCAATCCACCCTGTAGTTCCAGGGTTCAAAGGCAATCAGGGTTTTTGACTACCTGCTGGTGGGGGAAGGCTCCTTTTCTTTTAGAATACCTGGCAGGCCATCACCACTGACTGGTGAGTACTCAGCATTGTCAGCTGAGCTACAGACTGGAGTTTTCCAGTCTGCCACCCCCACAGGACCAGGAAGCAAATGCCAGTTTTTGCGACATCATATTCAGCTCATTCAATCTCTCCTCGATGCTCATGCTATAGAGCTTCTTCCTTATTCCAAAGTAAGTAGGTGGGTTGAGTCGCATCCTTGACCTCAGGAACCTCAACCTGTATATAACAAAGTAAAAGTTTAAAATGGACACCCTTTCTAGAATTATCCCCCTCATTGGATAGGGCAATTGGCTAACCTCCCTGGAACTGAAGGATGCCTATGCTTGCATACCGTTCTACCCGCAACATTGGCAAAACCTATGCTTCACCTTTCAAGTCCACCACTACCAGTACAGAGTCCTGCCTTTTGGTCTAGTTTTGGCGTCCAGAGTTTTCAAAAAGTGCCTTGTTGTAGTCATGGTACATCTCCAATTAGCCAGAGATGTACTTTGCTTTCCCTTATCTCAACAAGTAGCTGATATCAGCCAACAAACCAAAAGCTGGTCTCATCACCTTAGCTGAAACAGTCAGCTTCCTCAAGGATCTAGTTTTTTTAACCAACAATGCCAAGAGCAACCTAATGCCCACTCAGCATCTATATCAGGGTGAATCTTGAAACCTTCACAGCAACATCTTTCCTCCCCAGAGACAGACTTCTGGTGATTATTGCATTAACTCACATGGTGGGTCAGCCCACAAGGTCACTGCACGTACCTTCATAAGACTCCTGGGACACATGGCAGCAACAGTAAAGGTAGTTCCCATTCATGAGACTGTGCATTAAACTTCTGCAACGGCACCTAAAATAGTACTGGAATCAACTGCTTTCACGCTTTCTCCAGAGGAATTCCGATCACATCTGCTGTCAAGAATGCCCTCGATTGATGGCAGCACTGGATGCTCCCTTCCACCTGATATGATCACAAGTGTTCCTGACTACAGATGTTCTGCCCCCCCCCCCCCCCCCCCCCCCCCCCCGGCAAGAACACTTCACTGTAATCTGTTCTGCTGTATAGGTGCATAGCTGGCATGTAAATAGTTCTTTGTATCACAGTTTTGACATGTTCTCTGTAACTGAGTTATTGTTCAATGTAAACCACCCCTGATCGATGGAAGGGACAGTATATAAAAACGTTTACATAAATAATAAAAATAAGATGTCTCTTCTTGAGCCTAAGGAGTTATGAACCATCTCAGAATTCAAAGTTTGAAGACCAGGCAAGATGCTTTCCTTCACATCAACGAGCTAGAACTGAGAGCTATCTTCTATGCCATGTGTAAATTTGACCGCTGGCTCAAGAAGACTTCAATTCTTATACGCTCAGACAATCAGCTGGCAATGTTTTATGTAAACAAGCAAGTCAGGGCAGGATCATGGCTCCTCTGCAAAGGAGCTCTTCAGCTTTGGTCTCTTGCTTTAATTATACAGTCTATTCTTCAGGTGAACTCTCAGTCATCAAATTGATCCACATGAGTCCTTGGATGACTCAGTGGCTCAGTCATTTTTCCACAGGTGAGGCATGCCAAAGAAAGATCTCTTTGCCTCTCAAGAGAATGCCAAATATACACACTTCTGCTCCCTAAGGCCTGCGCTTTATCGTCTCTGCCATAATGCATTTGTAATTATCCAAGGCCACAGTTATACTGGTAGCCCCACAGTGGCCTCATCAACTTTAGTAGCCTTGCTTCCTGTCACTGTCAAAAGATTAACTCGTTGTGTGGTTAGAAGCAAGTCCATCACTCCTCACACAGCAGCAAGGCAACCTACTTCATCTGAACTTGCAATCTTTATACCTCACAGCATGGATGTTGAAAATGAACTGATAGCTCATATGCCAGTGTCACAGGAGGTCCATGAAGTTATTTTAGATGCCAGAAAGGATTCCATAAAGAATCATAACACCTCAAATGGTGGTGCTTCTCCACCTGGTATGCAAATCATCTGTCGACGCCTTCATCCGTGTTCTTGACACCTTCCAGAGCTACTTTCTTACCTGTTACACCTCTCCAATAATGATCTTAGAACATCCTCGGTAAGGATGCATCTCACAGAAATATCTGCTTATCATGACTAAATGGACGGCAGGTTTATTTCAGTGCACCCCTGAATCTCCAAGTTCATGAGGGGACTCATCCACAAGAAGCTACTGCTTACCCAGCCTGCTCCTTTGAGGGGTCTAAACATTGCCTTGGCCAAGTTGATGGAATCACCATTTAAACCCATGCATCAAGCGTCTCTCAAACACCTCACTTGGAAGACTCTTTCTTGTTGCTATTACTTCAGCTTGCCGGATCGGTGAACTTCATGCTCTAGTCCACTACTTTCCTTTCATGCAGCTTTTTCTACATAAGGCGATGCTTAGAACTCACTCAAAGTTCCTGCCAAAAGCTGTCTCACTGTTCCATTTGAATCAATCCATTATTCTTCCAGCTTTCTACCCAAAGCTGCATTCAAACCGTGTGCAGACTGTCTTATACTCCCTCAACTGCAGAAGAGCATTCCTATCTGCAGGCCATGAAGGGCATTTGCCGAACCTTTCAATTTTTTGTCACCTTCAATCCAAATAACCCTTGCCTTCCAGCAGCCAAACACACCCTCTCAAACTAGGTCTCTGATTGTATCAGCATCTGCTATGCAAAAGCCTCTGAACAAACCCCAGGGAGGATTACAACACATAGGCTTAGAGTGAAATCTACTTCAATTGTACAATTGCATTTTGTAATATCTTTGAGGAAGACAAAGCCATTAAGCATAAAATCACAGAGCACTAATGCTTGGATTTTGCTTCTTCAACCTCTTTGCATTGTAACAGTCAGGACTGTCTGCCTCCCACTTCGATTTTGAGTCATCAAAATACATTAACATTTTTGTGCTCCTCTCTGTTTGTCTACTTGATGTACTTGCATGATTCCTGCTTGTCAAAAGAAAAAGCAAAGTTATTTACCTGTAATAGAAACATAGAAACATAACAGAAAAAGACCACAAGGTCTATCTAGTCTGTCCTTCCATAGCAACCACTACAACAGTCCCTTAATGAGGGTTCTCTGTAGACAGCAAGGGAAATTCAGCCACACTTTTCCTTCCCTCCATCCCCTTCATTTGCAGGCATCAAACCTCAAGGTTGCAAATCTACCCAAGCTAGGGAAAGACTGAGGAGAAAGGGAAGGGGTGTTAGTGAACACAGAAACACCCATGCATGCTCGAGGAGTCGAAACAGATTCCCTGAGCTAGAGGAGAACATCACACACTAGGCTTCATCAGGGACATCACCATCAAGTATGGCTGCATTTCCCTGCTGTCTATGGAGAACTCCCATTACAGGTAAGTAACTTTGTTATTTCTTCACATAGGAAATCATAGGAGTTATGTAACTACAAGAGCGACCACACGGACTTTCTTCAACTCTGTGCTGAAGTAAATCTATTTAGGGCAAAGGCTTCAAGGACACAAATATAACTTCCATAACCATATGTGTGAATAAGTAAGCTCCTCCCTGCTCCCCACCGTCAAGGCTAATCGGGCCAGGAGCAAGGAAGAACTTTAAATAATTTAAAACTAAGCACCCTCAGGCACGGGAAACATTGCCCCAGCTGCTGCACAGCTCCGAATGGCATCGGGGAAGGGAGCGGGAAGGTAAGCTCCGCCCCACTCCTCACCGCCAAGACCAATCGGGCCAGGAACAAAGAAGAACTTTAAACAATTTAAAACCAAGCGTCCTCAGAGGCGCCTGCACCTAGCAGGCCAGTGCCTCTGGGCCTCGCCTGTAGGTGCGGGCCCAAGAATAAGAACATACCATCACATCCAAGCTAAGTCGCCGTTGCACAAGACGAGATTGCAGAGGAGCCTGACTGCCTACAGTATTGCCCGTGGAGGCCCAGGAGCCCTCTAACAGAGTCCTGACCACTGCCTCTTCCACAAATACTAGAAGCCTCCATTCAACAACAATCCCAGGCAACTCAGCAATCATCTATCACTCCAAGGGTCCCACAAGTACCGCAAACGAAGTACACTACTGACATACAGGTAACCCCCTCACACACAAAGTCTTCCACTGGCAATTCCAAATCGCACTCAAGATGAATCATCCAGACAGCAACAAATAAGTGCACAAAGTCTGAAATAAACAAACTCACAGCAAGCAAACACTAGCAAATTTCCAGTATACTGATTATCAGCACACAACTACAAACTAACAAGCACTTTACCAAACCTACCTCCCACCAAACATGCAACTTCAAGGTTTGCACCTAGCCCTTTTTGGACTAATCATCCTTGTCCTCACAGGCAGCTCCTCATCTCTTTATTACTACGCCTCTATCCCAATACTATACTACCCCAGGCACATCAAACAACCCAAGCTCTGGTCATCATGCCACCCCCCAAGACAACCACTCTAACCTCATTAAAATCATCCCACACGGCACATCAAACAATGACAGAGGAGACCACAACATAATTAAATGTGCTCTAATTAACTCCAGATCCAGTAGAAACAAGGTCCACCTAATAAAAGAACTCACTGAAGATAACATCAACATTTTGTGTATCACAGAAACTTGGTTCTTCGAAACTGACAATGTACTCCTAAACCAACTAAATACAGCTACCCACAACATCCATAACTGCCCACGAACCACTGGTAGAGGCGGAGGAGTCTGTATACTATCAAACAAAAGGCTTCAATTCAATACAATAGAATTCACTTCCACATGCAATTAGAACTGATTACCATATCAAACACCACACACTCAGTCTGATCTACAGATCACCTTCCTCCAGCCCAGATGATCTCTCCTCTATTCTGGGCGCAGCATGCATTCATACCAATAACCAGAGCATGCACATACTGCTAGGAGACTTTAACTTACCCTACTAACCATACAGCAAGTCACAAGATTCATAGAGGCCATGAAAGACCTCCAGTTTTCACAAATCGTCACCAACCCTACCCACAACAAAGGTGGAACATTAGACCTTATATTCACCCCTTTCTTCCCAACTGACAGAACCAACCTCTTGTCCACCTCCATCCATATTTCACCAATCCCCTGGTCTGACCATCACCAAATATCATTTGAACTCACTCAACAAGAAACTACAAAACAACACAATGTAACCAATAACCCAACTTGCAGATTCCTCCCTTTTGACAGCAAAAACGTCATCAGCAAAATCACCCCCATGCTTGTGTCACACACTCCTAATGACCACATAGACTCCATATTAAAATGGAATACCGCCTTAACAGCCGCTACCAAAGCACCCCCCACAATCAACAAATGTAAATGCTCAAACACCTCTCCCTGGTACTCAAAAAAACCTAAAAGACCAGAAGACCAAACTTCATCGACTTGAACAAATGTGGAGTGACTCGAACACCACCAACACCCAAGCATTATACTTACAGGAAACTAAACAAATATTGCATCACCTACAAAGCAAAGCAAGAATACTACTCAAACCTCATCAAGGCATCTATCAACAAGCCAAGAGAATTATTCAACATAGCCAACTCTCTCATAAAGAACCCCACTAAAACCCACGTGATGCCCCCTATAAACCCACACCAGATGGCTCAACACCTCCAAGCCAACCAAACACATCACCAACTTGAACTTCCCTCCTCACCCACCAATGCAAACCAACACCACCTACGGAACAGTTTCAACCTCATCAGCCACAAGCACATAGACAATATACTCTCAGCAATCAACACAACCACTTCATCACTTGACCCCTGCCCAGTGTCCTGGATTAAAATGGAAAAAGCACAACTCATACCTACATAAGCAACATGATAAACGACTTACTAAGACAAGGAGCCCTCCTACTCCCACTCAAACAATCCTCCATCTGTCCTATCATAAAGAAACCAAACCTGGATGCTGCCTGCCCAACATCATACCAGCCAATCAATAGCATCCCATTCATCGCTAAAATCATCAAAAAAGTGGTTCAGTAGCAGCTACAAGATCACTTGGATGAACATTTCCCACTAGACACTCACCAGCATGGTTTCCGCCACCAGCAAGTGTGGAAACCCTCATGATTTCTCTTCTCAACACACTGATTAAAGGCACCAAAATCATAACACAAGGTTTCATACTCATTTCCTAGACATATCCGCTGCTTTTGACTCATTCTCACATCAACTCTTATTGAATCAACAATACAACACAGGAATTCAAGGAACTCCTCTGAAATGGTTCCACTCCTACCTATCAGGCCACACCCAACAAAAAAGATTGGCAACCTCACATCTGCGTCATTCTCCCACAAGGGTCTACACTCTCTTCACTCCTGTTCAACATCTACATCCAACCCCTCTGCAAAATCATCAAGAGCCACACATCAATTACCTAATCTACGCTGATGATATAATGATCTTCACCCCCTTCTCAACCAAAACACCAGACTACACCAAAATCTCCAACTGCTTCACAGCTATTGACCTCTGGCTCAGAGAGCACAACCTCAGAAGCTCTCCACATCACAAAAAATAAGATGTGTAGCCCCCCTCCATCAATCACAATAAACAATACCCCACTCATGGTCAAAACCCAGATCAACTACCTGGGCATCACACTAGACCAAGAACTCACAACCACAAATAAACCAAATTACCAATTCTGTCTATTTCAAGCTCCGCACCTTAAGGAACCTTCACAAACTCCTCCCCCCAATAGATTTTCATGCAGTATGTCAAGCAATAATCACCCCAGTATTCAAATATTGCAACTCCATCTACCAGGGTCTTTCAAAGGGCACATTATATCCCTTAGAACTAGCACAAAATACAGTAGCTAGAACCATCTTGGTGCAATCTTAACATGTGCACATTACCCCACTCCTTAAACAGCTCCACTAGCTTCTCATTGCAAGCAGGATCAAATACAAGATCATCTTAAACACTCACAAGATCCTAACCAAACAATCTGCAGATAGCCTCACCCCACTAGTAAAGATCAACAACTCCGACAGATCTAAGAGAAGAGCTACAGCCAACAAGCTTGAGATTCCCAAAGATAAACCGTCTAACAGCCAAAATACCAACAACAGAGCACTCTCTCTACACGTCCCCACCCTCTGGAACACGCTACCGCGCCCGCTCCCCCAAATCAGATCCATTCAGCTTACCAACCAAGTCTGAAAACACCTGAAGACTCTGCTATTCCCAGAAGATTATGGTTCAGATACTGAACAAAAAGCATCCAGCAAAGCAAAACTGCAACCCATTGTTGTTGTTAAGTGCTGTTGAGTCGGAGTCGACTCATGGCGACCCTCTGGATAGCTATCCTAAATTGTGTTCGGTCTTCAGTCAGGCGGCTCATTGTTGACAGACTGGTACCCGTAGCTGCTTTTATTGTATCAATCCATCTCATTGCTGGCCTTCCTCTTTTGCGTTGACCTTCTATCTTGCCAAGCATAATGTCTTTCTCTAATGATCTCTCTCTTCGCATGATGTGTCCAAAGTATGAAAGTCGAAGTCTTGTCATCTGAGCTTCTAAAGAAAGCTTAGGTTTGATCTCCTCTAATACCGACTGGTTTGTTCTTCGGGCAGTCCATGGTATACACAGTATTCGCCGCCAGCACCATAATTCAAAGGCATCAATTTTCTTCCTGTCTATCTTTGTCACTGTCCAGCTTTCACATCCATATGATGTTATTGAAATTACCATGGCTTGAACAAGTCGAATCTTTGTATGGAGAGAGACATCTCTGCTCTTGAGAATCTTATCTAGGTCTTTCATAGCCATTCTGCCAAGAGCAATGCGTCGTCTGATTTCTTGACTGCTTGTTGCTTCTTTATTGATAGTTGATCCAAGTAGGTTAAAGTTGTTCACAATTTCAATTTCTTCTCCTTCAACGATGAACCTGTTGATTATGCCAGTTGTCATGATCTTTGTCTTCTTTACATTAAGGTGCAGGCCCAATTTGAGACTATGTTCTTTGATTGTGAGAAGCAAATGTTTCAGATCATCTTCACTTTCAGCCAGTAATGTGGTATCATCAGCATAGCGAAGGTTGTTGATGAGTCTTCCACCAATCTTCACACCTCTGTTGTCTTCATACAATCCTGCTTCTCTGATGATTTGTTCTGCATATAAATTAAACAGGTAGGGGGAAAGTATGCAGCCTTGTCTTACACATTTGCTTATTTTAAACCATTCTGTTTCTCCTTGTTCCGTTCGAACTGTTGCTTCTTGATCAATGTACAGGTTGCGCAAGAGAACGATCAGGTGTTCTGGTATACCCATGCTTCTTAATGTGGCCCAGAGTTTCTCATGGTTTACACAGTCAAAAGCCTTGCTATAGTCGATAAAGCACAAATAGATATCCTTTTGGTATTCTTTAGTCTTTTCAAGGATCCATCTCACATCCGCAATGATGTCTCTCGTTCCTCGCCCTTTCCTGAACCCTGCTTGCACTTCAGGTAGTTCTTGTTCCAGGTATGGTTGTAGTCTCTTTTGAATAATCTTCAGTAGAATCTTGCTGGCATGTGGGATCAAAGCGATTGTGCGATAATTTCCACAGTCAGTTGGGTCACCTTTCTTTAGTATTGGTATAAACACAGATCTTTTCCAGTCAGTTGGCCATGATGTTGTCTTCCATATTTCTTGGCAGAGCCTTGTGAGTACGGTAACAGCTGCATCAGATTGCTGCAATACTTCTATGGGAATGCTATCAATGCCTGGTGCTTTGTTCTTTGATAAGGCTTTCAATGCTGCTTCAACTTCTTCTTTCATCACCAATGGTTCCCGATCATAAGGTACAGGTTGAAACGGCTGTTGGTCCACTTGATCTTTATCATATAAAAACTCTGTATATTCCTTTCACCTTTTCTTGATCTTCTCAGCATCATTCAACATAGAACCTTGAGCATCTTGTAACATTCCAATTCAAGGCTGGAACTTTTTCTTTAACTCTCGTAGCTTTAGGAAAGCCAATCTTGTTCTTCCTCTAATAGTTTCTGCTTCTATTTCCCTGCAAGTGTCATTGTAGTACTTTTCCTTGTTCTGTCTTGCTGCACGTTGGAAATCTCTGTTGAGTTCTGCGATTGTCTCTCTTTCTCCTCTGGCTTTAGCTTCTCTGCGTTTCTGGGCAATTTTCAGAGTTTCTTCCGTCATCCATTTTGGCCGTTTTTGCTTTTTCACCTTTTGTAGAGACTTCTCGCTTTCTTCCAACACAACCTTCTTGATGTCATTCCATAACTCTTCCGGAGCTCTGTCATTTGTATCTAAAGCAGCAAATCGATTTTGCAGGCAGTCTTTAAATTCCAGTGGTATATTCTCAAGGTCATATTTTGCTGCATTCATGAGTGGTTTGCTCTTTTTCAACTTTAGCTTGAGTTTGCATACTAGTAGTTGATGATCTGTACCACAGTCAGCTCCAGGTTTTGTCTTTGTTGATGTTACAGAGCTTTTCCATCGTTGACTTCCACATATGTAGTCAATTTGATTTTATATAATCCATTCGGTGAAGTCCATGTGTACAGTCGCCGCTTGTGTTGCTGGAAGAAGGTGTTTGAGATGAATAGATCATTGGTCTTGCAGAATTCTATCAGTCTTTCTCCAGCTTCATTTCTGTTGCCAAGTCCATATTTTCCAACTACTTTGCCTTCTTCTTTGTTGCCATCTTTTGCGTTCCAGTCACCCATGACTATCAGGATATCCTGTTTGCATGTTCTGTCAATTTCAGCTTGTACTTGTTCATAGAACTCTTCAATTTCATTCTCTTCTGCAGCTGTTGTTGGGGCATATACTTGAATTATAGTTGTGTTGATAGGCAATCCTCGTAGACGAATAGAGATTAAGCGTTCGCTGACTGCATTGTATTTCATTACAGTTCTTGCAAGTTTCTTCTTTATTATAAATGCAACACCATTTCTTCTTTGTCTTTCATTTCCAGCATAGTAGACCATGTGATCATCTGATGCAAAGTGCCCCATGCCAGTCCATTTCAGTTCGCTGACACCCAACAGATCAAGTTGTACACATTCCATTTCATTCTTGACCACCTCCAACTTCCCTTGGTTCATGCTTCGTATGTTCCATATTCCAATGTGTAAGACATCTTTACAGCTTCTGACTCTCATTTCATGCGCAGCTACATCAGCAGTCAGACTTCCCGAGGGCTTTGATCCAACCACATCATAAATGCTGGCTTTACTCTGAAAAGTCTTCAGCTCTTCCCCAGTAGCTAGTTGAGTGCCTTCTGACCTGGGGATCTCATCTTCCAGCACCATAGCACAATTTGTTTTGTTCTAACTATCCATTGGGTTTTCATGGCAAGATACAGAAGTAGATTGCCGAGCCTTTCTTCCGCGCAGTTTAAGTTTGGTGTTGTTGCCGTTGTCACAAAAATGTGATCCTCCACTGTCAACACTGTCCCATTCTGCTGCTGCCCAGATGGGTGGTTTGTCTTGGTCTGGCACCTCAGCTGAGACCTGTCCATCTTGGGAGACCCTGCCAGTAGTTAAACTACCGATAGTTTAGCTCTCAGCATCACTGATGCACGCAAGCCCTCTCAGCACGACAAGCTGCAAACTAACATATTGTAAATAGCTGTACTATAACCGTTTGATGTTGAACAAATGTTAAATTATATGTTCCCAGTAATCTGCACCTTACTGTTAAAGCATTATTGTTACTGCATTGAGTTCGCTGTAAACCATCTTGGCTTGTAGAAAGACGATATAAAAGAAAATGTTAAATAAATTTTAAAAAATGGATCCAGATGTGGACTAGAGATTAGTGGCTTATTTGTAAAATGTGTTTGAATGGATGATGTCCTCTAATGGCACTGATATGGAACACTATTGCAGAGAATTCTGGAGAAGTCTGGAAATGCTTTCCTGAGCATATGTAAGGCTTTCTGGGCACATGTTATCTCAGGATATCTCTTAGACGTCTATAACAGCTGATAATTCCAGAAGGAAAGGAAAAAGGAAGAGTGATTGATTACCTTGCTGTCCTTGGAGAACATCTGTTACAGGGAAGCAACTTTGCTTTCTCCAGGAGCAAGCAAGATAAATCACTCACTCAAGCTTGAGGGAAAAAAAACCAAGGTTGGTAGTAGATAACAACCTGGTCAGAGTAGTTACTCACCTGTAACAGGTCTTCTCCAGGAGCAGCAGGAATCAGTCCTCACATATGGGTGACGTCGGCGCCGACGGAGCCCTCGTGCGGAGCATTTCCCCAGCTTTCAAAGAAAGCCTTTGGGAATTGCAGCGCGCATGCGCAGTCCCCTTCCCGCCCAAGGGTGCCATCTTGCTCAGTCTGATGACATAGCTAAAAGACAGCAAAAAAATTAGCAAAATAAATCATATGACTGCAACTCCAAGGGGAGGAGGGAGGGTTGTGAGGACTGATTCCTGCTGCTCCTGGAGAACACCTGTTACAAGTGAGTAACTACTCTTTCTCCAGGACCAAGCAGGAAGTCAGTCCTCACATATGGGACTCCCCAGCTTAAGGCTAACGGAGACCTCAAGCCGAAAAAATGAGCTCCCTCTAGCTCGTCAGTACGTAAGGAAGGAATCTTCTCTGAGAACGCCCCCGACCGGTAGCCCAACACCAGGGCCGGAGGGTAGGAGTTGCCTAAACCCCAAAGAGATTATGGAGTACTGCCTGTCCGAAAGCACTGTCCCTGCGGGACTCCCTCTCAAGGCAGTAATGGGCCGCAAAAGTCTGGCTTGAAGACGAAGTAGCGGCCCGGCAGATGTCTGCCAATGGAACAGAGCGGAGATGAGCCACTGACGCAGCCTTCGCCCTGACACGATGAGCCGTGACTCGACCCTCCAACGAGAGGCCGGCTGCCCCATAAGCCCAGGCGATACAGTCAGCGACCCATATGGACAAAGTACGCTTGGAAACAGGCAGCCCCAACTTATTGGGGTCAAAAGAAACGAAGAGCTGAACAGCCCTCCGATGCTCCCGCGTACGGTCAAGGTAGAAGGATAACGCCCTCCTACAGCCCAGGGTATGCAGGACCATCTCAGCCCGGTTGGCATGCGGCCTGGGAAAGAAGGTCGGAAGAACCACCTCCTGATTGAGGTGAAAAGAGGAGACAACCTTAGGAAGAAACTTAGGGTGAGTCCGTAAGACTACCTTATTCCTGTAGAACCTAGTGTAAGGGGGATCAGACACTAGTGCTTGAAGTTCACTTACTCGCCTAGCAGAGGTAAGAGCTACCAGAAACAAGGTTTTCCAGGAGAGAAAATGGAGAGGGCAGGTAGCCATAGGTTCAAATGGCGGACAAGTAATCCGCTGTAAGACCACATTCAGATCCCACTCAGGGGCTGGTGGATGTAAAGGAGGCTTAAGCAGGAGGAGGCCTCTGAGAAAACAAGCCACCAAAGGGTGGTTGGAAAGAGGCCTTCCATCCACCGGCGAGTGGTGCACTGAGAGAGCACTGAGGTGAACCCTGACAGAGTTGGACTTAAGGCCTAGATTGGAGAGGTAAAGCAAATATTGCAAGACTACCGCTACCAAGCACGAGAAGGGATTCTCACTGTGCTGAGCACATCATGCGGAGAATCTATGCCACTTAAGAGCGTAGGATTTCCTGGTGGATTGCCGCCTAGAGGCTAAGACGACGTCTTCCACCTCTCTAGGCAGAAGGAGGGGAGCCAGGACTACCCTTTCAGCAGCCAGGCCATCAAATGAAGGGACTGGAGGTTGGGGTGCAAGAGAGATCCCTGTTCCTGATTTATTTATTTATTTATTTATTTAAGTTTCTTATATACCGCACTTTTTAGGATCAGCGCGGTTCACAGGGAACAATAACAAAACCAGAACAACAGGCTGTTCGGTATTACATATAACAGGGGTAAGAACTTGGATCAAACTGGGAGAACTATATACATGGAATATGATACAGGAGATCGTGCTGAAACCTCAGAGGAAAAGGAGTGTCCACCGCCAGTTGCAGCAGAAGTGGGAACCACAGTTGCCTTGGCCACCTGGGGGCTATCAGAATCATTGAGGCCCTGTCCTTGAGGACTTTGAACAGTGTTCTGGACACTAGTGGTGTGGGAGGAAATGCATACAGAAGGCCTTTGGACCACGAGATCAGAAACGCATCCGCTGCTACTCTGAGAGGATGCGGTTGTCTGGAGCAGAATCTCGGGAGTTGCCGGTTCAGAGGACTGGCGAAAAGATCCATTGTGGGGAGGCCCCACCTGAGAAAGATCTGCTGAACCACCAACGGATTCAATTTCCATTCGTGTGGTTGCAGAATCCTGCTCAGTCTGTCCGCCAGGTAATTGTCTTGACCTGGGAGGTAGACAGCCTTGAGGAGGATGCCGTGATTGACGGCCCAAGAGCACAGCCGTTGTGCCTCCTGACAGAGGAGGAAGGAGCCTGTGCCTCCTTGTTTGTTCACGTAGAACATGGCAACTTGATTGTCCGTCTGGACCAGTACAGAGTGGTGATATGTGAGATGGGAGAAGGCTCGCAGAGCTAGGCGTATCACCCGTAGCTCCAGGACGTTTATCTGCTGAGCAGCCTCCCAAGGGGTCCAGAGACCCTGAGTACATGCCCCTTGGCAATGTGCTCCCCAACCTAGAAGAGAAGCATCTGTCGTCAGCACTTGAGAATGCGGAGGGGATTGAAAAACCACTCCGAGTACCAGATTCGGAAGATGAAGCCACCATTGTAGAGAGGAGACGAGCAGGGCGGATATTCTTACCGAGTCTGCAAGGCTCCCTGTGGCTTGATGCCACTGAGTGCGAAGGCTCCACTGAGCAGGCCGCATGTGCAGGCGGGCATTGGGGGTTACATGAACCGTGGAAGCCATATGGCCGAGAAGTCACAGGAATTGCCTGACGGAGACCAGGGAATTGCTGTGAAACTGGCTGGCTAGAGCCATCAATCGGTGAGCTCTGTCCAGTGGCAGAAAAGCTCTCGCCTGAAGAGTGTCCAGCCTCGCTCCTATGAATTCTAAGTTCTGGGATGGGAGCAAAGTGGACTTTGCGAAGTTTATGACAAACCCCAAGTGCTGAAGCAGAGCTACAGTGCGAAGGGTGGCTTGACTGGCCTCCTGGGAAGACCGGCCCCTTATGAGCCAGTCGTCCAGGTATGGAAACACAAAAAGACCTTGAAGCCTCAGGTAGGCCGCCACCACCGCCAGGCACTTGATGAACACCCTGGGAGCGGAGGTTAGGCCAAAGGGTAGCACTCTGTACTGGTAATGGTTTCCCCCCACAACAAATCTGAGATATTGTCTGTGGTCTGGATGAATAAGGATGTGAGAATAAGCATCCTTTAGATCTAAGGAGCACAGCCAATCTCCCTGCTGGAGGTAGGGCAGCAGGATTCCAAGGGTAAGCATCTTGAACTTTTCCCTCTCCAGGAACTTGTTGAGGTTCCGCAAGTCCAGGATGGGTCTGAGGCCTCCTTTTCTTTTTGGTACCAGAAAGTACCTGGAATAAAAGCCGTGACCTCTCAGGTGGTGGGGCACCGGTTCCACAGCCTGTTCCTTTAGCAGACTTGCTAACTCCTGAAGGAGTAGGTCCCTGTGTAGAGGGAGTCTTGGAGGCTCCCCTGGAAAATAGGTGGGAGGTACCTGGTGAAAATGGAGAAGATAGCCCTTTTGGACTATATGGAGCACCCAGGTATCTGATGTGATGGCTGACCACCTGTGGGCAAAGTGGGCCAGCCGGCCTCCTGTGCTGATATGAGCCAGCTGAGGAGAAGAGGCTATGCTTTCTGAGTCAAAACCCCCCACCCTGCTGAGCAGGGGCCGGTGTTGGTGGCTTGGGGGCCTTCTGCCTACGGGGCCCATGACCCTGCCCCTTGGCCTGCTGACCCTGTTGGGGAGCTGCAGAGGCCTGATAATGAGGGTATTGTTTATAGGCAGATGACTTCCTCGGGTAAAAAGCCTTTTTCCCCGAGCCCTTCTTTTTCTGAGAAGGGGCAGAGGATTTTCTGGACAGCCTAGTCCTGGTCAGAGTCTCGGTCTCGAGTTCTGCAGCCTTTTCAGCCATGGGCTTACCAAAGAGGTTTTCACCTCGGCAGGGGACATCGACCAACTTGTCCTGCACCCATGGCTCGAGGTCGGATGACTGTAGCCAAGCCTGTCGGCGGGCACAGATGCCGTCCCCGGCTACTCGGGCCGAAGCCTCGAAGCCATCGTAGGCTGCTCGAGAGATAAACTTTGAGCACTCTCGAATACCAGTGGACAAGGCCTGAAACCTCTGCAAAGGTTCCTCGGAGAGACCAGCAGAGAACCCGGCAATCTCCTTTGCCAGGTCTCGGAGATACATGCCCATGTAGAGCTGGTATGTCTGGACACGGCAAGCAAGCATAGAGCCCTGGAAGCACTTCTTACCGAGGGCATCCAGGTTCTGGGCCTCTTTTCAGTTAATGCATGGCCGATTCCACAACCATGGAGTGGTGCGGTAATTGTGCCTTTTGGAACCCGGGGCTCTTGCGGACTCGATAGATGGAATTGACTCGCTTGCTCAACACCGGCGTCGAGGCCGTGGTCTCCCACATGCGGAAGAGCAGCCGTTCCAGCATCGGAGGAACCGGTACAGTAAAGGCCTCCTTCGGGGGAGAGTCATACTGGAGGGCCTCGAGCTCCTCGGCTTGAGGCTCCTCCTCGGGATCCGCGGGGATGGCCAAGGCCTTGGCCATATCCCGCACGAAGTCCGAGAACTGGGTATCCTCCGGTGGGGATCGTCTCCGAGGTTCGGACTCCGGCGAGTCCGATGGGACACACCGAGTCCGATAGGTGTCGGGTGACTCTTCGTCCTCCATCTCATAGCCCGACTCCTCGGAGGAGGTGTCGAGCGGCTCCGGTCGGGCGGGCACCGATGCCCTCCGCCCCGACCCTGAGGGTACTGGCGTCGACGACCTCGGTCCCGAACAGGAGGCTGAGGGAGACCGTGGCCGAGGATCGACTCGAGCCCGCATGGATTCGAGGATCGGCTCGGCCTCCGGGGTCGACTTGGACGTCGATGTCCCGGTGGTCGGGGCAGATGCACCGGTGAGACCGGCGATCAATGCCCGCTGCTGTTCCATGAAGGCAGCGAGGCTGCTCTCCAAGGCCGTCAACCTGAGTCCGAGCTCAGGAGACCCAGCAGCCCCCGACTTGGGCCCCGACGGCGTCGGGCCCGACGTCGGCTCCCTTTGAGGAGAGTCCACGAGGACTACAGCACTCACGTGTTCAGGAGACTCCATCTTGAGACGAGGTTGCTTGGCAGGCCTCTCCGACTCCGAAGACCCAGGACGGCTATCGGGGCTATGCGACCTGGCTCTCGAGGAACCAGGAGTGTCCACCGATGCCACCCTCGCGGGTTTCTTCTTCCTGCGCTGTTCCCGCAAAGGAGACCCCCGTTCAGAGGAACCCCGACGCTGCTCGGGGCCGGAGTCCTGAGACGTCGAGGCCTCTGATGAGGTCCGGGCCCATCCGGACACGGAGTCAGAGAAGATCCTATCCTCCTGGTGCTGCCGACTCCTCAACGCCTTCGAGGACATTTTGTCACATGGACCACATATCATCGGGTCATGATCGGGTCCGAGGCAGCGGAGGCAGCAGTCATGTGTGTCGGTAAGAGACATAAGTTTCTTACACCGATCACACTTTTTAAACCCACTGGCAGCCATCGGGGGAAAAAGGGCCCCTGCGAGGTCAAAAGACAGGGCTGCCAGTGAAAAAAGAAAAAATGGTGCGAACGCTAGTCACGAAGGACAAAAACCGAAAAAGGGAGAGTGGGCTCGATACCGGCGTATCGGGCCCAGGCGGGAAAAGGATCCGGCGTCGAACCGAAGGAGAAGTACAAAAAACAGGGAAATCAATTTTTTCCTCGGCGAAAAACGAACTACGTCCATCGGGCTCCGCGGAAAAAAGAAGACTGAGCAAGATGGCACCCTTGGGCGGGAAGGGGACTGCGCATGCGCGCTGCAATTCCCAAAGGCTTTCTTTGAAAGCTGGGGAAATGCTCCGCACGAGGGCTCCGTCGGCCCCGACGTCACCCATATGTGAGGACTGACTTCCTGCTTGGTCCTGGAGAACTAGCAAATACTTGATAAAAACAGTGAGAGAAGGGAGATTGCAGATTGCACAACAGGGATTGCTTTGAATCTGGTCTTACACAAGAACGGAGATGAAATCATTCATGGGAGGCTCATAGTATTTAAGAGTTTTGGCCAAACTTGGCAGGCAGAGGAAGAGGGAAGCTGGACTTCTCCCTCCAGAAGATACTTCCAGCACTAGTGGAGTGGAACACCAAATTCTGGAAGGAGATTAGCGGGATGAGTGACTAAATGACTTCAACATGGAGACTGAAGAGGAAGAAGCTCCTCAGCAGTGCTAAAACAGCAAAGAAGCTACACACAGCACAATAGTCCAAGGAACAAGCATACTCTCAGGGCAAACTCCATATCGAGGTATTTTGCTGCAGCATATCTTTGCATGACAAGACAGCTTTGTACTTTTCCATTTGCAACAAAGGAATCCAGTGATGATAGAAACAAATTACACTGTCAAAGAGTAACACTGGCAGCATAAGAGAGAAGTAGGGAAGATATATTGTCAGCCTGTAATCCCCATTTCCAGTACACTTCTGCATTCTGGGACCAGGACAAAGTTACCTGCCCATCCATGATGTCATTTCCAGGCACTGACTCCCAATGCAGGAACAAGCCAAAAGGAGTGCCACTTTAAGAAGTGTGAATGGGGCAGTGTTTTCATCAGATTATTGAGCTATTTGTGGCCATTGGCTGCTTTCATCTAGTCCATCTAGTCTTGGAGCAATTGAGGTTTGAGGTGAAAGTGGGTGTTCCAGTTCTTTTGCGGGTCAAGGCAAAGAATGATGTTACCTGACTATATAAGAGCTCACAAATTACATTACAATGATGGTGTGGAGGTGGAGAGGGGAAAGGAGAGGTAAAGTGCTAGTGTCACAAAGTAGGTTTAACAGAGCCCATGGAAATAGGCAAAGATGCAGGCAGTGAAACTGATTCTGACATTTCAGAGGAGCACATGTCAGGATGTTACTATAGGCAACCCAAACAAATCAGGTCACGAGCTAGAGAAACACGCCCAAGCAGCAGAAAGGCTGAGGGATCAGTAACTGATGAAAGCCAGCTGGGAGTGGGTGGAGCTGACACTCACGCAGATAAACTCAATGCACATGGAGTTAGGGGGAGAAGCAGAACAGAACCCGGAAGGAACACGGGAACAGGCAGTCGTGAGTGTTCAGAGAGCCAAGGACGTGCTGGGAGAAGCTCAGGTTGGAATGAAGCCGGTGGAAGAGCTGTAAAAGCTAAAAAGTTTTATTCCAAGGGAGAGAGTGAGAACCCAGGTGCCTGTGGTGGAAGGCAGAGCACAGAAACGTCAGAGCTCGGTAGAAGTTATCTAAAAGGTAACGGAGAGTTCAATTGGGAAGCTAATTGGAGGAAGCCTGAGGAAACTATTTACCCTAGTAATTGGCACAGGAAAAGTAAAGCTTTTGTACCTGAAGATAATCTTGTATCTGGGAGAAGGACAAAAGGCAGGAGCCGTGGAAAGCTTCCACTTGACGTTACTCCGGAGTCTGCAGCAGCAGAGAGAAGCCCGAGTCAAAGACTGCCAAGAGGTAAACCAATTGTAGCTAATAGAGGGAAAGGTGAATGTTGTAATTTCCCCTATGGTCCTCAGCATCTGGAAGGCTCCCAAATTAAGTACTCCAGTGAATGTGGTAGTAGCCTGTCACACATTCTCACAGAGAGAGAAAGAGAATCTCTGAATAACAAAGAGAGACTGTTTAATAATGTGCCGAACTGTGCAAGAGAAGAATTGTTAAAGGCAGAAGAAGAGGATATGCAGTGTGAAGTACAGGGGGACACAACGTGTAATGAATACATGGACTGTACGCTTACAATTTCTGATAATATATCTTCTTTGCGGTGAACAAGTTGTGATACTTGCCAAGCCTTAAAGCTACAAAGAAAAGGGGTTTTGAATGCTGGAAAAGGGCTGTTTAACTACTTTTGTTTGCATGTTAAAAGCTGAAGATAAGCATTTTTCTGTTCCCATTTTGTTTCTTTGTTTGTGCCCAAAGTGGGGCTGTTTACCTTTTTGTTTTGACCACTGAAAGAATCCTCCCGGAAGGGGAATAAAACCTGTTTAAGCCTTACCTCGTTTCCACAACTTATTCTTTTGACTGGCCTAAGAAAAACTACATATCCCAGAGTGCCAAGCAAGGTCTCTGGGCCGGTTAAACACAAGGCCTCGGCTTAATACCCCGCCTTAGCTTGAAGGGACAAGCAACGGCGTGACACTAGCAAATTGATAAGATGACAGACAGCAGGATAAAGTCTGGTAGTAAGTGAAAAAGATCATATTTCTATTATGTACTTTCTGTTTTGAACTGCCGTGGCCTGATCATTTTAATTTAGAATAAAGCGTAGTTACTAACCTGTAACAGATGTTCTCCAGGGACAGCAGGAATCAGTCCTCACATATGGGTGACGTCGGCACTGACGGAGTCCTCATGTGGAGCAATCCCCAGCTTTCAAAGAAAGCCTTTGGGATTGCATTACACATGCGCGGTCCCCTTCCCGCCCAAGGGTGCCATCTTGCTCAGTCAAATGACATAGCTAAAAAGTCGGCAAAAGAATAAAAATTAATGATAGGATTGCAACTCCAGGGGAGGAGGGAGGGTTGTGAGGACTGATTCCTGCTGTCTCTGGAGAACACCTGTTACAGGTGAGTAACTACGCTTTCTCCAGGAACAAGCAGGAAGTCAGTCCTCACATATGGGACTCCCTAGCTATAGGCTACCGAGAACCCATAACTAAAAAATAGGCTCCCTCTAGAAGAGCCACAGCAGCCATGATAGGAGTTCAACGGAGAACGTAACACTCTGGTAGCCTGACACCAAAGGGTCGGAGGGTAGGAGTTGCCTAAACCTCAAACAGGTTACAGAGTACAGCCTGGCCGAAAGCACTGTCCCTTTGAGACACCCTATTCAGGCAGTAATGGGCCGCAAAAGTCTGGCTTGAAGACCAGGTGGCGGCCCGGCAGATGTCTGCTAGCGGAACAGAGTGGAAGTGAGCCACTGATGCCGCCTTAGCCCTGACCCGGTGGGTTGTGATCAACCCTGCAACAGGAGATCGGCCACCCTGTATGCCCAGGCAATACAATCCACCACCCAAGTGGACAAGGTACGCTTGGAGACAGGCATCCCCAGCTTACTGGGGTCATAAGAGACCAAGAGCTGAGAAGCCCTTCTATGTCCCCGCGTACACTCCATGTAGAAGGCCAAAGCCCTCTTACAGTCCAGGATGTGCACGATTGCTTCTGCCCGACTGGCATGCGGCCTGGGAAAGAAGGTCGGAAGAACCACCTCCTGGTTGAGGTGGAACGAGGAGACTACTTTCGGAAGGAACTTGGGGTGAGTGCGAAGCACCACCCTGTTCCTATAGAACCGTGTGTATGGTCTATCGGACACCAGAGCCTGCAGCTCACTCACTCGTCTGACCGACGTGAGAGCCACCAAGAAAAGCGCTTTCCAAGAGAGGAAGCGGAGATGGCAGGTAGCCATCGGCTCAAAAGGTGGGCGAGTAAGACGCTCTAAGACCACATTCAAATCCCATTCGGTCGCCGGAGGGCGAACCAGGGGTTTCAGCAGAAGTAAACCTCTCAGAAACCTGGACACCAAAGGGTGCACAGATAGAGGTTGTCCTTCCACTGGAGAGTGGTGTGCTGATAAGGCACTAAGGTGGACAGAGTTTGACTTGAGGCCTAAATCTGAGAGGTGGAGCAGATACTGCAACACCACTGACACTTGGCAGGAGAAAGGGTTTTCTGCTTGTTTATTACACCACACCTCAAACCTATGCCACTTGAATGCATAGGTTTTTCTAGTCAATTGCCTTCTTGAGGCTAACAGTACGTCCTCTACATTTTTAGGGAGGAGAAGTGGTGCGAGAACTACCCTTTCAGCAGCCATGTCATCAGGTTGAGAGACCTGAGGTTGGGCTGTAAGAGAGTGCCCTCCTCCTGCAACAGGAGGTTGAGGTTTAATCCCAGAGGAAGCGGGGCCTCTGCCACCAGTTGAAGCAGCAGAAGAAACCATGGCTGCCTCGGCCATCTGGGGAGCTACCAGGATGACTGAAGCCTTGTCCTGAAGGACCTTGACTAAAGGGGCGTGGGAGGAAACGCATACAAGAGGCCCACCGACCATGATAGTAGGAAAGCATCTGCAGCCACCCTGCTTGGGTGTGGCTGTCTGGAGCAGAAGCGGGGTAACTGGTGAATCTGTGGGCTCGCAAACAGATCTATGGATGGACACCCCCAGCACTGGAACGGCTGCTGGACTATACTGGGATCCAGTTGCCACTAGTGCGGCTGCAGAATTCTGCTGAGCCTGTCGGCTAAGAAGTTTTCTTGACTTGGCAAGTAAACTGCTTTGAGGTGCATACCTTGGATGACTGTAAACGAGCATAGGTCCAGGGTCTCTTGGCAGAGGATGCGAGACCCTGTGCCCCCCTGCTTGTTCACACAGAACATTGCCACTTGATTGTCCGTCTGAATTAGGACAGGCTGATGAGCCGGGGTTTGACAGAAGGTCCATAGAGCTAGGTGGATAGCTCGAAGCTCTAGGAGACTGATCTGTTGTGTGCTCTCCTGTGGAGACCACACACCCTGAGTGCACAATTCCTGGCAATGAGCTCCCCAGCCCAGCAAGGATGCATCTGTAGTCAGCACTCTCGTGTGTGGGGGAGGCAGGAAAGGCACTCCCCCTAGTAGGTTGTGTGGTTGAAACCACCATGTTAATGACTGCACCAGTCGTTTGGACACCTTTATGCTGTCTCTGAGTCTGCCTATGGCACCACTGAGCTGTTCTCATGTGGAAGCGGGCATTGTGTGTCACATGTACCGTGGAAAGTGTCTTGCTGAGATCTGTGATCTGCGGCTCACTTGCTGCACCAGGGCTACAAGTCTGTGTGCCCTGTCTTCTGGTAGATGAGCCCTTGCTTGAAGGGTGTCTAACCTCGCTCCTATGAACTCCAGTCCCTGAGAGGGAACCAAAGTGGACTTTGTGTAATTTATCACAAACCCTAGGTGCTGTAGCAACTGGATAGTGCAAGACATGGCCTGTTGGGCCTCCATGGTTGACTGGGCTCTGATGAGCCAGTCATCCAAGTAGGGGAAGACAAATACCCCTTGATTTCTTAGGAAGGCCACCACCACCGCTAGGCACTTTGTGAACACCCTGGGTGCAGAGGCTAGGCCAAATGGAAGCACCTTGTACTGGAAGTGGTTTCCTCCCACCACAAATCATAGATATTGTCTGTGGTCTGGATGAATGAGGATGTGTGTATAAGCATCCTTAAGTCTAAGGAGCATAGCCAGTCTCCCTGGCAGAGGTAAGGCAGCAATATTCCAAGGGAAAGCATCTTGAACCTCTCCCTCACCAGGAACTTGTTTAAGTTGCGCAGGTTGAGGATGGGTCTTAGGCCTCCAGTTCTCTTTGGTATCAGGAAATACCTGGAGTAGAAGCCCTTCCCCTGCAGGTGGTGGGGCACCGGTTGTACCAACGGATCCTCGAGAAGACCTGCTAACTCCTTTAAGAGGAGGTCCCTGTGAAGAGGGGGGTCTGACAGGCTCCCCTGGAATGTAAGAGGGAGGTGCCTGGGTGAGATGTAGCCAATAGACCACTTGGACTATCTGGAGAACCCAGGTATCTGTTGTGATGGCTAGTCACCTGTGGGCATACAGGGTCAGCCTTCCTCCTGTGCATGGCCTTGCTTCCTTGGAGAGAGGGACTATGCTCTGTGAGTCAAAAACCCCTCAAGGCTGAGCCGGAGCCGGAACCGGTGCCTGGGGGCTTTTTTCTTACGCGGGCCATGCCCGTCCCTTGGCGTGCTGCTCCTTTTTGGGAGCTGGGGAGGCTTGATATGTGAGGTAGTTGCGGTAAGCAGTACCTTTTCTCGGGAAAAAGGGCTTCTTATCCGAGCCCTTCTTCTTAGAAGGGGCAGAAGTCTTCTTCTCGCCTTGTCCGGGTCAGGTACTCGCTCGATCTCGGCAGCCTTCTCTGTCATGGGCTTGTTTTCACCCCAGCAAGGGACATCAACCAACTTGTCCTGCACCCATGACTCCAGGTCAGACGACTGTAGCCATGCCTGGCGGCATGCACCAATGCCGGCCGCAGCTACACAGGCCAATGCCTCGAAGCTGTCATAGGCTGCTCGAGTCATAAACTTTGAGCACTCCCGGATCCCAGTGGACAAGACCTTGAAGCGCTGCAAAGGTCCCTCGGAGAGACCAGCTGAGAACCAGACAATCTCCTTTGCCAGGTCCCGTAGGTACATGCCCATGTACAGCTGATATGTCTGGATTCGGCATGACAGCATCGAACCCTGGTAGCACTTTCTGCCGAGGGCATCCATGTTGCAGGTCTCCTGGCCGGGAGGCACCGAGGAGTGCATCTTCTGGCTCTTGAGCCGGCGCATGGCCAATTCCACAACCATGGAGTTGTGCGGCAGCTGTGCTTTTTGGAACCCAGGGCTCTTGCAAACTCGATAGATGGAATCAATTTGTCTGCTGAGCACCGGCATCGAGGCCGGTGTCTCCCACATGCGGAGCATCAGCCATTCCAGAATGGAAGGCACCGGTACAGTAAGGGCTTCCTGAGGGGGAAAGTCATACTGGAGGATCTCGAGCTCTTCGGCTCGAGGCTCCTCCTCGGCCTCCGCCGGGAATGACAAAGTCTTTGCCATGTCCCGGATGAAGTCCAAGAACCGGGTATCTTCCGGGGGGGACCTTCTCCGAGGTTCAGAACCCGGTTGAATCCGAGAGAATGTACTTGGTCCAGTGGGTGTCTGGTGACTCCTCGTCCTCAGTTTCCCAACCGGACCCCTCCGAGGAGGAATCGAGTGGCTCCAGCCTCGAGGGCTTCAGTCTCGACCGCCCCGACGCCGGTGGAATTGGCATCGACTACCTCGGTCCCGAACAGGAGGTCGAGGGGGACCTCGGCCAAGCATCGACTCGAGACCTTAGTGACTCAAGGATGGGCTCGGCCTCCAGGGTCGACTTTGACGTCGATGTCCCGGTGGTCGGGGCAGAGGGACCGGTGAGACTGGCTATCAGTGCCCGCTGCTGGTCCATGAAGGCAGTCATGCTGCACTCCAAGGCCAGGAGGCTCCACAGCTCCCGGGTCGGGACCCGATGCAGTCGGACCCGATGCTGGCTCTCCCGGAGGAGAGTCCACAACAAGGACAGTGCTTACCTGCCTCGGAGTCTCCGGTTCCTTATGAGGGAGTTTTGCAGGCCTCTCTGACTCCGAGGATCCGGGGTGGCGGACCAGGCTCTGCGACCTATCCCGCGAGGGACCAGGCCGCTCGGAGTCATCTGAGGACACAGCCCTCACTGATTTTTTCTTCCTGCAGTGTTCCCACGAGGGAGACCCTCTTTCAGAGGACACTCGATGCTGTTCAGGATCAGAGAGCTCCTGAGATGTCGAGGCCTCCGATGAGTTCTGGGCCCGGGAGAGTGTGGACTCGGGAAAAATCCTACCATGTTGCTGCTGCCTGCTCCTCAAGGCCTTGGAAGACATTTTCTTACACGGGCCACAGACCTTCGGGTCATGGTCGGGCCCAAAGCAACAGAGGAAGCAGTCATGTGTGTCGATGAGAGACATTAACCCCGTGCACCAATCACACTTTTTAAACCCGCTGGCAGCCATCGGGGGAAAAAGGGCCCCTGCGAGGTCAAAGGACCGGACTCCCTGCTAAAAAGAAAAAAAGAGCGTGCACCCTAGTCTCTAAGGACAAAAACCGAAAATTTGGATCGGACTCTATACTGGTGTACCGAGCCGAGGCAGGAAGGGGAACCTGCGTCGAACCGGCTAGGCAGAAAAGTAACTTTCTGGCTATTTTAAACACTTTTTTCACGAGGGAACTTGAACGACATCCGTTGGGCTCCACGGAAAAAAGGAGACTGAGCAAGATGGCACCCTTGGGAGGGAAGGGGACCACGCATGCATGATGCAATCCCAAAGGCTTTCTTTGAAAGCTGGGGATTGCTCTGCATGAGGGCTTCGTCGGAGCCGACGTCACCCATATGTGAGGACTGACTTCGTGCTTGTTCCTAGAGAACTTGTGTTCTTGGATAGCTTCACTTTCAGAATCCTTATTTTTATTTAAAGCTTTCATTCTGCTATTATAAGTTTGTCAAAGACACATTGTTAGTCCCATAAAAAGGTATCGCCTGCAACTTGCTTGTTGACTTTTATTTGCTATTATAAGAAAATTCTGCTCCTTGTCTACTGGTTGTTTTCCCTCTTCCTGGAAGCATGCTCTGGTTCATCCCCTCCTTAAAAAGCCTTCTCTTGATCCTACTGTCCTCCCTAGCTAGCGTCCGGTTGCAAATCTTCTATTCCTTTCTAAAATCCTTGAGCGCTTCGTCTTCATTCAACTCTCTGCCCACCTTGTCTCCACTGATGCACTTCACCCCCATCAGTCCGGCTTCCGCCCAGGGCACAGCACTGAGACTATTCTCCTTTCTCTTCTGAACGAGTTGCATGTTGCGCATGACCGGGGTGATATCACTCTTCTTGTATCTCTGGATCTTTCTGCAACGTTCGACCTTGTCTATCACCGTACTCTCCTTTGCCGTCTTGCTGACTTTGGAATCTCTGGTGTTCCTTGGCTCTGGTTTCATTCTTTTCTCTCGGCTTGCACCTCTTCCGTCATGTCCCCTTCCTCCACTTCACCACTATGCTTCTTTCTTGTGGTGTCCCTCAGGGCTCTATCTTGTCTCCACACCTTTTCAACATATTCCTGGCCCCTCTCGCTCTTCTTGTACAGCAGGCTGGTATCTCCGCATACTACTATGCGAACGATATCATTCTCCTCTATCGCACTACTCTGGCTACTCCTGATATTATACCCCTCAACACCTGCCTGTTTTCCATCTCTGACTGGATGTCCGCTTTCTTCAGTTCAATCCCCTGAGGTCCACTGCCACCTGGGTTACTTTTGGGTTCCCGTCCCCTTCTCTGGCCCCCTCCCTTGCTTCCACCACCATTCCCTTGGTGTCCTCGTTCCCCTTACATTGGTGTTATTCTTGACTCCTTCCTCTCCTTCTCAGATCATCTCTCTTCTGTCTCTCATTGTGCCTTCCTCTGCCTCTGTCAGTTGCATGCAGTCCGTCCCTTCCTTACATCCTCCTCCTTAACAACTCTCCTTTTGTCTCTTGTTGTTTCCCATATTGATTATTGTAATGTCTCCCTAGCTGATCTTTCCCTTTCCCAACTCAATCATCTACAGCTCCTTCAGAACACTGTTGCCCACATTCTCACCTCCTCCTCCTGCTATGAGCACGTCACCCCCCTCCTGGTTCATTTGCATTGGTTACCAGTACGTTTCAGGGTGAAATACAAAATTCTCCTCACACCCTGTACTATTCACTCCTCCTCACCTCAGAACTTGGCAGATCTTGTACAGTTCCATGTTCCCCCTCGTTTGCTCCGCTCTGTCCATAACTACTGGCTGGTGCTTCCCCCTCCTTCACAGGCACTCGCTCCTCTGCTTTTTTCTTCCTGGCCCCCTCCCTCTGGAATTCTCTTCCCTTAAGCCTTCAGTCTGAGTTCTCTTTCCCCCGCTTCAAGACTGCCTTAAAGACCCATCTGTTTCAGTGTGCTTTCAATCTCCCTCTCCTTCCTCCCTAGAGTTCCCAGCTCCTCCTCTTCTTCTCTTGCTCAGCTCTTCCTCTTTTATGTCCTGTTTATTATTGGTGTTCCTTTCTTCATTTTCTCAGCAGTCTTATTTTGTATTGTACACCGTTTTTTGTCTTCTGATGTAAGCGGTATAGCAAATTTCAAAATAAAGATAAAGATAAAATAGTAACAGATAGCATAGCAATAAAAGATTAATGCAGATGGTAAAAAAAAAACCCACCCCAAAAAACAATATTAAGAACATAAGAACATAAGATATGCCATACTGGGTCAGACCAAGGTCCATTAAGCCCAGTATTCTGTTTCCAACAGTGGCCAATCTAGGTCATATGTACCTAGCAGTTTCCCCAAGAGACACAAGTTCCACAATGCTTGTACTGGGTCAAGCATTGATATCTTCGGTCACTTCTTAATAATGGTTTATGGACCTTTCCTCCAAGATCTAGTCCAAACCTTTTTTAAACCCAGCTACGCTAACAGCCTTTACTACATCCTCCGGTAACAAATTCCAGAGTTTGATTACACGTTGAGTGAAAAAATATTTTCTTTTATTAGTCTTAAATAGTTTACCCTGTAGCTTCATTGCATGTCTCCTAGTCTTTCTATATTCTGATAACGTAAACAATCGATCTACGTTTACCCATTCCACTCCGTTCATTAATTTATAGACTTCTATCATATCTCCCCTCAGCCGCCTCTTTTCCAGGTTAAAGAGCCCTAACCTTTTTAGCCTTTCTTCATAGGAGTATCCTTCCATCCCCTTTACCATTTTGGTGGCTCTTCTCTGAACCTTTTCTAAAATCGCTATATCCTTTTTAAGATACGGCGACCAGAATTGCACACAATATTCAAGGTGCGGTCTCACCATGGAATGATATAGAGGCATTATAATATCTTTTGTTTTATTTTCCATTCCTTTCCTTATCATACCTAGCATTCTATTTGCTCTCTTAGCCGCCGCTGCACACTGGGCCGAGGGTTTTAACATGGTATCCACAATGACGCCTAAATCTTTTTCCTGGGTGGTGGGGTTCCTAATGTGGAACCTTGCATCGTGTAACCATAGTTTGGGTTGTTCTTCCCTAGGTGCATAACCTTGCACTTGTCCACATTAAATTTCATCTGCCATTTTGATGCCCAGTCTTCCAACTTATCAAGATCCTCATGCAATTTTTCACAATCCTCTTGGGTTTTAACAACTTTAAATAGTTTTGTGTCATCTGCAAATTTGATAACCTCACTCGTTATTCCACTTTCCAGGTCATTTATGAATATGTCAAAAAGCAGCGGACCCAGCACAGATCCCTGGGGTACACCACTATTCACCTTTCTTCATTGGGAAAATTGGCCATTTAGCCCTACCCTCTGCTTTCTATCTTTTAACCAGTTCCTGATCCACAATAGTACACTGCCTCCTATCCCATGACTCTTTAGTTTTGCCAAAAGTCTCTGATGAGAGACCTTGTCAAAGGCTTTCTGAAAGTCCAGATACACAATATCAACCGACTCACCTTTGTCCACCTGTTTATTCACTCCTTCAAAAAAACATAACAGATTAGTAAGACAAGATCTTCCTTGTCTAAAGCCATGTTGGCTGTCTCCCATTAGGTTGTGACTATCTACATGCTGAGTAATTTTATTCTTTATGATGGTTTCTACCATTTTTCCTGGTACTGACGTCAGGCTCACCAGTCTGTAGTTTCCCGGATCACCCCTGGAACCCTTTTTAAAAATTGGTGTTACATTGGCGATCCTCCAATCTTCAGGTATTAGAGATGATTTTAATGATAGTTCACAGATTACTGATAGCAGGTCTGCAATCTCATATTTCAGTTCTTTCAACACCCTTGGATGTATACCATCCGGCCCAGGTGATTTGCTACTCTTCAGTTTATCTAATAGCTGTAAGACATCTTCCCGATGTATCGATATTTCCTTCAATTCTTCCGCACCTTTAAATACCACTTCAGTCATGGGTAACATCCCTACATCTTCCTCAGTAAAGACCGAAGCAAAGAATTCATTCAGTCTCTCCGCTATCGCCTTGTCGCCTCTTAGTGCTCCTTTAACCCATTTATCATCTAATGGACCAACTGACTCTCTCACAGGTTTTTTGCTACGAATGTACTTGAAAAGGTCTTTATTTCGCGTTTTTGCTTCCGCAGCAAGCTTCTTCTCAAATTCTCTCTTTGCCTGCCTTATCAATGCCTTGCATTTGACTTGCCAGTGCTTGTGCTGTTTCCATGTTTCGTCGTTTGGCTCTTTTTTCCATTTCCTGAAAGATGCTTTTTTGGCAACAACAGCCTCTCTGACCTCACCTTTAAACCATGCTGGCAGTTTTTTGGACTTCCTTCCACTTTTCTTAAAGCGTGGAATACAGCTGGTCTGGGCTTCCAAGATAGTATCTTTCAACAACACCCAAGCTTGATGTACGTCTTTAACCTTTGCAACTGCTCCTTTTAGTTTTTTCTTAGTTTTGCAGACATATATCCATATAAGAGGTCTAGCAGACAAGTTTTCATCAAACAGCACACCGCAATTATCAGCAACTCTAAACAGGTAACTTAAAGATAGAAAATAAATACAATCAAAGAATTAAAAGCCTGGGAGAAAAAGCCAAGCGTTGGCCAGTTTTCTGAAATTTAAGTAAATGTTTCCTCACCTTAATTCTACAGGAAAGACATTCCAAAGGGTGCAAGTAGCACAGCAAGCACTTCATTAAGGGTGTGAGGTAGCCTCAAACTTCCAAACATACCCAGTACTCAGTTGCCCTGTATCTGCTGTGCTCAATACGTGCAACAGTAAATATACTACTACTACTATTGAACATTTATATAGCGCTACCAGTCGTACGCAGCGCTGTACAGACATGTAAGAGACAGTTCCTGCTCATCAGAGCTTACAATCTAGTCAAGACAAAACACAGAGCAACAGTTTAGTCAGGGAAAAACACAAAATACGGCACTTACAATCTAGTCAAGACAAAGCACAGAAGTCAAGATCTGAAAGCAACAGTGAAGAGTAAAGAAATAGAACTCGTTAAAGTTGGAGTGTTAAATTCTAAATAAGAACTAAAATCTTAAATCTCTTTCTAGATAATAGACAGCCAAGATAGATTACCTCATTATTGGAGTAGCTATTCCTGAAGTTCTCTACCGAAAATGATACAGACAGCATTATTCTTCACTACCTGTCGCTTAGTCACTGTCTTAGCTGGCAAGCCACTACACTACTACTGAGCATTTGTATAATGCTAAAAGACGTACATAGCGCTACACAGACACATGTAAAAGTCGGTCCCTGCCTATCACAGCTTACAATTTAGTCAAGACAGACAACACAGTAGCTGTAGACATATGATACATCTAGAGAGAATGGTAAGGGAACACAAAGGAGACCAGGTGAGTCAAGATCCAAAAGCGGCAACGAAGAGGTGAGTTTTCAGCCTGGATTCGAAAAGAGCCAGAGAAGGCACCTGACGTACAGACTCAGGTAGTTTGTTCCAGGCATAAGAAGCAGCAAGGTGAAACGAGCAAATACTGGAATTAGCAATAGAAGAGAAGGGAGATAGAAGCAATTTGCCAGAAGAGCAGAGGGTCCAAGGAGGGATGTGGGGAGAGATAAGAGAGGAAAGGTAGCAAGGAGCTGCACAGTGAATGCACTTATAGGTCAGTAGGAGAAGTTTGAACTGGATGTGGCAAGTTAGAGAGAAAGAAATGTCAGCTTTTAGCTATCAGATGATGTGTGTGGAGAAGGAAAGAGAGGCGTCAAAGATGACCCCAAGGTTGCGAGCCAAGGAAACAGGAAGAAGTAGAGAGCTATCCACAGAGACTGAGAAAGGAGGAAGGGGAGAGGATGGTTTAGGGGGAAAAATAAGAAGTTCAGTTTTGGCCATGTTCAATTTCAACTGGCAGTGAGACATCCAAGCAGCAATGTCAGAAAGGAAGGCAGAGATCCAGGCCTAGATTGCCAGAGAGATTTCAGGTATAGAGAGGTAGAGTTGGAGTGATCAGAAATTTAAGACTTATCTCTTTCAAGAACACTTCAGCGCCGGGTGCCAGCAGGACGCAAAGTAACATGATCTGTCACGAATACACAGGATCTCTCCCACCTCACCTGAATGAAGTTCCTCGCCCAGGATCTCCAACCCACTATGCCGAGTCTATATACCCTATTGTGTATATAGTTCATATGCCTTATTTAAACCTATGAAAATCTTAATTTCACTGCATTATTTATATGTTCCACCTCCCCCAACTTTATACTTGGTTCATTGTATTTAACACTATTATTCGCATTCCTAGTTACTCTTGTTGTACTTAAAATGTTCATTGTGTTCACTCAGTTCCATGTAAACCAGACTTGTAGAAAAACGGCATATCAAAAAGGTTAAATTAGACTTACCTGCTAATTGTAGTTCCTGGAGTGGAACCAGTCGAGTCCCGGTACCTCTGGGTTCCCTATCTCATCTAGCAGCTTGGAGACTGAGAAACTCCCCTTTTTGTGACATCAAGGGTATATCTTCCCCGAGTCCGCCCTCTGTGGCCAGTTACCTATTGACAAAGCAGACTCAGCGGAGAAACAAGTAAGAAATCAAGCATTAAATGTAAAAAACAACAGAACTAGCCCTTACAGCCAACTGTGACCAAAACCTTTGCACAGACCACTGCCCCCGCAACATAGGACAGACGAAGACTGAGAAAGGAAGACCATTAGATCCCTTTTTTTTTTTTTTTTTTTGGACAACGTTGCACCCCCTAGCAATGAAGCTTGTCTTACCTGTGCAACCTGTCTCGAGAACTGCAGGCCCCCTGGTTTGCCAAAGCAACCTGGGTGGGATCCGGGACTCGACTGGTTCCACTCCAGGAACTACAATTAGCAGGTAAGTCTAATTTAACCTTCCTGATCGTGTCCCCAGTCGAGTCCCGGTACCTCTGGGTCCATACCAGAGCAGTGAAAAACTCAACTCCAGGAAGGGCCTGGCAAACCAGCCTGCAAAACTGCTGCACCAAACGCGGTCTCCTCCCGCACATACACATCCAGCCTATAGTGACGAATAAAGGAATTCAGAGAAGACCATGTCGCCGCCTTACAAATCTCCAATGGCGACACCAAACGAACCTCCGCCCAGGAAGTGGCCTGAGCCCTAGTGGAGTGTGCCTGTAGACCTTCTGGCACCACCCTACCTTTCAAAACGTAAGCCGACGCAATGGCTTCCTTAATCCAGCGCGCGATAGACGCCTTTGACGCCGCCTCACCTTTCCGCCGACCCGCGAAAAGAACAAAAAGCCTATCCGATTTCCGAAAACTCTCCGTACGACGCAAATACTTCTTCAACGCCCGTCGGACATCCAGCGAATGCAACCTAGAAGCCGAAGACCCCTCGGCCCCGGCAGAGAACACTGGCAAAGAAATCTCCTGGTGAAGATGAAACGCCGAGACCACTTTTGGAAGAAATGTCTGCACCGGGCGTAAAACGACCTTAGATGCGAAAAAAGACAAGTACGGCTCATGACAGGAAAGAGCCTGCAGCTGCGAAACCCGCCGTGCGGAGCAGATCGCCACTAAAAACACCACCTTCAAAGTAAGACCCTTCAGAGACGCGCGCGCCAAAGGCTCAAAAGGCTTGCGCTCTAATGCGTCTAGCACGAACGGCAAATGCCACTTCGGAACGAGGCACTTAACCGGGGGCCTCGCAAGCGCCACTGCTCTGAGAAACCGCTTTACGTCCCGATGAACACCGAGGGACTGACCGGCGATCCTGCCCCTGTAGCAAGACAAAGCCGCCACCTGAACATGCAAGGACGCCGCCGCCAAGCCCTTGACGAAGTCCTGCTGTAGAAACTCTAAGACCTGCGGCAGAGAAGCCTTGAGAGCCTCGACGCCTCGCACCGAGCACCACTCTTCGAAGACACACCAAACGCGGACATAAGCCAGCGATGTGGAGCGTTTTCGAGACTTCAGCAAAGTTGCAATCACTGCTCCTGAATAACCCCGGGACTTCAACTGAGCCCTTTCAAGAGCCAAGCCGTAAGCGAGAACCGATCCACGTGCGGCATGAGCAGGGGCCCCTGCAACAGAAGATCCCGTCGGCACGGAAGCCACCAAGGCTTTGCCACCAACAGCCGTACCAGGTCCCCGAACCAAGGGCGACGCGGCCAATCCGGCGCAATCAAAATCACTTGTCCCCGAAACTGTGCCACCCGTTGAAGGACCCTCCCCACCATGGCCCACGGTGGAAAAACATACAGCAGCTGACCCTCCGGCCAGACCTGCATCAGAGCATCCAGACCCTCGGACATCCGTTCCCTGCGCCTGCTGAAGAAACGACTGGCTTTCGCGGAGTCGAACGTCGCCATGAGATCCATGACGGGCGACCCCCACCTGCGCACAATCATATCGAACACTTCGGAGTTCAGAACCCATTCGCCTGGATCCACGCGCACCCGGCTGAGGAAATCGGCTTCCATATTGTCGACCCCCACGACATGTGCCGCCGACAGATCGAGGAGATTCGCCTCCGCCCAGGCGCACAGCCCTGCGGCTTCCATTTCTAACGCTATACTGCTGGTGCCGCCCTGTTTGTTGATATACGCCACCGCCGTCGCATTGTCGGACAGCACCCAGATCGCCTTTCCCACGAGTAACGGCCGGAACTCTTGCACTGCCAGAGACACCGCTCGCAACTCCAGACGGTTGATGGCCCACGTCTTCTCCTGAGCGTCCCAGACCCCCTGAGCAAATCGCCCCCGACAGTGGGCCCCCCAGCCCAGCAGACTGGCCACAGAGGGCGGACTCGGGGAAGATATACCCTTGATGTCACAAAAAGGGGAGTTTCTCAGTCTCCAAGCTGCCAGATGAGATAGGGAACCCAGAGGTACCGGGACTCGACTGGGGACACGATCAGGAATTGTTAAATAAATAAATCAGCATAAGGATGGTACTGGAAGCCATAGGAAGAGATGAGTGCACCAAGGGACTGAGTATAGAGAGAGAAAAGGAGAGGACCCAAAACAGATCCTGAGAGCGGGATAGCAGCAGAGGAGGATCCACTAGAACAAACACTGAAAGAGCAATGGGAGAGAGAAGAAGAGAACCAGGATAGTACAGAGCCCTGAAAACCAAGGACAAGGTATCAAGGATAAGGTGTCAAAAGCAGTAGAAAGGTCAAGAAGGATGAGGATTGAGTAAAGACCACAAAGAAAGAATTACAGTAATCCAGGCATGTTAGAATAACTGCACGCATTACAATTTTTAATCTATAAATTATAGAAAATGGCACAAAAGACACATAGCTCACAACCTAGAAAACATAGCTGTTGTCAGGTATTAATATATAAATAAAGTAGTGGTCAAGCTAACACAGAGCTACACATATGTCAAAAAGAAAAGACTCAACTCTGTACTTAAAACTTGAAAGTAGACAGTATCATTGGAAGCCAGTGTGTATATGGATCCCACAAACAGATAATTCTTAAATGTTCAAATAAATCAAAGCTAAATCACAACACCCCCACACAGAAGCAACAGAAGGTCTCAGACTTCCCGGGCAAAACATAAACCAGTCAGATTATTCTGACACGGCAAAACCCTGCTAGCATCGACGACCTATGATGTATCGTTGCTCTGGGGTGGGCATCAACCAACTCTTTCACTTAGAAAAATAGTAAAGAATTTTAGCTGGAAAACTGCTGCCACAATATACCAAAAGAGTAGTTTAACGGAACTTAGCTTTTGCAACAATGCTCAGCTCAGCACTGACATTCAAGCATTGTTGCAAAAGCTGACATTCAAGCATTGTTGCAAAAGCTAAGTTCCGTTAAACCACTCTTTTGGTATATTGTGGCAGCAGTTTTCCAGCTAAAATTCTTTACTATTTTTCTAAGTGAAAGAGTTGGTTGATGCCCACCCCAGAGCAACGATACATCATAGGTCGTCGATGCTAGCAGGGCTTTGCCGTGTCAGAATAATCTGACTGGTTTATGTTTTGCCCGGGAAGTCTGAGACCTTCTGTTGCTTCTGTGTGGGGGTGTTGTGATTTAGCTTTGATTTATTTGAACATTTAAGAATTATCTGTTTGTGGGATCCATATACACACTGGCTTCCAATGATACTGTCTACTTTCAAGTTTTAAGTACAGAGTTGAGTCTTTTCTTTTTGACATAGGTATTACTATATGCCTCAAAATTTAGTTTTGAATCTATAATGATTCCAAGGTTCCATATGTTACTTTTTATAACCAAGTATCATATAAAACAAGGCTGAAAAATAAGGTTGGGTCAATAGTTCTACTTAACCAAAGATCTTGTTTTTGTAAGATTAATGAAAAACGTACTGTTAATTTGCAGAAAAAAACCCCAACCTAAAACATTAAGCAGCATGAAATCCTGGATACTAGAATGCAATTTCTAAGTGTTATGATGACCTGGCACCTGGGATGTGTCAAGCCTTGCCTTAATTTATTTATAGTTAGTTAGTTACCCCGTTTAAGAATGAGTGTGAAATTTGATACCATAGTGTATTCATCAAGTAATTAACCCATCACAGATTATTAGCAATTCACTGGGAAAAAACACAAAATAATAGTATAACATATACCAAATAATCCTAAAGGTCTTTATATTAATTCAGGTATCCCTACTTCTTTAGCAACTCTAAACAACTAAACAATTCACCAATACAAAGATGCAGACAGCAGATCAGCAGCAAGATGGGGACTATCCACTCTTTTGCACTGAGTGCCACATGTATGATTTTCTCCCAGTTAGAGGGATTTTAGTGAGAGGCCATAAGTGTGCACAGAGTAAAGCGTTCCTAGATCTCAGAACACGAGTACAATTTCTGGAGGCTAGAGTACTAGATTTGGAGAAGCTGAGGCAGACACAGAGGAATATAAAAGGACACCAGCAGGGAAATAGTAGAGCCCCACCTCCAGTGGCAGCCACTGTGCTGCCTTGGAGGAGAGAGATCACCCAGAAGGAGAGCATCACATTTATGTGGCAAGAAATGATCTTGTAGCCTGGAACAGTCATCTAGGGGATAGAATATTCTCTTGTACACAGGATGTATTTCCTCCAGGGACTGCTAACCAGGCAGGAAGAGCTAGGACGGCCATTTTAGTTGGTGATTTATCATTAGGAATTTAGACAACTCAGTGCCTAGGTTCCTTTCCGTCCCCTCCTTGGTGCCTTTGGATTTTTCCCAGTACACTTTTAGGGCGGGGTCGTTTTTCTGCTCTTTTGCAAACTGATGGAACATCTGCATTACCTCCTCTCCTATCGCTTCCACCTGCCCAGGGGGCAATCAACCCGTTCCATTTTTTTAGCCTTTTTGCGCTTTTGGCCTTCCTACTCTTTCCTGGTTCTGCAATTATCTGTTGATCCGAAAAGGGAAATATATCCCTAGCTGGAACCTTTCTTCCTCCTCAGTGGGGTAATCTTTCGCCCTGGTGGACACCCACCCCTCCTAGGGAACCAACACTGCCTCTATCCTCTCCGTGTCTCTCCCCAATATCAAGGGATATGGCAGCCGCTAGACTACTGCTACCTTTAGGGGTTGGGTCCTTCCCTCCCAAGTTACCCCAACTTTGTAGATGGGCTCTCTCACTATATCACTATGCACACACTGAACATTCACTATTCCACTAAAAATCCCTATTGAGCTCCCAATGCCCAGCCTCTTAGCAAAGGGTCCAGATACCAGGTACTGGTTACTCCCAGTGTCCAGAAGGACTATAAGGTCTACTTCCACCATTCGTACCCTTCTTCTCAATGCCTGACTCATCTTCCCTTCTTTAGTGCCCCATCCCCGAAAAGGAGCAGTCCATGTGAAGGCAGTGCTTTTTAAAATGCTCCATCTTCCCACAGGAAAAACTCCCAAGAGGGGCCCTATTGGTCGGGTGGGGTGTATGGGATTCCAGCAGACCTTCCCTAAATCCCAGGACCTCGTTCTCTCCTGACCCCCCCTAAAGGCTCCCCTTCTCCTCCCAGGATATTTTGGTTTGTGAGCCTTTTGGGTCCTGTGATGGTAGGACTTTTCTCACTTCCCTTGCCACCTTTCAGTCTCCAAATACTGCTCGGTCAAAGCTGTGGCTGTTTCCAGGGTCTTTGGGCCATGTTGCATTATTCAGGCTCTCACAAGGGGGGGGGGATGGAGAGGGAAGAATAGTTAAAAATTGTTCCATGGTAATCAGTTTTACTATATCCCCTGCAGATCGCAGGACTAGCTCGAGCCAGCATGTAGTGCAATCTAGCAGGGCTTGAGACATGGCACAGGGCATTCCCCATTTTTAAACTCCCTAGCTCGGAATTTTCTCCAATATTGTTCTGGGGAAACCCCAGCCTGTCCTGTATCATTGCCTTTACGTGTGTATAGTCCAGGGCCTTTGCAGCATTTAATGCCCAATAGGCTGCTTGGGCTTCTCCCGTTAAATAAGGGGCAAACCGATTGGCCCACTGGTCCAATGGCCATCTAGCTACGGTGGCTACCCTCTTCAAAGTTGATAGAAAAGCCTCTGGGTCATCCCCAATCCCAACTTAGTAAGGGTTATCCCCCTGGTCCAGTCTGCCGGGGTTTGCTCTATAGTGTGTTGGGTGCGGCCCACCTCTGCATCCTGATGTGCCACTACCTGGTGTGCACCATCCGCCAAGCGCTGGATCTCCTTCATCTGTGCTTCTAGAACTTGAAGGATGGGTTGCTGCTGCTGCTTCCATTGTTGCTCCAGGGCTCAGACAAACTGAAGATCCAGTGTCTCCTGCTGAATCTTCTGCTACTCCACCAGCCATTTGAAGGCCTCGCTTGGATCCATCCCTTTCACACTGCTGAGTCTTCGCTCTGTCAATCTGTTGTCCTCAAGTCACAGGTGGTTTCTCAATCCCACTCCTGACACCAAATGTCACACTTCCAAGTCCCGGAGTCCTCCAGTATCCCTCGCTCGGTTAGGTCCTCAAGTTGTCCAGTGCCCAGCATCAACTATTCAGCAATCAGCATCCAGTAGTCCATGTCCAGTATCCCACAGTCAGCGAACAGCATCCAGTAGTCCATGTCCAGCACGCAACAGTCAGCAATCAGCATCCAGTATCCAGCAATCTGTGTCCAGTGTCCAAGGGTGTTGAAAGAACTGAAATATGAGATTGCAGACCTGCTATCAGTAATCTGTGAACTATCATTAAAATCATCTCTAATACCTGAAGATTGGAGGATCGCCAATGTAACACCAATTTTTAAAAAGGGTTCCAGGGGTGATCTGGGAAACTACAGACCGGTGAGCCTGACGTCAGTACCAGGAAAAATGGTAGAAAGCATCATAAAGAATAAAATTACTCAGCATGTAGATAGTCACAACCTAATGGGAGACAGCCAGCATGGCTTTAAACAAGGAAGATCTTGTCTTACTAATCTGTTATGTTTTTTTGAAGGAGTGAATAAACAGGTGGACAAAGGTGAGTCGGTTGATATTGTGTATCTGGACTTTCAGAAAGCCTTTGACAAGGACCCTCATCAGAAACTTTTGGCAAAACTAAAGAGTCATGGGATAGGAGGCAGTGTACTATTGTGGATCAGGAACTGGTTAAAAGATAGAAAGCAGAGGGTAGGGCTAAATGGCCAATTTTCCCAATGGAGAAAGGTGAATAGTGGTGTACCCCAGGGATCTGTGCTGGGTCCGCTGCTTTTTGACATATTCATAAATGACCTGGAAAGTGGAATAACGAGTGAGGTTATCAAATTTGCAGATGACACAAAACTATTTAAAGTTGTTAAAACCCAAGAGGATTGCGAAAAATTGCAAGAGGATCTTGATAAATTGGAAGACTGGGCATCAAAATGGCAGATGAAATTTAATGTGGACAAGTGCAAGGTTATGCACCTAGGGAAGAACAACCCAAACTATAGTTAGACAATGCAAGGTTCCACATTAAGAACCACCACCCAGGAAAAAGATTTAGGCGTCATTGTGGATACCATGTTAAAACCCTAGGCCCAGTGTGCAGCGACGGCCAAGAGAGCAAATAGAATGCTAGGTATGATAAGGAAAGGAATGGAAAATAAAACAAAAGATAATATAATGCCTTTATATCGTTCCATGGTGAGACCGCACCTTGAATATTGTGTGCAATTCTGGTCGCCGTATCTTAAAAAGGATATAGCGATTTTAGAAAAGGTTCAGAGAAGAGCCACCAAAATGGTAAAGGGGATGGAAGGATACTCCTATGAAGAAAGGCTAAAAAGGTTAGGGCTCTTTAACCTGGAAAAGAGACGGCTGAGGGGAGATATGATAGAAGTCTATAAATTAATGAACGGAGTGGAACGGGTAAACGTAGATCAATTGTTTACGTTATCAGAATATAGAAAGACTAGGGGACATGCAATGAAGCTACAGGGTAAACTATTTAAGACTAATAAAAGAAAATATTTTTTCACTCAACGTGTAATCAAACTCTGGAATTTGTTACCGGAGGATGTAGTAAAGGCTGTTAGTGTAGCTGGGTTTAAAAAAGGTTTGGACAAGTTCCTGGAGGAAAGGTCCATAAACCATTATTAAGAAGTGACCGAAGATATCAATGCTTGACCCAGTACAAGCATTGTGGAACTTGTGTCTCTTGGGGAAACTGCTAGGTACATATGACCTAGATTGGCCACTGTTGGAAACAGAATACTGGGCTTGATGGACCTTGGTCTGACCCAGTATGGCATATCTTATGTTCTTATGTAGTATCCAGTGGTCAGCAATCAGCATCCAGTAATCAAAGTCCAGTATCCAACGGTCAGCAATCAGTTATATCAAGCTTCCCAACACCAAAAAACAATTATATATCTTCTAGTTCAATGGTACTCCTTGGATAGGAGGTCCTTATTCAGATTCCCCTGGGTGAGTTCTGGGATTTCCACGGATAATCCATTGTCAGTCCTCCTCTGTTCTATACCCCCCTCCAATGGACTTACAAAGGGGTTTTCGAGGAAGTCTTCCCTCCCCTTCTGGGAGGGACTCCAGGGAGAGTTCACAACTCCCTCAGTCTATGCCAAAGGTATGCAAATATTCTCCTAACCCAGAATCTACTTCTGTCTCGCTGGTCTCCCACCACCAGTCCCACACTCAGGGATTTACTATCACTACTCCTCAGGTAGATCAGACCGAATCCTGGTCTGCCCTACCTGCCACCACTCAGGTAGCCATCTCTGGTTGACTACAACCACCCGCTAGCACATATTAAGTGATTCTCTCTAATCAGAATGGGACATGGGCACCCCTTATACCCAGAGACATTTTATGAGCTGGGTCTGTGGACAGCCCCAGTGGGAGGATTCCAAGTCTGAATAGGGGTGTGGTGGAGGCATACCTGGGACATTCGTCTGAATCTGGACAGCACTGTCTGATCTCAGAAAAGTCCTGGATGTCTGCATTCACCTCCAGGTACAAATAGGCATTGAGAAAGTGCTCGTTTTGGTCATAAAACATTCAGAGGATGTATAGAAGATGGAACTCCACTATCCCCAATACTCTGCACAGTTGGATTTTAACACCCTGGATTCCCTGGTCCTATCCTACTACTCTAACCATTAAGCTATTCCTAGATATCCACAGTCTGGAATATTACTCTGGAGACGTCTATGAAGATGCCCCTGCAGATATCGATATCAGGCATGTCCATGTTTGTGAAATGGTGCCTGAGCTTGGACATGCCTGCTTTTGTTCCCCAGATGTTTTGGCTTGGCCATCCCAGATTGCATTTGGAGGTCATTTGTAATCTTCCACCTTATGTCTTCATACACTTTGTCACAGCAAACCCAAACAGCTTAGTTACTCACCTGTAACAGGTGTTCTCTGGGGACAGCAGGAATCAGTCCTTACATATGGGTGATGTCGGCAACGACGGAGCACTCGCGGAAGCATCCCCCCAGCTTTCAAAGAAAGCCTTTGGGATATGCCACCACGCATGCGTGGTCCCCTTCCAGGCCAAGGATGCCATCTTGCTCAGTCAGATGACATTGCTAAAAGACAGCAAAAAATAAAAGATGGTAAAGGAGCAACTCCAAGGGGAGGAGGGAAGATTGTGATGACTGATTCCTGCTGTCCCCGGAGAACATCTGTTACAGGTTGAGTAACTACACTTTCTCCGGGAACAAGCAGGAAGTCAGTACTCACATATGGGACTCCCCAGCTACAGGCTACCAGAAGCCACAAGCAGCAGCAAGTGAGTCAGTGTCTACAGACCACAGTAGGACCCTTGTGTCCAATGAAACCAGCACTCCGGTAGCCTGAACACAGAAGGGTCGGGGGGTAGGAGTTGCCTAAACCCCGAAAAGGTTACGGAGCACAGCATGGCCAAAGGCACTGTTCCATTGGGACTCTCTTTCCAGGCAGTAATGGGCTGCAAAGGTATGGACTGAAGATCAGGTGGTGAGCCGGCAGATGTCCACCATCAGGACAGAGCGCAAGTTTGCCACTGAAGGTGCCATGGCCCTGACACAGTGCGCCGTGATGCAGCCTTGCCTGCTCATAAGCGAGGACGATACAGTCCGCCACCCATGTGGACAGCGTACACTTGGTCACCACCTCCCCCAGCTGACTGGGGTCGTAGGAGATGAAAAGCTGAGAAGCTTTGCAGTGGCCCTGAATGCGTTGGCTATAGAAGGACAAAGCTCTCTTACAGTCCAAAGTGTGTAGGATTGTCTCTGCCCGACTGGAGTGAGGTCGTAGAAAGAAGGTAGGGAGCACTACTTCCTGGTTGAGATGGAAGGGTGATACTAACTTCGGAAGGAATTTGGGATGCATGCGAAGTACCACTCTGTTCTTGTAGATCCTGGTATAAGGCGCTTCCACCACAAGGGCCTGAAGCTCGCTAAATCTGTGAGCGGAGGTAAGCGCGACTAGGAAAGCCACTTTCCAAGAGAAGTAGCGAAGGTGGCAGGTAGCCAGAGGTTCGAAGGGCGGGCAAGTGAGCTGCCCCAACACCACGTTAAGATCCCATTCGGTTGCCGGAGGTCGAACCAGGGGTTTCAATAAGAGCAGGCCCCGAAGAAAACGGGTCAACAATGGCTGGACCGAGAGTGCTGGTTTCATCCACCAGATGGTGGTGCGTCGCCAAGGCACTAAGGTGCACTGGGACGGAGTTAGACTTGAGCCCAGAGAGAGAGGTGGGGAAGGTACTGTAACATCAGAGCCACCAGACAGGAGAAAGGGTCAGCCCCATGATCAGCGCACCAAACAGAGAACCTGCTCCATTTGAGGGTGTAAGCCTACCTAATAGAGGCCTTATGAGAGACCAGCAGAATGTCCTCCACTTCAACCTGAAGGTTGAAAGGGGCCAGAGTCACCCGCTCAGCAGCCACGCTGTCAGCAACAGGGATTCCAGATTGGGATGCAGGAGAGAGCACCCCTCCTGAGAAAGGAGTCCCGGGGCAGTCCCCAGGGGGATGGGGGTCTCCACCGTCAACTGTAGAAGCAGCGGGAACCACGGTTGCCTGGGCCACCGAGGAGCTATCAGGATGAGAGAGGCCCTGCTGCAGAGGGTCCTGAGCAAGGTCTTGGCGATCAGCGGGGTAGGAAGGAAGGCGTACATAAGGCCTCCCAACCATGAGACCAGGAATGCGTCCACAGCCATCCTAGAGGGGTGGGCCTGCCGAGAGCAGAAGCAGGGCAACTGAAAGTTGTTTGGTCTGGCTAACAGGTCCATCACGGGTTCTCCCCCAGAGCAGGAAAAGTCGACTGGATACCCTGGGGTCCAGCTACCACTCATGTGGCTGGAGAACTCTGTTGAGCCTGTCGGACAGCAGATTGTCCTGAACGGGCAGGTACACTGCCCACAAGAGGATACTCTTGTTGGATTTCGTACAAGCAGAGGACCAGAGCCTCCTGACAAAGGGTACAAGACCCCATGCCCCCTTGTTTGACCAGGTAGATCACCACCCCCTGGTTGTCCATCTCGACCAGGACCAGCTTGTGACAAAAGACCCTCAGGGCTAGGTGTATGGCTCGGAGTTCCAGGAGATTGATCTACTGGGTGTTCTTGTCTGGTGACCAGTTGCTCTGAGTGAGGAGATCTCTGTAGTGGGCTCCCCAGCCAAGCAGGGAGGCATCCGTGGTGAGGACCCTTGAGGGGCTTGGGGCCTGAAAAGGCATGCCTGCCTCGAGATGCTGGGGAGACTGCTACCAGACCAGAGAATTTGCCAACTGGCGGGTCACAGAAACCCTGTCTCAGAGACTGCCAGTGGCTTGAGACCACTGGTCCCGGAGACACCACTGCGCCGCCCTCATGTGGAGGCAAGCATCAAGGGTTGCGTGGACCATTGAGGCCATTTGCCCGAGGAGGCGCAAGAGAAGTTGATCGGGCACTAAGGGACGGCACTGTACGTCCCAAGCCAGAGTCCTGAGGCGATCGGCTTGGTCCCTGGGCAAGAAAGCCTTTGAATGGAGAGTGTCGATCTTTGCCCCAATGAACTCCAGACACTGTGTCGGAAGGAGGTGAGATTTGGTGTAGTTTATGACAAAACCCAAGTGCTGTAGAACCTGGATGGTGCGTGTGGTGGCCTGCTGCACATCTGAGGCCGTGCCTCCCTTTATGAGCCAGTCATCCAGGTAGGGAAAGACAAAGACCCCCTGGAGCTGGAGGAAGGCAGCCATGACCACTAGGCATTTTATGAAAACTCTTGGGGCAGAGGCTAGGCCGAAGGGGAGTACCCTGTAATGAAAATGCCTGCCCCCCTCTATGAACCAAAGGTATTGCCTGTGATTGGGGTGGGCAAGGATGTGGGTATAGGCATCCTTGAGGCCTAAGGAGCATAGCCAGTCTCCCTGCCGGAGGTATGGCAGCAATGTTCCAAGGGAGAGCATCTTGAACTTCTCCCTCACCAGGAATTTGTTGAGGTTGCGCAGGTCGAGGATGGGCCATAGGCCCCCTGTCCTTTTTGGCATGAGGAAGTATCTGAAGTAGAACCCCTTGTCTTTCAGATGGTGGGGCACCGGTTCCACCACTTTCTCCTCAAGAAGACCTGTCAACTCCTTCAGAAGAAGGTCCTGGTGGAGGGGAGACCTGAGGGAAACTCCCGGGAAGTAAGGAGGAGGTGTCTGAGTCAGGTGGAGGAGGTAACCCTCTCTGACTACCCGAAGTATCCAGGAATCGGAGGTGATGGACATCCACCTCCGCCAGACATCCCCCTGTGGGCTGCTGATCTCCTTGGGGTAGATAGGCTATGTTCAAGGAGTCAAAAACTTCCCCCCTGGCTGGGACGGGGCTGGTGCTTAGGGTTTTGGAACATTCTGCTTACAAGGGCCATGCCCATGTCCCTTGGCCTGCTGACCCTGTTGGGAAGCTGGGGAGGCCTGATAAGGTGGGTAGCTTCGGTAAGCAGCTCCCTTCCACGGGTAAAAGGACTTTTTACCTGAGCTCTTCCATTAGGGAGGGGCAGCCGTCTTCTTGGAGAGCCTGGTCCTCATCATGAACTTGGTCTCCAGCTCCGCAGCCTTGTCGGTCATGGGTTTACCGAAAGGTTCTCTCCTTGGCAGGGGACATCGACCAATTTGTCCTGAACCCACTGCTCGAGGTCGGATGATTGTAGCCAAGCTTGGCGGTGTGCACTGATGCCAGCCGCAGCTACTCGGGCGACTGACTCGAACCTGTCACAGGCCACTCCAGACATTGATTTCAAGTACTCACGGACTGACTTGGCCAGTTTCTTGAACCGCTGCAAGGGTTCCTTGGAGAGAGCAGCAGAGAACCTGGGAAGTTCCTTTGCCGGGTCTCTCAGGTACATGCCCATGTACAGCTTTTAGCCCTTGATGTGGCTGATAAACATTGAGCCCTGGTAGCACTTTCTGCCGAGGGCGTCCAAGGTGCGAGCCTCCCTGCTGGGGGGTGCCGAGGAGTGCGTCTTCTGGCTTTTCAGCAGACACATGGCCGACTCCACCATCATGGAGTTATGTGGCAGCTTTGACTTTTGGAAGCCCAGGCTCTGGCAGACTCGATACACTGAGTCGAGCCGTTTGCTCACCACTGGCACAGAAGCCGGTGTCTCCCACATTCGGAGCACCAGCCGTTCTGGGATGGGAGGGATAGGCACCATGAGTGATTCCCGCAGAGAGGCCTCGTACTGGAGGATTTCCAACTCATCCACCCAAGGGTCCTCCTCCTCGGTCGGGAATACCAGGCCCTTAGACATGTCCTTGACAAAATCAAGGGACGTCACGGTAGCAACGGGTATCAGGGGATTTCTCGTCCTCTGTCTCCCACTCGGAGTAGTCCGTCGAGGACTCATAGGAGGACTGCTCCGTGGGCCTCAGGGCCCTCGATGCCCTATGGCCCGTGCCTGGCAAACTCGCCAGGGATGGCCGCGGTTGCATAAAGGGGAACTCAGATCATGACCTCGGCCGAGGATCAACTCAAGGCCGAAGGACCTCGAGGATCAGCTCAGCCTCTGGGGATGCCTTGGATGTCGAGGACCCGGTGGTCGGGGCGGATGAACCAGTTGTGCCAAACAGCACCCACTGCTGGTCCATGAAGGCAGACAAACTGTGCTTAAGGGCCAGCATTCTGGACCAGACCAGAAGGCTCCGCAGCCTTCAAAGCAGGCACCGAGGGACTCAGGCCCAACGCTGGCTCCCCCCAAGGGAAATCCTCGACGAGGATAGTGATTGGGACCGAGGCCAGTCTGCGGCGGATTCTTCCGGGGGACCTTCGCAGGCTGCTCCTTCTCCGATGCCTCAGACAAGTGTCTCAGATTGCGTGATCGGGCCCAGAGAGCACCCAGCCAGTCGGAACCGTCCATGGATGCCGCCTTAGAGGGTTTCTTCTTCTTCCTGGGTTCCCTTGAGGCAGACCCCCTTTCTGAGGACCCACAACAAGGTTCGAGATTGGAGGGTTCCACCCGAGATGTCGGGGTCTCAGACGAGGCCCTGGCTTTCAAAGGCACTGGGGACTCGTGGAAAAACTTATTGTGCTGCTGCTGGCAGCTCTTGAAGGCCTTGCTGAACATCCTCTTGCAGAGACCACAGGCTGCTGGGTTGTAGTCTGGCCCAAGGCAGCAGAGATAGCAGGTGTGTGTGTCGGTCAAAGACATAAGTTTAGAGCACCAATCACACTTCTTAAAGCCACTGGTAGCCAGGAGGGAAAAAAGTACCCCTGCGAGGTCGAAGACTTTCCAGGCTGCCAGTGGGAGAAAAAAGACGCGAAGACACCAGAAAAAGAAAAGAACCAAGAACTACAAATAAGCTAGACTGAACCAGACACCGAGGCACTGAGGTCGGTGGCGGGAAGCGTACCGGTGCAATACCGGAGGTGAGTGCGAAAATCAACTTTTTCTGGGGACAAGCCAGACAAAGGTCGGAAGGGCTCCGCGGAAATAAGGAGACTGATCAAGATGGCACCCTTGGGCAGGAAGGGGACCACGCATGCGTGGTGGCATATCCCAAAGGCCTTCTTTGAAAGCTAGGGGGATGCTTCCACGAGGGCTCCATCTGTGCCGACATCACCCATATGTGAGGACCGACTTCCTGCTTGTTCCCGGAGAATAGCTTTGTTTCCATACATTTATTTATTATGGCCCTTGTTAAGGTAAAAAGAGCCCACCTGTATCCAATCATAGTAAATGAGCTGATTCAAATAGTGCTAGATGAAGAATCAAGTTGTTTATGCTACATGAAATGAATGTGAAAGAAAAGTCTAAACCTTTAAAGCACAGAGCTGTGAAAGAACTCCACCATAATGTATGGGGAAAGGCTATAAGAAAATTTCAATGTTTGAACATCCCTTGTGGTACTCTCAGGTTCATCATTATAAAGTGGAAACTGTTTGAGACAGTGCCTTGGTAGTGTCAATCAGAAACAAACAAAAAATCTTCTGGATCACATTAGAACACCAAAACTAGTGCTAACCTATACCAATTTTCAAAACTGACCAATATTCCAACCAATTAACTCTCACCATATAATCTATAAATTCAAAGTGGAGTGGAGGAGTAGCCTAATGTTTAAGAGCACTGGTTTGGGAACCCAGATACCAGGGTTCAATTCCCACTAGCACTCCTTGTGGCCTTTAGCAAATCACTTAACCCTCCATTGCCTCCAAAGAATCCAAGCTATCAATGCCCCTGTTTAATGTACATTACCAAGTTTAAGTTACAATGTAAACCACTTTGACTAAAAATAATAAAGCGGTATAAAAAATCTGTTAAATAAATGGCCCTCAATAGTCAACAGGGAAGATGATTTTAAAAACTCCATTTTTATGAACTACAACCTCACAAAGCTTATACAGACTAAACAGAGGAGAAAAGACCTCCGTGTTGAAGCTGTTATCCCTCTACTAAGCGGTTGCCCGCCCCAAGGGGAGTTGTCTTACAAAACATTTAAAAGATAGATTTAATTAAACTGAACTTTTTAGGTAATTTGTTAGAAAAGCTTTATTGATGGGTAAGCTAAGCTTTAATTTAATTTAATAGACTTTGCTAATAAATATTTATTGTAAGAGGTTTTTCTGACTGCTGATGTTTTGTAAGGCAACTCCCCTTGGGGCAGGCAACCGCTTAGTAGAGGGATAACAGCTTCAACACGGAGGTCTTTTCTCCTCTGTTTAGTCTACATAAGCTTTATATAAATAGTCCTTGTTGTTGGCTCTTTGAATTTAAAAATTATATGATGAGAGTTAATCAGTTGGAATATTGGTAATTATGAAAACTGATGTAAGTTAGCACTAGTTTTGTTCTAAAGTAATCCAGAAGTTTTGTTTGTTTGTTTTTGGTTATAAATACTTCTGGTGCATTTTTTTGGCTATGATTGACTGTCTCAATCAGGCTATCACTTCAATGCCAATAGCTATGGGATAAGAAAACTGCTGAGGAACATCATTGTGAAGCTTAAGGTTACAGTAAAAGAACTACTTATATTTTTGGCAGACTAAGGAAAATGTTGAAAAATTTCAATATTACTATATGACCTATATGGGAAGGTGGTGAAAAAGAAGCCACTGCTGAAGAAAGTCATACAGGGAGTAATTTTATGGAGGGCACCTAGTTAATAGAGCAAGGTGGTGCCTACTTTTAGCTTGTTTTATAGACACACATACTATCAGCAATCACCCTAGATTGAAGGCGCAGACATAAATGTTAGCATTAATTTACAGACATAAAAAATATATTTAAAAAAATATATGCATAAATCATAACTCCACCCATTCTCTGCCCAAACTCTGCTCCTGAGCAAACCTACTGTATAAGCATACAATGGTATGCACCAAGCATACTTTTAGGCATGACCTAAATTTATAAAAGCCCATTTATGTATGTAAATCAGCTTTTTACACACACAATCAGCCTCACAAAGCGATACAGAACATTTGCAAAGAAACACTTAAAGGGAGCCTTAGAACATAGCCACAGTTTGTCCAATTCTCAACAAACACAAATTGGAAGCTTCACACCTCTCCAGTTACTGACCTATATCTAATCTCCTATTCATCATCACAGAAAAAATTATCTTTTCACAACTTTATTGAAAACTTTATTGAAATATTTCTTGAAAAAGACAATGTTCTTTACTCTTACCAGTCAGGTTTCTGTTCTGGTTTCAGCACAGAGTCTACTATAACTTCACTTCTTAGTGATAGCTTAAGAGGTTCAGGATAGTTCTTTTACTTTCTTTGGATCTGTATTAAGCTTTTGACTTAGTCAATCATTCTTTGCCATTATTATGTTTGATTGATATTGGTCTTCAGGGAGATGTATTGAAATGGTTCTGTTATCTCGATCTGAGATCTTTTAGAGTTTCATTTAACTCTATTTACTCTGACATCTATAAACTTGCATGTGGAATTCCCCAAGGATCAGTGCTTCCACCAACTTTGTTTAAACTGTTCATTAGACCTCTTGTCTCATTAGTACAATCACTTGGTATAAAGGGCTACTATTATGAAGATGATCCTGTTAACCCATATCTTGTACTTTTAAGTACATGCTTTGATGCTGTTGCTGCATGGCTTCATGAGAATTGTCTTAAACTTAATGAAAGCAAGTCTCAAGCGATGTGGCTTACTGGGAGAAGTATCAAAATGGACGATGTCCCTAGTATAAATGGTGTACCTATCATCCTAGTGGATTCCATGAAAATTCTAGGTTGGCATTTTGATGATTAGCTTTCAATTTCATAAGCAAATTTCTATAGCTGTCCAAATCTTGCTACTTCATTCTTAGATAACTTTGCTCCTTGTGATCAAGATTGGATAAATGGGCTATCAGAATTCTCATTTACACTTTTATATTAAGTTGAATAGATCAGTGTTTCCCAACCCAGTCCTACGGGGCACACCGGCCAGTCAGGTTTTCGGGATATCCCTAATGACTATGCATGAGATATATATGCATTAGAGATATCCTGCCAACCTGACTGGTTTGTGGCCCTCCAGGGCTGGATTTGGAGACCCCTGCCTTACACCTCTGTCATTTAAGATTGTGAGTGGGCAAGGTGCAGATGTCCAAGACATCGAAAGAGTATATAGAATGTGACACATTCCTCCTCAATTCTCACCACCACCAAAATATTGTCTATTAGACAACTTTTTGGTGGTGGTGAGAATCGAGGAGGAATGTGTCACATTCTATATACCCTTTCGATGTCTAGGACATCTGCACCTTGCCCACTCACAATCTTAAATGACAGAGGTGTAAGGCAGGGGTCTCCAAATCCAGCCCTGGAGGGCCACAAACCAGTCAGGTTGGCAGGATATCTCTAATGCATATATATCTCATGCATAGTCATTAGGGATATCCCGAAAACCTGACTGGTCGGTGTGCCCCGTAGGACTGGGTTGGGAAACACTGGAATAGATTACAGTAATACTGTTTATTGTGGCCTCTCTCTTATGAATCTTTAAAGGCTACAATTAGCTCAGAATACAGCAGTTACGTTGCTATAGTTTGCAAAGAAATATGATTATATCCACCTTTAATGTATCGAGAGCACTGGTAACCTGTTAGGTTTTGCACAAGTTTCAAAATACTTTTATTGTCCCATTAAGGTTTTTACCGAGGCTTTCCAAATTATCTTTTGAGACACCTTATTCCAGTTATGTCCAAGTTTCTCACTAGATCTCGATATAAGGCTTTTGATGGCACTTTACCGACCATCTCCAGTACTTGTTATGAAATCACACATAAAACTGCCTTTTTCTTTATTGCCAGGGCTGGTGTCACCATTAGGTGAACTAAACAGTCGCCTAGAGTGCCAGCCAATGCCGACTTCAGAGGAAACTTCTAATACCTAATTTAAGAGTGGCGTAAAGACATTTTATTTTTGTTTGGCTTATGGGATTGAGATAGAATCTAGCTCCATTGTATAATCTGACCTCTTTTCCTGGTGTATCTTTTCTAATTTAAGAATTACTGTCATTCCCTAGTTTGTCTTACTCTTCCCCTTTTGATTTTATTTTAAACCGATTTGGTGCTAATTTGTAGAATGAGGTCTATCAAATAAAGATAAGCTAAACCAAACTTTGTGGTTGGATGAGACCAAAGTGGAATTTTCTGGTCTTGATGCTAAGCAATGTGTGGCATTAAAGCAAACAGCCTATCATCCTATGAACACATCACTACAGTAAAACATGTTCGGCGGCAGCATTATTTTGTATGGAATGCTTTGTAGCACCAGGGACAGGGAAGCTTAAAAATCAAAGAAAAGATGGATAGTGCAAAGGACAAGCAGATCCTGGAGAAACAGCTGTTCTAGTCTGCCACAGACCTGGGAGCGGGGAGAAGATTTATCTTTCAGCACAACAACAACCCCAAGAATAAAGCAAAAGCAACAATGGAGTGACCAGCAAAAAAAAAATGTAAAGGTCCTTGAGCTGCCCAGTTAAAGCCCAGACTTGAATCCAATACACAGTCTGTGGCAAGATTTAAAGACTGCCATCCACAGATGATCCCCAACCAACTTGAAAAAGCATGAGGTATTCTGTCAAGAACAGCACAAAAACACTATCATCTCACTAGGCAAAGTTGGTAGATATTTATCCTAAATGACTCATGGCTGTTATTGCTGCAGAACGGCCTTCCACCCATTAGAGTCAAGGATATGAAAAGCTATACGATCAAGACTTTTTTGTTTCTATTGTTTCTAATTTTTATCTAGCTTTTGAATATTATTAAAACTGTTCTTTCATATGTTGCGTAAATCTGTGAAACAAATTCCTACTTTAATGCATTTTGGATCATAGTTTTCAGTCGCAGAATGTGAAAAATGTGTAAAGATATGACGACTTTTGTAAGGCATTATAAATAAATGTTAGAGCACAAAACTTTGAGATTTTCCATTTTCAAAATGACCAAACATTACCTCCTGTGAGCTACATGACATTAAGGAATGGAACAATTCCAAAACAGCTCTACCCACCCCAGCACCAAACACTGCAGAAATGTCCAGTAAAATCAAAACACTTGCTACCTCTTTATCAAGTTTCCATCATATTTCATCTGTTATGAAAATTAACAGTCTTGGTATTATGACTCAGATGACACTTGGACTGAAGAGGGTATAAAAAACTGTAGTTGTCTACAAAAAATTGCAACTGTTGTACAATGACACACTCCCAGTCATGTGGATGTGCTGTGCTAAGCACGACAATACTCAGACAACAGCCTCTCCCACTGTCTTCCAGCCTCTCCTCTGTCCAGCCCACACAACCATCAGGCTTTCTTGAAAGGAAATTATGACACTCAGGTCTGAGTCTAATAGAATAACATTTATAATCAGCAATTATAAAAATTTAATTAAAGTCACTAAAAAATATTTCTCTAAGAGAATTCAAATATCGGTATAAATTTTGAGAAAACAAATAAAATATTGAAAAAACTCCTAGACGTCATAATTTGCCACAACATGCAAAACTGTCTTCAAATTTATCAATTTTTTTCAAATTACTATTAATTAATTCACATAAGTGCATTTAAGATATAAAATGCCAAAAAACCTTAAAGGGGTTGTCCGAGTTATGTAAAAAAAAATATAGCACTGTAAATCTGATGGTCAGCAATATATACATAAGCTAAGCAAGTTTTAAGTCCGTGCTTCTAACGGTAGAAGGGGTTAATCTTTCCTGAAGAATCCAGTGGGAGGGAGACACAGGGCAGATAGCAGCAGCTCCGGTCAGTGCAGGGGGGCGTGGCCAGCACTGTGACGTCTCGTGTACAGACACAGAGCTGCTCTCTCCTGCATGCCACACTTGTGCACGAATCATCATCAGGTTCTTGGTTCTAGGCTGTTCACACTTTTTCATCGCAATTCGTGTTAGCTCGTCATCCTTCAACCGTTATGTTATGGCTCTGCGAAAGTGTATTAATTTGCCAGACAGTTTCTGTTTCATCTGTGGTGAATATACAGTGTTGAAGCAACAGCAGAATATTACAGACTTTGTGAAAAAAGTATACTTTGCATACTTTGGACTAAAAATTGGAGATCAAGATAAAGTCTGGGCGCCTCATAAAGTGTGCAAACGGTGTGTTGAGGACCTCCGAAACTGGTTCAAGGGTAAGAAAAAATCTTTCCGTTATGGGATTCCTATGGTATGGTGAGAGCAAAAGAACCATAGTGACGATTGTTACTTTTGTTCATGCGATGTGAAAGGGTTTAATTCCAAATGGAAGCATTCCATTTCATACCCCAATTCATCCAATCCCCCATGGCACAGATATACCAGTACCCAAGCCCCCTGCTACCTTGGAAGAGATACCTAGCTCAGATGAAGGTGAAGTCATACCTGAACCAGATGACGAATCAAGTTCTGACTTTAAAGATGATACAAGACCAAAATTGTTTTCTCAGGAGGAGATGAATGATTTGGTAAGAGACTTGAATCTTCCCAAAGATGCTGCTGAGTTACTCGGATCAAGGCTGAAAAGCAGCAATTTATTGTTGCCAGGAGTGTCATCTTCATGGTTCAGACATCGTGAAAAGGAGTTCGTTCCTTACTTCACCCAGGAAGACAAGTTGATTTATTGCATTGATGTCGAAGGTCTGATGGGTCAATTTAAAATCCAATATGATTCAGAGCAATGGCGTCTTTTTATAGATTCTTCAAAAAGTCGTCTCAAAGCAGTTTTACTCCACAACGGTTTTTACGCTTCCATACCTGTAGGTCATTCCGTACACTTGAAGGAAACCTACGAGAACTTGGAATTGGTTCTTCGTAAACTTAAATATGAAGACCATGGTTGGCAAGTGTGTGGGGACTTGAAGGTCTTGTGCATGCTGCTCGGGCAACAAGCTGGGTATACCAAATATCCTTGTTTTCTGTGTCTATGGGACAGTCGAGACCGACAAAATCACTGGACCAAGAAGAGTTGGCAGCCAAGGGTGCTAACAGTCGGTGAAAAAACATGTCCTCCGAGAAACTTTGGTACCTTCCCATAAAGTTCTTCTACCACCTCTCCACATAAAATTGGGATTGATGAAGCAATTCGTAAAATCACTTCCAAGAGATGGAGAATGCTTCAAATACTTGGTCACCAAGTTTCCAGGCCTGTCGGAGGCAAAATTGAAGGAAGGTGTGTTCGTCAGACCAGACATTAGAAGGCTTATAGTTGATCAAGAGTTTGTCAATACCATGACGGATCCTCAAAAAGAAGGGTGGATTGCATTTAAAGAAGTCGTACAGAAATTTTTAGGCAATAACAAAGATCCTCACTACAAAAAGATCGTCGGACGAAATCTGAAAGCATTTCAAGCTGTAGGTTGCCTGATGAGTTTGAAAGTGCATTTCCTCCAGTCCCACCTTGACTACTTTCCTGAAAATTTGGGAGCTGTGAGTGAGGAACAAGGTGAACGATTCCACCAAGACATTAAAGAGATGGAAAGGATATACCAGGGAAAATGGAGCATTACAATGATGGCAGACTACTGTTGGATGCTTCAGAGAGACATTCCAGATGCTACTCACAAGCGCAAATGCACCGAGAGGAGCATCACAAGGAAGAAGAATCGAGTTTAGTGTGTGTAGCTGAGCTCATTTCAGTTCAAAAAAGGATTTTCATGAAAATATTGTAATAAAACTTTAATTTTATAAGTCTATTTCCATTTATTTTGAGGTATTGCATTATTTAACATAGTTACCTAAATTGTCAGGAAACGTGATGTCCTATGGCAAAATGGAGGTCATTTTTGGATTCAACGCACCAAAAAACAAAGATTACGTGGAATAACCAAAACAGCTCTCGAAAAAAAATTTTTTGCAGACCTGTGTTGTTTGTGACTATGAGTGAATTATGTGTTCTTGCTTAAGCTACCAGTGCATCAAATACATTATCTTCTGCTCAAAACTTTGTAGAATATTTTCAGAGAAAATTTGAAAATATAATAATTATACTACAGGATTGTTGCTGTTGTTAAGTGCCATCGAGTCGGTGTTGACTCATGGCGACCCTCTGGATAGCTATCCTATATTGTGTTCGGTCTTCAGTCAGGCAGCTCATTGTTGACAGACTGGTACCTGTAGCTGCTGTTATTGTACTGATCCATCTCATTGCTGGCCTTCCTCTTTTGCGTTGATCTTCTATCTTGCCAAGCATGATGTCTTTCTCTAATGATCTCTCTCTTCGCATGATGTGTCCAAAGTATGAAAGTCAAAGTCTTGTCATCTGAGCTCCTAAAGAAAGCTTAGGTATGATCTCCTCTAGTACGAACTGGTTTGTTCTTCAGGCAGTCCATAGTATACGCAATATTTGCCGCCAGCACCATAATTCAAAGGCATCAATTTTCTTCCTGTCTATCTTTTTCACTGTCCAGCTTTCACATCCATATGATGTTATTGAAAATACCATGGCTTGAACAAGTCAAATCTTTGTATGGAGACAGACATCTCTGCTCTTGAGAATCTTGTCTAGATCTTTCATAGCCATTCTGCCAAGAGCAATGCGTCGTCAGATTTCATGAATGCTTGTTGCTTCTTTATTGATAGTTGATCCAAGTAGGTTAAAGTTGTCCACGATTTCAATTTCTTCTTCAACGATGAACTTGTTGATTTTGCCAGTTGTCATGATCTTTGTCTTCTTTACATTAAGGTGCAGGCCCATTTTGAGACTATGTTCTTTGATCATGAGAAGCAAATGTTTCGGATCATCTTCACTTTCAGCCAGTAATGGTGTATCATCAGCTTAGCGAAGGTTGATGACTCTAACACCAATCTTCACATCTCTATTGTCTTCATACAATCCTGCTGCTCTGATGATTTGGTCTGCATATAAATTAAACAGGTAGGGGGAAAGTATCTAGCCTTGTCTTACGCCTTTGCTTATTTTAAACCATTCTGTTTCTCCTTTTTCTGTTCAAACTGTTGCTTCTTGATCAATGTACAGACTGTGCAAGAGAACGATCAGGTGTTCTGGTATACCCATGCTTCTTAATGTGACCCAGAGTTTCTCATGGTTTACACAGTCAAAAGCCATGCTATAGTCGATAAAGCACAAATAGATATCCTTTTGGTATTCTTTTTTTTTTTTATTATATTTTTATAGCATTTTACAAAGTATCAAGAAGTTACATCAACATTCTTGAAGAAACAGGAAGATATACCAAGAAAATTAAACATATAGAAATAAATTAACAGCAACTAATTCGAGACAAAGGCATCTTTCACACTAGTCCACAATTAAGGGGGACAGAGATCAATCTGATAACATTAAACCATATATGCAAAGAAATCGTACGCAGCTGCTAAACACTGACAGATAAATTCATGAGAGAACAAGAGAGGCCCCAGACGAGGACTCCAAACGCCTAGCATTTATGAAAGCAGTAAGTTGGGAAAGTTCGTAAAAAATATAAGAAATTGAATTATACTTCACCAAACATTTACATGGATGCTTGAGAAAAAACATAACACCCAACTGAAGAATACCCGGGCGCAACAAAAGAAACTCTTTCCGACGCTTCTGTATATACTCCAACTATTAAACCTTTAAATGGTATATTCCTTTTTCTAAAAAAAAGCTTCAACAGCCACTCTCTGTCAGATAGGAGGGCGAAGGTTACCAATAATGTGGAGGGAATAGGATTTTCACATTCAGATTTCTCCAGCAACTCCGTCACATTTAGAATATTATCTTGTTTCTGAGTGCCCCCTAGCATACCCTCACTCGTCATTATTTTAGCCTTGGGCAGATAATATACTCTAACCAGAGGTGGGATTAACTCAGAGGACACCCCTAGAACTTCTACTAGATATAACCAAAACATTTCTCTTGGGGATACAGACATAATTCTAGGAAAATTAATTAAACGAAGATTATTCATCCGAGATGAATTATCCAATTGCTCCAACTTAACTTATGTAAATAGAAAGTTCTTTCTAAAGGCATCCGCTTGTTCTTCGAAAGACTGCACCTTCCATTGTAGATCAGTCACTTCTGGATGAAAAACAGAAACCTTTTGTTGCAAGTCTTCCATAGCACGGGCATGATTATCCACTTTTCTCTCCAAAAAAGACACCCTTGGGACCATCGCTTCCCTCAGAGAGAGAATAGCCTGCCAAATAGCTTCCAATGTAAAGGTTTCAGGACGCTGAAGTGTAAATGGTTGCCCTAACACAGTATCCACGATTTCCACATGACCTGCTTCCAATCTTGCTTCCCGCAGTAGTCCTCGGCCATCAGCCACGAACTGCTGACCCACGGGCCTTTCATCACTCAGTAGCACTGATGATTCTGACTCGTGCAGCCCAACGGCGGCATTCCCGCGAACTTGCCATCCCTCTGTTCCTGGTCCCACCGAGCCTCTGCCTTCCCCCATCTTCGGAGGGGAGCTAAGCTCCAGGAAACCCTCTGGTAAGGGCTGTCCACGAGTCACCTTCGTTGCCGGTCTCTCAGGGGAGAGAGATATACCGGAGAGAGACACCGAGCCACCCGACTCCGGCGTCTTTCCAGCCCAGGACTCATCCCCTTCTCCTGCCAGCGCCCGGTCAGCGCAACAAACAAACGAATCCATAGGGCCCGAAGAAATCGGCGTCGAGGTAGGGGGAGGGTGGGAGGACACAACCGACCCCTTCCCTTTGCGCTTCTTACCCATCAGAGTGGAGAAAGAAAAAACACGCTTACACCGACACAGCAGCTGCCGCCATCTTGACCAAGACTCCGCCCCGTCCCCTTTTGGTATTCTTCAGTCTTTTCAAGGATCCATCACATCCGCAATATCATCTCTTGTTCCTCGCCCTTTCCTGAACCCTGCTTGCACTTCAGGTAGTTCTTGTTCCAGATATGGTTGTAGTCTCTGTTGAATAATCTTCAGTAGAATCTTGCTGGCATGTGGGATCAGAGCGATTGTGAGATAATTTCCACAGTCAGTTGGATCACCTTTCTTTAATATTGGTATAAACACAGATCTTTTCCAGTCAGTTGGCCATGATGTTGTCTTCCGAATTTCTTGGCAGAGCCTTGTAAGTACGGTAACAGCTGCATCAGATTGCTGTAATACTTCTATGGGAATGCCAACAATGCCCGGTGCTTTGTTCTTTGATAAGGCTTTCAGTGCTGCTTCAACTTCTTCTTTCATCACCAACAGTTCCCGATCATAAGGTAGAAGTTGAAATGGCTGTTGGTCCACTTGATCTTTATCATATAAAAACTCTGTATATTCTTTCCATCTTTTCCTGATTTTCTCAGCATCATTCAACATAGAACCTTGAGCATCTTGTAACATCCCAATTCGAGGCTGGAATTTTTTCTTTAACTCTTGTAGCTTTAGGAAAGCTGATCTTGTTCTTCCTCTAATAGTCTCTGCTTCTATTTCCTTGCATGTGTCATTGTAGTACTTTTCCTTGTCCTGTCTTCCTGTACATTGGAAATCTCTGGTGAGTTCTGCAATTGCCTTTCTTTCTCCTCTGGCTTTAGCTTCTCTGCGTTTCTGGGCAATTTTCAGAGTTTCTTTGGTCATCCATTTTGGCCGTTTTTGCTTTTTCACCTTTTATAGAGACTTCTCGCTTTCTTCCAACCCAACCTTCTTGATGTCATTCCATAACTCTTCTGGAGCTCTGTCATTTGTATCTAAAGCAGCAAATCGATTTTGCAGGCAGTCTTTAAATTCCAGTGGTATATTCTCAAGGTTATATTTTGCTACATCATGAGTGGTTTGCTCTTTTTCAACTTTAGCTTGAGTTTGCATACTAGTAGTTGATGATCTGTACCACAGTCAGCTCCAGGTTTTGTCTTTGTTGATGCTATAGAGCTTTTCCATCGTTGACTTCCATAGATGTAGTCAATTTGATTTTTGTACAATCCATTGGGTGAAGTCCATGTGTACAGTCACCGCTTGTGTTGCTGGAAGAAGGTGTTTGAAATGAATAGATCGCTGGTCTTGCAAAATTCTATCAGTCTTTCTCCAGCTTCATTTCTGTTGCCAAGTCCATATTTTCCAACCACTTTGCCTTCTTTGTTGCCAACTTTTGCATTCCAGTCACCCATGACTATCAGGATATCCTGTTTGCATGTTCTGTCAATTTCAGCTTGAACTTGTTCATAGAACTCTTTAATTTCATCCTCTTCTGCAGATGTTGTTGGGGCATATACTTGAATTATAGTTGTGTTGATAGGCATTCCTCGCCGACGAAAAGAGATTAAGTATTCACTGACTGCATTGTATTTCATTACAGTTCTTGCAAGTTTCTTCTTTATTATAAATGCAACACCATTTCTTCTTTGTCTTTCATTTCCAGCATAGTAGACCATGTGATCATCTGATGCAAAGTGCCCAATGCCAGTCCATTTCAGTGCGCTGACACCCAACAGATCAAGTTGTACATGTTCCATTTCATTCTTGACCACCTCCAACTTCCCTTGGTTCATGCTTCATACGTTCCATGTTCCAGTATGTAAAATATCTTTACAGCTTCTGACTCTCATTTCATGCGAAGCTACATCAGCAGTCAGACATCCTGAGGGCTTTGATCCAACCACATCATAAATTCTGGCTTTACTATGAAAAGCCTTCAAGCTCTTCCCCAGTAGCTAGTTGAGTGCCTTCCGACCTGGGAATCTCATCTTCCACTATAGCGCAACTTGTTTTGTTGTGACTATCCATTGGGTTTTCATGGCAAGATACAGAAGTAGACTGTCAGGCCTTTCCTCTGCGCAGTTTAAGTTTAGTTTTGCCGTTGTCACAGAAACGTGATCCTCCACCGTCAACACTGTCTCAGTCTACTGCTGCCTAGATAGAGCTGAATTTTGATAATAGGGTAGAGTGGATTTTGTCCCAGTTACTAAATTTCAAATTGTTGAAATTCTTCAAAAGATGAATTCTTCTTTATGTATATTAGATGCTTTTTCTTCAACATCAGTGAAGATAGTATGGGATGTTTTAGGTGACTTTTTGAGATATTTTGTAACTATAGGCCCAATTTTCAAAGGCATTCATGCGGTTAACAACCAATGTGCAGTCTCAGTCAATCTTTGCAGAATGTCGTACAACTGTATCAAAAGCTGCCTTTACATTTGAAAACAACATTAAATAGATGGTACCTGTTACCTCCAAAGCTGACAAAATTGTGTTCACAAGGGAAGATCAAGTTGTACCCTTTATATTTCAATTCTTGAACACCTCCAGCTTCCCTTAGTTCATATGTTCCACATCCCAATACGCAAGACATCTTTGCAACTTCTGACTCATTTCATGTGCAGCTATATCCGCAGTCAGATATCCCAAGGGCTTTGATCCAACAGGGTGGAAGGAGCATAGTTCCCCAGTCCTGTATTATTTACATTGGCTGCTGGTTTATTTTTGCATTCAATTAAAATTATGTTTAGCACTTACATTTTTGTACATGTATAGATCTTCTGATTTGTGAATCTTGCTTCAATGGCATGTGCAACATTACGTGCCCAACTATGATTGGATCCACGTGATCACATATTTTTTCAGTGGCAGGACCTAAGCAATGGAATAAATTACCTTTAACATTACAGCAGGAAATGGATTTCTTAGGATTTTGAAAGAAATTGAAGACATATTTGTTTTATTTATATTTAGTTCATACCTTTCCAGTAGTAGGTTAAAGTGAGTTACATTCAGGTATAGTAGGTATTCTGTACACAGACGGCTTACAATCTAGGTTTACTTTAGCATTTCCTTAAGTTTTATCTAGAACATAAAAAATAAGAAATGCCATAGTGGGTCAGTCCAAAAGTCTATCAAGCCCAGTATTCTGTTTCCAACAGTGGCCAATCCAAGTCACAAATACCAGACAGGATCCCAAAAAGTAGTCAGATTCCATGCTACGTACCCTCAGGGATAAGTGGCAACTTTCCTCAGGTCTATCTTAATAACAAATTCATGGACTTTCTCTCCCGGAACTTGTCCAGACCTCTTTTAAGCCCAGCTATGCTGTTTTTACCACATCCCTAGCAATGGAGCTGCAAAGCTTAACTATGCTTTGAGTGAAGAAACATTGTCTCCTCTTTATTATTTTGCAGCTTCAAGGTATGTACCCCTAATCTTTGTACTTTTTGAAAAAATAAACAAGCAATTCATGTTTATCTGTTCACCCAGGATTTTATAGACTTCTATCAGCCATCCTTTCCCCAAGCTGACAAACCCCAATCTTTTTAGAATAGCTGCTCTACCCCTTTATTATTTTGGTTGCCCTTCTTTGTACCTCTTCAGAACTGTTTAGCTTCTACGTGAATTGGTATGAAAAGAGATTTTTGATGTTTTTATTTTATTTATTTAACAGGCTTTTTATACCACTTTATCATTTCAGTCAAAATAGTTTACATTGTAACTTAAACTTGGTAAGGTACATTAAACCGGGACATAGATAACTTGGATTTCTTCTGAGGCAATTGAGGGTAAGTGACTTGCCCAAGGCTACAAGGAATGCTAGTGGGAATCAAACCCTGGTCTCTTGGTTCCCAGGGTCCTGTGAAATATCTTTGTGCCTTGCTAAGTTGTATGCCATTTTCTTCTTTGTGAGTTTTTGCTTGAACCTCATATCTTACTAGTTTTTGCTTTAGGTTATGTGGTTTCCAGAAAGCTTACAATGGAAGACATGGAATATTTCCTCCATTGATTAGTTCAACACCATGACCTTCTTGGAGCTGAATACCCATTCTCTCTCCTGCAGTGTAATAGGTTTGATAGTTTTTGTGTGTAAAAGGCAGTGAGCTTCATTCTTTGTATTGGCTGGTGAGGAAGGAGATTTAATAACTTCTCTGATGCATGGATTTAGAGGAATTTTCAATAGAAATAATCCTCTATCCCTCCTCTACAATACAGAGAACACAGATGTCCAAGGCTACAAGGGGCCAACAATTTACATAAAACCTCAGCCTCAGGATGCTCTAGATCCAGTCAATAACCTATTCCTGTTTTTTATTTAGTTTCCATCTGGGTCATGAGGGCAAGGCCTTTTGTTAGTGGGGCAAGCAGATGATATCCCCTTTGAGTACAAAACTGTTCTCATTGACCCACTCTGATACCATCTTGAGTTGGAGGATGGATCAGAAGCAATAGCAGAAGAGAAGTAAAGCCTCCAAACAAGGAGCAATGACTGAGTAGCCTGAGAAGGGTGATACTGATGGAAATGCCTTTGTCATGAACCAACTGCAAGGTCCAATGAATGTTTGGATCTTCTGGAATAATATTTGAGGAAGAGGTACGCCATTTAATGGTGTGGGAAGAAGTGTTATTAAGGGAACAAGGCTGGCAGGATAGAAATACAATTTATGGGACATTTCCATCTCATTGAAAGGAAAGAATATATAATTCAATGGCATCAACAGAACTGTGAAAAAGATGAGTTGGGTGGGGAAGGTGGAAAGGGATGTTATAAGATGTTGCCTGACTATCCTTATTGAGATATATATAAGTCAGTGGTTCTCAACCCAGTCCTTGGGGTACATCTAGGCCAATTGGGATTTTAGGATCCCCACAATGAATATGCATAAGATAGATCTGCATACAATGAAGGCAGAACATGAAAATCCATCTAATGCATACTCATTGGGGAATCCTGAAAACCTGACTGGCCTTGGTGTGCCCCAAGGACTGGGTTGAGAGCCACTGGTATAAGAGATTATTAATAATATGTTTCTATCCACGAGTGTTTATGGCATTGAGTATACATTTAAGTTTGTAGAAAATTAAGAAAAATAAAATGACAAAAAAGCAAACACAGAATACTGATTTTTTTTTTTAATGAAATCCACTCTTCCTGTTCCTTTATCCCCACTCAAGTTCTCGCCATTGTAGGTTATGCCCGCAGGTCTACTCTGTACATCTTGTCTGAGACCTGAAGCCCACAATCATAACAGCCTGTGATGCCAGTGGTCATGGCACAGACCTCAGCGCCACCTAGAAAGCATTGTAAGTTAAGCAAACCAGAGACTTTTTACACTTCTCTTCCTGTCTTCAATAGATGAAAGAATTGGTCATGCTTCTCTGGAGGGAGCAACTCGGAGAACTTATATGTCCCTTCTGGGACTGAATGAATGTATTAAACTAGGTAGTTATGACAGGATGCTACATAGATTTAAGCACAACATTCTGGAAAAAACATCCCATAATGTTCCAAGGTCTGGAAATCACATTATAGTGGTACTGAGGCATGAGACTAACTTCTTGGTCCTTTTCAGGGCAAATTAAACCAACATAGACTGGTTTAACAACTGGACTTTATGGAATCCTGGAGCTGCTTGAAGCAATATTTGGTTTATGATTTATTGGATCTTAATATACCACATTTCAAATGAATAACTAGGTGGTTTACAATAGCAAATTATAATAAATCAAAAATAGAAAGGAACTACAAATCATTAAAGGACAGACACAGGAATGAAGTAGTAAAGACTACAGAGAGAATGATATAGCTTGCAATTTAGAAAACAAAGATTGCAGATTTCAGGTTGCAGATGCCATCTATCCGTCACAATGTATAGGGTCCATCGTGAAATGCCCGATCAAAGAGATGCGTCTTCTTCACAATGGGAGGTACGGAGTAAGTTTTCCACAAACATTTCTAAGAACATAAGAAATGCCATACTGGGTCAGACCAAGGTCCATCAAGCCCAGTATCCTGTTTCCAACAGTGGCCAATCTAGATCACAAGTACCTAGCAGTTTCCCCAAAAGACACAGGTTCCACAATGCTTGTACTGGGTAAAGCACTGATATCCTGGGTCCCTTCTTAATAATGGTTTATGGACCTTTCCTCCAGGAACTTGTCCAAACCTTTTTTAAACCCAGCTACACTAACAGCCTTTACTACATCCTCCGGTAACAAATTCCAGAGTTTGATTACACGTTGAGTGAAAAAATATTTTCTTTTATTAGTCTTAAATAGTTTACCCTGTAGCTTCATTGCATGTCCCCTAGTCTTTCTATATTCTGATAACGTAAACAATTGATCTACGTTTACACGTTCCACTCCATTCATTAATTTATAGACTTCTATCATATCTCCCCTCAGCCGTCTCTTTTCCAGGTTAAAGAGCCCTAACCTTTTCAGCTTTTCTTCATAGGAGAATCCTTCCATCCCCTTGACCATTTTGGTGGCTCTTCTCTGAACCTTTTCTAAAATCGCTATATCCTTTTTAAGATACGGCAACCAGAATTGCACACAATATTAAAGGTGCGGTCTCACCATGGAACGATATAGAGGCATTATAATATCTTTTGTTTTATTTTCCATTCCTTTCCTTATCATACCTAGCATTCTATTTGCTCTCTTGGCCGCCGCTGCACACTGGGCCGAGGGTTTTAACATGGTATCCACAATGATGCCTAAATCTTTTTCCTGTGTGGTGGTTCCTAATGTGGAACCTTGCATCGTGTAACCATAGTTTGGGTTGTTCTTCCCTAGGTGCATAACCTTGCACTTGTCCACATTAAATTTCATCTGCCATTTTGATGCCCAGTCTTCCAATTTATCAAGATCCTCTTGCAATTTTCCACAATCCTCTTGGGTTTTAACAACTTTAAATAGTTTTGTGTCATCTGCAAATTTGATAACCTCACTCGTTATTCCACTTTCCAGGTCATTTATGAATATGTCTGCGTATTATGTGCTGTAGATGCTGATGGATAAGCACTTGCCACCAGTATTTAGGAACACAAAAATATTGTGGCCTTCAATTAGGAACGATCAAAAGTATAATCAAAAAAACAACTCGTTCACTGTAAACTCTATCAGGATCAGAGGTAATCCCAGAGGTCTCAGTTAAAACATCACTCCACTGCTCGGACTCATGTCCAATTGCACCTGGCCCACTACCTGCACTGCTGCCTCCTGTGGGATGCTAGTATACGAAGAGACTACGTCTAAGGTGACCAAGAGTACATCATTCTGACTCGATGTAGCCCGGGCTTCCTTCATTACATTTAGGAAATGGGTAGTGTCACGCAAATAAGAAGGAACGGTCGTGAGCAAAGGATGTAAAAAAGAATCCACGAACATGGACAACGGCTCCAAAATGCTCCCCCGGGTAGACACAATTGGTCTACCCGGCGATTTAAGCGGGTGCTTATGGATTTTAGGGACAAGATAGAATTTAGCGGTAACAGGAGCCTTGGCAGCAGTGCAGGTAGTGGGGCAGGTGTTGGGAAACCGAAGTGATGTGTCTGTGGGTTTGCAAGATTTCATCATAAATCTAGCAAGATTGGCTATTTGTCACAATTATTTTGTGTTCCAGGGAGTGTTATACCAGCAGAATTCTGGGGTAGCTATGGGCGCTACATGCACCCCGTCTATAGCCAATTTTTACATGGGATTTTTCCCTCGGTATATGCCGCCCACATTGTTTTGTGGAAGAGGTATATAGATGACATCTTTCTTTTGTGGAAAGGAACTGAGGAGTCCCTATTAGTTTTTTTGGAGTGGCTTAACAATTGTGATGTCAATATCAAGTTTACCCATGTTTATCACTGCGATACCCTCACTTATTTAGATGTTAGTGTACAGAGAGGTTTAAATGGTTGGGATACAACTATTTATAGAAAGCCCACTGATAGGGTTACGTTTCTTGAGTTTGGGAGTATGCATCCTAGGCAGTTGAAGGAAGGGCTTCCGTTCTCCCAATTTTTGCGTTTTAGACGTAATTGTTCTAATAGGGCTGATTTTAAAATTAAATCTAAACAGTTATATGCTAGTTTTGTGCAGAGGGGGTACCCAAGGTCTATAGTTAAACGGGCTTATTTAAGAGCGCTGTTTAATCATTGGGCGGCTCTGTTGGAAGTGAATCCCTCTCAGGGAAGGGTCAATTTAGATGGCGATAGTATTAATTTAATTACGAAACATTCTCCTTTAAGTGACAGTATTCAAAAAGTTCTTAGAAAACACCGAAATATTTTGGCAGCGGTACCAGGGTTGGCTGATAAATCAGTACGGTGTGTCTGGCAGAGGCATCGTAATTTAAAGGAGTGGCTGAGTCCAGCCGTGTTGCCGTTAATTTTGGATGATTCTAGGCCTGTCTTACAAGGGGGACACGAGAGTTGCGGTTCATGTGATATTTGTGACATTACAATTACTACTACCGTTTTTGAATATCAGGGAGTAATAGTTAAGTTAAAACACAGGACCACTTGTGGTTCATTTAATGTAGTTTATGTCATAATGTGTCCCTGTGGATTATGCTACATTGGGAAGACCACACATCCCTTCCGTATTCGTATGAGGGAGCACCGCAGTCGATTGTCTCGTAAGGTCTTGGGGGCCCCTATTGTACTTCACTGTGTACAAAAAGGTCATGTATTTGAACAGTTGCGTTGCTTGTGTATTGACAGGATCGAGGAGGGGAAGGTGGGTAGGATGCTTGATCAGGTTTTGATTAGGTCTGAGCAAAGATGGATTTATATGTTGAACACTCTTGTTCCTAAGGAATTGAATCTTAGCATAGAATGGTCAGCGTGTGTTTGACTTTTCTTTGAGATGGTAGGTTGATGTTTGTTTTTCTGTTGGTATGTGTTTAGGTCTAACGGGAGGGGTCAGTATATGGCAGTGGTGGTGATGCATGGGTTAGTAGTTTATTTTTAGTTTGAGGCGCCCGTTTTCACTTCAATATTGGGGGCAGGGTTTGGTAAAGGTTAGTTGCTGATTCGGTGAGAGTTATGTATGCTTGATCGACAGCGGGCTTTAAAGATGGAGGCTGGTTGGTCATTCCGCATGCGTGGCGTTTTTTGGAGAGAAAGTTGAAGCTCTCTCGGTATTGACATGACCTTGTATTGATGTGAGATACAACGCGGGCAGCATTTGCGGTAAGAGGCATATGGTGGTCTTTTCATAATTTTATGGATAGTTTTTAATTGGTTTTAGGGATTGGTGGTTAATGTTTTGGTTTTGTTTGTTTTTAGATTTTGAAAGGTCCCCTGAAGAAACCGTTGTGTGAAACGTCTCAATGGTACCGGGGATGGACGTTGGGATTAATAAGACATATAGAGATTCATAGACACAGATTTATCTGGTCGAGAAGGTTCAAGTTTTGCAAGTTTTTTCTGTGTTTGAAAATTTTGAAACCGTTGAAGTGACTGGATGTCTGTGCATTTTTATTCCTAGAGGTCATTGATGTGATAAAGCACCTGACTGCAATTGGACGTGAGTCCGAGCAGTGGAGTGATGTTTTAACTGAGACCTCTGGGATTACCTCTGATCCTGATAGAGTTTACAGTGAACGAGTTGTTGTTTTTTTATTATACCAGTATTTAGGAAGCTTAAAGGTAAGTTGGTCTCAATCTCTCTTTACATATTAAATGGAATGATCTCAGCCGCAGGAGATATTCATGGTCTGCAGAGGGGTCTGATGGAAGGGTCAGGAGAAAAATCTTTAGAACCTGCTTCCTCAGACCCATAAATTGGACCCCAAGACTCCTCAGATTCAGACTTCAAAATTAAAACTGGAGCTGAAGTCTATGATGGCCCTGACCCTAGAGTCAGCCTTTTGAACTCTGGGCAATGGCTTTGAAAGAGGCTTACCTTTTCAAAACTGTTCAGCTTCTACTCAATGCAGATAGCATCAACATCACATCTTGGTGTTGAAAAACTGACCTCCATGCCAAAGTAAAGGACTCAAGGACTGGTTTAGTTGGCACCATGGGCTATGGCAACCCGCTCAGTACCAGAATCTGCATCTATTTGAGGTGTCTAATAAGGGTTTCAAGGATTCTTTTCTCCTGCTCCTTTACACAGAATTTTGAAGGCAAAACTGGAGGGATCTCAATAGCAGCAGACAGTTTCTTCCAAGCTACCAGTGGAAGGAACATACTGGCAGACAACACCCACAACCACCAGATTCTGAATGGGAGAGGAGAGCATCTCCCAAGACAAACTTCACCTTCGCACACACCTGAAATAAAAAAACAAGGCCCTAGCTCCCAGCAACTACCCAGACCTCTCCTGGCCTCTACCCCCTCTCCTCCAACACTTCCCCTTACCCTAAGTGCTTCCATGTTCTTTAAGATAGTTGCAATACCTGAGCCAAAATTCAAAACAATGCCAGTTGATCCAGTGCTCTCTTTTGTCCCTCCAATAGAGAAAAAAAACAGAGAGCTAAGCGGCAGTCACACTGATGTAGTGAAGGCTCATTCTTGCCAGTACAGCTACTTACATAATCCAACACAAAACCCTTGGGCTAAATGAGTGGTGATTACTATATGTTTCACAGGCTACAGTTTTAACTGTCAACTGGTAGCTCAATCTTGCTTGCAGTTTATCTTATCTACCTTTTCATGTTCCACACCTGCACCCCAGAGTATCAAGTTGGAGAAATGCATCTGGTATTTATTTCCTTACAGTCGTCCCGCGCCACTTCACGCTTCAACTTTCGCAGCTTCACTCTATCGCAGTCTTTTCAAATACATGTATATTCATTAAAAAGTTGATTGAGACAGTGAAAATGATACAGCGCACGCTCGGTTGTCTGAGTCAATTATACGCCCCTGTATTACTATTAAAATTAAAATTACTGTACGTATGGATTGTAGCCTTTGTCTAAGCCCCACGATGTCTCCTAAATGGCCTGCTTCTTCTAAGCCTTCTGACGATGAAACTACGCGCTGGAGGAAGATGCTTACCATCTAGGAGAAGGCAAAACTCTTGGATATAAATAAAGAATCATACTTTGCGGAAAGCATAGTTACTCACCTGTAACAGGGATCTCCCGGAACAGCAGGAATTTAGTCTTCACATATGGGTATCGTTGGCACCGACAGAGCTTGCGCGGGAACGCTCCCCAACATCCAATTAGAAAGCTTTTGGGAGCATTCCACAGCACCTGCGTGCTGCCTTTCCGCCTTTCCCAACTGCCTCTCTCCAGTTGAGTTTAAAGCTGAGACAAAGAGAGAGAGAGGGAAAGGGAAAGAGAAAGAGATAGATAGATAGAGAGAGAGATACAACTCCTAGGGGAGGTGGGTGGGTTGTGAAGACTAAATTCCTGCTGTTCCTGGAGATCACCTGTTACAGGTGAGTAAAGCATAGCTACTCACCTGTAACAGGTGATCTCCGGGAACAGCAGGAATTTAGTCCTCACATATGGGTATCGTCGGTACCGACGGAGCCTGCGCGGGAACGCTCCCCAGCATCCAATTAGAAAGCTTTTGGGAGCATCCCACAGCGCCTGCGTGCTGCCTTCCCGCCTTTCCCAACTGCCTCTCTCCAGTTGAGTTTTAAAGCTGAGACAAAGAGAGAGGGGGAAAGGAAAAAGATAGATAGAGAGATACAACTCCTAGGGGAGGTGGGTGGGTTGTGAGGACTAAATTCCTGCTGTTCCCAGAGATCACCTGTTACAAGTGAGTAACTATGCTATCTCCAGGAACAAGCAGGAATGTAGTCATCACATATGGGGACTCCCTAGCTTTAGGTGCCAGGGAGAGACCCCAGAAGTTGTGTGTCCCTAACCAGGGCTCCACTTCCCCCCATGGATCTCTGGCATCCTACCAGGGATGGCGAGTAGGAGTTGATTAGGTATGGAACAGGTGTTGGAGAACAGCCTGACCAAACAAGGCATCCTGGCGGGAGTCCTTGTCCAAGCAGTAATGGGCTGTGAATGTATGAACCGAGGCCCAAGTGGCTGCTCAACAGATGTCATCGATAGACACAGAGTGCAGATGAGCTATTGAGGCTGCCATGACTCTCACATTGTGAGCTGTGACATGGTCCTAAAGAGAAAGGTTCTTACTCTGATAGGCAAAGGAAATACACTGAGCAATCCAATTAGACAGTGTTCTCTTGGAGACTGGAAGTCCCAAATGAGAAGGATCAAAAGCAACAAAGAGTTGAGAGGACTTCCTATGTTGCTGTGATCTCTGTAAGGAAAAAGCTAAAGCTCTTTTACAGTCCAAAGTATGAAGATTCCTTTCTGCATTTGATGCATGAGGCCTTGGAAAAAACACAGGCAGGTAGACCGCTTGGTTCAAATGAGAAGGCGAGACCACCTTTGGCATAAAGTGTGGATGAGTCCTAAGGACTACCTTGTCATGATGGAACCTTGTATAAGAGGATCAGCCACTAGTGCCTGCAACTCACTAATGCGACATGCTGATGTGATTGCAATGAGAAAGATAACTTTCCAAGAAAGGAATTTCAACGAGGTAGTAGCCAAGGGTTTGAAAGGTGGCTTCATAAGCTGGCCAACAACCAGGTTTAAGTCCCATGCCACCAGTGGTGGCCTAATAGGAGGCTTAGTTAGAAGAAGGCCTCTCATAAATCTTGTTATAAGAGGATGGGAGGAAATAGGTTGTCTATTTAAAGGCTTGAAAGAAGCTGCAATAGCACTTAAATGGACTCTTACTGAGTTAGTTTTAAGTCCCGCATTGGATAAATGAAGGAGATACTCCAGTAATGATTCCAGAGGTATCGCAAGGGGGTTAAGACCCTTCTGCGAACACCATATGGTAAACCTTTTCCACTTGAAAGCATAAGAGCGTCTTGTGGAAGGTTTTCTAGAAGCATAAAGGATATCCTTTACTTGCTGAGAAAGGTTAAGATCATGGAGATCTAGGACTTCAGCAACCAAGCCCTGAGATGCAGAGACTGGGGATTGGGATGCCATAACATTCCGTCCTCCTAGAGTGCGAAGAAATGCTGCTACCACAGCCATGCATTTCGTAAACACCCTTGGTGCTGAGGCCAGGCCAAAAGGAAGCACCCTGTATTGATAGTGCTTTCCTTGAAAAAGGAACTGAAGGAACTTTCTGTGAGTTGGATGGATGAGAACATGAGTGTACACATCCTTGAGATCTAGAGAACAAAGCCAATCCTGACTCTGAAGGTACAGCAGCAGGGTTCCCAGAGAAATCATCTTGAATTTCTCCTTGAACAGTAATTTGTTCAATTCTCTGAGATCTAAAATAGGTCTGTGTCCCCCTGTTTTCTTTGGGATAAGGAAATAGGGGGAGTAAAACCCTGTACCCTGTTGATGAATGGGTACTTCTTCTATTGCCCCTTGGGCAAGAAGCATAGTGACCTCTTGATCTAACAGGTTGATGAGAGAGGTCTGAGAATTGAACTGTCTTACCATTGTGGGAGGGGACATGCGGAGAAAGTGAAGCTTGTACCCCTATTTTATAATGGAGAGTGTCCAATGTTCTGCTGTTATCTGACCCCATCTGGGGGCAAACTGACATAACCTTCCTGGAATGCTGGAAGGTTCTGGTCCATTGAGGGCCAGGAAGGCTAAGTTCTCTAGATGGAAGTCAAAGGCCTTGTGGAGGCTGAGACTGCTGAGACAGATGAGGCCTAGCAGCCTTTGCTTTCCTTTGTTTAGGTGGTTGCTGACATTTCCGGACAGACTGCCCTGCAGAACGTCCCTGCTGATAAGAGGGATAAAACCTCTTCTTTTTGGAGAAGAATGGTTTCTTGAAAGATTTCTTCCTTGCAGGATCAGCTGTGGCTTTGGATAATCTATCCAAAGTGGAATTATCAGCATCCAACTCATTGGCCTTTTCTTGCCAATTTTTGCCAAATAGATTCTCACCTGTACAAGGAATATTGCCCAGTTTGTCCTGCACTCAGAGCTCCAAATCGGATGCCTGGAGCCAGGCAATTCTACGTGCACCTATGGCAATGGCAGAAGTTCTGCTTATGCACTCAAAACAGTCAAAAGCTGCACGATTGACAAATTTAGAAACATCCTGGGCATGTTTAACCAGTGTGAGAAAATCCTACCTCTTATCTTCAGGAAAAAGAGGGCTTAAAACCTCCAAATCTCCTGTGACTTCCTTAAGGAACATTCCCATATATAAAATATAGGAACTGATCCTGGCAGAAAGCATGGAAGCCTGGAAAGTATGACGTCCAAAGCCATCCAAAGTTCTACACTCACGTCCTGGAGGATTAGAGGCATGCCTCTTTGCACTCCTGATCCTTCTCATAGCTGAATCCACTACAACAGAGTGGTGAGGAAACTGAGTCTTCTGGAAGCCAGGACATGGAGGTACTCGATACATGGTATCCAGTCTACGAGAGTGAGGAGAGGTGGTAAGGGGTGTTTCCCACATTCTTAACATGAGATCATGTAAGATCTCATGGATAGGCAAGGTAGCTGCCTCTTTAGGAGCCTTGGGATATTGTAGAATCTCCAACTCCTTTGCCCTGGACTCTGTTTCAGGAGCCACAGTAATGGAAAGACCTTGAGCCACCTCCCTGATAAAATCCTGAAAGGAGATATCTTCTGGAGGAGACATCCTACGTTTGGGAGAGGAAGGCTCCTCGGGGAGAAGTACTCCGGTACCGACAGAACTGTCAGAATCCTCAGACTCCTCCGAAGATTCAAAGTATCTTCTGTCCGGATGTTCTTGTAGAGCACGATACCCGTACCGACCGAAGTCGGTGCCGGGGGGGATCAGTACCGGTGTATCGGTACCGGAAGGCATGGCTTGACTGGGTGCTGGCAATGCAGACACCGATGTCAATGCCGATGCTATCGGTACTGGTAGCAATGCCGGCGCCGGTACCGGTTGAACTGTCCGACGCGGCTCTGAGGGTGTCGATGCCACAAGGAGAGCCGCCAGACTGCGTTAAATAGCCAGGAACCTCTGGTCTATCGACGCTGCCGATGCCTGGGTATCGGTACCGGAGAAAGCAGCCGGTACCCCAGAACATGGCACCAGTAGTTCTGCCGAGGTTGAGGCCTCGAGAACATCCTGGAGCCACGATAATGCTTTGGAAGCCGAAGCCTCCTGCCGGGGCAATTTTGCCGGTACAGAGTCCTCAAGGGCAACGCCAGAGGCATCTCGATGCTTAGAAGGAGATCTACCCTTTGAGGACCAGCTGGACTTATGTTTAGTTACCTGATATCCATGGGAGGAAGACGAAAACCTGGAAGATGTCGATGCCACAGAGGCTGCATCGGAGGGGAAAAGGGTGCTGAGCTTAGCAGCCCGGTATTGTCGACCCCTCTTGGACATCATGGCACAGGCCATACACTCCGAAATGGAGTGGTCAGGACCTAAACATTTAAGACACCACTCATGTGTATCGGTGACGGAGATGGTACTGCCACACTTGGTGCACTTCTTGAAACCCGAGGTGGGATTTTCTATAGTAAGGGAAAAATAATGGCACATGCACCTGAAGAAAAAAAGGTTTGGAAAATAAAGATTTTTTTTTTTTTAAAGAACCGGCGGTACCGGTATAGCGTCGAGGGAAGGCAGACGCGACCACAAAAAAGAAGAATAGGAAAATTTTTCTGCGGTGACAGGAACGACAACCTGCTGGCTCCGCGGAAAATGAAGAACTGGAGAGAGGCAGTTGGGAAAGGCGGGAAGGCAACACGCAGGCACTGTGGGATGCTCCCAAAAGCTTTCTAATTGGACGCTGGGGAGCATTCTCGCGCAGGCTCTGTCGGTGCCAACGATACCCATATGTGAAAACTACATTCCTGCTTGTTCCTGAGATATTCACTTATCGCGGTAGAGTCTGGAACTGATTAACCGCGATAAACGAGGGACGACTGTATATCCAAAATTATTCAACTTCCTCTGAAGCACATCCATGGCTGCGTAGAGGACAAATACTAGTCATCATTTTATTCACCAAGGCAAAATAATCAAGACACAATTTAGACTCAAATATCCAAATACAAAAAGCACTCTTCTTCAAAAAGCTCCAAAAGATCAATCATATTGACAATTTGGGAGTTTTGGAGTTAATGTATTTTCTACATGTAAGATTATCATCTCACTCAAATTTAAAGAGACTGATTCAAGCATCATTTTGCTCCATTGCATGAATGACTTTCAAATTCTGATTTTGCTCAGAAAAGCAGGACTTCCTCTCTAGGCATGCTAAGGGGCAAAATCAGCAGAGAATCAGCCTTCCAGGTTGACCTGGATGAGATCGCAATCCTATGTAAGTTACTGAGTCTCTAAAAGGACTTGGTGAACACTAAGAAGTTGAGGCCATTGCACTTGATTACTCAGTTTCATAATTTGGTGGCTAATTGATTTGTGCTACTCAGTCTTTTCATCTTGTATAGGCAGTTGTCTATGCAAAGTACAAAATACCAGATAAATATTTTGGTATAAATATAGAATACAGACAATTAAAAATAAAAGCAAACAAACTTTCAGGCCGATACAGAAACCGGCACAAGACCAGCGCTGGATGGATTTTTTAATGTTCCCGATACGCACACATTTTAACATGCAATGCAAGAAAATGTCCGCCGCGGTAACCATGCAAATGAGCCACCGCAGCATTAAACTGGGAAAGTAAGTCAAACACATGCGCATAAGAAGGCTGCGCTAGTTAGCCAAACGGTGCCTGGAAAGCATGTCAAATTTGCATATCAGCCCTGACAGTATTTTGATGGCATCGGGGACGATTGCGGCATCGGGAAATGTCCCCAATGCCATCAAAATACTGTCGGGGCCAGTGCCTGTCAAAAGAGAATCCCTGGTAGCCTAGCGGCCCCGATCCCCCCCACCCAACAGTATTCTGATGCCATTTGCGATGATCACAGCATCACGAAAAGCCCCCGATGCCATCAAAACACTACCAAGGGCTGGTACCCTAACAAAAAGTAATTACCTGGTGATCTAGCAGCCCCTGTACCCCCCACCCCCCAACTAAGAAAATAACCTGGTGGTCTAGCAGCCCCTGAAACCCCCACCCCCCAACTAAGAAAATAACCTGGTGGTCTAGCAGCCCCTGAAACCCCCACCCCCATCCAAAGTAAAAATGAAATCACTCCCAAGCAAAAATAAATAAAACTTGCCTGATCTAGCGGTCCTTGAATCCCCCACCCCAAAACCCAAAGTAAAAGTGAAATCACCCCCAAGTAAAATAAAATCACCCTAAGTAAAAAAATTAATAAATACAGTAAAATTTACCTGGTGATCTAGCAGCCTTTGAACCCCTCACCTCCCAACCCAAGGTAAAAACAAATGAAATAAAAATTACCTGGTGGTCTAGCAGCCCCTAAATCCAAGTCCAACCGTGCGCCCTGGGCACTCCTGCTCTGATCCGCCATCTTGTAAAATGGTGCGCCTGGTCCCGTGTGGTACATCCATAAGACTATATGGCAGTCTAACTCCACCCAATGCATCCCAGGATGCACTACGCAGGGCCAGACATGCCATTTTATAAGATGGAGGCCCAGAGCGGGAGCGCGTAGGCAGCGCTCCCGTCTATTCGGTACTGTGGGACTTAGATTTAGGGGCCGCTACACCACCAGATAATTTTTTACTTTATTTGTTTTTACTTGGGGGCAACTTCCTCTTATTTTGGGTTGGGGGGTTCAAGGGCCACTAGACCACCAGGTAAATTTTACTTTATTTTTCTTTGCTTGAGGGGTGATTTCACTTTTACTTTGGGACGAGGTGGGGGATTTCAGGGGCCACTAGACCACCAGGCAAATTTAGCTTAATTTTTTTTTTACTTGGGGGTGATTTCACATTAACTTTGGGGTGGGGGTTTCAAGGGCTACTAGACCACCAGGTAAATTTTACTTTCTTTTTGCTTGGGGGTGATTTCACTTTTACTTTGGGTGGGAGGTTCAAGGGCCGATAGACCACCAAGTAATTACTTTCTGTCCGGGCAGTGTTTTGATGGCATTGGGGGCTTTTCCAGATTCCTGATCATTTAAGGAGAAGATGATCTAGGCATCGCAAAAAGCACCCGGTGCCATCAAAATATTGGCAGGGGCATGCATTATAAGTTTACTTCTATTCAGACCCTGTAGTAAAAATTTTTGACACTATGGCCGGTTGCAAAATCCTCTCTGCATTGAGCGTAGCAACGATTTGCATATCAGCTCAACTGATTAAAATACATTTAAATAACTGGAATTCTTTTAAATAGATTTAAATACCCGTGGTGTTAATTGGGTGCTAGTTTTAACGTCAGCGTTTACATCTATTTCCTGCATTTAAAGGATCATAAAATGTGCTTAAAAGTGGCGTTATGGGCTTGCAAAGCCCATGCTAGCTTTCTGCATCGGCCTGTTTAAGTGATAAAACTAAACAACAATAGTTTATGTTGCATGTCTGAGTTATACATGTCCCTTTATACATGTAGCAGCACTAACATAATGCCTGACTCAAAAAGAATTGTATTTATAAAAATGTATATAACACTATACCTGACAATAAATAATGATGTGACAGTAAAGTAACAGTACAGAATTCTCAATTACTACTTTGTAATCAGCTAAAGTAACTTATAAAAGATAATGGAAAGTATAAGCCTATAAAATCAAGACAAAACATCTGCATTTTAATTGGCCAATGTACAAACAGTAAAACATAATTTGGTGATAAAATTGTTTTCAAAGACATTTGCTTTAAGAGTTATTTGCAGCAAGAAACAAATGACAAAAATGCAGCATATTTATCGGTTTTTATGGTTCTATAAATAGCACATGTAGCAGGATCATTAAAATATTTATTTATTTATTTATTTATTTAACAGTTCTTCTATACCGCTCTATTTTAGATCAGAGCGGTTTACATTTAACATCAACTATACAACACAAGGAACTTTGAGTTGTATTTACAATAAACAGGGAGATCAACTTGGAAGTAACTGGGGGAAACTATGTACATTCTTAATTCTATACATTGTATCACACTGGTACCTGATTTCAGGCAGAACATATCTACATTTTATTTACACTGGGGTACATTCTGAGCGATCATTTGATTATCCTTTTTCATGCTGAGTCTGATTGTTTACTTGTAATGAGAGATTGTCTGGGGGGCCATATGTATGGTTACTAAGGCTAGATTCAGGGTAGTATGTAGTGAACAGATGCTGCTTTATTGCCTTCCTGAAGTGGGTTAGGTAAGTGATGTTCCGAATATAGGTAGGGAGAGCATTCCATGCTCTGGGAGCGTAAATCGTAAAGGCCCTATTTGTTGTTGTTCTCGTGCATTTTTTGGGACCTCTAGGGTGTTTTGCATCATGGATCTTCTATTTCTGTTCTGTGGTACTTTATGTATCATCTTGCTGAGGGCTGTGGGGGTCAGAGTGTTTTAAGGCTTTGAAAGTTAAGGTTAGAACTTTGTGGAGGGTTCTTGCTTGAACTGGTAGCCAATGGAGGTTCATCAGTACTGGCGTTATGTGCTCTCTCCGTGAAGCCCCTGTTAGTACTCTTGCAGCAGTGTTCATTGCAAGCTGGAGGGGAGCTAGGGTTGCTTGAGGGAGACCGTGTAGAATTACGTTGGCATAGTCGAAATGAGGTAATATTAATGCCTGATAGATCGATCGGTAGTCGCTGAAGTCGAGTAGTGTCGGAGATGTTTTAAGGTCTTTATTTTCATGTATACTGTTTTTACTGTGTTTTTTTATGTGAGTTTTCAGATCCAGGTGTTGATCCAGTGTAACGCCAAGGTAGCGGATTGTGGATTTGGTTTTCAGTTCTGTGTTGCCGATTTTTAAAGAGAGTGGAGGGGTGAAGTCCTGGTTCCTTGAGATGAAAAGGACATCTGTTTTACTGTAGTTGATTCTCATGTTTTGTGTGCTGAACCATTCTGCTACTGCCTCAAAACATCTTGTTAGAGGGGAGAGGTCCGGTTGGTTAGTCCTGAAAGGGATGTATAGGAGGATGTCATCTGCGTAGGCTAAACAGTTGACCTTGAATGAACGTGCTAGGGCACATATGGGCTGCATGTAGATGTTAAACATCAATGCAGATAGTGACGAGCCCTGTGGTACACCCTGGTTTTGTAAAAATGGTTCGGAGGTTGTGGAGCCTGACCTTACATGTTGCCATCTATTAGTCAGGTATGACTTGCACCACTTTAGGGCTGTTCCCTGAATTCCTTTCTCGCTGAGGCGTTGTATGAGTATCTTGTGACTCACTGAGTCGAAAGCCGCAGCGATGTCGAGGAATATGAGGGCGAATCCTTGATGAATTTTGTCGGTTCCAGAGACTAGATGGTCAAATAGGTGGTGAGGAGGGTTTCAACCCCATGTGCTTCTCTGAACCCATGCTGGGAAGGATCCAATGGGGCTTCAGTATCAATATGCTGTTGGATTTGGCGCTGTACTAACTTTTCGATTACTTTAGCAAGCATGGGGATACTTGAAATTGGTCTGTATGATTCCACTTTCGATGGGTCCAGCTTGTTATTTTTTAGCAGTGGTCTGATGGATGTTTGTTTCAGACTTTGTGGAAACGATCCGGTTGTAAGAGATTGGTTTATTAATTCGCTCAGATATTGGCTTAGGTCACATCGTAACTCCTTTATCCATAAAGCAGGGCATGGGTCATTGGGTGCGGTAGTAGGGTTGATTGCAGCGAATGTCCTTTTCTACTCAAAAAAGGACATTCTGGAGTCCCTGCTCCCATCTTAACTCTCTTTGTAGTATGAGGTAACGGGGAATGGACTTGCCTGTCAAAATTACAATATTACATTTACTGTATTCAAATCCTATACAAAATATTTTTTTGTCGGATCTTCCCCAATGACAACACCAGCTTATCAATAGCAGCACTTACTCCATTTTATTTATTATATTAAAAACTTTTTAACAGAGCAATATTTTCACAACTCAGAAAAACATTAAAATGTTGCTACAAACTCTAATCACTTATCCCATAAAGCACAGTTACTTACCTGTAACAGGTGATCTCTGGGAACAGCAGGAATTAGTCCTCACATATGGGTAAGTCGGAACCGACGGAGCCCGCGCGGGAAAGCTCTCCAGCTTTTCAGATGAAAAGCTTTTGGGGCTTCTCACAGCGCATGCGCGCTGCCTTCCCGCCTTCCTTACCAGCTCTCTTCAGTTCGAGTTTATAGCTGAGACAATAGAGAGAGGAAAGGAAGGTAGATAGATAGAAGATACAACTCCTAGGGGAGGTGGGTGGGTTGTGAGGACTAATTCCTGCTGTTCCCAGAGATCACCTGTTACAGGTAAGTAACTGTGCTATCTCCAGGAACAAGCAGGAATAAGTCCTCACATATGGGGACTCCCTAGCTAAGATGCCTGGGAGATCCCCCTCCAAGGGTAAACCATCTTCGTATGGATCTCAGGCATCCATTCAGGGAAGGTGGGCAGGAGTTGCTTAAGTATGGAACAGGTGTTTGAGGACAGCCTGACCAAACAAGGCATCCCGGCGGGAGTCCTTGTCCAAACAGTAATGGGCTGTGAAGGTATGAACCGAGGCCCAAGTGGCTGCTCGACAGATCTGATCTATGGATACAGAGTGAAGATGAGCCATAGAAGTAGCCATGGCTCTCACATTGTGAGCTGTGACATGGCCTTCCAGAGAAATGTTCTTACTCTGGTAAGCAAAAGAAATACACTGAGCAATCCAATTGGAAAGTGTACGTTTGGAGACTGGAAGTCCCAAATGAGAAGGATCAAAAGCCACAAAAAGTTGGGAAGACTTTCGATGTGGCTGAGTCCTGTTGAGGTAAAAGGCGAGAGCTCTTTTACAGTCAAGAGTATGAAGGTTCTTCTCTGCACTGGATGCATGAGGAGCCGGGAAAAAAACAGGTAGATATACCTCTTGATTAAGATGAAAAGGCGAGACCACTTTGGGCATAAAGTGGGGATTCGTCCTAAGGACCACCTTATCATGATGAAATCTGGTATAAGGGGATTAGCCACCAAAGCCTGCAGTTCACTGATGCGGCGAGCCGAAGTGACTGCAATAAGGAAAAGAGCCTTCCAGGAAAGAAATTTCAAGGAGGTAGAGTCCAAAGGCTCAAAAGGTGGTTTCATAAGCTGACCTAGAACTAGGTTCAAATCCCATGCTACCGGCGGAGGTCGGATGGGAGGTTTAGTTAGGGTCAGGCCTCTCATGAACCTTGCAACGAGAGGATGAGAGGAGACAGGTTGTCCATTTATAGGTTTTAAGGATGCTGCAATAGCACTTAAATGGACTCGTACTGAATTCGTCTTGAGGCCTGCATTGGAAAGATGCAGGAGATAGTCTAGTAGAGAATTCAAAGGAAGTGCCAGAGGGTCAAGACCCTGCTGAGCACACCAAATGGAAAAACGTTTCCATTTGAAAGCATAGGAACGCCTGGTAGAGGGTTTCCTAGAGGCATGAAGGATATCTTCCACTGGCTGAGAAAGATTAAACTCATGAAGGCTTAAGCCTTCAGTAACCAAGCTCGGAGATGTAGGGACTTGGGGTTTGGGTGCCACAAAGTCCCTTTCTCCTGAGACAGAAGGTCTGGCGCAGCTCCCAGGTCCAGGGAGGAGCCCTGGGAGAGCTGTAGAAGGAGAGGGAACCACACTTGGCGTGGCCAGCGTGGAGCTATAAGGATCATCGACCCGTGATCCCTCTGAAGTTTGAACAGAGTCTTGGGAATCAAAGGAATGGGTGGAAAAGCATACAGGAATTCCTGACCCCAATGCAGGAGAAAGGCGTCGTTGGCCTGAGCTCCCTGACACGGAGTCCTGGAACAGAACCGGGGAAGTTTGGCATTCCACGGACTTGCAAAGAGGTCTATGTCCGGGGTCCCCCATTCCTGGAAGATTCTGTGTATCTGGTCCATATGCAGGGACCACTCGTGTGGAAGCAGAACTCGACTGAGTCTGTCTGCCCGAGAGTTTTGAACTCCTGGAAGATACACTGCCAGAAGATGAATTTGATGCTCTCTGGCGAAAGCCCATAATCTGAGAGCTTCGTTGCAAAGCGACAGAGAGCCCGTCCCTCCTTGCTTGTTGACATAGAACATGGCCACCTGATTGTCTGTCTGAACTAGGACAGTCAGGTTGGCAAGGAGGGTATGGAAGACTGTGAGGGCAAGGAAGATTGCTCGCAGTTCCAGAAGGTTGATATGAAGGGTGGTCTCTTGGGGAGACCAGGTTCCCTGAGTGGAGAGATGTTGAAGATGAGCTCCCCACCCTGTTTGGGAGGCATCTGTTGTGAGGGTTGCTTGGGGCAACGAAGGTTGGAAGGGGGTCCCCAACAACCGATTTTTGGAGGATGTCCACCACTGGAGAGACCCAAACAGACGTTTTGAGGTGAGTACCTGGTCTGACAGCAGTCCCGATGCTTGAGACCACTGGGTGGCCAATGTCCATTGAGCTGCTCTCATATGGAGACGAGCATAGGGCACCACATGAACCGTGGAGGCCATGTGGCCCAGAAGTTGCAGCATTTCTCTGGCTGACAAGTGACTTCTGGACTGAGCCTGGGAGGCCAAGCTTATTAGCCGTTGGCCTCGGACCAGAGGAAGGTAGGCCCTTGCAGTGGTGGAATCCAGATAAGCCCCTATGAATTCCAGGGACTGAGTAGGGATGAGTTGGGACTTGGGAATGTTTACCACAAGTCCCAGATATTGAAGAATACACCTTGTGCGGTCCAAGGAAATCTGGACTTCTGACTGAGATGGAGCTCGGATGAGCCAGTCGTCCAGATATGGGAACACGAAGATTCCCATGCCTCTTAGAAATGCGGCTACGACTGCCATGCATTTTGTGAATACTCTTGGAGCAGAGGCGAGACCGAAGGGAAGTACTCTGTATTGGAAATGTTTTCCCTGGAACAGAAATCGAAGATATTTTCTGTGGGATGGATGGATGAGTATATGAGTGTATGCATCCTTGAGATCTAGAGAACAAAGCCAATCCTGACTCTAAAGGTATGGAAGGAAAATGCCCAGAGAGAGCATTTTGAATTTCTCCTTGAATAGAAACTTGTTCAATTCTCTCAGATCTAGGATAGGTCTGAAGCCCCCTGTCTTCTTTGTTATGAGAAAATAAGGGGAGTAGAACCCTAACCCCTGTTGAGGAAGAGGAACCTCCTCTATTGCCCCTTGGGCAAGGAGAGAGGAGACTTCCTGACCCAACAGGGTCAGAAGAGATGGGGGAGAACTGAATTGCCTCACCATGGTATGGGGAGGAAGGCTGGAGAAATGAAGTTTGTAGCCCTCTCTGATGATAGAGAGGGTCCATTGCTCTGATGTTATTTGCTCCCATCTGGGAGCAAAGTGAGCTAACCTTCCCGGTATGGTGAGAGGCTCTGGTTGTTCCAGAGCCAGAAATGGTAAGTTCTCTAGGGGCAAGTCAAAACCCCTGAGGGGGTTGAGCCTGCTGGGGTGTAGCAGACACTGCAGACTTTGACTTTACTTGCTTAGATTGCTGACGTTTAGCAGCAAAGCGAGGCTGAGAAGATTGTTGGCCAGTATTTGTGGAAAATCTGGCCTTCTTGTAGTACGGCCTTTTAAAAGGTTTCTTTTTGGCAGGAGTAGAAGTAGACTTAGAAAGTCTATCTAGAGTGGCATTTTCTGCGTCCATTTGAGCAGCTTTAATTTGCCAGTCCTCACCAAATAAGTTCTCTCCTGTACAGGGCAGATTCCTTAAGCCATCCATGACCCAGGGTTCTAGGTCAGAAGCCTGGAGCCAAGCAAGACGTCGGGCTGCAATAGCGATTCCCGAAGCCCTGCCAGCAACCTCAAAGGAATCAAAGGCTGCCCTGTTGGAAAACTTGGAGACCTCTGAAAGTTGTGTCACCAGAGTAGTGAAGTCCTCCTTTTTATCCTCAGGGATAAAGGGGGCTAAATGCCGTACCTTTAGGGCAAGTTCTCTGAGAAACATGCCCATATAAAGGCTGTAAGAATTGATCCTGGCTATAAGCATACTAGCCTGAAAGATCTTTCTACCAAAAGAGTCGAGGGTCTTACATTCTCGCCCTGGAGGGGTAGAGGAATGCCTTTTAGGACTCTTTATCTTCTTCATAGCAGACTTTACCACAATGGAGTGGTGAGGCAGCTGAGTCTTTTGAAACCCAGGAGAAAGAGGGACCCGGTACATGGTGTCCAACCTACGGGAATGAGGAGACAGGGTTAGAGGAGTCTCCCACAAATCCATCAAGTGTTCTTGAAGGATTTCATGGATAGGCAGAGTAACTGCCTCTTTAGGAGGTTTAGAGTATCCTAAAATATCCAATTTTTTTGATCTGGGTTCCTTTTCAGCAGATGTAGCAATAGAAAGTGCTTTAGCTACATCAACAATGAAATCCTGAAAGGATAAATCCTCTGGAGGAGACATCCTCCTCTTTAGAGAAGAGGGCTCCTCAGGAAGATCAAACTCAGCAGAGTCATCAGAGGAATTGAACTCATCAGAAGAATCTGAGTATTCTCTCTGTGCTTGCAATGCACGATACGCGTACCGATCGATATCGACATCGAGTGGGATTGGTATCGGGCAAAAGCCTGAATCCAGCAAGCGGAACCGATCGACGCTTGGAAGTCGATGGTCTCGGTTCCGGTGTGGATACCGGAACCGGGGTCGGTACCGATGGAATCGGTACCGAGGGCGTCGCAGCCTTAATGAAAGCCAAAACGGCCTGCTGCATGGTCTGGACAGTATTGCCCATGGACGCCACTGCTGCCTGGATGTCGGTACCGGTATCGACCGGTACCCCAGAGAAGTCTAACAGGTGATCAGTCGAGGCCGTGCCATCGATGTCAACCTGTAACCCCATAGGTAATGCTTTGGAGGCCGGAGCCTCCCGCCGGGGTTTTTTGGTCTGGGCAGAATCCTCGAACTCAAGATTGAGAGCCTCTCGATCTTTTGAAAGAGATTTGCTTTTAGAGGATTTGCCCACAAAAAGTTTGGTTACCTGAGATCCATCCGGAGAGGAAGACCTGGATGACTGTGATGCTGGATTATCTGAAGCAAACAGCACATGGAACTTGTTGGCCCGGTTCTGCATACCACGTTTAGACATCTGGGAGCAGAATGGGCAGTCCGGTATGGAGTGGTCAGGTCCTAAACATTTAAGACACCATTCATGGGTGTCTGTGAGAGAAATAACAGCATTGCACTTGGTACACTTTTTAAAACCAGGAGCTGATTTCTCCATGAGGAGAATTTGTGTAGGCCTGAAGGCCTAACAAAAGTTACCAAGCTGTGCTGAGAAAATAAAAAAAGATTTTTTTTATTTTTTTAAAAGAAATAAAGATAGACCTCCACTACAGGTTTTGGTATGGGGAATGCAGTTACGAGGTCAAAAGAAACAAATTAAAATAACAATTTCTTCAGCGGTGACAGGAACACGACCTGCTGGCTCCGCGGAAAAAGAGAAACTGAAGAGAGCTGGTAAGGAAGGCGGGAAGGCAGCGCGCATGCGCTGTGGGAAGCCCCAAAAGCTTTTCATCTGAAAAGCTGGGGAGCTTTCCCGCGCGGGCTCCGTCGGTTCCGACTTACCCATATGTGAGGACTTATTCCTGCTTGTTCCTGGAGATCATTAATTTCTTCAAAGTTACTAGGCAGAATCATCCCCTTTCAGTTTGGAAGGGAAGTATAAAAGGGCAAGGAAATCTGAGAGCAGAAGAGGCTATGATTACCCGTTCTGGGTACTGCACAGTCTGGGTGCTGCATCTATGAGACCTGGCAGACCACCTGAAGAAAGACTGCAATCCTCCACCACAAGCTGGCTAGGCTTCATCCAGCTACAAGCTGAAACAAAGGGCAAAAGAGACACCGATCTAAAGAGATATGTAAGACAACTTCCTTAGTAAGTCCAATTACAGAGGAGCCAGGTAGGAAGATATAAGCAGGGTGCGATTCACTAAGAGAAAGGAAGGAGATCAATTAAGAGCTGTGAGAGGGATCTGTTACCCAGGTGCATGCCTGCATCTCACATGAGAGGACTCAATACTGAGGTGGAAGGAACCTGTCTCTCAGGCGCCTCCCTCATCCCCAGTCAAGGAGTATTCTCTAAAAAGAAAGCAAGTAATTCTACTATTCATATTTCTATCTAGAAAGACTAAATGAGTTGTGGTGTTTTACTGTCCAGAGCACAAATACACTGGAGGGCCGTTAAAGAACTACAGGATCTTACAGGAACAGAATCAGCTTTGGTGAAAGGAGGAAGATACCCCCTCCCCCAGGGACAATCAGAAGGAATCATCAAGAAACGTGTCAAACAAAACTTCAGATTTAAGGAATTTGAATACCATATTATACTTTTTGTCTTTTTATTGCTTTTGCCTGATTTTGAAAGACAGTATTATGCTTTGTTTACAGATATCGTCAAATAAAGTTTTTTATTTAAATATACCTATTGGTGTCCTCATGCCCTTTTTCACCTTTTGTCTCTGACTCATCCTCTGATTTAGGCCTTGAGCTTAGCCTCCCCCTATCAACCAGAATACTTTATTTTACTGTAGATGCAATCATCAGAGATTTTTACTCCACTAAACCTGTGTTTACCCATGCAAAACATGGTCTGATTCCTTCCTTCCTTCCTCCCTCCCTCCCTCCCACCCCCTTTTTGTGCAGGTAAAAGTACACACATTTATAGCACATGTACATTTACCGGTTAACAAAATGCACTCAAATGCCTCCTCTCAATGACATTAAAAAACCATGCACTGTACATTTTGATCTATATTCCCCTACAATATAAATTCCTTTTTCTGATTCTGTTACAGATTTCACTGCAACCTTGGTAACTAATATTGGGCAAAAGGGTAGAAAAAGAGACAACAAAATGTTGCCTTAATACCCTGAATATGTTCATGATCCATGTTTCTTCCTTATTGTCCAACTTGTTCTTAACATCCTTCTGTCCTTAGTGTCTGTTGACTAGACTATAAGCTCCACTGAAGAGGTTATGCCTCTTCTATATCTGTATAGTAGCATTAATTGAAGAACAAATTATTTTCTTGTCGGGCAGCGACAGACTGGAATTTACCAGATGACATTAGGGGGATTGGAAGCTACATGCTATTTTGGTACACTATTAAAACAGACCTTTGTCAAAAATATTTAGCACCTGAATAAAGAATTAAGGCTTTTTATGATGGATGTTTAAGGTTTATGGTTTATTTTTTCTTAATATACCGCACTTCAAACAGGCAGTAGGGCAGTTTACAATAAAATTCCAAAAGCTTAGAAAATCAGAAAGTAACTACAAATCATACAGGAAAGAAGCTTCTTGAGATTTTGTTTGTGTTGGGTTAGGTGGGATTATTTTGTAATTTTATTATAAACAAGAGTTTCTTATAATTGTATATTTTAGTATGTATTTCTTACTTATTTATATGATTTTGTAACTAGTGTTTTATTTACTGTAATCCACTCTGAAAGCGGAATATAAAAATTAAATTAGCAATATGCAAACATATCTGCACTGAGGGATGGCAATCTTTAGATAACAGATTAATGCAGTTAAAACACTAGTAAACAGAGTGTGCATTTCATAAAATACTACTGCAGCTTGGGCAGTAGCTTCAGAGGCCCCCAGAGATAAAGTAAAGAGGGCAATATACAATTCCCAGGAAACTCAGTAACTGGGGAAGGCATTGGGCACTAAGGACAGGTTCTGAGGAGATGAGTGGGTTAAAAGCCACCCACCTAAGCAAGCAGTTAACACTTCAAAGAAGATGCAAATAGGGAGACAGAACATGACAGATGAGGAGGAGGAAGGAAAGCAAATTCTGAGGAGGGCAAGAAAAGCCTCTTCTATAATCATTATGCAGAAAATCATAGTAGAATTCCCAGCATTTGAAAGTGAAGCAGTTCCGTGTATAATTAATTAATTTATTTATTTATTTATTTATTTAACAATTATTTCTATACCGCTCTTTCACAAGTATCAAGTGCGGTTTACAATGAACAGTATGTTATATGGTATGGATAGTATCATACCAAGTCATTTTACATAGAACAGATGAACTAGGTACAGATAACAGTATAAAGTTTAAACAGTGAATTATTAAACTATTATAACATATACATAGTAACTATATACAAATTGTATCATATGTCGCGTGTGGTTGTATACTTTATATAAGCTTCAGGCACGTGAGTGTATGTTGTTTGAATTGTAGTAGTTAACCTGCGTCTCTTTGTGTCGTCTGGCCAGTCTCTGATCCTTGGTTGTAATGCAATGAGAATAAATGGGTTTTCAGTTTTTTTCTAAATTCCTTTATGTCTGATATTGAGCGAATGTTGTCAGGAAGGTTATTCCAGAGGGTAAGAGCTGAGTGTGAGAATGCCTCTCATGTTGGTTTGTTTTTTGCTTTTGTGTAGTCTTTTGGTACTGCTATAGTGTTTCGTGTTTCTACTCTTTGTGATCTTTTATCTATTTCTATCTTGATGAGTGTATTGAGTATAGTTGGCGCTAAGTTATTTATTAGTTTAAATGTTGTAAGTAATATCTTATATTTTATTCTGCTGTGGATAGGTAACCAATGGAGTTCAGCTAATGGCGGTGTGATATGTTCAATGAGCTTATATTCTATTCCTTGCTGCCTATGTTCTGAGTTAGTGGAACTTTTTAATATTTTGCTTTGTGATGCCATTAAGGATTAAATTTGCAAATCAAAGTGTGGGGTGATGATGGCTTGTATTATGGTTATGAAGTCTTGTAAGTGGATTAATGGGATCATTGAGGCTTTGTCCCGGAGAACCTTGAAGAGCGTCCGAGACACCAGTGGCATGGGAGGAAAGGCATACAGAAGGCCTGTGGACCAGGAGAGAAGAAAAAGCATCCGCCGCTACTCTGAGAGGATGCGGTTGTCGAGAGCAGAATCGGGGAAGTTGCCGGTTGAGAGGACTGGCAAAGAGATCCATGGTGGGTAGGCCCCATTTGAGAAAGATCCGCTGAAGCACTAACGGATCCAATCTCCACTCGTGTGGTTGGAGGATTCTGCTCAGTTTGTCTGCCAGGCAATTTTCTTGACCCGGGAGATAAACAGCTTTGAGGAGGATGCCGCGGTTGACGGCCCAAGAGCACAGCTTTTGTGCTTCCCGACAGAGAAGGAAGGAGCCTGTGCCCCCTTGTTTGTTCACGTAGAACATCGCAACTTGATTGTCCGTCTGGACCAGCACAGACTGGTGAGAAGTGAGGTGGAAGAAGGCCCTCAGAGCCAGGCGGATAGCTCTGAGCTCCAGGAAGCTCTGAGCTCCAGGAAGTTGATCTGCTGGGCAGACTCCCAAGGAGTCCAGAGGCCTTGAGTACATGTCCCTTGGCAATGTGCTCCCCAACCCAGGAGAGAAGCATCGGTCGTCAGGACCTGAGAAGGCGGAGGAGACTGAAAAGCCATTCCTAGCACTAGGTTTGGCAGATGAAGCCACCATTGCAGAGAAGAGACCAGCGGGTCGGAGATCTGTACGGAGTCCGCTAGGCTCCCAGTGGCCTGATGCCATTGTGTGCGAAGGCACCATTGAGCAGGCCGCATGTTCAGGCGGGCATTGGGGGTCACATGGACTGTGGAAGCCATATGGCTGAGCAGTCTCAGAAATTGCCTGGCAGAGACCAGGGAATTGCTGTGAAAGTGGCTGGCAAGATCCATGAGCCTGTTTGCTCTCTCGAGAGGCAGAAATGCTCGCGCCTGAAGCGTGTTTAATCTTGCGCCGATGAACTCGAGATCCTGAGAGGGGAGCAAAGTGGACTTTGCGAAGTTTATGACAAAGCCAAAGTGCTGAAGCAGAGCCACAGTGCGGTGCATGGCATGAGCGGCCTCTTGGGAAGACTGTGCTCTGATGAGCCAGTCGTCGAGGTATGGAAATACAAAGAGGCCTTGAAGTCTTAGATAAGCCGCCACCACTGCTAGACATTTGGTGAACACCCTTGGTGTGGAGGATAGGCCAAAGGATAGTACTCTGTACTGGTAATGATTGCCCCCCACAACAAACCTGAGATATTGTCTGTGGCTGGGGTGGATGAGGATGTGAGTGTAGGCATCCTTTAGATCTAAGGAGCATAGCCAGTCTCCCTGCTGGAGGTAGGGCAGCAGGATTCCAAGGGTAAGCATCTTGAACTTTTCCTTTGCGAGGAACTTGTTGAGGTTCCGCAAGTCCAGGATGGGTCTGAGGCCTCCTGTTCGTTTTGGTATCAGAAAGTACCTGGAGTAAAAGCCTTGACCTCTCAGGTGGTGGGGCACCGGTTCCACAGCCTGTTCCTGAAGAAGACTTGCTAACTCCTGAAGGAGTAAGTCCCTGTGCAGAGGGAGTCTGAGAGGCTCCCCTGGAAAGTAGGAGGGAGGTACCTGGTGGAAGTGCAGAAGATAGCCCTCTTGGACTATGTGAAGCACCCAGGTATCTGTAGTGATGTTGGACCACCTGTGGGCAAAGTGGACCAGCCGGCCTCCTGTGCTGAGAGAAACCAGCTGAGGGGGAGAGGCTATGCTGATGAAGTCAAAAACCTCCACCCTGCTGAGCAGGGGCCGGTGGTGCAGGCTTGGGGGCTTGCTGCCTACGGGACCCATTACCCCGTCCCTTGGCCTGCTGACCCTGTTGGGGAGCTGCTGAGGCCTGATAATGAGGGTAGTGTTTATAGGCAGCCGCTTTCCTCGGGTAAAAGGGCTTTTTTCCCGAGCCCTTCTTCTTCTGAGAAGGGGCAGAGGTCTTCCTTGAGAGCCGAGTCCTGGTGAGAGTCTCGGTCTCGATCTGTGCAGCCTTCTCATCCATGGGTTTGCCAAAGAGGTTTTCACCTCTGCAGGGGACATCGACCAACTTGTCCTGCACCCATGGCTCGAGGTCGGATGACTGAAGCCAAGCCTGTCGGCGGGCACCGATGCCGGCTGCGGCTACTCGAGCCGATGCTTCAAAGCCATCGTAGGCTGCTCGAGAGATAAACTTTGAGCACTCCCGAATACCAGTTGACAAGGCTTGGAACCTCTGCAAAGGTTCTTCGGAGAGACCAGCAGAGAACCCGGCTATTTCTTTAGCCAGGTCTCGGAGATACATGCCCATATAGAGCTGGTAGGTCTGGACTCGAAAAGCAAGCATAGAGCCCTGGAAACACTTCCTACCGAGGGCATCCAGGCTTCGAGCCTCCCGACCGGGAGGCACCGAGGAGTGCATCTTCTGACTCTTAAGTCTATGCATGGCCGATTCCACCACCATGGAATGGTGAGGTAGTTGTGCCTTTTGGAACCCGGGGCTCTTGCGGACTCGATAAATGGAATCGACCCGCTTGCTTAACACCGGCGACGATGCCGGGCTCTCCCACATGCGGAAGAGAAGTCGTTCCAGCATCGGAGGAACCGGTACAGTAAAGGCCTCCTTTGGGAGAGAGTCATACTGGAGGGCAGCGAGCTCTTCGGCTCGAGGCTCCTCCTCGGGGTCCGCGGGGAAGGCCAAGGCCTTGGCCATATCCCGCACGAAGTCCGAGAACCGGGTATCCTCCGGGGGGGACCGTCTCCGAGGTTCGGACTCGGGGGAGTCCGATGGGACACACCGAGTCCGAAAAGAACCAGGTGACTCTTCGTCCTCGGATTCCCAGGCTGACTCCTCGGAGGAGGAGTCGAGCAGCTCCGGTCGGGCGGGCATCGATGCCGTCCGCCCCGACGCCGAGGGAGTCAGCGTCGACAACCTCGGTCCCGAACGGGAGGCCGAAGGAGACCGTGACCGAGGATCGACTCGAGCCCTCATGGACTCGAGGATAGGCTCGGTCTCCGGGGTCGACTTGGACGTCGACGTCCCGGTGGTCAGGGCAGAAGCACCGGCGAGGCCAGTGATCATTGCCCGGTGCTGGTCCATGAAGGCAGTCAGAATGCTCTCCAAGGCAGTCAACCTGAGTCCGAGCTCAGGAGACCCAGCAGCCCCCGACTCGGGCCCCGACGGCGTCGGGCCCAACGTCGGTTCCTTCGGAGGCGAGTCCACGAGGACTACAGCACTTACGTGAGCAGGCGAGTCCATCTCGAGACGAGGATGTTTGAAGGCCTCTCCATCTCCGAGGACCCGGGACGGCTATCGGGGCTATGCGACCTGGCCCTCGAGGAACCAGGAGCGTCCACCGACGCCGCCCCCGCGGGTTTCTTCTTCCGATGATGTTCCCGGGTAGGAGACCCCCGCTCAGAGGAACTTCGACAATGCTCAGGACCAGAGTCCCGAGACGTCGAAGCCTCTGACGAGGTCCGGGCCCGGCCGGAGTCAGAGAAGATACGTTCCCGGTGATGCTGCCGACTCCTCAACGCTTTTGAGGACATCTTGCCACACAGACCACAGATCATCGGGTCATGATCGGGTCCGAGGCAGCGGAGGCAGCAGTCGTGTGTGTCGGTAAGAGACATGAGCTTCTTACGCCGATCACACTTCTTAAACCCGCTGGCAGCCATCGGGGGAAAAAGGGCCCCTGCGAGGTCAAAAGACAGGGCTGCCAGTGAAAAAGAAAAAAAGGCGCGAAATCTGTCACGAAGGACAAAAAACCGAAAAATAAAGAACGGACTCGCAACCGGCATCGCGGGTCCGGGCGGGAAAAGAACCGGCGTCGCACCGAGAAAAAAGACAAATAAAATCAACTTTTCTAGCAGTGAATTACAAACAACGTCTGTAGGGCTCCGCGGAAAAAAGAAGACTGAGCAAGATGGCACCCTTGGGCGGGAAGGGGACCTCGCATGCGCGCTGCAATTCCCAAAGGCTTTCTTTGAAAGCTGGGGAAAATTGCTCCGCGAGGGCTCCGTCGGCGCCGACGTCACCCATATGTGAGGACTGACTTCCTGCTTGGTCCTGGAGAATCAAGCAAGCCTATGGCAGTGATTTTAGAACTGCCCAGACTGGAGTTATGGCACACAGAGCCAGAGGTACTATTATAAAAAAGAGAATCTGGTAAGGATATTTTGGAACATAAAACAAGGTTACTCACCTATAGCATATGCTTCATAGACAGCAGGATAAGTCCTCATGTATGGTGACATCGCTGACAGAGCCCTGCGTAGGAGCTTCCCCAGCTCCTTCTGGAAGCTTTTAGAAAGCTCACCACATATATGCTCCTGTGCCTGCCAACACCGCACTTGAAATTCTCAGGCACATAAAAAGCTAAGAACAATTCCAAGGGGAGGAGGGTGGGTTGTACAGACCTATCCTACTGTCCACAGGGAAAGAGTAGTTACTCACCTGTAACAGGTGTTCTCCAAGAGCAGCAAGAATCAGTCCTCACATATGGGTGTCATCGGCGCCGATGAAGCCCCAGCGGAGCATTTCCCCAGCTTTCATGAAAGCCTTTGGGAATGCTGGCATACATGCGCGGTTCCCTTCCCGCCTAAAGGTGCCATCTTACCTCATTCAAATGACATAGCTAAGAACAGCACACAAAAATGTAAAAACAAACTATGTACAACTGCAACTCCAAGGGGAGGAGGGAGGGTTGTGAGGACTGATTCCTGCTGCTCCTGGAGAACACCTATTACAGGTGAGTAACTACTCTTTCTCCAGGACCAAGCAGGAAGTCAGTCCTCACATATGGGTGACTCCCTAGCTCTGGGCTACCAGGAACCCAGGCTGAACAAGAGAACTCCCTCTAGTCACAGCATCAAAGGCTTTTCAAGGACACAACCTCCACCGGTAGCCCAACAGAGGGCAGGAGGGCAGGAGTTGCCTAAACCTCAAAGAGATTCTGGTGTACTGCTTGGCCAAAAGCACTGTCCCTACGGGACTCCCTCTCCAGACAGTAATGGGCTGCAAAAGTCTGGCTTGAAGACCAAGTTGCAGCCCTGCAGATGTCTACCAAGGGCACAGAGCGGAGATGAGCCACTGAGGCAGCCATTGCCCTGACACGATGGGCCGTGACCCTACCCTGCAAAGGAAAGTCAGCCGCCTTGTAAGCCCAGGTGATACAGTCAGCCACCCAGATGGACAAGGTACGCTTGGACACAGCCAACCCCAACTTATTGGGGTCAAAGGAGACGAAGAGCTGAGTAGCCCTTTGATGCCCCTGCGTACGGTCAAGGTAGAAGGATAAGGCCCTCCTACAGTCCAAGGTATGCAGGACTGCTTCAGCCTGGCTAGCATGAGGCCTAGGGAAGAATGTTGGAAGAACCACTTCCTGATTGAGGTGGAAAGAGGAGACAACCTTAGGGAGGAACTTAGGATGAGTCCTAAGGACTACCCTGTTCCTATAAATCCTGGTGTAAGGTCTATCACAGACCAGGGCCTGAAGCTCACTCACTCGCCTAGCCGAGGTGAGGGCTATCAGAAAGAGAGTCTTCCAGGAAAGGAAGCGTAGAGGGCAAGTAGCCATCGGCTCAAAGGGTGGGCGAGTCAGTTGCTGCAAGACCACATTCAGCTCCCACTCAGGAGCAGGAGGGCGGATGGGGGGCTTGAGCAAAAGCAAGCCCCTGAGAAAGCAGGACACCAAGGGGTGACCTGACAGAGAATGTCCCTCCACCAGTGAGTGGTGAGCTGCTAGAGCTGAGAGGTGGACCCGAACAGAATTGGACTTAAGTCCATGATTTGATAAGTGCAGTAAGTACTGAAGCACTACTGGCACAGTACAGGAGAAAGGATCCTCTGTACGAAGCTGACACCACACAGAAAACCTCTTCCATTTGAGGGCATAGGTTTTCCTAGTGGACTGTTTCCTAGAGGCTAGGACAACCTCCTCAACTTCCTGAGGTAGGCCCCAGGGAGCCAAAACTACCCTTGCAGCCTCCAGGCCATCAAATTGAGAGCTTTGAGATTGGGGTGCAGAAGGGAACCCTGCTCCTGAGAGAGAAGGTCGGGTTGCAACCCCAGAGGTAGTGGGGAATCCACTGCCAGCTGAAGCAGAAGTGGAAACCAAGGCTGCCTCGGCCACCTGGGAGCTACCAGCAGGACCGAGGCCTTGTCCTGAAGAGTCTTGAAAAGAGTTCGGGCCACCAAGGGCATGGGAGGAAACGCATACAGGAGGCCCTGAGACCAGGACATCAGAAAAGCATCTGGTGCTGTCCGCAAAGGATGCGGTTGCCTGGAGCAGAAGTTGGGCAGTTGCTTGTTCAGCGGACTGGCAAACAGATCTATCCAAGGGATACCCCACTTCAGAAAGATCTTCTGAACCACCAAGGGATGCAGCTGCCACTCGTGGGGTTGCAGAATTCTGCTCAACCGGTCGGCCAGGCAGTTCTCCTGGCCTGGAAGGTACACCGCCTTGAGAAGCATGTTGTGCTTCAGGGCAAAGGAACAAAGGTCCTGAGTCTCTCGACAAAGGAGCTGGGACCCAGTCCCGCCCTGCTTGTTCACATAAAACATGGCTACCTGGTTGTCTGTTTGAATCAAGACTGAGCGGTGAGCCAGGGCCAGAGAAAAGGCTTTGAGAGCTAAGCGGATAACTCGAAGTTCCAGCAGATTGATTTGTTGGGTCGCCTCCCAGGAAGACCAGAGGCCTTGAGTGCACTTGTCCAGACAATGAGCACCCCAGCCCCGCAGAGGCGCGTCGGTGGTGAGGACCACCGAGTATTCTGGCATTTGGAAGGGCATCCCCTTCAGCAGATTGGGTGGATGTAGCCACCAGCTGAGGGAGGCCAAAAGGGGTCTGGACACCTTTATCCTGTCTCTTAGGCGGCCTGTGGCCTGAGACCACTGAGTTCGAAGGCACCACTGTGCAGGCCTCATATGGAGCCTGGCATTGGGAGTCACATACACTGTCGAAGCCATGTGGCCCAGAAGTCTGAGGCAGAGTCTGGCGGAGACCAGGGGCTTGCTCAGAAACTGGTTGGCCACGTCCATCAGTCTTTGGGCCCTGTCTTCTGGCAAGAATGCCTTTGCCAGTTGAGAATCCAACCTTGCCCCTATGAACTCCAAGTTCTGGGAGGGGAGCAAAGTGGACTTTGCGAAGTTTATGACAAAGCCCACGTTTTGAAGCAGAGCAATGGTTCTGAGGGTGGCTTGTCTGGCCTCCAGGGACGTTTGACCCCTGATGAGCCAGTCGTCCAGATAGGGAAAGACAAAGATGCCTTGATTTCTCAGGTAGGCCGCCACAACTGCCAGGCACTTGGTAAAAACCCTGGGAGCGGAGGTCAGGCCAAAAGGTAGTACTCTGTACTGATAATGATTTCCTCCCACAATGAACCTGCGGTACTTTCTGTGGTCTGGATGAATGAGGATGTGAGTGTACGCATCCTTTAGATCTAAGGAGCATAGCCAATCTCCCTGCTGGAGGTAGGGCAGAAGTGTTCCAAGAGTAAGCATCTTGAACTTTTCTTTCTCTAGGAACTTGTTGAGATTCCTGAGGTCCAGAATGGGTCGAAGGCCACCGGTTCTTTTGGGTACCAGGAAATACCTGGAGTAGAATCCGTGACCCCGCAAGTGGGGAGGCACAGGCTCCACCGCCCTGTCCACCAACAGACCTTGAAGCTCCTGCAGAAGAAGGTCGGTGTGCAGGGGAGGCCTTGGAGGCTCCCCTGGAAAATATGGTGGAGGCAGTTGGTGAAAATGGAGGGCATAGCCCTTGTGGACTATCTCCAGCACCCAACTGTCCCCGGTGATAAGGGGCCACTGGTGGGCAAAGAGTGCGGGGCGACCTCCTGTGCAGGGTTGGGAGAGCAGTGGAGGAGAGGCTACGCTCAAGGAGTCAAAAACCCCCACCCTGCTGAGTGGTAGCAGGGGCCTGAGGCTTGGGGGTCCTCTGCCTACGGGGCCCATTACCCTGGCCCTTGGCTTGCTGACCCTGGGGGGCAGCTTGGACAGCCTGATATTGAGGGTACTGTTTGTAGGCAGTGCCCTTCCTCTGGTAAAAGGACTTTTTACCTGAGCCCTTCTTTTTATGTGAAGGGGCAGAGGTCTTCCTCGACAGCCTTGTCCGGGTAAGGTGCTCGGTCTCGAGCTGAGCGGCCTTCTCGGTCACGGGTTTGCCAAAAAGGTTCTCACCTCGGCAGGGGACATCGACCAACTTGTCCTGAACCTATGGCTCGAGGTCCGATGACTGCAGCCACGCCTGGCATCAGGCTTGGCTGTTGTTGAAAAATACTATCTTGGAAGCCCAGACCAGCTGTATTCCACGCTTTAAGAAAAGTGGAAAGAAGTCCAAAAAACTGCCAGCATGGTTTAAAGTTGAGGTCAGAGAGGCTGTTGTTGCCAAAAAAGCATCTTTCAGGAAATGGAAAAAAGAGCCAAACGACGAAACCTGGAAACAGCACAAGCACTGGCAAGTCAAATGCAAGGCATTGATAAGGCAGGCAAAGGGAGAATTTGAGAAGAAGCTTGCTGCAGAAGCAAAAACGCGAAGTAAAGACCTTTTCAAGTACATTCGTAGCAAAAAACCTGTGAGAGAGTCAGTTGGTCCATTAGATGATAAAGGGGTTAAAGGAGCACTAAGAGGTGACAAGGCGATAGCAGAGAGACTGAACAAATTCTTTGCTTCAGTCTTTACTGAGGAAGATGTAGGGATGTTACCCATGACTGAAGTGGTATTTAAAGGTGCAGAAGAATTGAAGGAAATATCGATACATCGAGAAGATGTATTACAACTATTAGATAAGCTGAAGAGTAGCAAATCACCTGGGCCGGATGGTATACATCCAAGGGTATTGAAAGAACTGAAATATGAGATTTGTGATAAGGAAGCTTATCATAGCTCAGGTAGGAGCTATAGAAAAGATGATGTGACTCTGAACAAGCAACCTGTCAGTTTTGGTAGAAGTAAGAAAACAGAGTTTTCACATAAAAGACTACCAGTCCAGCATGCACCAGGTTTCCAGCAGCCATGAGAGGGGCTGAAGTGAGAAAACGTGTGTGCAATCAAGAGAGCTATGAGGTAATCCCTAAGCACTCATCTCAAAGGGCAGGGCCTGATTCAACACAGCTGCGCTGTGTTAGGGAGGAGCACACATTAGAACAGAATAAGAATAGAGCTTATTCTACAGATAACAGCTTCAGGAAGAGCTTCAGACACAGATACAGCAACAGCTCCAAGCTCAAGCACCAACATCATCTCGAGAAGCAGAAGCCAAGCCAAGCGGATAGAGAGAGAAGGAAACTCTCTGGAAGGAAGAGAAGAAAAGGCCATTGGAAGGTCTGGGAGATTCCAAGGCAGTACCTATACTGGGAGGTATTCCAAATGCCAGCAGAGTCCATTGGACTGGAGTCAGCCAGAGGAAGGGAATGGCAGAGATAGGAATCACCAGTGGCTACCTGCAAGAGAGAAGACTGCACGTGGAAAGGACTTTCAGACCTATGCCAGAAGGTATGTGAGGAAAGATCCAGTGTCCAGGGATCAAGATTGGAAGGCTGGACATCAGAACTGGATTACATACTGGCCAGGCTATACAGAGAGGAATTATGATAGCAGGAGAGGCTCAGGTATGAACACTGATCCAGACCCTATCTATAATAGTGAATGGCAGCAAGGGAATAAGCATTCTCATGATAGTGCCTTATGGAAAGACTCGTCTGTGCCAATGTATGATAGTGACCCTATGCTGATTGATGAAGGGGGAGATACAGCAGATGAAAACTATTGATTACATGGACTGTTCTTTATCCAAGTGCTATTGCTAGCTTTCTGTGAGCAACACATCAGCCATCACAAAGAAACCTAACTTTGTTCTTAATTTCCACTGCAAAACAGCTCTTAAAGCAGGATTTGGGTTCACACAGTAGCAGCCAACCAGCTAAAGGGTTTCAGCTGGTCAATTGATAGTAATTAAAGCTGCACCTGATTGTGTGTGTGAGCAAGAGAGAATCACTGCAGGATCTGTGTGGAAAATAAGCAGAAGTTAACCTAACAAGCAAAGTTCATTTATTTCTTTGTGCCTTTGTATTTGGTAATTATTTGCTAAGAAAACATTAGCTAATTGCCTGACAAGCTGAAGGTTGTTTTTCTGATTTGCTTTGTGACTTTTTGTTATCCATTTAAACACTGCAAGCAAGTAACCTCATTTATATTGCTACCAAGCATACTTGTGCTGGGTGAATTAAACCCCATCAATAAAAGAAGTATTTTATTGGCCTTACCACTGGTATCACAACTCAATTATTGTCTTCAGCTGTGTTTGGGAGTGAAAGAACTACATTACCCACAATACCTTGCAAGAATCATATGAATATATGCATCGTCAAGATTGTGTAAGTTCTCACCCTAGGCAGCCGTCTGACAGATTGCAGACCTGCTATTAGTAATCTGTGAACTATCATTAAAATCATCTCTAATACCTGAAGATTGGAGGATCGCCAATGTAACACCAATTTTTAAAAAGGGTTCCAGGGGTGATCCGGGAAACTACAGACCGGTGAGCCTGACGTCAATACCGGGAAAAATGATAGAAACCATCATAAAGAATAAAATTACTCAGCATGTAGATAGTCATGAACTAATGAGAGACAGCCAACATGGCTTTAGACAAGGAAGATCTTGTCTTACTAATCTGTTATGTTTTTTTGAAGGAGTGAATAATCAGGTGGACAAAGGTGAGTCGGTTGATATTGTGTATCTGGACTTTCAGAAAGCCTTTGACAAGGTCCCTCATCAGAGACTTTTGGCAAAACTAAAGAGTCATGGGATAGGAGGCAGTGCACTATTGTGGATCAGGAACTGGTTAAAAGATAGAAAGCAGAGGGTAGGGCTAAATGGCCAATTTTCCCAATGGAGAAAGGTGAATAGTGTTGTACCCCAGGGATCTGTGCTGGGTCCGCTGCTTTTTGACATATTCATAAATGACCTGGAAAGTGGAATAACGAGTGAGGTTATCAAATTTGCAGACGACACAAAACTATTTAAAGTTGTTAAAACCCAAGAGGATTGTGGAAAATTGCAAGAGGATCTTGATAAATTGGAAGACTGGGCATCAAAATGGCAAATGAAATTTAATGTGGACAAGTGCAAGGTTATGCACCTAGGGAAGAACAACCCAAACTATGGTTACACGATGCAAGGTTCCACATTAGGAACCACCACCCAGGAAAAAGATTTAGGCGTCATTGTGGATACCATGTTAAAACCCTCAGCCCAGTGTGCAGCGGCGGCCAAGAGAGCAAATAGAATGCTAGGTATGATAAGGAAAGGAATGGAAAATAAAACAAAGGATATTATAATGCCTCTATATCGTTCCATGGTGAGACCGCACCTTGAATATTGTGTGCAATTCTGGTCGCCGTATCTTAAAAAGGATATAGAGTTATTAGAAAAGGTTCAGAGAAGAGCCACCAAAATGGTAAAGGGGATGGAAGGATACTCCTATGAAGAAAGGCTAAAAAGGTTAGGGCTCTTTAACCTGGAAAAGAGACGGCTGAGGGGAGATATGATAGAAGTCTATAAATTAATGAGCGGAGTGGAACGGGTAAACGTAGATTGATTGTTTACCTTATCAGAATATAGAAAGACTAGGGGACATGCAATGAAGCTACAGGGTAAACTATTTAAGACTAATAAGAGAAAATATTTTTTCACTCAACGTGTAATCAAACTCTGGAATTTGTTACCGGAGGATGTAGTAAAGGCTGTTAGTGTAGCTGGGTTTAAAAAAGGTTTGGACAAGTTCCTGGAGGAAAGGTCCATAAGCCATTATTAAGAAAGGACCCAGGATATCAATGCTTGAACCAATACAAGCATTGTGGAACCTGTGTCCCTTGGGGAAACTGCTAGGTACATATGACCTAGATTGGACACTGTTGGAAACAGAATACTGGGCTTGATGGACCTTGGTCTGACCCAGTATGGCATATCTTATGTTCTTATGGCGTCGAGCCGCGATGCCAGCAGCCGCAACTCGGGCCGAAGCCTCGACACCATCGTAGGCGGCGCGGGAAATGAACTTTGAGCATTCCCGAATTCCGGAGGACAAGGACTTAAATCTCTGCAAGGGTTCCCGGGAGAGACCAGCAGAGAATCCGGCCAACTCTTTGGCCAGGTCTCGCAAGTACATGCCCATGTACAGCTGGTAAGACTGGACACGGCAAGCAAGCATCGAGCCCTGGAAGCACTTTCTACCGACGCCATCAAGGTTGCGGGCCTCCCTGCCGGGGGGCACTGCAGAGTGCATCTTCTGACTCTTCAGACGATGCATGGCCGATTCCACAACCATGGAATGGTGTGGTAGCTGTGCTTTCTGGAAACCAGGGCTTTTGCGGAGTCGATAGATGGAATCGACTCGCTTGCTCAGAACCGGCGCCGAGGCCGGTGCCTCCCACATCCAGAAGAGGAGCCGTTCCAGCATTGGAGGAACTGGGACAGTAAAGGCCTCCTTCGGAGGAGAGTCGTACTGTAGAGCATCGAGCTCCTCGGCTCGAGGCTCTTCCTCGGAATCGGCAGGGATAGCCAAGGCAGCGGCCATATCCCAGATGAACTCCGAGAACCTAGTGTCCTCCGGAGGGGATCTACTCCGGGACTCAGACTGCGGTGAGTCCGACGGGACGCACCGAGTCTTAAAAGTATCGGGAGGGGGGGCGCTCGTGAGCCCGCAGCATGATGGCAGCGTTTTACTAGAGCTCCGTCCTCACAACCCCAAAACATTTGCTAACATGAGCTAAATCCAGCAATTTACCCCCCCTCTACCTACCCTGGGTCGGCGCGAGCAAGCGGTCCCCCTCGGAGCCTGGTTCGGCGGCCTCGCGGGCTCTCTGAAGACGGGAAAATCGCGGGGACTGCCCTTGGAGCGAGGCCTGCTGAGTCCCTCTACACGTCGACGGCTCCGGGCCCGACTGCTTCCGCGGCTAACATCTGAGCCCTACGCGGGTTTAAACTTCATTGGAGCGGAGCCCTGCAAGATCGAGCGGCTGCTTCCTGGGCGCCGCATTGTGGAACGTGCGGCAGCCCGTTGGTTGGGGTGACAGCTGCTCCCAGCACTGAGGCCTTTACATGTGCCGCTGAATCTGTGCCCGTGAGGCCTGCGGAGACGGCGTGCAGACCGCGTGGCAACAGCCGGCGTTTGCTTTCCTCTCCTATCGCGAATCACCCCGAGGGGGGTAAGCCTGAGCGTCAACTTTCTTCTCTCCTGCACTTTGGCTTGCATCTGGTGCTGGTGACAGGGGCTATCGTCTAGCAGCTTGGAGTCCTGTTGCAGCCTATGTCCCCCCGGAGTGGATCTTGGGGGCCCTGTTAAATGCTTGTTGCCCTGGGAGGGCTGGGGCAGCTTTTATCTCCTGCCTCACTGACTATTCAGTGTCCTAAGCCTTGCTGACATTGCTTGTTTCCATCTCCTGACACTGTGTGGTGGTGACTGCGCTGCGGATCTGTGAAAGCCTGGACGCCGCTGTCTCCTGGGTGTCCCTATTTTTGCTGGCATTGGATATATCTCTCTCCTACCACTGTGTGACTTTGGTGACTTTGTGAGATGACTGCTAAAGCCAAAAGCTCTGAAACTCGGGAGGGGATGCGCTCCTCCCAGCGCCTGCAGAGCAAGTCCGGAGCCCCAAGTAGCCCGCACGAACAACCCCTCCCATCAGGTTCTGATGATGAGACTGTCAGCGAGGAGGACTTGGATCCGCATAAGCAACTCTCCTCGGCTCAACTCAAACAAGAACTCCGTAGGGGCTTTGCGGAATTAGCTAACGAGTTTCGCGCGCTACGGGAGGACCTGATGAAAGATGTCGCCGAGCTCAGGACCGACGTCAAGGAGCTGGGAGCTCAAGTGGAAGATGTGGAGACCAAGGTGGTAGAAGAAGATGGGACTCTGATGGATTTACAATGTGCTTCAGACCGGCAGCATGCGCAAGCAATGGAACTGACCTATAAAATTGATGACATTGAAAACCGTTCCCGCCGCAACAATGTGCGTTTCCGTGGAATCCCAGAGGCGGTAGGGGGCGGAGAAGATCCACCAACAGTACTTAAATTGCTGATAGCGGAACTGCTCTCGACGGAGGACCTGGCTGCACACCCCTCTGGTTTGGAAATTGAACGAGTTCACCGCGCTTTGGGGAAACCCCCCAATAACCAACTTCGTGATGTCATTGCGAGATTTCTGCGTTATTCTGATGCTGAGCTCCTTATCCGTCGAGGCCGGGAGAAAAAGACGGTCCGATTTCAGGATGCAACAGTGTCCATTTACCAGGACCTCTCGACGTTCACCCTGGTGCGGCGGAGAGAGATGAAGCCAGTCTCAGCGGTCCTGAACAGCAAGGGGATTCGCTATTCCTGGTCCTTCCCATTTAGGATGAACTTTCTCTTGGGCAACAAAAAGATCTCTGCAAAGGACTACACTGAAGCTTGGCGAGCCCTTCGCCAGGCGGGTTTAGTAGATGACAATGCTCAGCCTCATCCGCCGCCCCCTAAGCCCCAGCACTCCAGGTGGACTCGGGTGGGCAAGTCCACTTGATTTCTTTTTGTGGACTTGAGGAGCTCCTCTTACTTTTTCTTTTTTTTTTCGGGAGTCTCATCCTGTGGGCCCCCTGATTTTTGGATATCTGGTGGGGGGAACTAGATTGTGGTCCCTACCTCTTTGATACATGGGGGGCGGCGGATGATCTGCAAACGTTTTGTTGATGTTACTACTTTGATAGAGGGGCCTGGTGAGCTTGATGATCCGGGGGAGGTGGAGGAGTAGTGGGGGGTATGTTTTTCTCTGTTTTTTACTGTTTAGGTTGCGTTTTTGCCTTGAGGGGTTCTGGGGGGTTCGGGGTTTGTGGTCAATTTACCGTGTCCTGTACTAATTTCAACAGGCAGGTGGTATTGACGGGAAGGGGGGGGGAGATGGGTGGGAGGGGAGGCTTTTTTGCAATATGGAATTGGGGGGTGTGCTTGGGTTTGGGAGGAGGGACTATGGCTCTTGTTCCTGGAAGGTGGAATGGGTGGGCCCAACTAACTAATTTCCGGGTTTGATGGGGGGGAGCTACCATTGGGACCTTCTGGATAGCGGGCGGCAGCGAGGGAGTGGATTGTAATTGCTAATGGTGCGCTTTATCTCTTTGAATGTTAAGGGCCTTAATTCCCCGAGGAAGAGATCCCTGCTGTTCCCAGAATTGCGCACTCTGCAGGGGGACATTGTTTACTTACAGGAGACCCATCTTCAGAACTGTAAACAGGGCTGGCTAAAGAGGTCCCCGTATACTGAGGTGCGGGTGGCCTCAGATGCACAGGGACGGAAGAAGCGGGGAGTGGCCTTACTATTTCACCAAAGCCTCTCTCTACAGATAGAGGAGATAAAGCAAGATACTCTGGGGCGGTGGCTTTTCTTGAATATCCGTTTAGAAGGGCACTTGCTAACCTTAGCTAATGTTTATGCTCCCAATACAGGTCAGGGGGCCTTTTTTGCACGATTGAAAGCCTTACTGGCGGATTTTGCAAGGGGTCCTATTGTTCTGGGGGGGGATTGTAACACGCACCTGGTGCCCCACCTGGATTCCACAAGTCGCGCTGGGGGGCGAGTGGGGGAGTCGGCAAGAGCCCTGCAATGTTTAATGCTTGATTTAGGTTTGAGGGACGTCTGGAGAGACACCCATGGGGGGGAAAGAGCCTATACACGTACTACTCTCCGGTCCATCAGGTCCACACTCGCATTGACTATTTTCTATTGGATCAGCGCCTGATGGACGGGAGAGTGAAGGCTGGACATGAAGCACTGACCTGGTCAGACCATGCCCCGTGCTGGCTTGCTCTTCCGGCCGGATTGTACAGTGAGCACCAGCGGCTTTGGCGCCTAGACGTGAGGTTCCTGCGGCGGCAGGGTGCAGTGCAGGATCATGTCCGTTTTATCATGGAATTTTTTGAGCTTAACAATTCTGGGGATGTTCCTCTCCCCACGGTGTGGGATGCTTATAAGGCTACGGCTCGAGATCAACTCATGGCGGAGGCGGCCCGCACGCGCAAAACGTGGACGCGTGACCACGACCAGTTAGTGGAGGAGGCTACCCGCCTAGGTTTGGAACACGCCCGAACTGGTTCGCGACAGGTCCTGCGCCAGTGGCGGACTGCTCGAGCCAACTTGGATGCGTGTTTGCAGAAAGAATTAGATAATAAACGCCGGAAGTTACGGCAAACTTTTTATGAGCATGGGAATAAAACAGGCCGCTTCCTAGCCTTGCGTCTTCGCCAACAACAATCCGCGAGAGTGGTACGCGAACTGCGCGACGCTGGGGGACGGAAGAGGGTTATTTCCCGGGAGATACGTGATCTCTTTGCTGACTTTCTGGAGCAGCTTTATAAGGCGGAGCCCTTTGAGCGGGATCGTGTACAGGACTATTTGCGGAGGATTGGTCTGCCGCATCTCTCCAATCCTGATCGGGCTCAGCTAGATTCTGAATTAACGGTAGACGAAGTGGAAACCGCAATCCGGCGATTGAAAACTGGTAGTGCTCCGGGTAGTGATGGCTTCCCAGCAGAATATTATAAGAAGTTTCGGATACAGTTAGCGCCAACCTTGACTATCTTGTTTAATGAGATCTTGGGAGGGATCTCCTTATCACCGTCCCAGCGCGAGGCATTGATCGTGATGATACCCAAGCCTGGTAAACCACTGCACGACGCGGCGTCGTACCGCCCCATCTCCCTGTTAAATGTTGACGTTAAAATATTTGCCTCTGTGCTGGCGGCGCGCTTGAATCGGGTCCTTCCGGGCTTGGTTCACCCGGATCAGGTTGGATTCGTGCCAGGTCGCCAGGCTGCAGACAACATTAGGCGTATGTTGCAGGTCATTCACGTAGCCCAACGGGAACCACAACCAGCTCTGCTGGTGGGGATTGACGCAGAAAAAGCTTTTGATCGGGTCGATTGGGAATACCTATGGTGTGTTCTGGAGAAAATGGGCTTTGGCTCTAATTATATCTGTTGGGTTCGGAGTCTTTATCAGATGCCCCAGGCGTGCGTTCGGATCAATGGGGGACACTCGAGACACTTTTTGCTGGAACGGGGCACGCGACAGGGTTGCCCTCTCTCGCCCCTGCTCTTTGCACTCGCGATGGAACCCTTGGCTCAGAGCTTCCGAGAACATCTAGGCTTGCGGGGGGTTCACATTGGCCCTGCGGAATATAGGATTGCACTCTTTGCGGATGACATCATATTGTCCCTGGTGGATCCGTCCACTTCCCTTCCAGTTGCGATGCAGTTGTTCGAAAACTATGCTCGGGTATCCGGTTTTAAAATTAATTACACTAAATCGGAGATCTTGAATGTTGGGGTCCCCGGGGCGGTTTGTGCGGAGCTTCAAGCGGCTTATCCTCTTTGCTGGGTGTCTGGAGCTTTACGTTATTTAGGGGTGCATTTGACTGTGGAACGGGCAGACCTTTTTAAGGCCAACTATGATCCCTTGCTTCGTCAGATTCGGCGGGACCTAGAGGTTTGGAATGGCCTGCTCCTGTCTTGGTTCGGGCGTATAGCTGTAGTCAAGATGGTGGTTGTTCCCCGCTTTCTTTACTTTTTTCAGGTTCTGCCGCTTCCCATCGCGCAGGCCACTTTGGCGACCTGGCAGCAGCTGCTTATGAAATTCATCTGGCATTATCGTCGTCCGCATTTGGCGCGACAGGTTCTTTATGCCCGTACGCGCTCTGGAGGTATGGGCATGCCCAATTTATATTGGTACTACGCAGCGGCGCAATGTCGGGCGGGAGTGGAGTGGATGATTGCTGATAGCACTAAGCGATGGGTACAACTGGAAATGAACTTGGCGGGAGGAGCCGGCTTGGGAGACTGGCTGTGGCTTGGTCCAAAACTCCGCTGTGGTAAGCGCACTAGCAATTCCTATATTCTTCATACCCTCCGTTGTTGGGACCAGCACTTTCGATCTCGAGACATGAACTTAACCCCTTTAGCTCCTATAGTAGACAACGCCTCCTTTCCACCGGGGTTAAGTGATACAGTCTTCCAGCAGTGGGGACATCACGGCCTTAGCCGGGTCGGACAACTTTTTGATGATGGTCAATTACAACCTTTTCGTGCGTTACAAGAGGAATTTGACATTCCGGCCAGGCAGCATTATCAATATATGCAAGTGACACATTGGGTTCGATCCAGGCTTGTTCGGCCCCAGGTTGCTCGGGCCCTGACAGATTTGGAACGTTACTGTGAGGGGTGCACTACCACTAAGGGACTCGTGGCGACCCTGTATGCCCACTTGCAGGGATCTCAATCGTGTTCTACTAGACACAGGGAACTTTGGAACTCCGACTTGAATCTCTCCTATACTGAGCAGCAGTGGGAACGGGCGGAAACTCACTTGTGGAAGAGTGCGGTAGCGATTAATGCCCGTGAAACCAATTATAAAATATTGTACCGTTGGTACATGACTCCGGCGCGGATTGCGCGCATATATCCTGGGGCGGTGGACCTCTGCTGGTGTAACTGTGGGCAACGGGGTACCCTAGGGCACATTTGGTGGGATTGCCCTCGCATTCGCGCCTTTTGGAGGGGTATACAATTCCGGATGCAACTGCTTCTGGGAGTGAGTGTCCCTTGGGATCCGGGGATTTTCCTGTTTGGGGCCTCGGTGCCGGGTGCACGGGCTCTGCAGCTTGCTTTACTTCGCCATGGCCTGAATGCAGCTAGGCTATCCCTTGCCGCAGCTTGGAAGCGTGCCTTGGCCCCCTCCTTTCAGGCTTGGCTGGAACGGATGTGGGATATGTATACCATGGAACGAGGGGTGGCGGTCAGTAGGATGCGCTTGGCGCGCTTTGAGTTGGTGTGGGCACCCTTTGTCTCTCGTTACGGTACATGACTGTGCTGGATAAGAGGGGGGGACTATGCAAACTTTAAAGGAAGCTCGCCCCCTGAGTGTGTCTTTTGCTCACCACCTTCCCGTGCTTGAACGCTAGCAGGCCATAGATGGGGGGACTCGGAGGTTGGGTGGGAGGGGGGTCTTGGGCTAGGGAGGGTTCGGGGGGGGAGAAAGGGAGGTTGAGGGGTTACTGTTCCCCGTTTCCTTATTCTAAAAACTGCAAAAATGAAGGCATATTGTTGAATGTTGTTGTGGTCTGAAATTATGTTATTTCTGTCGCATCTTCTTTGAAGATCTTTGTGGTTTATGTTTCTATGTATTCTTTGGAAGCCTTTCAATAAAAAAAAAAAAAAAAAAGTATCGGGAGACTCCTCGTCCTCCGTCTCCCAGGCGGACTCATCCGAGGAGGAGTCAGGGTCCGACCCCGCGGGGCCCCGAGGCACCCGCCCCGAGGCCAGGGGCACCGGCGTCGACACCCTCGGTCCCGAACGGGAGGTCGAGGGAGACCTCGACCGAGGACGACTTCGAGTCACGAGGGTCTCAAGTATCGGCTCGGTCTCCGGGGTTGACTTCGAAGTCGAAGTCCCGGTGGTCGGGGCAGATGCGCCAGACAGGCTGGCCATCAGTGCCCGCTGCTGCTCCATGAAGGCAGACAATCTGCACTCCAAGGCTGTCATCCTGAGACTCAGCTCGGGAGACGCAGCAGCCACCGACTCGGGCCCCGGCGGCGCCGGGCCCGACGTCGGCTCTCTGGGAGGAGAGTCCACGAGGACTACGGGGCTTACGTGTCCAGCAGACTCCGGCTCCACGCGAGGAACTTTGGCAGGCTTCTCTTGGTCCACGGGCCAGGGACGGCGGTCGGGGGTCTTAGACCTGGCCCTCGAGGGACCAGGGACCTCCTCCAACGCCACCCTCGCGAGCCGCTTCTTCCTCTTGCATTCCCGGGTCGGGGGACCCCCTGTCCGAGGAGCTTCGATGGCGCTCGGGATCAGAATTCCGAGATGTCGAGGCCTCAGACGAGGTCTGGGCTCGGCCGGAGGCAGAGTCCGAGAAAACCTTTCCTTCTGATGCTGTCGACTTTTGAGTGCCTTGGAAGACATCTTCCCACATGGCACACACGACATGGGGTCGTGGTCAGGGCCGAGGCACCGAAGGCAGCAGTCGTGTGTGTCGGTGAGAGACATAAGTTTCTTACACCGATCACACTTTTTGAAACCACTGGAAGCCATCGGGGAAAAAAGAGCCCCTGCGAGGTCAAAAGACCGGCCTTCCAGGGAAAAAATGAAAAAAGGGCACAAACGCCAGCCACGAAGGGCAAAAACCGAAAAAGAAATAAACGGGCTCGATACCGGTGTACCGAACCGGGTGGGAGGGGAACCGGCGTCGAACCGGAGAAAAAATAGCGAAAATCGCCAAAGAAAAAAAATCACTTTTATCCGGGAGAACAGGACACATGTCCGATGGGCTTCTCGGAAAAAAAGAGACTGAGGTTAGATGGCACCGTTAGGCGGGAAGGGAACCGCGCATGCATGCCAGCATTCCCAAAGGCTTTCATGAAAGCTGGGGAAATGCTCCGCTGGGGCTTCATCGGCGCCGATGACACCCATATGCGAGGACTGACTTCCTGTTTGGTCCTGGAGAATATCTACTACAGTTGAGTAACCTCATTTTCTCAGTGGACAAGCACGGTAAGTCCGCATGTATGGGCATCCCTAGCTATGGACTGCCCCAAAGAAAAGAAACTAAGAAAAAGTGCTGTAAGAAACTGACACAAACATGGCAACTTGTTTGGGCGGGGGGGGGGGAGTTTGAAGAAGAGCTTGACATGGTGTGGGGGGGAGACAGCCTGAAACAAAAGAAAAACTGGGCCTAGGTGGGAATGGAGTTGGATTATAAACCTCAAACAGATTTTGAAGAACAGAATTACCAAAACTGCTATTACATCAGGAATCCCTCTCTAAACAGTAGTGAAATGTTAGCAGATGGACAGAGGCCCAGGTTGCAGCCTTACAAATCTCTTCCATGACCTCAAGTGGTCAATGATGCAGCCATGACTCGGATATTATGAGCCATGACATAACCCTCAAGCGTCAGACCTGCTTGGGCATAAGCAAAAGAGATGCAGTCCGTTAGTCTAACTTAGGGAGTGTATTTGGTGATGGCAACCACCAATCTATTGCTATCAAACGAAACAAAAAATTGACTGGATTTTCTATGGGCTTTACTCCATTCCAAACAGAAGGCCAAGTCTCTCTTGCAGTCCAACATGTGCAGTATACTTTCCCCTTTGTGAGCCTGGGATCTTGAAAAAAATGTTGGCAGGATGACTGACTGGTTAAGGTAAAAGGCCGACACCACTTTTGGAAAAAACTTAGGATGAACACTCAATAGCACCTTATTGAGAAAAAATGTAAACGTAGGGTTGATTTGCTACTAGAGTCTGCAGCTCACTAACTCTGCATGCTGAAGTTTCCACCACCAAAAAGAGAACCTTCCAGATCAGGAACTTCAGTCTACAGGTACCTAATGGTTTGCAAGGCACTTTCATCAGCTGAGGAAAACCATCTTAAGATCCCAAGACACTACAGGAGGCTTCAACAGAAGCCAGCTCTGTATGAAGAACAACTAAAGGCTGTAGAAAGATAGTCTTCCTTTTTATACTATGGTAGTAAAAGCCAATAACACTAAAGGTGGACTCTTACAGGGTTGGTTTTGAGACATACTCTGAGAAGTGCAGAAGGAATTCATGCAGTTTTTGTGTGGGACACAATAAGGGATCTAGGGCCTGTCCCTCAAACTAGCTGGAAAATCTCTGCTATTTGAAACTATAAGACCTTCCAGTAGAAACTCTCCTGGAAATCAATAGGACATTGGCTAATTCTCAACATCCAAGCTGTGAGGACTAGGGACTTGATGTTGGGATGTAGAAGTTTCTCCATGATCCTGCAAAATCAAGGTTGGATAGCCACCCAAACATCAGTCTTTTGACAGGCAAGTCCTGTAGAAGAGCAAACCAAGTTGCCTGGGCCAGTAAAATGCAAGGAGAATCATGGAGTTTCAGGATAGTTCTTGGTATCAAATGAATAGGTAGATATGTGTGCAGAAGATCCTCGCACCAATGAAGGAGGATGGCATCTGAGGCTGGTTTGCCATGTGACCCTACTCTGGTGCAGAACAGAGGTACTTGCTTGCTCTGGGGAGTGGCAAAGAGGTCCACTGAGGGGGTGCCCCACTCTCAAAAGATACTTTGTGCAATTGCCTTGTCCAAAATCCATTTGAGAGGCTGAAGGATTCCACTCTGTCTGCCTCTTCTACACGTATGTAGCTCTGAGTGTCATCTATGAGAGATGGCAAAGTTCTGCAGCCTGATGAACTTCCAACGTAGGAGATATGAGTCCATTCCTCCTCACTTGTTTATGAAAAACATGGAAACTTGATTGGATCAACAATCAAACTGTAATGACTCAGACAGACAATTACTGAAAGCTTTAAAAGTATTCAAAATTGATCTCAAGGAGAGACTCCTCGTTGTACCACAACCCCTGAGTCTGGAACTCATCGAGATAGGCACCCCAAGCACAATTTGGACACATCTGTGCTTAGTAATTTCTGATAAGGGGGCTTCTAAAAAGACAACCCTTGGCCAGATTCCAGGGGACCAACCACCAGGAGAAATACTCCTGAAGGGGTCTGGTGACAACTATGCCTTTGCTGTATCTGTGAGTGGCCCGTGTCCACTGTGTGCTCGGGGTCCATTAAGATGGTCTCAAATGAAGATGACAACCAAAAACCCCTTAGTAACTCCACTATTACTACAATCAAACCTTCTCAACAAAATACCTTATCAAATCACTTCAACCTTCAAAAACAAGCTATTAATGGACCTCAGGTTTCACTCACCCTTCATTTGGCGAAATTCATCACCATAGGGAAATGGCGGACACTTGCATCATAGGTCCTTAGCTTTAAATAATTTATTATTTTTATTCTAAGAAATATGAAAACTCTTTTTCTTAAAAAGTCTCTTTACTCCACCAATAAACATGTTGGTTGTAGTATTGTTGTATGTTATTGTTACTTTATGTGAATCTCTATAGAGCTTATTGGTGAAGTAAAGAGGCTTTTTAAGAAAAAGAGTTTTCATATTTCTTAGAATAAAAATAATAAATTATTTAAAGCTAAGGACCTATGATGTAAGTGTCCGCCATTTCCCTATGGTGATGAATTTCGCCAAATGGAGGGTGAGTAAAACCTGAGGTCCATTAATAGCTTGTTTTTGAAGGTTGAAGTGATTTGATAAGGTATTTTGTTGAGAAGGTTTGATTGTAGTAATAGTGGAGTTACTAAGGGGCTTTTGGTTGATGTGTTAGTATTCCCCTTAGGCGGTGTTTTTTGTGTGTATACTCAAATGAAGATGTGCCATGGGAGTTGTATGGACTGTCAAGTGGGACCTGCCCCACATTTTCAACATGCTTCCCACAGATACCTTCTGACTCTTTAGAACTTCCCAAACAGGTGAGTCTGCCCGGGGTAAGAAACACTTTCATCAGAATTGTTCCTAGTAGGGAACTCCAAGTGGCAGGATAGGCTTAGATCAGACTTTGGGTAGTTTATGATGAATCCTAGTAGCTCCAGCACCTGGATGGTGATTCACATGGATTCTTGAACTCCTTACTACTAGTTCTTTTCATCTATATAGCACTGCAAGGCACACACAACGCTATACATATACCTGTAAGAGACAATCTGTGCTCAATGGAATTTATAATCTATTCAAGACAGACAACACAACAGACTGGGGACTAGGAAAAATGGTAAAGGCACACATAGGTGGTAAACAAGAGAATAAAGGAGTCAGGATCCAAAAGCAGTCTTGAAGAGGTAGGTTTTAGCCTAGATTTGAATAGTGCCAGAGATGGAACCTGATGTACTGACTCGGATAGTTTGTTCCAAGCATATGGAGCAGCAAGGTGGAATGAAGGAAGTCTGGAGTTGGCGGTGGAAGAGAAGGGCACAGATAAAAGGGATGTGCCCGAAGAAGAGATCCTGAGGATGGATGTAGGAAGAGAAGAGAGGGAGTCTCAGAATGAATGCACTTATAAGTCAGTAGGAAAAGTTTGAACTGGATGCAGAAACAGATGGGGAATCAATTAAGTGACTGAGAAGAGGGTTATGTGAGTGTAATGACACTAATGGAATATTAGACATGCAGCTAAGTTTTAAAAAGATTGAAGGAGACCAGCAAGGAGAAGGTTGCAATAGTCTAGACGGAAGGTGACTAGAGAGTGAATAAGGGTCTTAATAGTATGTTCAGAAAGAAAGGGATGGATTTTGCTGATGTTATACAGAAAAACGACATTTTAACTACCTGTTGGATGTGTGCAGAGAAAGAGAGAGAAGAGTCAAAGATAATCCCAAAGTTGCAAGCTGAAGAAACAGGGAGGAGTATAGTGTTATCCACAGAAATAGAAAAAGAGAAAGGAGGAAAGTGGGTTTAGGAAGAAAGAAAATAAGTTCCATTTTGGCCTGTTCGGTTTCAGACAGCAGTGGCACATCCAGGCAGCAATGTCAGATAAACAGGCTGAGATAAGAGCCTGGATTCCTGGAGAGATTTCAGGTCTGACAGTCATTAGCATAAAGATGGTACTGAAAACCATGGGAGGAGATAAGTGCACCAAAGGACAGTGTAGAGAGAGAAAAGAAGAGGCCCCAAAAAAGAGCCAAGAGTTACAATGACTGGAAATGGGATGGCAATAGAGGAGGATCTGCCAGAACATATACTGTAAATTTCCAGAGGTAATATATCTTTCTGTATATAGCTTGTATATAGTTTACCATGTTGTCTCCAAGTTACTGACCCTGTTATAATGTAAGCAAAAGACCCTGTTATAATGTAAGCAAAGGACTGTTCTAATGCGAAATTTGTTATCTGTAAACCGCGCTGATACCAAAGAGCGCGGTATATAAAAACTGTAAAATAAATAAATAAATAAAATACTAAAAGTGCAATGAGAGAGATAAGAAGAAAACCAAGACTTCAGTGGTGCTTTTAACAAGCCAATCATCCAAGTAGGGAAACGTGCATTCCCCTTTCTGAGTAGATATACTATGAATGTGGATAGACATTTGGGAAAAACCCAAGAAGCAGATGTGAGGTCAAAGGGCAGAACATAGTATTGAAAGTCGTGTTTCCCCATGACGAATCTGAGATACATCCTGTGACTGGGATGCATATGGGTGTATGTATAAGCATCCTTTAGGAATAAGGAAAATACCACACCTGCAGTCAAACAGCACACAGAAGAAGCAGGCAAAGAATGCTCGGAGGACAAAACTTTATTGATTGGTCAACCCAACACGTGTTTCGGCCACTGAGGCCTTCATCAGGGGACCATGACCACTACAACATAAAAACATAAAAGGGTTAACTGTAATCATTAAAAAACGGGCAATAATAAAAACAATAAAAAATAAAAACATAATGTAATATAAGCTAAATAACAATTAAAAACAGCCCTATTAATGGTCAAGAAAGTGTACATAGAATAATAATAATAATAATAAACAAACATAAATACAAAAAATCATATACAGATGTAAACAGCTGCCGATAGGGAGACATATCATGAAGCAAGGTCAATAAAACTGCTGAACTTACCAATGGATGAATAAACTATCAGCATTTAGACAGTAGTTGTTATAGGCACTAGATGACAACTAGGAAACAGAATGACAAACATCATTAGACCATAGTGAAAACAATGAAAAAGCTCAAAAATAGACAGTCAAATGACTCAAAAATAAATCGGAGAGGAGGAAGGAACAGGGAAGGTGAGAACAATATGCAAGAAACAGCAAGCATTAATGGTGGCCTGATTGGAGGAAGGGAAAGCATAACAATTTATCAAAAAGAGAACCATAATAGAGGAGATTCATTAAAAGTAATTAAAGATTGAAAATATAACTGGATGGCCACGGGGACAGAAGGGCCATGAATTGCATTAATGCAGAAAAGCACGATGTTGATTTTTATGCATCTTCTATTCTTTTTTTACTACTTATTTATTGTTTAAAGTTTCACTTTGAGCTATGTTTGTTTTTGTTGGTTGTCTCTTCAATATATAGCTGTTCAGAATAATGCTTTCTACATTAACGCAATTCATGGCCCTTCTGTCTCCGTGGCCACCCAGTTATATTTTCAATCAGATTATTTTTGAGCAGTTTGAATGTCTATTTTTGCACTTTTCCATTGTTTTCACTATGGTCTAATTATGTTTGTCATTCTGTTTCCTAGTTGTCATCTAGTGCCTATAACTACTGTACTGTCTAGATGCTGATTGTTTATTCATCCATTGGTAAGTTCAACAGTTTTATTGGCCTTGCTTCATGATGTGTCTCCCTATCGGCAGCTGTTTACATCTGTATATGATTTTATGTAATTATGTTTATTATATGTACACTTTCTTAACCATTAATAGGGCTGTTTTTAATTCTCTATTATTTAGTTTATATTACATTGTTTTTATTTTTTATCGTTTTTATTATTATTATTGCCTGTTTTTTAATGATTACAGTTAATCCTTTTATGTTTTTATGTTGTAGTAGTCATAGTCCCCTGATGAAGGCCTCAGTAGCCGAAACACGTGTTGGGCTGATCAATCAAAGTTTTGTCCTCCAAGGGTTTCTTCTTTGCCTGCTTCTTCTGTAAGCATCCTTTAGATCCAGAGAACATAGCCACTCCTTTTTGAAGGAAGAGAAGCAGGGTGCCAAGCATAAGCATTCTGAACTTCTCCCAAATGAGAAAGGTGTTCAGACCTCCCAGATCTAAGATAGGACAGAATCTGCCAATCTTCTTTGGTCCAGGAAATATCGGAAGTAAAACCCTTGCCCTTCCTGCTCCAGTGGCATGAGCTTAATAGCATTCGCCATGCGAAGAGTGAAAATTTCCTGAAAGCGTAGTTACTCACCTGTAACAGGTGTTCTCCAGAAACAGCAGGAATCAGTCCTCACTTATGGGTGATGTTGGCACAGACGGAACCCGCACGGAGCAATTCTCCAGCTTTCAAAGAAAGCCTTTGGGATTGCTGCCACGCATGCGTGGTCCTCTTCCCGCCCAAAGGTGCCATCTTGCTCAGTCAGGTCCCATAGCTAGAGCCCTACTAAGCAGATGACAAAGGAAGGACAAAAAGAGCAACTCTTCAGGGGAGGTGGGAGGTAGTGAGGACTGATTTCTGCTGTCCCTGGAGAACAACTGTTACAGGTGAGTAACTACGCTTTCTCCAGGAACAAGCAGGAAGTCAGTCCTCACATATGGGACTCCCCAGCTACAGGCTACCGAGCCTGTAACCCAAAACACCTCCGCAAGGCTGTGAGCAGAAGTCGATGTCCAAAGGAGCCAGAGCTTTTGGGTCCCTGGGGCGAAGCTCTCAGTAGCCATCGAAGAAGGGTCGAAGGGCAGGAGTTGCTTATACCCTGAACAGATTACGGAGTACAGCCTGGCCAAAGGCACTGTCCCAGCGGGTCTCCCTCTCCAGGCAGTAGTGTGAAGCGGAAGTGTTCGCTGAAGATCAGGTTGCAGCCTGGCAATGCCCATTACAGGCATTGAGTGCAGCGAAGCCACCGAAGCCGCCTTGGCCCGGACGCCATGCACAGTGACGTTTCAATCCAGTGTGGCGCCCACCTTTGCTTCGGCAAAGGCAATGCAGTCCGCCACCCAGACGGAGATGGTGCATTTGGTGACTGCCTGCCCTGGGTGACTGGGATTGTAGGCGACAAAGAGCTGGTCGGACTTGCGATGAACCTGGATATGCTGCAAGTAGAAGGCAAGAGCACTCTTGTAGTTGAATGTATGTTAACACCATCGATGCCTGGTCAGCATGCGGTCTCGGGAAGAAGGTCGGTAAGACTATCTCCTGATTGAGATGAAAGTCCAAGACCACCTTTGGTAGGAACTTAGGATGGGTACGGAGGACCACCCTATTCCCGTAGAACCTGGTGTATGAAGCTTCAGCTATGAGGGCCTGCAGTTCGCTGACTCGGCGAGCCGAAGTCAAAGCCACCTGGAAGACCACCTTCCAGGAGAGGTGCCGAAGCGAGCACATCGCCATCGGCTTGAAGGGTGATCGTGTAAGCTGCATAAGCACCACGTTGAGGTCTCACTCCGCCGGAGAAGGTCGCATAGGAAGCTTGTAAAGCAAGAGGCCTCACATGAAGCGGGAGATCAAGGGCTGCCCCAAGAGGGGATTTCCCTTGACGGGGAGGTGGTTCGCCGAATAGCGCTCAGGTGTATCCTGACCGAGTTGGATTTCAACCCTGCTTTCAAGAAGTGGAGGTGGTACTGGAAAATCCACCGGGTAGAAAAGGAGAACAGGTCGATCTGGAGCTCTGAGCACCAGACCGAGAAGCATCGCAACTTAAAGGCATATGCCCATCTCGTCGAGCCCTTCCTCGATGTGAGGAGAACCTCCTCAACCTCCCTCGGGGAGGTGCAGCGGGGCTAAGGAGACCAGTTCAGCTGCCAAGCTATAAGGGACAGCGAGGCCTGGTTCGGGTGGAGCACCCAACCCTCCTCCTAAGTTAACAGGTTCGAGGCACAGCCCAGGACTGGAGGCTCGGACGAGAGCCGGAGCAGAAGTGGGAACCAAGGCTGTCGAGGCCACAAAGGAGCCACGAGGATCACTGAAGCTCAATCCTGCTGAACCTTGTGGAGGGTCTTCGCAATGAGAGTAGTGGAAGCATAAAGAAGCCCGGAGGTCCAACTTAAGAGGAACGCATCCAGGGCCACCCTGCTCGGGTGCGGAACCAGGCTGCAGAAGCGGGGAAGCTGCGCGTTCACCAGGCTGGCGAACAGGTCCATGGATGGGGTCTCCCACCGATGGAACAAGAGGTCGGAGACCTTTGGATCCAGGCGCCACTCATGAGAGGAGGATCCTGCTGAGTTTGTCTGCAAGAACATTCTCCTGGCCTGGGAGGTAGACCTCTCGGAGGGTCATCCCCGGCGAAACGCAAAAGGAGGATCGTCTCCCGACAGAGGAGGTGGGATCCTGTTCCCCCCTCCTTGTTTATGTAGAACATGGCTACCCGGTTTTCGGTCTGCACTAGCAACGACTTCCCCCTCAGATGGTCCTCGAAGGCCCTCAGGGCCCACCAGACCGCCCGAAGCTCGAGCAGGTTGATCTGCTGCTGAGACTCTTCAGGCAACCACTGCCCCTGGGTGCACAATGCGCCGCAGTGGGCTCCTCAAACCAGCAGGGATGCATCTGTCATCAGGACTAGCTCGTGCTGTGGGATCTGGAAGGGCATTCTCCGAAGGAGGCTTTGTGGGTTCCGATACCAATCCAGGGAGTTGTGGAGACTGCGGGAGACCCAGATAGGGTCTCTGAGGTGGCCGGAGGCCTGGCTCCATTGCGCCCTGAGGCACCACTGGGCTGCCCGAATGCACATGTGGGCATGGGGGACCACACAGACGGTGAAGGCCATGTGTCCTAGGAGGCGCAGCATGGCCCTTGCTGTAATCTGAGCCCTCTTCTGGACCTGGACCGCCATGGTTTGGAGGCAGTCTGCATGGTCTGCTCACAGGAAGGTGGTCACTCGCTCCGTGTCAAGGCATGCACCGATGAACTCCAAGGTCTGAACTGAACTTGGGGTAGTTGACCAAGAAACCGAAGCGTTCGAGAAGAAGGATTGTGCGCGACGCCTCCAGATGGGTTTCACCAGCCGAGGTCCTCGTGAAGAGCAGGTCATCGAGGTAGGGGAAGACAGGTATGCCCTGCTGCCTGAGGAAGGTGGCAGCCATGGAGAGACACTTTGTGAAAACCCGCGGTGCAGACACGAGCCCGAAGGGGAGTATCCTGTATTGGTAGTGCTCTCCCTGCACCCTGAAGCGCAGGTATTGCCTGTGCTGGGGGTGGACTAGGATGTGGGCATAAGCGTCCCTGAGATCCAAGGAGCATAGCCAATCGCCCTGCTGAAGGAAGGGCAGCAGGATGCCAAGCGATAACATTTTGAACTTCTCCTGCACCAGAAACTTGTTTAGGTTCCTGAGGTCGAGGATGGGGCGTAGGCCCCCCGTCTTTTTCGGAACAAGGAAGTAGCGGGAGTAGAACCCACAGCCTCGAAGGTGCAGCAGTACCCTCTCGACCGCCCGCTGGGCAAGGAGGTTAGATAGCTCTCGCTGCAAATAAGTCTGGTGCGAAGGAAGTCAAGTAGGCTCCGCTGGGGAAAAGGGAGGAGGGAGCCTGTCCAGGTGAAGACAATATCCGTCTCGGACCACCCAGAGGACTCAGGTGTCCGACATGATCAACGCACACTACAGGGCGAAGAGGGACAGGCATCCCCCCACCAGCAGGAGTGCTGCCGGGGGGCGAGAGGCTATGCCATTGGCGTCAAAAGCCCTGAGCGGATTGAGGTGGTGCTGGTGGCTGGGCGCTCTTCCATTCCCCTGCATGCCGGAAGCCGGCACAGGGGTGTGCGGGAAGGGTGGGTAACCCCGGTAGGGGAGCCCCTTTCTTTGGAAGAACGGCTTCTTGGTTTCCTGCTTCTTCTGAGGGAGAGAGAAGGTCTTACGCGAGAGGCGGGTCCAAGTCACGAACTCCGTTTCTATCTCAGCGGCCTTATCCTCCATGGGCTTACCAAACAGTTACTCGCCAAGGCAGGGGACGTCCAGGAGCTTCTCCTGGACCCACTGCTCCAGGTCAGAGGACTGGAGCCACGCCTGGTGCCGGGCTCCGATGCCAGCTGCCGCCACTCGGGCAGAAGACTCAAATCCGTCATATGCGGCACAGGAGAGATACTTCGAGCACTCTGTGACGGATCTCAGGAGGGTTTGGAACCTGAGAAGGGGTTCACCCCAGAGACCTGCAGAGAACTCGCCGAGCTCCTTGGCGAGGTCACGCAGGGATATGGCCATATACAATTGGTTTGCCAGGATGCGGCATGTGAGCATGGACCCGATAGGCTTTGCGTCCAAGGGCGTCGCGGGCTCTCGACTCCCTGCCCGGGGGGACCGAAGAGTGTGACTTCGGGCTCTTTTGCTTCCGCACTGGCGATTCCACTACCATGGAGGTGTGTGGAAGCTGGGTCTTAAGGAACCCTGGGCCACGTTGGACCCTGTACATGGCATTGAGGTGCTTGCTCATAATGGGGACTAAAGCAGGTGTCTCCAACATGCGGAGGAGCAGCCTGGACAAAATGGGAGGAACTGGAACAGTAAGAGACTCCCAAGGCGGGGACTCACACTGTAAGATGTCAAACTCCACAGCTCACAGCTCCTCTTCAGCCTGCATAGCCAGGCTGAGAGCCCCTGCCATATCCCGCACGAACACTAGAAAGCATGTGTCCTTAGGCGGTAAACGCCTCTGAGAGGCGGATGAGGACGAGTCCCCGGGGAGGTATCCCCGTCCGACTCCCAGCCCGAGAGGTCCAAGAAGGAGTCCAACTCAGGCTGGTCGCACCGTCCAGAGGCTGAGGCCCGCTTGGAGCCAGAGGCCTTGGAGGATATCGCTCTCGAGAAACGGGAAGGCGAGCAAGACCGACGCCAAAGACCCTCACAGGGCCCACGGCTCTTGGGGGTTTCCAGGGCAGGTTTGGTGTCCCTCTTGAGGGAACCTTGGTCTCGAGGCGCGGACCAGCCACTCTGGGCAAGAGCGCCTGCTGGGCAGCTAAGATGGCAGAAATGCTGCCGTCTAGTGCCAGCATCCGGGACTCCCATGCAGATGTGGGTCCCTGCGATGCCGACACCAGGATTACCGGGTCTGGCATGGAGGGGGAGAGGGGGGTCCTCACCGGGACGACCCTCAGGAGACCGGGCGCCATCGCCGGAGGCCTCCGTGTCTGTACGAGGTACCTTTCGAGGCCGCTCCTTGTCCGACTCTTGGGAACGCCGGGGGGGAGGGGAGCTGAGTGACCGAGCGCAGGAGCACTCGCGCTTGTCCAGAGCCCCCGACAATGACTTTGAGGTCTTCTTCTTACGCCTCTCCACTTCAGGGGTCCCTTGATCGGAATGTCACCGAGAACATGGGGCCAAAGTGGGGCATCCCACTAGCGGAGGGACGACTGAGGGTGCCGCCGGGGATTCAGGGGCTACCTTCCGGAAAATGTCATCTGACTTCTGCTTACAACTTAGCAGGGCTTTGGAGGACATTTTCTTGCAAAGAGAGCAGAGCTCTGGGTAATGGTCGGCTCCGGGTCATGGGTGTCTGTGAGCGACATGTTTTTGGAGCATCTGTCGCATTTTTTAAAACTAGTGGCCATTGGGGCAAAAAGGGCCCCCGCGAGGTCGAAGACCTTTGTGGCCAGCGGTTGAGGGAAAAAAGGGCACAAAGCCTGCAAAATTTTCACACGAAAGGACGTCCCCTCGCTCAAGGGAAAAAGAGAGCAGGGGAAGGACGGGTAGAGGACTGGTGCTACCAGAAAAAACACAGACCAAAGGCCGAAAATGAAACACTTTTTCCGAGGGACGAGAACGTGCGTCCGAAGGGCTCCGCGGAAAAAGGGAGACTGAGCAAGATGGCATCTTTGAGCGGGAAGAGGACCATGCATGCGTGGCAGCAATCCCAAAGGCTTTCTTTGATGTCACCCATAAGTGAGGATTAACTTCCTGCTTGTTCCTGAAGAATTAGTAGTGCCTGGTGCTTCGAAATCAGTAAGCAAGATTTTGGGGGACAATTTGGCCAGAGTTTAAATAGATACAATCTGTATCCATAGCAGACTATTTTGAGAACCCACTCATCAGAGGGCATAAGGGGCCAATGATGGTGATCCTCCCTCTAATGGAAGGTTGTCCAACTCCAGGACTAGTAGATTGGTTACGTTCTCTAGCAGCGAGTCAAAATCCTGCCCCTGGTTTTTGCTGGGTCTTCTGAGACCTCTGCTGCCTGGCATAGGAGTGAGAGGCCCATTTAGTCTAGGAAGAGTGAGGAGGAGGAGGAGACCTATGCCTGTGAGAGTAGTAGGATTACCTTGTGCCCTCCACTCCGAAACCTCCTAGAAGAGAAGGCCAGGTCAATAGTAGGCCTGGAGAGAGTTTTCAAGATATCGCTATGCCGACTGATCATGGAGTAGCCTCCTGTACCATGGCACTGAAGACATTATGCCTATGGCACAACACATCATCAAGCTGCTCCTGTACACTAGGTTGTACATCTGAGGACCGGCGCCATGAGTGTCTCCAGGCACCAATACTCATTGTGGAGGCTCTCGATGCTGTATCAAAAACATCATAAGTCACTCGAACTATGTATTTTCTGCACACCTTCTCTTGGCCTACTAGAAAGTGGAATGGTGAAACCTTTTCTGAAGGGAGAGAGTCTGCAAACTCCACTAGGCTGCGCATGGTGTTCCACAAATACACGCCCATGAAGCACTGGTAGGACACTATACAGGATATTTGCATAGCATTCTGATAAAACTCGCTCTCAAAATAAATCTAGGGTCCTAGCCTCTCTTCCTGAAGGTGCCTAAAAGTGCAACTTGGAGCTTCTAGCCCTTTTGGGAGTAGATTTGACAACTAATGAATAGTAAAGAAACTGGAGCTTCTTGAATCCGGGAGCCTTCTGGACTCTGTACATGGAGTCAACCTCCTTGTTAACAGGAGGCACAAGCACTGTCACGGCATCCTTTTGAAAATCCTTCACTATCTGGATTTCCCCTTTCTTCAGCCCCGAGTGCCGCCTCTGTTTCTAACTGAAATGGAATGGACTTGGTCCTTATCTGGACAAACTCAAGGAATGATGTCCTCAGGAAGAGACTTGCATCACTCATGAGGTGGCGAGGGATCCAATGGGAGCTCTGGAGACCTTTCTTCTGAGAAGTATTCAGAGTCGTAACTGGTTTCCCAAGAGTATTGTGACTCAGACTAGAAGAAATATTCACAAGATGTCCAAGTCTCTGCCTAGTCTGACTTCCTCTCTGCATGGGAATCGGATCTCCTTCAAGAGCATTGGTGCACTGATGGGATTCGATGCCTCCAGGATTGGTCCTCCATTGTATTCGATACAGTAATCGGCTAGTCATGGGTCAGTGTCAAGGCCCTTCAAAGTCTTGATGACTAAGTGTCTCCCACAAGCAGATGTAGAGATTCGAGGACTGGCTCAATGCTTTCATGTTTATGCCTTGGAGCCACTGGAGCAATCAGCTCACACAGAGAAAGAGACATCATGGGCTTCTCCTCCATTCTCTTGGCAAGGCGCTCCTCTGGGGCTGCCATGAATGAAGGTATAGGAATCTTAGAAGTTTCAGCCATTATCTGGGGAATCTGTTGGGAAGTATTGGCTGACTGCTCATGGACTCTTGAAGTTTGGGTTGGCCCTCCGATGGCAAGGAATATGAGTCTTCACACATTAATCTAGTCCCTAGTATTCCTGGCATTGTACCCCAATGAACCTTGATGCCAAGGTAACAAGCCTCTACCCAATGCTTGACAGTGCCAGTCCTTGATGCCTTCGAAGAAGGGAATGAATCCTTCCTCTTTCTCGGGATGAAATCATTATAGGACTAATCCCAAGGGTCTCTAATGGTGCTTGGCAATGAGTGAGATTGAGGATTCCTCGATGATGCTGCTTCCCCAGCATCTGGTGCAGCTTCGAAGTCCATAGTCACCGATGCCACTATTGCCAATGCTGATGCCAATGATGCAGTCATCTATGTACCAAAAATATAACTCTGCTTCTCTTCACAATCTTACAGCCCTTATTTTGTCATCTATAAACACAAATGATAAAAAGAGGGGTTATAGTTGCACCACAAGCACCAATTATGGTTGTCTGTAATGGACATGGTCCTAAGGCACCTGGAGCACTTCTTAAACCTGATGGCAAGTTTATGGGGCATAGTGGACAGAAAAAGAGCCGCAGCAATTTCAAGCGGCTCAATTATGAAAACAAAAAAGTAGAAACCAGCTGAGTATGTCAGCGAATGAAATGTGGTCAATATGGTGCTACAAAAAAAAAAAAGGAAGCTTGAAAACAACCCAAAAACCTATCTAAAGGTACTAACAAGAAAAAGACAGAGACGAGATGGCAGCAAACCGAAATTCTCATAAAGGAAAACCCATCAAAATTTCTATGTGCAGACCGGACAGACATCCAATTAGCTCTGCAGAAAGGAAAAGATGGAGGATCTCAGGCTTGATGGTGGCAGGCAGATATAGAGATGCACATGTGGTGAGCTTTCTAAAAGCTTCTAGGAGAAACTGGGTAAGCTCCCATGTAGGGCTCCATTGGGGACGTCACGCATACGTGAGGACTTATTCTGCTTATCCAAAGAGAAAACTATAACCTCCAGGAACAAGCAGGAATCTAGTCATCACATATGGGTATCGTCGGTACCGACGGAGCCTGCGCGGGAACGCTCCCCAGCGTCCAATCAGAAAGCCTTTGGGAGCATCCCACAGCGCCTGCGTACTGCCTTCCCGCCTTTCCCAACTGCCTCTCTCCAGTCCTTTTTCCGCGGAGCCAGCAGGTTGTGTTCCTGTCACCGCAGAAGAATTTCCTTATTTCTTTATTTCTTTTTGTGGTCGTGTCTGCCTTCCCCGACGCTCTACCGGTACCACCGGTACTTCTTTTCTTTAAAAAAAATTCTTTTACTTTCTTCAGGTGCACCTGTCTTTTTGGGCCTTAAGGCCCAGAAATTTCCTTAATATGGAAAAACCTGCTTCAGGTTTTAAAAAGTGCACAAAATGTGGCGGTACCATTTCCGTCACCGACACCCATGAATGGTGTCTAAAATGTTTAGGTCCTGACCACTCCATCACAGATTGTGTGTCCTGTGCTATGATGTCTAAAAGGGGTCGATGTCATCTGTATATCCTCCTGGGAGCCTCCTTCATCCACCAGTTCACTGTTGACAAAGCAGACTCACCAGAGCAACAAGTAAGTATTCCAAAAAGCTCAACTTCTCTTACCTTTGGTAAGAAATCTCTGCAAATACTACCCAACTTGAATATGAAAAAGAACCTGTAATTTATGGCATTATGCGCCAACTAAACACTCTAACGTCAAACGTGCTGAGGCCATACCTTACCCGGATTGGAAAAAATATAATCCGCACCCTCCCCAGAACGCTCCCAAGTATTATAGAACAGCGTCTTACCTGTCATCCTGAAGGCCACTAGGCATCCATCCTTAGGAAATGCACGCTGGGAAGGGACTTGGGACTAGACTGGATTTACTCCAGGAACAACAATTAGCAGGTAAGTCTAATTTCACCTTCCTGATCGTCTCTCCAATCTAGTCTCGGACCTCTGGGTATGTACCAGAGCAGTAAGTTAACGGGAGGGACCCGCCATACCAGCTTGAAGAACAGCCGAACCGAAACACGCATCCTGCTTCAAGTGCACGTCCAGTCGGTAGTGTTTCACAAACGAATTTAACGAGGACCAAGTCACCGCCTTACAAATCTCCACAGGCAGCACTAAATGAAACTCCGCCCAAGACGCCGCTTGAGCTCTAGTGGAATGGGCTCTTAGCCCTTCCGGTACCGGTTTACCCTTCAAAACGTACGCTGACGCAATTGCCCCCTTAATCCATCTAGCAATGGAGGCCTTTGACGCCGCTTCTCCCCATCGAGGCCCAGCAAATAGGACAAAGAGCCTCTCCGATTTGCGGAAACTCGCTGAGAGACTCAAGTACTTCATTAACGCTCGTCAGACATCCAACTTCCTGGTGAGTGGTCCCCCTGTGTCCCCACTGAACACCGGCAAGGAGATGACCTGATTCAAATGGAACGCCGACACTACTTTGGGTAAAAAAGCTGGCACCGGCCGCAAAACTACCTTAGAGCGAAAGAACGTAAGATAAGGTTCCTTACAGGATAACGCCTGCAGTTCCAAAATCCTTCTCGCGGAAGAGATTGCTACCAAGAACACAACCTTTAGGGTGAGATCCTTCAGGGATGCTCGATTCAGGGGTTCAAACGGTTCCCGTTCCAACGCCGCTAGCACGAACGGAAGATGCCACTTCGGAACCATATGTCTACCCGGAGGTCTTAGAAGCGATACCGCCCGTAAGAAGCGCTTGATATCCACGTGCCCCCGAGCGTAAGGCCACCAATCCTACCTCGGTAGCACGACAAGGCGGCCACCTGAACCTTAAGCGAAGAGGCAGCCAAGCCCTTGTCGTACCCATGCTGTAGGAATTCCAGAATCTGCGGAATGGAAGCCCGTAGCGCTTCGAACTTCCGGTCGCTGCACCATGCTTCAAAAACTCTCCAGACCCTGACATATGCCAGAGAAGTAGATCGTTTCCTGGCCTTCAACAGTGTGGTAATAACCGCGGTCAAATAACCTCTCGATTTTAACCACGCCCTCTCAATAGCTAGGCCGTAAGTGAGAACCGATCCTCATGCAGCATGAGCAGAGGACCCTGCAATAAGAGATCCGCTCAAACTGGAAGACGCCACGGCTTCGCTGCTAGGAGCCTTATGAGATCCACATACCACGGTCTCCGGGGCCAATCTGGGGCGATCAAAATTACCCGCCCCGGAACCTCTCTATACATTGAAGTACTCTGCCTATCAGAACCCACGGAGGGAAGACATACAGAAGCTGCTCCTCCAGCCAGGGTTGGATGAGCGCATCGAGGCCCTCCGACATTCTTTCTCGGCGTCTGCTGTAGAAGCGATTGGTCTTTGCAGACTGGAAGGTTGCCATGAGATCGATCACCGGCGCCCCCCAGCGACAGATGATCATGTTGAACACCTCCGGATGAAGAACCCACTCGCCTGGATCCACCTTCACCCGGCTTAAGAAATCAGCCTCCACATTGTCCACCCCTGCGACATGAGCCACCGATAACGCTAAGAGATTCTTCTCTGCCCAGCCGCAGAGGGCTTCTGCCTCCGTTTCCAGCGCCACACTGCTGGTTCCTCCCTGTCGATTGACATAAGCTACTGCCGTCGCGTTGTCTGAGAACACTCGCACCGCAGATCCACTGAGGCAGTCCTGGAAGCTCTGCAACGCCAGGAACACGGCTCTCAACTCTAGTCTGTTGATTGACCAAGTCTTCTCTTGAGCAGACCACTGACCCTGCGTGAACTGTCCCTGGAAATGGGCTCCCCAACCCAGGAGACTGGCATCTGTCATTAGCGGCACCCAAGCAGGTGCTTCCAACAGCTTCCCCTTCTCCAAGGACCTGGGAAGCAACCACCACCGCAGTGAGATCCGTGTCTCTGCTGTGCAGAGAAATCTTCGCGACAGGGGGTCACGTTGGTGCGACCAGCGCCTCAGCAAAGCTCTCTGCAATGGTCTCATGTGTGCCCTTGCCCAGGGAACCAACTCTATTGTTGCCGCCATTGTGCCTAACAGCTGCAGATACCACCAAGCCATGGGTGCTGTGCTGCTTAGGAAGCTTCAGACCAGCTTGCATAGTCCCTGCGCCCTCTTCTGAGGAAGAAACACCTGACTTGCCTTCGTGTCGAAGCGAGCCCCTAAGTATTCCAGACACTGCGAGGGAACCAACTGGCTCTTTGCCATATTGACTACCCAACCGAGCCTTTCCAGAAAGGCCACCACCTTGGTCGTAGCGCTCCTGCTTTCGCTTTCCGACTTTGCTCGTATCAACCTATCGTCCAGGTATGGGTGCACTAGAATTCCGTCCCTGCGCAACGCCGCCGCCACCACCACCACCATTACCTTGGTAAATGTGTGCGGTGCCATCGCTAGACCGAACGGCAATGCTCGGAACCGAAATCGTCCGAACGGGACTGCAAAATGGAGGTACTTGTGATGCTCCTGACGAATGGGAATGTGCAGATATGCCTCGGAGAGGTCGAGAGAGGTGAGGAACTCTCCTCTCCGCACCGCCACAATGACCGACCGCAGAGTCTCCATATGAAAATGAGAGACACGCAGACAACGGTTCATCCCCTGGAGATCCAAAATTGGACAAAATCCACCGTCCTTCTTTTGCACCACAAAATAGATGGAGTATGACCGCACTCGTATTGGTCTAGAGGCACCGGCTCTATGGCCCTGAGATCCAATAGCCTTCGCACTGTCTCCCTTACCGCCGCGCATTTGTCCCGCGACTTGCAGGGGGACAGTACGAAAGCATCGCATACCGGGCGCTGGAACTCCAGAGCATAACCCCTCTCGGATGACCTCCAGAACCCATTGATTGGAGGTGATTTGGGCCCAGGCGGCATAGAACTCCTGCAACCGCCCTCCTACTGAAACCAAGAACACCTGGGCCCCCCTAATCTCATTGCAACTTTCTGAAGTTGGAGGACGAGGAGGAGGAAGCACCGAATCCCCTTCCTGCTCCACGAAATCCTCAAAACCCCTGGTTTCTGTTGAGAAATCTTCCTCCCTGACCTGGAGCATACCTCTGAAAGCGAAACCGGCGAAAATCCTGCTGCTGCCCTTTACCCGCGGGAGCCGCCCGTCCTTGTTTGGGTTTATCCTTGGGTAATCTACCCCCCTTAGATTCCCCAAGATCCTTGACCAACTTCTCAAGATCTTCCCCAAACAACAACTTTCCCTTGAAAGGAAGCTTACTTAGGCGTGCCTTCGAGGAACTATCTGCCGCCCAATTGCGAAGCCAAAGACACCGCCTTGCCGCAATGGCTGATGCCATGCTCTTTGACATGCCTCGCATCAGATCATAGTGAAGGTCCACGAGATAGGCAGCTCCGGATTCCAGCCTCGAAGCATCTTTTTGGCATATTGCCTTCCTGTCCACCCCTAACCCGCTGCGCCCAACGCAGACAGGCTCGGGCCACCCAGGCTCCACAGATGGCCGTCTGGACAGACAGGGCATTCACGTCAAAGATCTGATGTAGTAAGGAATCCAACTTTCTGTCCTGACTATCCTTGAGGGCAGCATTGCCCTCAACCAGTATGGTGGTGGTCTTTATCACCGCCATCACGGCCGCATTCACCTTGGGAGCTTTGAAAACCTCCTTATCCTGGTCCACCAAAGGGTAAAGTTGGCTCATCACTCTGGCCCCTTTCAGCGAAGCCTCGGGAGCGTTCCACTCCTGTTGTATCATTTCCTGAAACATTCTGTGCACCGAAAATGCCCTTTGTGTCTTTCTGAAGACCTGCAACAAGGGATCCTCCAGGGTCACATCCTCCGCTGACCCCGGTACTGGCATGTTTAGCGCACGCAGCATTTCTGCAATGAGAGCTGGCAACTCTTCCTTGCGAAAGACACGCACCACTCGACTGATCTTCTTTATCCTCCAGCTCTCCTTCTTCCAACTCCTCGTCGAGGTCCATGCACCTGCCTTCCTCCTTAGACAATTGCCCCTCTGAGGCAAGCAACCGATCAGTGATTTCGCCTTCTGTCCTCGGTCTCTTGAGCCCTTCCGGCTCCTCCGTAGCGGGCCCCGCTGCGAGCCTCTTCAGCCCGTGACCCTCGGTAGGACCCTTCGGCGGAACCTGCGGTAAGGCTGCCACTGCAAGCTGCAGGAGAGACACAAATTCCACCAAAAAAATGGACTCCAGGCCCCTGGGCCAAGCCGAAGACTGCGGTGGAACGTCCGGGGTGGACGACGGCCCTGCCACTGGCTCCCCTAAGGAAACACTTGAGGACTGTGCGACCGTGGGACCCGATACGGACTCCAGACTCACATTCTTGCCCTCTGCCGCCTCCACCCCGGCCACGGCTTCTCTAGTGCAGCCCTTACATACACCTGAAGCATCCACAGAGCCTTTTCTAGCCCCGCAGATGAAACACTGGGGCTTAGAGGGCATGGCCGCGCCGTGCAGGATCTGAGGCGACCCTAGGGCACTACCCGCTCTGCTACCACTACCAGAGCAACTGGCAAGAACCAACGCACGACTGACTTCTAATTCTTACCCTTTTTGTTTTTGGGGGAGGAGGGGTTTACGACCACCTAACACCGAGAACGAGAAATGGAGGTGAGGCACTGAAATCAAGACCCCCCCCCGAAACAGGGTACTTGGTAGGCCGCGAAGCTGCTTGGGTGCTTCCCGTGCTTAGCCCACGTGACTAGACCAATACCTCCCTTCGCGCCTAAAGCGCGCTGAAGAGAAAGGATTCCCCTGAGGTTTCTTACCTCTATGGGCCTCCGCCGTCAAGGGCTAACATAGCTGAGCTCGCTCTCCGCCTCCGAACTGAAAATCCGGAGAGCGGGCGAGACGTCGTGCACCACGGGACCGCCCAGCACTGGGCGATCACCGCGGACAGACCAGGCGCGTTCGCAGGCACAACCTCTGCAGAGCGCCGGCTGTGCACCGCTTCTTTTCAGCCTTCAGTTGCCAAGGCACTACAATCTGTGTCCTCCGGGGCTATGGCCGAACACTCGGCAGAGAAGGGGAGCTGACCAGATTGGAGGAGAGCCTGCAGCACATCTAAAGCAAGAGCACCGTCAATTTAAGGCAGAAAGCTTAATTGTTCTCCCTCATAACTTCCAGATTTGCTTTTCCATTCACCTTAAGTTTGTTGGGGTTTATTTTTGTTTGTTTTTTTAATTCCTCACTAGACAAAACCCTACCTATACACTATCCTCAATTGTTCGTCCAGTGAGTACGGACCCCCCGGCTCACCGACCTATTCAGCTGCTTGGAGACTGAGGTAACTGGTGGATGAAGGAGGCTCCCAGGAGGATATATAGACGACATCACAAAAGAGGGAGGTTCCTCAGTCTCCAAGCTGCTGATTAAGGTGGACAACCCAGAGGTCCAGGACTAGACTGGAGAGATGATCAGGAAGTCTGGGTTTCCCTGCTCTCCTCTGCTCTTGATGCAGTTGCTCCTCCCATTGCATGCCCTAAGAGGCATACAGTACCTCAGCCCTAGCCATCCTCTGCAGCCTGCTACCTACGTTCCTGTGCCCACTCAGCTGAGTATCTTTGGCTTAAATCACATACCCTTGCTGACTTCCTACTTTTAAAATTCATGGTAACATCTTTCCAGTTAGCCATAGTACTCACTAAGCAAGAGTACTATGTCCATGTGACTCTCTTGCCTCTGACCTTCGCCGTCTCTTCTCTATGCTCAACTCTTTCCTCAAGGTGCCTCCATCCCCAAATCCCTCCTCTTCCTCTTTCTTCCCAGACTTTGGTTGACTATTTTCATGACAAAGTCTAGATGATTAATCTTGAATTCTCCACAGGGTCCCTTCCATCCCAACTTCCCCCTATTCAATCCCAAATCCTTCCCTCAACTTCTGTCACCCTTTCTTCCATTACTAAAATCAGAGGAGGAGACTGCAAATCTTCTCCCCTCCTCCAAACTCACTGCCTCCTCCTCTGATCCCATTCCCACTTAACTACTAAACTCTCTCTCTTCCATTTTCATCCCTTCCAACTGTCATATCTTTAATCTATCAGTTTTCACTGCAACTGTTTTTGTGGCCTTCAAACATGCTATGGTTACACCTCTCCTCAGAAAACCTTCACTAGACCCTATCTGCCCCTTCCAGTTATCGGACTCTCTCCTCCCCTTTGTTTCAAAACTATTTGAACGAGTGGTTCATCACTCTGCTATCTTGACTTTTTTTCCTCTCAAGTCCTTCTGGATCCACCTCAATCTAGCTTTCGTCCTTTACACCAGGCCTTGACAAATTTTCTTAAAATTTAGGGGCCAGCCCAAAACTCTAGGCAATATCCCACCCCAAAGCAGACTCTCTGTTCAATTTTCCCCCTCCACAGCAACCCCTTTTCTCAATTTGTCCTCCCACAACAGCCTCTCTTCTCAATTTATTTATTTATTTATTTAACATTTCTTATACACCGCCTTTCATGATATCAAGGCGGTTTACATTGAACAAACTGAAATTACATTGAACAGGGCATTATAACTTGGAGATAACTATTTTATAGGGAACATGGGCTAAGGAGGGTTAAGTGGCTTCCCAAGACCACAAGGAGCACCTGTGAGACTAGAAATTCCTTCCACCACACAGCAGCCTCTCCTCTCAAATTTCCCACTCCACAGCAAACCCTCTCAGAGAATTCCCTCCCTCACAGCCTCTCTCAATCTTCTAAAATAGACCCATTTTAATTATTAACAGAGATCCTATCTAGACACTATTGCAGGGCCTCCAAGTTTTGAAAAGTCAAAGGTGAGCCACTTCAGCTGCCGTGATTCAGGCCTACTCAGTGTCACCATTGCTGCTTCAATTCGAGCTTGCTCTTCGCTGTAGCTAAAATCAATGGTGCTCTCTGCCGCTGTCTCATGATCGGGCCCTGCTCACTGCTGCTGTTTTAAAATCATGCCAGCTGATCATCGCTCATTGCTACTATACCACCCTGTTGAAGACAGTGCTGGCACTACCAATGACAGCTTTACACTGTCCCAGCAAGTTTATGCAGCCCCTAGATGCGTGCTACAGCTCTTGTGCTCTCCATGCAAACTCCAGGCCCAATTTATTAGTTGCCATGGCAACCTGGCACCTGGAGTTTGTCAAACCCCGCCCTATATTCTACAGAAACGGCTCTTGCCAAAGAGGCCTAGTCCCTACTGGACGTCCAGGCCCTGTACAGCCTCTCAGAATCGGGACGTACAGCGGTAGACCCGATTATGATCCTGCGGGGACATCTAGCTTGTACATGCAGGCCAGGCCCCAATTCTGAAGGTGTCCCACAGGTAAGGCAAGATATCACATAAGTATCGAAGACACAGTCCAAAAACGTGATAATAGTGGAAAAGCAAATTTATTTGAATTCAAAAACCTATAGCCAACCCGACACAGGCCGTGTTTCGCAAACCTTCGTCAGGGGTTGATCAGGCAGGTGCTCTGTATATGACAGTGAAGACCCAGCAACTTATGGCCTTCACAGGAAATTATACTTGAATGAGGGGCTGCATATGATAATGACTGGCCACGGCCGTTAGGAGCGGGACGCAGGAGCAGCGCTGCTTTTGTTCAATTCTGCCGCAGCCGCTACTGTGGCCGAAGCAGTTCGAGGACCACCGTCGCTGCTGCTGCCTCCGCTGTAATGCCCATACCCGGAGGTTCGGGTCACTGTGCCGCGAGGGGTGAAGCTTGAGGCTGAAAGCGGCTTGGTGAGAGGTTTGTTGTAGGTCTGTGACGGAGGCGGGGTTGTGCTGAAAGGATGAGCGTAGGGCTGTGTTGTACTGACTGGTGAGCATGGGCATTACAGCGGAGGCAGCAACAGCGACGGTGGTCCTCGAACTGCTTCGGCCACAGTAGCGGCTGCGGCAGAATTGAACAAAAGCAGCGCTGCTCCTGCGTCCCGCTCCTAACGGCCGCGGCCAGTCATTATCATATGCAGCCCCTCATTCAAGTATAATTTCCTGTGAAGGCCATAAGTTGCTGGGTCTTCACTGTCATATACAGAGCACCTGCCTGATCAACCCCTGACGAAGGTTTGCGAAACACGGCCTGTGTCGGGTTGGCTATAGGTTTTTGAATTCAAATAAATTTGTTTTTCCACTATTATCACATTTTTGGACTGTGTCCCCAATTCTGAAAGGCCACATGTCTAAGAGATCCCCAGCTAACTCAGCCAGGCTCTGTAATGGAGCCACAGTGCCATTGTGTTTCGTTACCATGGCACTGCGGCTCCATTACGGAGCTGCGAATGCCTTATGCCGCCAAGATTGTCCTGTCCCTGCAGCCAGATCCCCAATCTGTCCTCCAATGGCCAAGGTCCAGCTGTGGGGTACCTCCTCTTCGCCTTCCTGCTTTGTTCCCACTGGCCACTGCTGCTACCCCGTGTCCAGGAGGATTTATTCTACCCCTGAGGTGGAATAAGTCCCCCATCTAACCAGCATACCCCAGAGGTACAGGGCTGACCTCAGAATCGGCCCTGCACGTCTAGGGTGATGGCATGCACCACCCTAAATCCGCCTTCCACATACCCCCTCCTGCCCTGTCTAAGGCTCCCTGTACAATGCTGCTGTTCAGACAGGGAGGCTTGCAGAGGGATGGCAAGGGGGATGAATAGCAGTGATGTATGTCCAGGCAGCGTGTACATCCCCGCTATTCGTGGTTCGGAATAGACCCCAAAGTCTCCAACGACTTGTTCCTGGCTAAATCCAAGGGCCTTTACTCAATCCTCATCCTTCTTGATCTTTCTGCTGCCTTTGACATTGTTGATCACCACCTTCAGCGGAGTTACTCACCTATAGCAGGTGTTCTCCGGGATCAGCAGGAATCAGTCCTTACATATATGTGACATCACCGACTGAGCCTGCACGGGAATTCTTCCCAGCTTCCAAAGGAAGTTTCTGGAAGGTTCTCCATGCATGCATGCCGGTCTTCCTGCCCAAAGGAGCCCGCTTACCTCAGAATGATGATACAGTTTAATCAAGCCAAAAAAGAAAACAAGTCCATGGGGAGGAAGGAGGGTAGTGAGGACCAATTCCTGCTGATCCTGGAGAACACTTGCTACAGGTGAATAACCTCAGGGATCAAGTAGGAAGTCAATCCTCACATATGGGACTCCCTAGCTACAGGCTACTGAAAAAAACCTGTAAAAGGCTCAACATGGCACCCAGAAAAAACGAACAGAGAATAAGCAGCATGAGCAATCGCTGAAAGGTTCCAAAAGTCAGAGTTCAACAGGGACATGATATCGACGCTACGGTAGCCTGGACGGATAGAAGGGCCGGTGGGAAGGAGTTGCTTTATTTCCCAAAAAGATGCCAGAGTACAGCCTAGCTAAAGTTGCTGTCATGCCAGGAATCTCCATCCAGATTGTAATGGGCTGTGAAGATGTGGACTGAAGCCACATAGCAGCCCTACAGATTTTTTTGTGGAGATGGAACACAAGTTGGCCACCGAAGCGGCCATAGCACGGACATTGCGAGCCATGACATTTTCCAACGTAAACCCAGCCTGAGCGTAAGCAAAGGAGATGCAGTCCACAACAACTACAACAGTCCCCTTTTTTCCTTTAGAGATCCTCTGTGTTTGTCCCATGCTTTTTTGAATTCAGATACTGTCCTCATCTCTACCACCTCCATTGGGAGACTATTCCACAGATCCACCACTCTTTCCGTAAAGAAATATTTCCGCATATCACTCCTGAATCTATCCTCCTTCATCCTCATCCCATGTCCCCTCATAGCAGAACTTGCTTTCAAATGAAACAGGCTCTCCCCCTGTACATTTATGCCACGGAGGTATTTAAACATCTCAATCATATCACCTCTATCCTGCCTTTCCTCTAAGGTGTACATATTAAGATCCATAAGTCTGTCCTCATATGCTTTATAATGAAGACCACTAACCATTTTAGTAGCCACCCTCTGTACTGACTCCATCCTGCTTATATCCTTTTGAAGGTGTGGTCTCCAGAATTGCACACTATACTCCAAATGAAGTCGCACCAAAGACTTATACAGAGGCACTATCACCTTCTTTTTTCTGCTAGCCATTCCTCTCCGTATACACCCAAGCATCCTTCTAGCTTTTGCCATCGCCTTTTCTACCTGTTTAGCCACTTTAAGATCATCAGACACAACCATGCCTAGGTCCCGCTCTTCTTTAGAGGACAAAAGTACTTCACGCCCTATACTATATTGCTCCCTTGGATTGCTGCAGCCCAAAAGCATGACCTTACATTTTTTAACATTAAATCCCAGCTGCCAAATTCTAGACCATTCTTCAAGCTTAGCTAGATCCCTCCTCATGTTATCTACACCTTCCTGGGTGTCTACTCTGTTGCAGATTTTGGTATCATCCGCAAAGAGGAAAACCTTACCCAACAGCCCTTCCACTATATCACTAACAAAGATGTTAAAAGGAATCGGACCAAGGACAGATCCCTGAGGCACACCACTGGTAACACCCTTCTCCTCAGAGTGAGCTCCATTTAGCTATACTCTTTGTCGCCTCCCACACAACCAATTTCTAGCCCAAGCAGTAACTTTAGGGTCCATCCCTAGGGTGCTCAGTTTGTTGATAAGTCGCCTGTGAGAAACGGTGTCAAAGGCTTTACTGAAATCTAAATACACCACATCTAGGGCTCTCTCTCGGTCCAACTCCCTGGTCACCTCAAAGAAATCAATCAGATTTGTCTAACAAGACCTGCCTTTGGTGAATCCATGCTGCCTCGTATCCTGTAATCCGCTGGACTCCAGAAACCTCACTATTTTCAACTACATACTTACTTCCGCTTTTGTGTAAAGGCACCACATGAGCCTCTCTCCAGTCCTTTGGCACCACTCCCGACTCCAACGAGGCATTGAAAAGGTCAGTCACTGGAGCTGCTAGAACATCCCCAAGTTCCCTCAGTATTCTAGGGTGTATCCCATCCGGTCTTATCACTTTGTCTACTTTAAGTGAGCTAGTTTCTCACGAACACAGTCTTCTGAAAATTGTTCAAGATGTCCCTCGCTTCTGTTCCTGTTTGTGGGTGTTTTCTGAGGTCCTGTTCCTGGTTCTTCATCTGTGAACACAGAACAGAAATATTTGTTAAGCAATTCCGCTTTATCCTCATCAGCTTCTATATATTCCTCCCCTTCACCCTTGAGTCTGAAAATACCACTTTTGCCCTTCCTCTTCTCACTAACATATCTGAAAAATGTTTTATCCCCCATTTTACTGCATTGGCTATTTCCTCCTCTTTTTGAATCTTTGCTTTCCTGACTACTTTGCTAACTTCTCTAAGTTTTTCCAAATATAGATGCCTGTCTTCCTCTCTCTGTGATCTCTTGTATTTCATGAAGGCCTCTCTCTTTCTTCACCTTTTCAGCTACTTCTTTTGAAAGCCATAGCAGTCTCCTTTTCCTTTTACCTTTATTTGCCATTTTAACAAAAAGGTTAGTTGCCCTTAAAATATCCCCTTTCAGTTTTGCCCACTGTTTTTCTACATCCCCCAGCTGTTCCCATCCCGCTAACGACTCCCTGGGGTATTGGCCCTCACCTTTGAATGGATTCTAACAGCCCTAGTCCTAATACTGAACCACTCGATGCAAAATGATCTCCCACTATAACATCAGAAACACATTCACCATTGGTAAGCACCAAGTCCAGTATGGCCCCTTCACCGAACTTATTTGTCCCCCTAAACGTTCCTCCCCCCTTCTCCTTTCTTTATGCCTGTGGATAACTCTCTTCTACTTCCTGTTTCCTCAGCCCACAACCTTGGGGTCATCTTTGACTCCTCCCTTTCCTTCTCACATATCCAAAAGATAGCTAAAACCTGTTGTTTCTTTCTCTATAACATTAACAAAATTTGCCCCTTCCTTTCTGAACACACTACTAAAACACTCATCCACTAATTACTTCCCATCTCATTTATTGCAACCTCCTTCTTGCTGGTCGCCCTTTTAACCACCTCTCTCCCTTTCAATCTGTTCAGAACTCTCCTTTGCAAATAATCTTTCGCTAGCCTCGATATACTCATATAACCCCTCTTCTCTAATCACTTCACTGGCTTCTTTTCCATTTCCGTATCCAATTCAAGCTTCTTCTTCTGACATATAAGTGCATTCAATCTTCTGCTCCTCACTACCTTTCCTCTCTCCCTAATCCCCTCCTCATGAACTCTGCTCTTCTACTGGCTTGCTTCTCTGTTTGCCTTTTTCTTCCACTGCCAACTCCAGACTTTGGTCCTTTCATCTTGCTGCTCCTTATGCCTGAACAGGCTTCCTGAGTCTGTGCATCATGCTTCATCTCTGCCCCTTTTCATTCTGAAGGCTCACCTTTTTGAAGCAGCTTTTGGATCCTGATCCTTATTCCTTATGTCTCCTCACTGTTCGTTTTCCCCTTATTCTTATCTTTTGTCTTGTCTGTCTTAATTAGACTTTAAGCTCTAATGAGCAGAGACAGTCTTTATAAAGCGCTGTATTTTATTTTATTTTTTATTTAGCTGCATTTATATCCCGCTTTTCACCGGGTCAAAGCGGTTGGGGGATACATTTAACACGAGGGGATATGAGACACATACACTAATACTTACAGGGAACATGGGCAATGGAGGATTAAGTGGCTTGCCCAAGACCACAAGGAGCACCTGCGGGACTAGAAACCCAAGTCCTTCCGGCCCAAGGTTGCTGTCCTCTAGTGGGATTTGAACCACCGACCTTCCGGCCTGTAGTACCTTGCCCCAACCACTAGGCCACTCCTCCCTGTATATGTCTTGTAGCGTTTTATAAATGTTTAATAGTAGTAGCAGTAAGTCGTAAAGAAGCCTAGCTGCCAATTAAGGCCTTAAGGGGTTTTTTTGGAGCTGCTTTATTGAAAACAGCAGAGCATCAAGTACTGCCAATTGAAATTAATAGGGAAAAATGAAATCAGATAAAAATTCAGATAAAAATAGGGCAAGCATGTAAGGTCCACAAGAGGAAAGAGGGGCCTGGACCCAACTTACCAACTTCCCTCAGGGGCTCCCTGGGGTCCTTCTGCTCATAATCAGGCCCACCATGCTCTAAAAAGCTGTGGATAATAGCAATGGACACAGGATGGCAATCAGCTCGAGGAGACATGGCCATACCCGTGCTCCGAGCAATATTGGACTTTATCAAACTCACTCACAATGACTACTGCACGAGTGAGTGAGTGAGTGAGTGTGTGTGTTGTCCCTCTTAGTGATACACCAGAGGATTGCCAACTGTTAACATCAATGAAAGTTGCTCGTCTGCTTCCACCTGCTCACAAGGGAGCATAACCCAATCCACTGGACTAGTCTAACAGAATGATAAGGAAAAGTCATTTAAGAAGATGTTTGATAAGCTGTCAATAAACAAAGGTGAAACAGTCAATAATGACAGCTCTTTGGGTCCTCCACAACTCAAAATAGAACAGCATTTGTTGTATCGAGTGGTCAAAGATAAAAAAAAGTGACTGCCATTAGTCAGCAACTGGTTCCATGAATGCCCCCACAACCTACAATATCATTGGGTTGTGCTTCTTTTCTCTGCCCTTTGTTCTTATGACCCCTTCCTTTGCCTCTGCTCTTGGGAAGAAGGCGGCTGGGTTTCTGGCCACATTGTAGCAACCATACAGAATATAACAGCAAAAAAGGAACATTTGCTCATCTAGTTTACTCAATTTCACCCTTGGCACTACACTATAGACCCCAGGCAATCTCTGGCATTCTGTTTACTTTATTTGCATGTGCTTTTTTGAATTCTGTTATTTTTGTCTCCACTATCTCTCCTGGGAGTTCATTCATGCACCCGACACTTTTTTCTGAAAAAGTATTTTCTAATGTTCCTTCTGAATTTTGAAAATAAAGTAAGTCAATTTTGTGTTTAAAATCTTTTAAGGACAACTTATGATAACATACCTGTGCTCAGCTGGAACAGGTGGTGGCCATACAGCAGGATCTCTAAACGGTTCATCTTGATAAGATGCTGGGAAGTCCACCGGTTTGTCTATCTTAAAACTCTCCAAAGTATTTACAATACTCTTGACTTGATCATATTCGTCTAGTAGTTCCTGTCGGACCTTCAATACAAACAAATCAAGAGTAATATCCCATGAAGGATTTAATAAGGTTGAGTTGCACTCTCTCTTAATAATAAAACTACTCTGAAATATAAATTCTATGGCTTACTACTATAAACTGGATTAGTCTGAAAATACAAGACTATTGCTATGTAGAGGGTCATTTTATAACAGGTCACCTAGGTAGGGAGGCCAAGTAAGCTTTCAAAATAGGCTTGCAATTGGCGCTTGTGTGTCCATATAAAATGCCAGCACAAAGAAATAACAGAAATTGCAGCTAAAAGTCAGCCATGTACATTTACATCAGCTTGGAAGAAGAACTGGATATATGTGGTTAAAAAGCATAATTTGTAGTTTATAACCTATGTATGTGCATGCTTTGTGACTCTACCTGCATTCCTCCAAAACTCTTTTCCAAAACGCATACACCTGGGTATCTTTCTTTATCTTTATTAAGGATTTAATATACCACTCTCTTACCATAGGCAACAAAGTGGTTTACAAACAAAATATGAGATTGCTGGGAAAAAGAAAGGAATGCCAAATATAACAGACAGAAAAGGAAGAGCAGAAGCAGACAAGAGAGTATTTTATTTATTTATTTATCTGCATTTATATCCCACTTTTCACCGGGTCAAAGCGGTTGGGGGATACATTTAACACGAGGGGATATGAGACACATACACTAATACTTACAGGGAACATAGAAACATAGAAACATAGAAATATGACGACAGAAAAAGACCACATGGCCTATCTAGTCTGTCCTTCCATAACAACTACAACAGTCCACTTTTTGCCTTTAGAGATCCTCTGTGTTGGTCCCATGCTTTCTTGAATTCAGTTACTGTCCTCATCTCTACCACCTCCACTGGGAGACTATTCCACGGATCCACTACTCTTTCCGCAAAGAAATATTTCCGCATATCACTCCTGAATCTATCTCCCTTCACCCTCACCCATGTCCCCTCGTAGCAGAACTTGCTTTCAATTGAAAGAGGCTCTCTCCCTGAACATTTATGCCACGGAGGTATTTAAACATCTCAATCATATCACCTCTATCCCGCCTTTCCTCTAAGGTGTACATATTAAGATCCTTAAGTCTGTCCTCATATGCTTTATAATGAAGCCCATTAATCATTTTGGTAGCAACCCTCTGCACCGACTCCATCCTGTTCACATCCTTTGAAGGTGCGGTCTCCAGAATTGCACACCATACTCCAAATGAGGTCGCACCAAAGACTTATACAGAGGCATTATCACCTCCTTTTTTCTGCTAGCCATTCCTCTCCGTATGCACCCAAGCATCCTTCTAGCTTTTGCTGTCGCCTTTTCCACCTGTTTAGCTACTTTAAGATCATCAGACACAACCACGCCTAGGTCCCGCTCTTCTTTAGTGGACAAAAGTACTTCACCTCCTATACTGTATTGCTCCCTTGGATTGCTGCAGCCCCAAATGCATGACCTTACATTTTTTAACATTAAATCCCAGCTGCCAAATTCTAGACCATTCTTCAAGCTTAGCTAGATCCCTCCTCATGTTATCTACCCCTTCCTGGGTCTACTCTATTGCAGATTTTGGTATCATCCGCAAAGAGGCAACCTTACCCGACAGCCCTTCCGCTATATCACTAACAAAGATGTTAAAAAGAATTGGACCAAGGACAGATCCCTGGGCACACCACTGGTAACATCCTTCTCCTCAGAGTGAGCTCCATTTACTTGTACTCTTTGTCGCCTCCCACCCAACCAATTTCTAACCCAAGCAGTAACTTTAGGGTCCATCCCTAGGGTGCTCAGTTTGTTTATAAGTCGCCTGTGAGGAACAGTGTCAAAGGCTTTATGGAAATCTAAATACACCACATCTAGAGCTCTCCCTCGGTCCAACTCCCTGGTCACCCAGTCAAAAAAATCAATCAGATTTGTCTGACAAGACCTGCCTCTGGTGAATCCATGCTGCCTCGGATCCTGTAATCCGCTGGACTCCAGAAACCTCACTATTTTCTCTTTCAGCAGCGTTTCCAATAATTTACTCACCACCGAAGTTAAACTAACCGGCCTGTAGTTTTCAACCACATCCTTACTTCCGCTTTTGTGTAAAGGCACCACATGAGCCTCTCTCCAGTCCTTTGGCACCACTCCTGACTCCAACGAGGCATTGAAAAGGTCAGTCAGTGGAGCTGCTAGAACGTCCCCAAGTTCCCTCAGTATTCTAGGGTGTATCCCATCCGGTCCCATCGCTTTGTCTACTTTAAGTTGAGCTAGTTTCTCACGAACACAGTCTTCTGAAAATAGTTCAAGATGTCCCTCGCTTCTGTTCTTATTTGTGGGTGTTTTCTGAGGTCCTGCTCCTGGTTCTTCATCTGTGAACCACAGAACAAAAATATTTGTTAAGCAATTCCGCTTTATCCTTATCAGCTTCTACATATTCCCCCCCTGCACCCTTGAGTCTGACAATACCACTTTTGCTCTTCCTCTTCTCACTAATATATCTGAAAAATGTCATGGGCAAAGGAGGGTTAAGTGGCTTGCCCAAGACCACAAGGAGCACCTGTGGGACTAGAAACCCCAGTCCTTCCGGCCCAAGGTTGCTGTCCTCTAGTGGGATTTGAACCACCGACCTTCCGGCCTGTAGTACCTTGCCCCAACCACTAGGCCACTCCTCCTTCCAGTATGGAGAAACAGAAGGGAGGAGAAGCGGAAAGTATCAACGAGGGGGCAGGGAAAGGGGAGAAGAGGGAGGAGGGAGGTCATAGGCATTGCAAAATAGGTGAGTTTTGAGCCTTGTTTTAAATGTTTTGTGGGAGGGTTCCAGACGGAGGGCGAGGGGGAGCGAGTTCCAGAGTCAGGGACCCAGAAAGAAAAAGGCAGAGGAGCGTGTTGATTCAAGATGGGCCTGGGATGGGGAGGGGAGTGATAAGCGGTTAGCATGAATGGACCTGAGGAGACGATGTGGAGTGTGGAGGTGAATCAGGACTGAGAGATAAAGTTGGGAACCGGTGTAAATGGACTTACGAACGAAGATAAGTATTTTGTATTGAATTCTGTATGGGACCGGTAGCCAGTGGAGATGAATCAAAATGGGGTCAAAGCGTGAGGCGTTGGTCAGGATACAGGCGGCCACGTGATGAACAAGCTGTAATCTCCGTAATTGAGATTGAGGAAGGCCGGCAAGGGAGGCGTTGCAATAATCTAGACGAGACACTACTAAAGACAAGAGGAGGGTGGTCATGGAGGGGGCTGAAAGGAAGGGACGGACTGCACGAAGCTGTCTCAAAGTGTAAAAAGAACGTTTCACCACCGAGGAGATGTGCTCTTTAAAGGACAGAGAAGAATCCACGGTAACCCCAAGATAGCGCAGAGACGGAACAACTGGGATGGGAGCAGAGAAGAGGAGGGAACAAGAGGGGGAACTGGGTTTCCAGAAGTAAACCAGATGGCGGAGGTTTTGGAAAGGTTGATATGCAGAAAATTGGAGACTAGCCAGGATGCAACAGAAGCTAAATAAGAGTTAACAGGAGTAATATCAGGGGTGGTTGTGTCCGTGTGATAAAGAAGGAAAATATCATTGGCGTAGAAGTAAGCTGAAACACTGTGCTGCTGAATTAGGAGTGCAAGAGGTGCCAGGAAAATGTTAAATAAGAGAGGGACAAGGACAGAGCCTTGAGGGACCCCGTAGAGAAGGGGTGGGGGAGTAGAAGGGGAAGAGGAGGATCCAGAGAGGACAGAGAAGGATCTAGTAGAGAGAAAGGAACGGAACCACTGCAGGACAGAACTAGAAAGCCCAGTATCGTAAAGATGTGCAAGTACATACCTACTTGTCATTGTGTTTATTTGTATGCACTGGATAATTTTATACGAGACATTCTGTGTGTGAAAAATCCTTTCTAAAATTACCTCGGATACGTGCATGAAAAGTTTAGTATATTTACAAAAGCGAAGAAATATGGAGTAGCCATCTTGTTACAGAAGCAGAATGCAAAGTAGGGAAGACAGGATTCAAATCCCACTTCTCCCATTGACACTCCTTGCAACCTTGGACAAATAACTTCACCCTCCATTGTTTCAGATAGAATAGATTGTGAGCCCACTTGGGCAGAAAAATAACTTGTGCACTTGAGTGTAACTGGCCTTCAGCTGAGGTCTGGAAAAAGGCAAGTAATACTTTTAAAATCCAAATCCCACTATAGTGTAAACAATCAAAAACTGTGTTACAGTTTCTCGACTCATGCTATATATACAAGGATAGCATAATGTTCTTTTGGCTAGGGGATGAAAGCAAGCAAGCAAACATATCAAGCTCCATCTTTAACATCATCCTTTTATACTTAACGTCATTGATCCTTGTATGTTTTACAAAGAGAATGCAGCAAGAAAGAATGTTCAAGAGTGACTTACACATGTGGGTGGTAATTTTATAGTTAGGCACCTAGTTTTAGGCATCTATAATGAGCCAATACTGAGACTATTTTACAAAGAAAAGTGGGCATCTACTTTCATTTCTAAAATAAGTGAGGAGGTGGTGCAAAAATCTAGGCACCTGCATTTACAACAAACCTAGAGCAGATGTAAATGCAGGTGTGCCTAGATTTTGCTAGTACATGCTTAAATCATAGTATTTTATAACCTACAGTAGGTGCATACCTTTAGGCTCTGCCTATGCTCCATCCCCCTGCACGTCCACACTAAAAGTACACACAGTTGCACTTAGGCGCATGCTTACTGAACAGTACCCGCCTAAAGTGTGCACCCAAATCCTTTAAAATCGGGAGTTAGACACCTAAATGGTTCATATCTTTAGGCAGTTCCCTTACAGAATCAATCCCTTAGTGGCTGCTGCTGCTAAATGCATAAGTCCCCTATTCATGAACTTTCAGCAGCTCTATATGAATAGTGCTGCCAAAAAGTCCACCTAAATACTCCAGCACTATCTGAATAATGCTAGGGTGGAGCAAGCGTAGTTACTCACCTGTAAAGTGTAGTTACTCACCTGTAACAGGTGATCTCCGGGAACAGCAGGAATTTAGTCCTCACATATGGGTATCATCGGTACCGACAGAGCCTGGAGGGAATGCTCCCCAGCGTCCAATAAGAACGCTTTTGGGAGCATCCCTCAGCACATGCGCGCTGCCTTCCCGCCTTTCCAACTGTCCCTCTTCAGTTAAGTTTGAAGCTGAGTGAAAGGATAGAGGGAGAGAGGAAAGAGACAAAGAGAGGGAGAGAGAGAGACAACTCCTAGGGGAGGTGGGTGGGTTGTGAGGACTAAATTCCTGCTGTTCCCGGAGATCACCTGTTACAGGTGAGTAACTACGCTATCTCCAGGAACAAGCAGGAATGTAGTCCTCACATATGGGGACTCCCTAGCTGAAGATGCCAGGGAGATAGCCCCAGGAAGGTGCCACCCATGGATCTCTGGCATCCCACCAGGGTTGGTGGGTAGGAGTTGGTTTATGTTTGAAAAAGGGTTTGAAGAACAGCTTGGCCAAAGAAGGCATCCCGACGGGAGGCTTTATCTAGGCAGTAGTGGGCTGTGAAGGTGTGTACCAAAGCCCAAGTGGCTACTCAACAAATGTCATCGATAGACACAGAGTGGAGATTAGCCATAGAAGCTGCCATGGCCCTGACATTATGAGCTGTGACATGGTCCTGAAGAGGAAGACCCTTACTCTCATAAGTAAAGGATATGCATTGGGCAATCCATTTAGATAAAGTTCTTTTGGAGACTGGAAGTCCCAAATGACTAGGGTCAAAAGCTTTAAAAAGTTGTGAAGACTTTCTATGTTGCTGTGTTCTTTGTATGTAAAAGGCTAAGGCCCTTTTGCAATCCAAAGTATGAAGGTTCCTTTCTGCATTAGAGGCGTGAGGCCTGGGAAAAAATACAGGAAGGTAAATTGATTGATTTAAATGAAAAGGCGAAAGCACCTTTGGCATAAAATGAGGGTGAGTTCGAAGAACAACCTTATCATGATGAAACCTAATATAAGGAGGATCAGCCACTAAAGCTTGCAATTCACTGATGCGACGGGCGGAGGTGATTGCAATTAGGAAGATGACCTTCCAGGTCAAGAACTTGAGGGCTGCAGTGGCTAAAGGCTCAAAAGGCGGCTTCATGAGCTGCCCGAGAACTAGATTTAGCTCCCATGCTACCGGTGGTGGCTTGATGGGAGGTTTGGTTAATAGAAGGCCTCTCATAAATCTTGATAGGAGTGGATGAGAGGAAATTGGTTGTCCATCCAGAGGCTTATAAGAAGCTGCAATTGCACTAAGATGGACTCTTACCAAATTGGTCTTTAACCCAGAATTTGATAAGTGAAGAAGATACTCTAGTATCGATTCTAAGGGTACGATCAGGGGGTTTAATCCCCTCCTGGAGCACCATATAGTAAAACGTTTCCACTTGAAGGCATAAGATCTTTTTGTGGAAAGTTTCCTAGAAGCTCGAAGGATATCTTTTACCTGCTGAGACAGGTTGAGATCCTGGAGGTCTAAGCCTTCAGCAACTAGGCTGTGAGGTGCAGGGACAGGGGATTTGGGTGCCATAGCATCCTGTTCTCCTGAGAAAGGAGATCTGGAGCGTGCCCTAACTCCAGAGGTGCCGCTTGAGAGAGATGAAGAAGCAGAGAATACCACGCCTGGCGTGGCCATTGTGGTGCGATGAGAATCATACGACCCCTGTCTCTCTGAAGCTTGAAGAGTGTTTTGGGAATGAGGGGAATGGGTGGGAAAGCATAAAGGAAGTCCTGACCCCAGTAAAGGAGGAAGGCATCCCTTGCCTGACAGTGGTGTGCCGGTATCCTAGAACAGAACCGGGGAAGTGTGGAATTCAGTGGACTTGCAAAGAGGTCTATGTCTGGAGTACCCCAGAGATGAAATATCTTTGCCACCTGGTCTAGGTGGAGTGACCACTCGTGAGGTAGCAATACTCGACTGAGTTTGTCTGCCCAAAGGTTTTGAATGCCTGGAAGATATACCACTAGAAGGTGAATTTGGTGCTCTCTGGCAAGGGCCCATAGTCGTAAAGCTTCGCTGCATAATGACAGATAGCCGGTTCCACCCTGCTTGTTCACATAGAACATGGCTACCTGATTGTCCGTCTGGACCAGGACTATCTTGTAGCTGAGCTGGGCATGGAACACTCGAAGAGCTAAATAAATTGCTCTTAATTCCAGGAGGTTTATGTGTAAACCTACCTCCTGTGGAGTCCAGGTGCCCTGGGTAGAGAGATGATCCAGGTGTGCTCCCCAACCCACCTGTGAGGCATCTGTTGTTAGGGTGGCCTGAAAGAGGGGTTGATGGAAAGAAGACCACACTGTCAGATTTTCTATTGATAGCCACCATTGGAGGGACAAAATTAGTCTTTGAGAGACTATTATTTTGTCCGACAAATTGCCCGTGGCCTGTGTCTCCTGTGTGGAGAGGGTCCACTGAGCTGCTCGCATGTGGAGGCGAGCATATGGGACTACATGAACTGTGGATGCCATGTGTCCCAGTAACTGCAGTAGTTCCTGAGCCGCAAGGGAGTATTTTCCTGCTGTTTGGGAAGCTAGCTGCATAATGCGAAGACAGTGGGCTTGTGGAAGGAAAGCCCTTGCTTGCCTGGTATCCAGACAGGCTTCTATGAATTCTAGGCATTGGGAAGGAACTAGTTGAGACTTTGGGAAGTTGATTTCCAATCCCAAGTATTGGAGGATTCGCATTGTATGAGACAGTGCAGTGCTGGCCTCTGCAACTGTGGAGGCTCGAATGAGCCAGTTGTTTAAGTAGGGAAAGACAAAAATCCCCAGGGTCCGTAGAAATGCTGCTACTACTGCCATGCATTTCGTTAACACCCTTGGTGCTGAAGCCAGACCAAAAGGAAGAACCCTGTACTGGAAATGTCTTCCCCTGAAAAGGAAACGTAAGAATTTCCTGTGAGATGGATGAGAATGTGTGTGTATGCATCCTTTAAGTCTAGAGAGCAAAGCCAGTCCTGGCCTTGAAGGTATGGCAGAAGAGTTCCTATAAAAATCATTTTAAATTTCTCTCGAAACAGATATTTCTTCAGTTCTCTGAGGTCTAGAATGGGTCTGTGTCCCCCTGTTTTCTTTGGGATAAGAAAATAGGTGGAGTAGAACCCTGTTCCCTGTTGAAAAATGGGTACTACTTCTATTGCCCCTTGGGCAAGAAGTGTGGAGACCTCGTAATCTAGCAGACTGTCTGCAGAGGTTTGTGAATTGAACTGCTTTAGAATTGTAGGAGGGGGTATGCTGTGAAAATGAAGTTTGTACCCCTCTCCTACAATGGACAAAGTCCAATCTTCTGCTGTTATTTGGTGCCATCTGTTGATAAAGTGGCATAACCTGCCTGGAGTATTGGGGGGTTGGGGACCCCTCAGAGGCAGGAAGGTGAAGCTCTCTGGGAAGGAGTCAAAGCCCTTGAGGGGGCTGAACCTGGAGAGCTGGTTGGGCTCTCGGTCCTTTTGGTTTCTTTTGCTGTCTAGATTGTCCCTTTTGGGCAACCTGACCTGAAGTCTGCTGGGTATAGGAAGGATAAAACTTCCTCTTTTTGCTAAAAGAGGGTTTTTTATAAGGCTTCCTTTTGGCTGGAGTGGCTGTAGACTTTGACAATCTATCCTAAGGTAGAATTGTCAGCATCTAACTCGTTAGCCTTTTCCTGCCAGTTCTTGCCGAAGAGATTCTCCCCCGTGCAAGGAATGTTGCCTAATTTGTCCTGTACCCAAGTCTCCAAGTCTGATGCCTGTAGCCAGGCAATCCGTCGTGCACCAATGGCAATAGCAGAAGTTCTGCTGATGCATTCAAAGCAGTCAAAAGCTGCATGATTGACAAACTTGGAGACATTTTGAGCATGCTTAACTAGAGCAAAAAAATCTTGTCTCTTATCATCTGGGAGAAAAGGGCTCATAAGTTCCAAGTCTCCTGTGACTTCCTTAAGGAACATTCCCATATATAGGATGTATGAACTGATTCTAGCTGAAAGCATGGAAGCTTGAAAGGTTCTGCGTCCAAAAGCATCCAGAGCCCTGCATTCATGACCTGGAGGATTGGATGCATGTCTTTTTGTACTTTTCATCCTATGCATGGCTGATTCCACTAACATTGAATGGTGTGGCAGCTGGGTTTTCTGAAAACCAGGACATGGTGGAACTTGATACATAGTATCAAGCCTCCTAGAGTGAGGAGAAGTGGTCAGAGGTGTCTCCCACATTCTGAGCATCAAGCTATGCAGAATTTCATGGATAGGCAGAGTAGCGGCCTCCTTGGGAGCTTTAGGATATTGGAGGATTTCCAATTCCCTTGCTCTGGGTTCTTCAGGAGCTACTGTGATTGAAAGACCTTTGGCCATATCACGGACGAAATCCTGAAAAGACATGTCCTCTGGAGGTGACATTCTGCGTTGGGGAGAAGAGGGATCTTCTAGAAGAAACCCTCCAGTGACAGCAGAATTGTCAGAGCCTTCAGAATCGGAGGAATCAAAGTATTCCTGCTCCGATGCTCTTGCAAAGCACGATCCCGGTACCGATCGAAGTCGGTACCGCGGTGAGCCCGTACCGCTTTGTCCCCTCCAGCCAGAGATGGCATAGGAAGAGTTCCCACTGGGGCCAGCACCGTCGGTACCGGCATCACCAGTGTCGGTACCAGCGTCAGTGTTGATGTCGGCACCGGTGCTTTTGGGATCACCGGTACCGCAGCCGAGAGAAGAGCTGCTATACTGCGCTCGATAGCGAGGAACCTCTGGTCTATCAACGCTGCCGATACCTGGGTGTCGGTACCGGTAAGAACGGCCGGAACCCCTGAGCATGGCACAGGTAGTTCTTGCGAGGTTGAGGCCTCGAGAACATCCTGAAGCACCATCGATGCTTTGGAAGCCGAAGCCTCCCGCTGGGGCTGTTTTGCCGGTGCGGTTCCCTCAAGGGCAATGCCAACGGCCTCTCGATGCTTAGCAGGAGTTCAGGCTCTTATGTTTAGTTACCTGAGATCCATGGGAGGAAGAAGAGGCCCGCGACGATGTCGATGCAATGGATCTGGTATCCGAAGAAAAAAGGGTACCGAGCTTTGCGGCCCAGTTCTGTCTTCCCCTTTTGGTCATCCACATTCAGTTGGAGAATGATCAGGTCTTAAACATTTTAGACACCAATCATGGGTGTCAGTGATGGAAATGGTACCGCCACACTTAGTACATTTTTTAAAGCCACTAGTTGGCTTTTCCATGATTTAGGAAAATGGGGCCTAGCGCCCAAAATGGTGCCTAGCACCAAAAAGGAAAGTTTCTGAAAGAAACACTGAAAGTTTTTGGGGTTTTTTTAAAGAAGAAAAGAAAAGAACTGGCGGTACTGGTAGGCGTCGTGCGGTATGCAAACTCGACCACAGAAAGATGTAATTTTCTGCGGTGACAGGGAACAGGTCTTGTTGGCTCCACGGAAAACGAAGAACTGAAGAGGGACAGTTGGAAAGGCAGGAAGGCAGCGCGCATGTGCTGAGGGATGCTCCCAAAAGCGTTCTTATTGGATGCTGGGGAGCGTTCCCGTGCAGGCTCCGTCAGTACCGACGATACCCATATGTGAGGACTACATTCCTGCTTGTTCCTGGAGATAGAAAATTTTTAAAACAAATGAAAAAAAGATATCAGGGCCTGTGTCGGAGTGATGGAATCGGCGTCAATGGAAAGGCAGAGCATAGCATTACACCAAAAAAGAAATGTTTTTCAGCAGTGACAGGAAATGAACAATTGCTGGTTCTCCATAAAACGAAGAACTGAGGAGTTGGGAAGGTGGGAAGGCAGATGCGCAGGTGCAGTGGACTGCTCCCAAAGGCTTTTCTATTGGATGCTGGGGAGCGTTCCTGCGCGGGCTCCATCGGTACCAACATCATCCATATGTGAAGACTGCATTCTTGCTTGTTCCTGGAGATTGTCTCTTACATCTAAATATATATAGCACAGTGATTATTAGTAGTAGTAGTAGTAGAGGAGGAGGGGGAGGGGGAGGCTGTGCTGGAGCCATGGTCTCTGAAAGAATAAGTAATATGCCAGAGCTGCCTAGATAAGGTGAGGAAGGAGGGGTGTAATTCTAAATACCTTACACCCAGGCGCAGAAGTTCCTCCTAGTACTGCTTTTGCCTTCTAGATGCTGTCTCCTTTTTCTTTTGTACAATGCCAAAATCATGCAAAGAAATAAAATTGCACTCTGTGCATCTTTTGCAGAAGGGTATCCCTGACTGTACTGACTACACTACTTTTGCTTACCAATGAAAGGGTCAAAGATTTATCACTACAGGTAAGAGTTAACCAGTTTATTAAAAATGTGCAAGTCTAATTCTTGACAGAAAAGGTATCTAATATTAGCTCTGCAGGAAGAAAAAGTACAAACTGGTAGACAACATTATGTGTCATTAACTTTTTGTATTAATAGTCATGTTTCTTCAAATCTGAGACCAGTCCAGAATAAGGAAAAGCATGGTTACTCACCTGTAACAGGTATTTTCCTGGAACAGCAGAACTCAGTCCTTACATATGGGTGACGTCGGCATCGATAGAGCCTGCGCAGTAACCTCTCCCCAGCTTTCAAAGAAAACCTTTGGGAGATCCACTATGCATGCGTGGCTGCCTTTCCACCCAAGAGTGCCATCTTGCCTCAGTATGATGACATAGCTCAAGATGGCAAAAAAGAAAAGCAACTCCATGGGGAGGAGGGAGGGTTGTGAGGACCGATTCCTGCTGTTCCCAGGGAACACCTGTTACAGATGAGTAATCACGCTTTCTCTGGGAACAAGCAGGAAGTCAGTCCTCGCATATGGGACTCCCTAGCTACAGGCTTCCAAAAAAACCTGTAAGCCATGGGCGACCCAAAAAGCGAACCGTGAGAAACAGTAAGAGTACAGTTCAGATGCAAGACCTCAGCAGCGACCCCAGCGTCAACCAAGGAAACCAGCTCTCCAGTAGCCTGGACACAAAGAAGGGCCGGAGGGGAGAACTTGCCTTAAACCTCAAACAAATGACAGAAAGCGCTGTCCCTCTGGGACTCCTCCTCCAGGTAGTAATGCACTGCGAATGTGTGAACTGAGGACCAGGTGGCAGCCCAGCAGGTCTCCATCAAAGGAACTGTGGAGGTTCGCCACAGAAACCACAATGGCCTGGACACTGTGCACCATGACATAATGCTCCAGCAAAAGACTGGCCTAACCATAGGTGAAGGCAATGCAGTCTGCCACTCAGGTGGACAGAATATGGTTAGAGACCGTTACACCCAGGCGATAAGGATCGTAAGAAATGAAGAGCTGTGAACAGTAGTGATGGGGCTTGGTCTGCTCTAAATAATAGACCAAGGCACACTTACAGTCAAGCTTATGGACAGCAGCCTCCGCCCTACTGGCATGAGGTAGTGGGAAAAAAAGTGGGAAGCACCACCTCCTGGTTGAGGTGGAACGAGGAGACCACCTTAAGGAGGAACTTAGGGTGTGTCCGGAGCACCACCCTGTTCCTGTGAAACGTGGTGTAGGGGGGGCATGAGTTACCAGAGTCTGAAGCTCACTGACTCTGAGTGGCATAAGTGCCATGAGAAAGACCATCTTCCAGGACACATACTTGAGGTAGCAGGAAGTCAGTGACTCAAAGGGTGGAGCGATGAGCTTTGAGAGTACCTCACTGAGATCCCACGCCGCTACCGGTGGTCAAGAGAGCAGGAGGCCCCTCTGGAAGAGAGAGAGAGGCTTCCCCTTGATGAGGTGATGGTGTGCCAATAGCGCAACAAGGTAAAGTCTGATGGAGTTAGACTTCAGACCAGCATTAGACAGGTGCAGCAGGTACTGCAGCATCAGCTGGACAGAACAGAAGGGGTTGGCACCCCTCTCTGCACACCAAACTGAGAATTGATGCCACTTGAAGGTGTACGCCCTCCGGGTGGAATCCTTGCGTGACACCAGCAGGAACTCTTCCACATTCCTAGGCAAGTCGAACTTGGCCAGGGCAGCCCTTTCAACGGCCAGGCCATCTGGGCCAGGGACCCCGGGTTGGGGTATAGGAGAGAGATATCCTTCTGCGAGAGCAGGTCCGGGGCGCTCCCCATGGAGACTGGGGGACGGTCGAGACAGGCTGAGGAGCATCAGAAACCATGGCTGCCAGGGCCACCAGGGGGCTATGAGGGATCAGGGTGGCTCGGTCAAGCTGGACCTTAAAGAGTGTCTTGGCAATGAACAGTATGGGAGGGTAGGCATAGAGGCAGCCTTTCATCCACGGAATGAGAAATGCATCAGCCGCCACTTGGGAAGGGTGCGGCACTCTGCAGCAGAAGCAAGCCAGCTGAGAATGGGCCGGGCTGGCAAAAAGATCTATCACAGGAAGGTCCCAGCAGCAAAACAGTCAACTGGCCACCAACGGGTCGAGCTGCCACTTGTGGAGCTGGAGAACCCGGCTCAGTCAGTCTGCCAGAACATTGTCCTGGCCGGGGAGGTACACAGCCCTGAGGAGCATCCCATTTTTGCTACTGAAAATGAAGAGATGAACCACTTCCCAGCACAGGAGGGATGACCCTGTACCCCCTGCTTGTTGATATAGAACACCACCACCTGGTTGTCTGTCTTAATCATAATGGATTGGTTCCGCAGGTGGTGCTGAAAAGCTCGGCAGGCCATTCCTGCCAGCAGGTTTCATAGATGTTGCCAATAGGCGAGGGGACTCAGTGAGGGGACAGGTGATGGTAATCCTGTCCTGCAGGTGTCCTGTCACCTCAGACCACTGGAAGCAGAATGCCCATTGGTTTGGATGCATGTGGAGATGGGCATCAGTCGTGGTGTGCACCATCGAGGCCATGTGCCCCAGGAGGCACAGCATGAGCTGGGCAGAGGTCAAGTTTCGGCCCTAAATCTCCCTTGTGAGGACCTCTAGTCGTTGGGCCCCGTCAAGGAGGAGGAAGGCTTTGCCTGGACCATGTTTAGCAATGCCCCTATGAACTCCAGGCTTTGGGTCAGTTGTAGGTGGGACGGGGTAGTTGATGTCAAGTCCCAGGTGCTTCAAAGTGAGAATGGTGCAGCCTGCCGCTTGCTGCACTTCAGCGGTTGTGCCGCCTCTAACCAGCCAGTCGTTCAGGTAGGGAAAGACGAACACCCCCTGCACACTCAGGTGGGCAGCGACCACCAGCAAGTACTTGGTGAACACCCTTGAGGCCGAAGCCAAACCGAAGAGCAGGACCTTGTATTGGTAGTGGCATTCTCTGCTGACAAACTAGAGATACTGCCAGTGGCGCAGATGGATGGGAATGTGTGTGCAAGCGTCTTTGACATCTAAGGAGCATAGCCAATCTCCCTGCTGGAGGTAAGGCAGCAATGTTCCAAAGGAAAGCATTAACTTCTCCTTCACCAGGAGCATGTTGAGATCTCGAAGATCCAGAATAGGACAAAAGCCGCCAGTCCTCTTGGGAACCAGGAAGCACTGGGAGTACAGCCCCTTGCCCTTGAGGTGTGGCAGGACTAGTTCCACCGCCTTGTCAGACAGAAGCTCAGTGAGCTCTCACAGCAGCAAGTCTCTGTGAAAGGGAGTCATCGGGAGTTCCGCTAGAAAAAACAGGGGCGTGTTTGACCGAAATGGAAGAGGTAGCCTTCACCCTCCTCCACCTCCTGGAAGGCCCAGGTATTGTGGTGATGCTGGACCACTGGCTAGCATAGAACACCAGAAGCTCCTTCTTCCCTCCCCCCCCCCCCCCCCGTGTGCTGCAGGGCTAGACCTCACGGAGAAGGAGAGGCTCTGCCCAAGGAGTCAAAAGCCCCCACCCAGGTTGCAGCTGGGGTGCCACCTGGGGCTTGGGGGCCTTAGGCTTACGTGGGCCTTGCCCCTGTCCTGTGGCCTGATGGCCCTGTTGGGGAGTGGGAAGGTCAAGTACTGGGGGTAGTTTCCGTAAGCCTTCCTCTTTTTTCAGGTAGAGGGGCTTTTCCCCCCAAAGTCTTCCATCGCAAAGGGTCAGCTGTTTTCTTGGAGAGCCTGGTCCTGGTCAGGGTACAAGGACTCCAGCTCGGCAGCCTTGTCCGTCATGCGCTTGCCAAAGAGATTCTCCCCACAGCAGGGGACATCGACCAACTTGTCCTGACCCATTGCTCCAAGTCAGAGGACTGTAGCCAGGCCTGGTGGTGGGAACTAATGCCCACCGCAGATACTCTGGCCACCGACTCAAAGTCATCATAGGCCACACAAGTGATGAATTTGGAGCACTCCTTGACTGTTGAGGTCAGGGTCTGGAACCGCTGAAGAGGTTCTTCTGCCAGTACAGCCGAGAACCCGGCGAGCTCCCTTGCCATGTCCCACAAGTACATGCCCATGTACTGCTGGTAGGCCTGGATCTGGCCAATGTGCATCGAACCCTGAAAGCACTTTCTGCCTAAATCATCCATCTCCCTGCCCAGGGAGGGGGAGGGGGGGAACAAGGAATGAGTCTTCTGGTTCTTGATTCTACACATGGCCGACTCCACCACTATGGAGTTATGAGGCAGCTGCGCCTTCTGGAACTCAGGGCTCTTGCGGACTCGATACATGGAATCGAGCCACCTGCTCACAACTCGCATAGAGGCCGGGGACTCCCACAGGTGGAAGAGAAACCATTTCAGGATGGGAAGAACAGGCACCGTTAGTGCTTCCTTCGAACGTGTCTCATACTGGAGTATCTTGAGGTCCTTCACAGTGAAGGCCAAGGCCGTCGCCATGTACCTGATCTCCAAGAAGGAGAGGTCCTCGGGAGGGGACCTGCATCGGTCCTCCAGAAGGGAGGGGTTCGACAGGAAATCCCAATGGAGGCAAGTATCAGAGGACTTGTCATTGGTCTTCCAGTCCAACTCACTCAGAGACAACCTCGAGAACTCTCCGGGCCTCAGGACTGCACCAGGTCACTGACATCGTGAGGCCCCCACAGCCCTTGCACTCTCACCTGGAGGCGCTAGTCAGAAAAGTCACTCCATCCTGAACGGGGCCGAGATGAGTGCCAGAAGTAGTCTCGTGGCTGATGGTGCTCGAGGACCGGTTCCCTAACCTCCACACTGAAGCACCAGAAGCTGTAGTTGTGCCGATCCGTGCAGGATATGGTGTGCCCATAGCAGTCGCTCTGCTTAAATCTTCTGCCTGAAGAGAAAGCAGGGAAGATGACATCTGCAAGATCTAACTCAAGTGTCCTGGAGCCAGGGAGGGCACGAGGTTTCCCACACACCGAAGGAAAAAATCCTGAAAGAAATAAAAAGACCTGAGAAAAATGCGGCACCGAGGCAGAAGCAGACCCTGGGAGGCGAGAAGGCACCAGTACGCGCACCACAGAAGGAAAATTAAGGAAAAGGAAAAAGAAAAAAAGAACAATCAACCTTTTCTAGGGTATAGATATAAGAATATAAGATATGCCATACTGTGTCAGACCAAGGTCCATCAAGCCCAGTATCCTGTTTCCAACAGTGGCCAATCTAGGTCATACGTACCTAGCAGTTTCCCCAAAAGACACAGGTTCCACAATGCTTGTACTGGGTCAAGCATTGATATCCTGGGTCCCTTCTTAATAATGGTTTATAGATCTTTCCTCCAGGAACTTGTCCAAACCTTTTTTTAAACCCAGCTACACTAACAGCCTTTACTACATCCTCCGGTAACAAATTCCAGAGTTTGATTACACGTTGAGTGAAAAAATACTTTCTCTTATTAGTCTTAAATAGTTTACCCTGTAGTTTCATATTGCATGTCCCCTAGTCTTTCTATATTCTGATAACATAAACAATCGATCTACGTTTACCCATTCCACTCCATTCATTAATTTATAGATTTCTATCATATCTCCGTTCAGCCATCTCTTTTCCAGGTTAAAGACCCCTAACCTTTTTAGCCTTTCTTCATAGGAGTATCCTTCCATCCCCTTTACCATTTTGGTGGCTCTTCTCTGAACCTTTTCTAATAACGCTATATCCTTTTTAAGATGCGGCGACCAGAACTGCACACAATATTCAAGGTGCGGTCTCACCATGGAACGATATAGAGACATTATAATATCCTTTGTTTTATTTTCCATTCCTTTCCTTATGATATCTAGCATTCTATTTGCTCTCTTGGGCGGAGGGTTTTAACATGTTATCCACAATGACGCCTAAATCTTTTTCCTGGGTGGTGGTTCCTAATGTGGAACCTTGCATCGTGTAACCATAGTTTGGGTTGTTCTTCCCTAGGTGCTTAACTTTTCACTTGTCCACATTAAATTTCATCTGCCATTTTGATGCCCACTCTTCTAATTTATCAAGATCCTCTTGCAATTTTCCACAATCCTCTTGGCTTTTAACAACTTTAAATAGTTGTGTGTCATCTGCAAATTTGATAACCTCACTCGTTATTCCCTTTTCCAGGTCATTTATGAATATGTCAAAAAGCAGTGGACCCAGCACAGATCCCTGGGGTACACCACTATTCACCTTCCTCCATTGGGAAAACTGACCATTTAGCCCTACCCTCTGCTTTCTATTTTTTATCCAGTACCTGATCCATAATAGTACACTGCCACCTATCCCATGACTCTTTAGTTTTGCCAAAGGTCTCTGATGAGGGACCTTGTCAAAGGCTTTCTGAAAGTCCAGATACACTATATCAACTGACTCACCTTTGTCCACCTGTTTATTCACACCTTCAAAAAAACATAACTGATTAGTAAGACAAGATATTCCTTGTCTAAAGCCATGTTGGCTGTCTCCCATTAGGCCATGACTATCTACATGCTGAATAATTTTGTTCTTTATGATGGTTTCTACCATTTTCCCGGTACTGACGACAGGCTCACCGGTCTGTAGTTTCCCGGATCACCCCTGGAACCCCTTTTTAAAAATTGGCGATCCTCCAATCTTCAGGTATTACAGGTGATTTTAATGAAAATTCACAGATTACTAATAGCAGGTCTGCAATCTCATATTTCAGTTCTTTCAACACCCTTGGATGTATACCATCCGGCCCAGGTGATTTGCTACTCTTCAGTTTATCTAATAGTTGTAATACATCGTCCCGATGTATCGATATTTCCTTTAATTCTTCCGCACCTTTAAATACCACTTCAGACATGGGTAACATCCCTATATCTTCCTCAGTAAAGATCGAAGCAAAGAATTCATTCAATCTCTCCGCTATCGCCTTGTCGCCTCTTAGTGCGCCTTTAACCCCTCAATCATCTAATTGACCAACTGATTCTCTCACAGGCTTTTTGCTATGAATGTACTAGAAAAATTCTTTATTTCGCGCTTCTGCTTCAGCAAGCTTCTTCTCAAATTCTCCCTTTGCCTGCCTTATCAATGCCTTGCATTTGACTTGCCAGTGCTTGTGCTGTTTCCAGGTTTCGTCGTTTGGCTCTTTTTTCCATTTCCTGAAAGATGCTTTTTTGGCAATAACAGCCTCTCTGACCTCACCTTTAAACCATGCTGGCAGTTTTTTAAACTTCCTTCCTCTTTTCTTAAGGCATGGAATACAGCTGGTCTCGGCTTCCAAGATAGTAGTTTTCAACACCACCCAAGCTTGATGTAAGACTTTAACCTTTGCAACTGCTCCTTTTAGTTTTTTCTGAACTATTTTCCTAATTTTATTATAGTCTCCCTTTCGAAAGTTAAAAGGTAGTACTGTGGATTTCCTTACTATCCCTCCTCCACTAATTAAATCAAATGTGATCATGCTATGATCACTATTGCCAAGTGGCCCGAACACCCTTATCTCTTGCACAAGATATGGTGTTCCACTAAGGACTAGGTCTAATATGGCTTCCCCTCTGGTCGGTTCATGAACCAGCTGCTCCAAGAAGCAGTCATTTATTTCATCTAGGAACTTTATCTCCCTAGCATGTGCTGCCATGACACTGACCCAGTCGATACCGGGGTAATTGAAATCACGTCCGATGGGCTCTGTGGAAAAAAGAGAGACTGAGGGATGATGGCACCCTTGGGCAGTAAGGCAGCCATGCATGAGTGGTGGATCTCCCAAAGGCTTTCTTTGAAAGCTGAGGAGAGGTTACCACACGGGCTCAGTTGATGCAGACGTCACCCATATGTCAGAACCGACTTCCTGCTTGTTCACAGAGAAATTATGTTTTTCATTACAGTCTTTCCAAAACAATTAGACATAATTAATTCACTAATTTGGGAAAGATATGCTAATTAGAAGAAAAGACAATGGATTTAAGTAGAACATAAATCACTATACCCAAAAATGACAGAAATAGCATAATTAGACCCTACCTGTCAATTGTCTTTCCTTGAGTCCCCCTCCAGTCCAGTCTGAGTGGGTTGTCTCCCTCCGAAAGCAGCTGGAGATTGAGCATGTCAGAGTTGTGATATCACAGTAGAAAAGTTCCCTCCTTAGGCTCCAAGGACCAGTATCCTATTGGCAAAGCAGACCGAGAGAACATAATTTGCCAGATTAAGGGTCATCAAAGCCCACATGTAAAAAGCAAACTGCACCAAGTCTATCTGAAAACTGAGTCTTATTAATATACAAACTATGTACAACATAGAAGATATGTCCCCCCAGGCAGGAATATACTTGCCCACTAGACGCCTTTCTCCCTCTTGGAAGGATCACCAGACCTCGCAGAGCGATATAATAGAAGGCCTCAGCTCAGAATTCTATTACCGCCAGACTAACCCACTGTGCTACATTCAGGACAGAGAACAAAAGCCTTCAAAAAATATGGGAGGGTCCTGGACTGGACATGAGGGACTCAAGGAAAGATAATTAGCAGGTAAGGCCTAATTTCACCTTCCATATCGCCCCTCCAGTCCAGTCCAGTCCAGTAAGAGTGGGATGTACCAAAGCAGTAACCAATCAAGGGGGCCCCCGCGAGTCCAGCTTGAAGAATCGAAGCCCCAAAGCACACATCATTTGCCACCTGCACATTCAGCCTATAATGTTGCATGAAAGTATGCTAGGACAATCACGTCACTGCTCTACAAATGTCCCCCAGCGGAACCAGACTATGTTCCGCCCAGAATGCAGCCTGGGCTCTCGTCGAGTGAGCTCGCAACCCATGAGGTACTGCCCTATGTTTTAACAAACAGGCAGAAAAAAATTGCTTCCTTAATCTAGCACGCCACCGATGCCTTGGACACCGCTTCCCCCTTACTTGGACCTCCGAACAGGACAAACAGCCAGTCTTGCGAAATGCTTCCAATCACGTCAAGTAACACCACAGACCTTTTCACAATTCCAATTGGCGCAATTGACAGTCCTCTTCCAACACACATAGGAGAGAAAAAAATGGTAACGTCACCGACTGATTAAGATGAAAATGCGACACCACCTTCAGCAGGAAGGAAGGAACCAGCCGAAAACCACCTTTTCCCGAGAGAAGACAAGAAAAGGCTCCCTACAAAACAAAACCTGCAGCTCAAAAATCCAACTCACGAAACAGATAGCCACCAGAAAAACTGTCTTGAGTGTCAGATCTTTCAGAGACACCCATGCTAGGGGTTCAAAGGGCTCATCCATCAAAGCCATGAGAACCAGATTAAGATCCCACGGGGGAACAATGGGCTGCACCAGAGGTCAAATCTGTTTCACTGTTCTGAGAAACCGAACCATGTCCGGATAAGCTGCTAAGCAGCAGCCCTGCATCTGGCCCCAGTAACAAGATATTGCTGCTATTTGCACCCACAGTGAATTAAGGGCCAGCCCTTTGTCCAGGGCTGGCCTGCAGAAATGCAAGAATATCCGGAAACGAAGACAAGAAAGCCTAGAAATCTTGTTCCTTGCACCAGTCTTCAAACACGCCAGACCCTCATGTAAGCCAAGAAGGCAGAACATTTGCGAGACTTCAACAACATGGCTACCACCACCATGGAGTAGCCCCTGCACCTCAGCCATGCCCTCTCAAGAGCTAGGCAATAAGCAAGAATTGATCCATCTGCGTCTTGAGGATCAGGCCCTGTGATAACAGATTGACTCTGTTCAGCAGACACCATGGTGGTGCTAATCAGGAGCCTGAGTAGATCATCATGGACAATCAGGCATGATGAGTATTACCTTCTCTTGATAAACCTATTTGCACTGGAGCAGACAACCTGAGGGGCCACAGCGGAAACACGAGGAAACCCTCCATCGGCCACTTTTGCGCTAGGGCGTCCAAGCTCTCTGACATATGTTCCCTGTGCCTGCTGAAGAAGCGGTTTGGCTTTGGCGTTGCCCAATAAGGCCATAAGTTCCATTATTGGCTCTCCCAAACACATGGTGATCTTGTGAAACACTGCTGCATTCAACTCCATTCTCCCGGATGCAAACAATGACAACTGAGAAAATCTGCTTAAATATTCTCTTTGCCTGCCACGTGAGTCACTAACAAGGCTGCCAGATTTTCTTCCACCCACAATAGCAGCGGGTGAATCTCCTCTGCCAAAGACACGCTGCCTGTGCCCTCTTGATGACTGATGTAGGCCACCGTGGTGACACTGTCTGAGCAGACTCTCACTGCTTTCCCTAGAAGGAGAAGGTAAAAGGCTTGACATGCTAGAAAGACCGCTCGCATCTCCAAGCAATTTATGAACCATGAGCTCTCTTCCGGAGACCAAGTCCCCTGCATGGCGTGAGACTCGCAGTGCACTCCCCATCCCGAGAGGCTGGCATTGGTCATCATGAGAATCCAAACCGATGGCTCCAGGTGCATCCCCCTGTCATATGGGCCGGCTGCAACTATCATGAAAGCTGTGCAGACTAGTTTCTTTGAGAGAAGGTTGCTCTGTGGAGACCATCGGGACAATAAGGCTCGCTGCAGAGGCCACAAATGTGCCAGCGCCCAGGGTACCAGGACCAAGGCCAAAGACGGAGAATCCGAAACAGTCGCTGCCAAATCCTGAATCCACCGAATGGATGCCCTGGTGACATTTCCCCACAGATAGCTGCCTGCAGGGTCAAGGCGCTAGTATCAAAGGCCTGCTTCCAGTTTTGAGCTTACAGTCTTGCGCATCCCTGACAGCTGCTCCACCCTCTACAAAAACAGTAGTCTTTTTAAGTCACCTGTGAAACTAAGGCATTCACCTTAGGCATTTTGAGAAGTTCTCTTTTGTCCTCTGGGATGGGGTATAAGCATCCCATAGCCCTTCTAGCTTTCAAGCTGGCCTCAGGCACTTCCCATTCCTTTTTTATCATCTTTTTAATAACTCTGTGAACAGGGAAGGAAGCCTGTGAGTTCCTGAATCTCTGCAACAGCAGATCCTCTAGTGGTTTCTCCACTGAAGCAGGGGCAGGAGTGATATTTACCGCCACAAGGGAGTGGCTATCAAAGAAGCCAGCTCCTCACAGTGAAAAATCCAGACTACATTATGGTCCTCCCCCTGTGATAGCTCACCTTCTTCCAACTCCAGTTGCACAGCCTCTCCCCAGAGATTCGATGGAAGGTTCAAGGGATCCTATACAGGAAGAGATAGAGGAGAAGTCTGATCTTTCCAGACTGTCTCCTCCAGACACCGTTTCTTAGAGGGTGTGTCCCCATTATTCGGGGTGTGCCCTCCTGCAGGGATTCCTTTGTGCTTGGCAAGGCAGACACATTAATGGTTAAGGTGCTGGCAGTGCTGCACTGCTTGCGCGTCATTCAATATATAAGCCTTGTGCATCAGAGGCACAAAATCCGGTGAGAAAATTGTGTCTGCTGCCTCCTCAGGCTGAAACAGCTCTGTCTCTGAGGCTGAAACAGCTCTGTCTCTGGTACTGAAATGCGTTTAGCCTTTATGTTTTCGCTGCTGCCCCTTTCCCCTTGAGGAAATGGTAGCCAGCGACAAAATGTCTCGGTTCCCGCCAAAGGCACTGGAACCACCGGCTCAGATGTGACTTGCAGGGAAGCCCCCAACTCAGGTTCTATCTCCCCAATGAGCTCCGCGGATCTCCCTGCATGCATAGAAGCCTGGCAAATGCCGTTGAAAAGGAAACCGCGTCTTCCCCCGCAGATGGCAAAACGAGACAGCACAGCTTGCATATAATCCTCGCAGCAGCAAAGGTGGCCTTCAACAACGTGGGAAAAACACACAGCACATCCTGACAAGCGAACACACCAGCCTTACCCGATCATATGGCTAACACAAAAAAAAACTTGAACACTGATCAGAGTCCTTCCGTTACTGAAAACGCCAGTCCCTATGCTCTGCTGCCAATTCTGCCGTACTTTGTTCTTTCTTTTTTTTTTTTTTTTTTAAGGCACAACGACCCATTTACAAGTAGCAAGGGCCAACTCAGCCTAACTCACTCAGAGGTATGCTGACTCACCCAGCTGGGAGGGAAAGAGATCCAGACTACCAGGTGTATTACCCCAGGGCAGCACCTGATCCTTTTAGGGGCCCCGGTGCAGCCCCTGCTGCTGCCAGCCCTTTAGTTTGTTTAAGAATAGTACCTAGCTCAAAGACAGAGAAGTCCAGATTGAATTATGGCCTGCGTCTCCATCAGTCTCTCAGCTTCTCTTTTATTAGCCTGTTATCCGGCTTTTTTTTTTTTTTTACATGCTAGGCCTCAAAATCCGTCCAGTGGAGTCTAGCCATGCCGAAGCTTCTCATCCAGCTGCTGGAGTTTGAGATACTGGTTCTTGAAGCCTGAGAAAGCTCTTCTACTGTGATATCACAACTGACATGCTCAATCTATCACCAGCTGCTGGTGGACGGAGACAACCCACTCTTAGTAGATTGGGCTGAAGGGACAATATGGAAATTTTAATTTACATATCAAGTACAGTTGGCTTAAATACTTCAGTTTTCCATCTGAACAATATATCTGTTTAAAATTACTGGCAAACAAGATATACGAATATAAAACTAAAAATATTAATGAAGAAGAAAGCTCTAAAATCTACAGCTGCAGTGGTTTTAGCATCATACCTGTTGCCATTTGCTTCTTACAACAGGATCTCGAACTGTTTGGCTGTGCCTCTGAATCTGCTGGATTACACCCTGGTAGTAAACCATAGAGGAGTCATAATTTCCAAGAAGAGCATATTCTCTCCCTTTTTTGGCATTATCACAAATCTCAGTCAAGTTCATTGTCTCTCACAAACCTAGAACAGAATATATGCTCATAAATCAGCTATAACAGAATATCTTCATAAATTTCAACTGGGCAGCAAATCTTATGCCAAACTTCCCAAAAGTGGAAGCAACTATACAGCTCTACTAGCTACCTTTTTGGTAGCAGAACTCTGCAATCTAAATTAAACCCAGTTTATCTTCCCTTTAAAAAGTTATCTTGTATTATGCAACTCTACTCCCGGGTGGCCCTTTTAAGTTAGCCATCTGACCAAAATTGAGAACAGCCCATGGGTAAACTCAAAAAACAAACTATAGAACATATCTTGTAAATAATATAGCAAAATGGAAAGTGGATGAAAAACATTATTTGTAATACAAAGATCACACACACTACTGAGATCTATCAGAGAACTAATGTTAATATCAAAGACATTTACTTTACTGTTTAATAAACAGTTCTATGTTCTAAATGTAGTCTGATCAATTGCTCATTGAGATCATGACATTATTCAACTTCTGTGTATTTTTTAAGAAAGCTGTCAGAAGTACAAATATGCTCATGATATGTTTTCTCTCATTTAATTTATACTTGTGAATTCTGTTAAAATAAGCTTCTGGGCTGGGAGCAGAGTTCACTTGTTATAAAATATAGACAGTTGATGGCAGGTAAAGACCATATGACCTATCTAGTCTGCCCATTCATACCAACACCTAAGCTCTACCAATGGTTGCCGCCCCCCGCCCTTTAGAGATCCTCTGCATTTATCTACTATTTTCTTGAATTCAGATACAGTCCACGCATCCACCACTCTTTATGTTAAGAAATTTTCCTCAGATTACCCCCAAGTATATTTTCTTTCACCTTCGTCCTATGCCTCCTCATTCCAGAGCTTTCTTTTAATTGAAAGAGGCTCTTTTCTGTGCATTTATGCCACAGAGGTATTTAAAAATCTCTATATTATCTCCCAAGTATACACATTGAGATCTTTAAGTCTGTCCCCATATGATTTATGACGTTCACTACTGACCATTTTAGTATTCACCTTCTATACTGAATCCATCCTGTTTATATCCTCTGGAGGCGAGGGCTCCAGAATTGCACACATTACTCCAAATGAGGTTTTACCACAGATTTATACAGAGACACTACTTCCTTCTTGCTGGACATTCCTCTCCCTATATACCCAAGCATCCTTCTGGCTTCCATCCTCGCCTTTTCTACTTGTCTGGCCACTTTACATTCATCAGAAACAAGCACCACAGGTCAACTCTTCTTTTATGGATAGCTCCACTCCCCATACAGTGTAGTTACTTCACCTGTAACAGGTAATCTCCAGGAAGAGCAGGAATCAGTCTTCACACATGGGGTGATGTTGGCACAGACGGAGCCCGGCATGGCAACACTCCCCAGCCTCTAATAGGAATGCTTTTGGGAGCGTTCCTCCATGCATGCATGGCTGCCTTTCCACCTTCCCCACAGGTCTCTTCAGTCAGTTGAATAGCAGAGAAGAGTACACGGCAGGAAAAAAAATGGATAACAACTTGAGGGGAGGTGGGTGGGTTGTGAAGACTGATTCCTGCTGTTCCCGGTGATCACTTGTTACAGGTGAGTAACTACGCTATCTCCAGGAATAAGCATGAAGTCAGTCTTCACATATGGGACTCCCTAGCAAAGGACCGCCTTAGGAGGGAAAGGATTCCTGCACCAGAGAAGCTGCTGCAGGGATCCAACAGACTCAGATCATTCAGAGCACTCCTCGGAAGGTGGTCGAATGGGTGGTGGGCAAGTTGTTCAAATTTGAAACAAGTGACATAGTACAGATTGACCGAATTGAGCATCACTCCTGGAGTCTTTGTCGAGGCAGTAGTGAGCTGCAAAGGTGTGCAGTGACGACCATTTGGCTGTTTGGCAGATTTTTGAAATAGACACAGAACGGTGGTTCACTACTGTAGCAGCCATGGCATGGACGTTAGGTGCTGTGACATGGTCTTGAAGAGAGAGACCAGCCTGCAAGTAAGCAAAAGCTATGCAGTCTGCAATCCAGTTAGAAAGAGTTCTCTTAGAAACTAGCAAACCCAAATTGCTCTGGTCAAAACAGACAAACAGCTAAGAGGATTGATGATGATCCTTGGTGCGGTCGATAGTACTTTTGCCTCAACAGGGGAGCTGTGGAGCTTGGGAAAGAAAGTCGGTAGTGAAATGGACTGGTTCAAGTGGAAAGGAGTAACAACCTCTGGTAAAAATTCAGGATGTGTTCATAGAACAACTCTGTCCTGGTGAAACCTGATAATACAGAGCATAATCCACCAATGCCTGGAGTTTACTTACTCTTTGGGCTGAAGTCAAGGCTACTAGAAAAAGGACTTTTCATGTTAAAAGGTTTAGGATGGTTGAGCCTGAAGGTTCAAAGGGAGGTTGCATTAGTTGCGCCAATACCACATTGAGATCCCACGCCATGGCCGGTGAGCGAAGGGGTGGTTTAGTTAAGAGAAGACTTCTCATAAATCTTGAGACCAATGGGTGTAAGGACACCTGGTGGTTGTTCAGAGTTCGGTGAGATGCCGATATGGCAGATAGATGTACTCGAACTGAGTTAATTTTTAGGCCTGAAGACAAGTGCAGGAGGCAAAAAGGGGAAGGCGATGGCAGTGGGGGTGTACTATCGACCGCCTGGCCAGAATGAACAAATGGATGATGAAATGCTCAAAGAAATCAAGGAAGCTAACAAACGTTACAGCACAGTAATAATAATGGGTGATTTCAATTACTCCGGTATCGACTGGGTCAGTGTCACGGCAGGACATGCTAGGGAGATAAAGTTCCTAGATGAAATAAATGACTGCTTCTTGGAGCAGCTGGCTCATAAACCGACCAGAGGGGAAGCCATATTGGACCTAGTTCTTAGTGGAACGCCAGATCTGGTGCAAGAGATAAGGGTGTTGGGGCCACTTGGCAATAGGGATCATAGCATGATCACATTTGATTTAATTAGTGGAGGAGAGATAGTAAGGAAATCCACAGTACTACCTTTTAACTTTCAAAAGGGAGACTATGATAAAATGAGGAAAATAGTTAAGAAAAAACTAAAGGAAGCAGCTGCAAAGGTTAAAGACTTACATCAAGCTTGGGTGTTGTTGAAAAATACTATCTTGGAAGCCCAGACCAGCTGTATTCCATGCTTTAAGAAAAGTGGAAGGAAGTCCAAATAACTGCCAGCATGGTTTAAGGGTGAGGTCAGAGAGGATGTTGTTGCAAAAAAAGCACCTTTCAGGAAATGGAAAAAAGAGCCAAATGACGAAACCTGGAAACAGCAAAACCACTGGCAAGTTAAGGCAGGCAAAGGGAGAATTTGAGAAGAAGCTTGCTGCAGAAGCAAAAACGCATAATAAAGACTTTTTCAAGTACATTCATAGCAAAAAACCTGTGAGAGAGTCAGTTGGTCCATTAGATGATAGAGGGGTTAAAGGGGCACTAAGAGGCGACAAGACAATAGCAAAGAGACTGAATGAATTCTTTACTGAGGAAGATATAGGGATGTTACCCATGAATGAAGTGGTATTTAGAGGTGCGGAAGAATTTAAGGAAATATCGATACATCAGGAAGATGTATTACAACTATTAGATAAACTGAAGAGTAGCAAATCACCTGGGCTGGATGGTTTACATCCAAGGGTGTTGAAAGAACTGAAATATGAGATTGCAGACCTGCTATTAGTAATCTGTGAATTTTCATTAAAATCATCTGTAATACCTGAAGATTGGAGGATCACCAATTTTTAAAAAGGGTTCCAGGGGTGATCCGGGAAACTACAGACCGGTGAGCCTGTCGTCAGTACCGGGAAAATGGTAGAAACCATCATAAAGAACAAAATTATTCAGCATGTAGATAGTCATGGCCTAATGGGAGACAGCCAACATGGCTTTAGACAAGGAAGATCTTGTCTTACTAATCTGTTATGTTTTTTTGAAGGTGTGAATAAACAGGTAGACAAAGTTGAGTAGGTTCATATAGTGTAATTGGACTTTCAGAAACCTTTGACAAGGTCCCTCATCAGAGACTTTTGGCAAAACTAAAGAGTCATGGGATAGGAGGCAGTGTACTATTGTGGATCAGGAACTGGTTAAAAGATAGAAAGCAGAGGGTAGGGCTAAATGGCCAATTTTTCCAATGGAAAAAGGTAAATAGTGGTGTACCCCAGGGATCTGTGCTGGGTCCGTTGTTTTTTGACATATTCATAAATGACCGGGAAAAGGGAATAACGAGTGAGGTTATCAAATTTGCAGATGACACAAAACTATTTAAAGTTGTTAAAACCCAAGAGGATTGTGAAAAATTGCAAGACGATCTTGATAAATTGGAAGACTGGGCATCAAAATGGCAGATGAAATTTAATGTGGACAAGTGCAAAGTTAAGCACCTAGGGAAGAACAACCCAAACTATGGTTACAAGATGCAAGGTTCCACATTAGGAACCACCACCCAGGAAAAAGATTTAGGCATCATTATGGATAACATGTTAAAACCCTCTGCCCAGTGTGCAGCGGCGGCCAAGAAAGCAAATAGAATGCTAGGTATCATAAGGAAAGGAATGGAAAATAAAACAAAGGATATTATAATGCCTCTATATCGTTCCATGGTGAGACCACACCTTGAATATTATGTGCAATTCTGGTCGCCGTATCTTAAAAAGGATATAGCGTTATTAGAAAAGGTTCAGAGAAGAGCCACCAAAATGGTGAAGGGGATGGAAGGATACCCCTAGGAAAAAAGGCTAAAAAGGTTAGGGCTCTTTAACCTGGAAAAGAGACGGCTGAGGGGAGATATGATAGAAGTCTATAAATTAATGAACGGAGTGGAACAGGTAAACGTGGATCAATTGTTTACTTTATCAGAATATAGAAAGACTAGGGGACATGCAATGAAGCTACAGGGTAAACTATTTAAGACTAATAAAAGAAAATATTTTTTTCACTCAACGTGTAATCAAACTCTGGAATTTGTTACCGGAGGATGTAGTAAAAGCTGTTAGTGTAGCTGGGTTTAAAAAAGGTTTGGACAAGTTCCTGGAGGAAAGGTCCATAAACCATTATTAAGAAGGGACCCAGTATATCAATGCTTGACCCAATACAAGCATTGTGGAACCTATGTCTTTTGGGGAAACTGCCAGGTACGTATGACCTAGATTGACCACTGTTGGAAACAGGATACTGGGCTTGATGGACCTTGGTCTGACCCAGTATGGCATATCTTATGTTCTTATGTACTGTAGAAGTTCTGGAACTGGACATGTAAAGAGATATACGGCTCTTTGCAAGCACCAGAGTGAGAATCTCCGCCACTTAAAGGCATAAGAGCTTCTAGTGTAATCTTTCCTGGAAAATAATAGCACCTGTAATACCTCTTCTTGAAGGCCTAGGTGCGAGAGGACAACATGTTCAGCCGCCAAGCAGTCAGATGGAAGGAGTGGAGGTTGAGGTGTAGAAGGGTCCCCTGGTCCTGAGTCAGGAGATTAGGAATATACCCTAGATGGCGAGGAGGAGACTGAGCTAGCTGAAGTAGAAGAGGAAACCATGGTTGTCTGGGCCAGTGAAGCACAATGAGAATCATTTTGCCCTGGCCGTTCTGCAACTTGAAAAGCATCTTTGCAATGAGAGGAAAAGAGGGAAAGGCATAGAAAAGGCCCTGTCCCCAATGTAGGAGAAAGGCATCTGAGGTCTCCCTGTGGGGAGATGGAATTCTGGAGCAGTAACGGGGCAACTGGGGTTTGCCTGGAGAAGTAAAGAGGTCGAGTAGTGGGATTCCCTAGTGATGGAATAAGTTTTGCAGTACTATTGGGTTCAACCTCCATTTGGTGTGAGTGGAGAACTCGGCTCAGTCTGTCTGCTATGCTAGTTTGTTCTCCTCTTCTGGCACATAGACTGTACTCGTATGTAAATGTATGTTGTGGGCTATTGCCCAGGTCCATAGCACCGAGGCCTCCCTGTATAATGGGCGAGAGCCTGTACCACCCTGTTTATGTAGAACATGGCCATTTGGTTGTCTGTTTGTATAAGGACTGACATGCCCAGTAGGTGGTGAGAAAACACCTGAATGCCATTTAATATGGCTTTGAGTTCGAGTAGATTGATATGCAGGCTGGATGAGACCACAGGCCTTGAGTTGTCAGACAGTTGAGGTGAGCCCCCCAAAGCTTGCTTTTATGCATCTGCTGTCAGAGTACAGTGTGGTATAGATTTTTAAAAAGTAACCCTACATCGAGGTTCTGTGGCATGGTCCACCAGAGAAGAGAGGCCTTCATCCGGGGAGAGATAGTTATGAGATTGGGAGATGATCTCTGGACTGTGTCCACTGCTGTGAGAGGTTCCATTGAGTGTCTCGCATGTGTAGATGAGCATGAGGGACTACATGTACTGTTGAGGCCATGTGGCCCAATAGTCGAAGGCATGTTCAGGTTGTCACTATTGACTGCTGCTGAATTTGAGAAACTAGGGTCAGCAGTTTGATACGTCTGTCTTCTGGAAGAAAAGCTTGAGCAGTATCCAGTCGAGTTCCTATAAACTTTAAGGTTTAAGAAGGAACTAGGTGTGACTTTGGATAGTTGATAACGAATCCCACTTCTTGTAGTACGTAGATGGTTCATTGTAGAGCAACTGTGACTAATTGGGCAGTATCTGCCTTTATCAGTCAGTCATCTAAGTAAGGGAAGAAAAATATTCCCAAGGTTCTGAGAAAGGCTGCAACAACAGCCTTTGTGAAAACTCGAGGTGCTGACATGAGTCCAAAGGAAAGGACTCGATATTGATAATGCTAGTTTTGAAAAACAAACCTGAGGTATCTTCTGTAGTTTGGATGTATGAGAATGTGAGTATATGCATCCTTTAGATCCAAAGAGCATAGCCAATCTTTTGGTTCGAGATAAGAGTTCCTAGAGAAATTATCTTGAACTTTTCCTTGATAAGGAATTTGTTGAGATTCCTGAGATCCAGTATGGGTCTTTAACCCCCTGTTTTCTTTGGAATTAATTAGTAATGGGAGTAGAACCCTAGACCTTGCTGGGACAGCGGGACCCTCTCTATTGCTCCTTGAGTTAAGAGTAAGTGGATCTCCTGCTATAGTAGGGTGGTGTGATGGAGGTCTAGGTTTAGAGATCTCACAAAATGAGTAGGTGGTGGGCTGTTGAAGCAAAACTGGAGGCCCTTGCTGACTAATTGCAGGGTCCAGGGTTCTGATGTGAGGAAGGCCCATCTTTGGGCAAAATGGGCTAGTCTGCCTGGGATTAAATGAGGGGCAGGAGAACTTACTGGAAAACTGGCTATGCTCTCTTTGAAAGAGTCAAAAATTCTGAGTGGCTTGCAATGTAGTGGCAGGCTATGGTTTTGCTACTTTTGGCTTTCTGGGCTGTTTGGGAGGCTGCTGCCTCTGCTGTGTTTGAGGAGCAGAATAGGAGTATGAATAGGAGTATGAGTATAGGAGCAGAGGGGTAAAACCTTTTCCTTTTTGGATAGAAGGGTTTTTTAGGTGCAGGTTTCTTCCTTGTAGGATCTGCTGCCTTCTTTGAGAGTCGCTTCATTGTGAGATCATCTGTCTTTATCTCTCCTGCTTTCTCTCTTCAGCAATGTCCAAACAGGTTTTCTCCATTACAAGGGATGTAGATGAGTTTGTCCTGCACCCACTGTTCCAGGTCTGAAGCTTGGAGCCAAGCTGTTCTTCTGGCTCCAATGCAGGTAGCAGCTGCCTTGCTATTGGCTTCAAAAGCATCAAATGCAACTCTTGTTAGAAATTTGCAAGTATTTTGTGAGTGAGCCACTAGAACCCGATAAGTCAGTTGCTTATCAGTGAGCAGTAGGGATATGAATTTTGCCAGATCACTAGAGATATCTCTTAGAAACATGCCCATATAGAGCATGTATGAATCTATTCTAGAGGCCAGCATAATTGTCTGAAATACTTTCCTGTGTTCACACAAAACTGCTTTTGGCCACTGAACGATATATTATACTACAATTGTAACTGTTATCGTTCAACTTCCTCTCGTGAGGGGGAATCAACCACTATTACAGCTAGCAGATAGGGTCTCAGTTAAAAGGAACACCTCAAAAACCGGGTCTACACCCTATATTTGATGATGGTGTTTTATCACATCAATGACCCACTGCCAGCTTAGTGTGCAATTTAGAATCCTTATTAGAAGCTGAAAGCTGTTCTACCATAAACTTTCTTTAGTAATCTTAAAGGAATAAATACTCAGCTTCTGGGCAGAATCAGCTCAAAATCTTCTCAAGTTGTCAGTATCCCACGTTCAATCCCGGTACCGACTGACGTTTCAAATTTTTCGTCAGGGGACCTAAACACAACTATAAAAGACAACAATAAATCTACTAACCCACTCCCACCTTATCTATATTAATTTATGTCTAGATAAAAAAATTATAAAAAGGACCAGAACTTTCATCCAGAAATTGTTCCTTGACTCTGTCCATACATGAACATTGTCCCAACGCTAACAGGCGCTAAGCGTTTCTCCAGTATCGGGTTCCTCAGGGGAAAATTGCTAAGCTTTTTCAACGACTTACGCTAGCATTCCATCTGCTTCAACATGGTAAACTGCTCAACGTTGAGCAGTTTACCATGTTGAAGCAGATGGAATGCTAGCGTAAGTCGTTGAAAAAGCTTAGCAATTTTCCCCTGAGGAACCCGATACTGGAGAAACGCTTAGCGCCTGTTAGCGTTGGGACAATGTTCATGTATGGACAGAGTCAAGGAACAATTTCTGGATGAAATACGATGAAAGCAACAAATGACTCACCATCTGAACAAAGCTAAGCAACTCTTTTCTATTTTGCTTGAGATATTTTAAAATTTTGCAAAAGAAATATATTAAAAAAAGCGGCTGGAGTTATGTTGGTCATTGATGTGAATAAGGTGACAATGGGACAGAGTTTCTGATCCATGTCCTAAGATACTAAGACCATATCGCTGCTTATTAAAATTGAATTATTGATTTAATGTCTCATATTTAATAATGAAAGCAGTTTTTCTAGAACGCATTACTTTCAGATCAATATACAGAGTTTATTTTTTGTGATTTTGAGAGTTGTACTCTGTAAAACATAGACCGACAACGAGTTTGTGACCCCATATGTGAAGACTGACTTCCTGCTTGTTCCTGGAAATTATACTGATCCCTTCGAATTTTACAGCCTAAATGCATGGCCCTGCATTTTTTAGCATTAAATCTCAGCTGCCAAATTCTCGACCATTCTTCAAGCTTTGCTAAATCCTTCCTCATGTTATCTACCTATCTACCCTCTTGCAGATTTTGGTATCATTCACAAAGAGGCAAATCTTACCTGCCCACCCTTGTGCAAAGTCACTTACAAAATCTTTTTTTTTTTTAAATCAGACCAAGAACCAATCCTTGCAGCACACCATTGGCAACGTCTTCATCCTCAGAGTGAAATCCAATTACAAGTACTCTGTCACCTCTCACTCAACCAGTTTCTAACTCAGTCTATCACTTTAGGGTCTATCCCTAAGGCACTCCATTTATTTACAGGTTGCCAGTGCAGGATTGTGTTAAGGCTTCAATGAAATCTAAGTACACCACATCTTGCATTCTCCCTCAGTCCAACTCTCTGGTCATTTAGTCAAAGAAATATATCAGATTTGTCTGACAAAGACTTCCTCTAGTAAAACCATGCTGCCTCAGATTCTGCAATCCATTGGAGTTCAGAAACCGCACTATCCTTTATTTTAGCTGCATTTCCACTAATTTACTCACTACTGAGGTCAGACTAAGAAGCCCCAACCCCCTCCTTAGTTCTGCTTTTGTGTAAAAGGATCATGTGCACCCTTCTTCAGACGTCTGGAACCACTCCCAACTCTAAAGAAGCATTGAAAAGGTCAAGACAAAATCTTAAAAATCTGTCCTTTAAACTATATAATTCCTTTCTGATTTCCTTGGATTGTTTTATATTGTAAACTGCTCTGCTGGTCCCAAAGGCAGTATAGCAACTCTAATAAAATGAACTTCAATATTCTTGGATGCAACCCATCTGGCCCCATTGCTATATCTACTTTTAGTTCAGCTAGTTCCTCATGAACACAATGTTCTGAAAATCATTCAAGATCTGCCTCACTTCTGTTCCTAATTGTGTGTATTTTCAGAGGTCCCACTCCCAGCCCTTCATCTGTGAACAGAAATATTTGTTAAGCAATTCTGCTTTATCATCCTCATCAGCTTTTACATACGAGGTGTGACAAAAAAGAAACGAGACTGTGGCAGCCACGCCCATGACTCAAAGCCAATTGGCTAACCACTTATGTCACTGTGTTGTGCAACATCTCACCACTATTCCGCTATATTATTTTTCATTTCTCCCTCTCTGTTTTTCTTTTCCAGGTTTTTTTGTAGCACATTGCTCCATCGCTTTGTCACACAACTGGAGGTGACAGAAATATGGAACAAAGAATCAACTTGAAATTTCTGGTTAAGTTGGAGAAGGACCCAACTGAGTGTCTCCAACTTCTCCAAAAGGCTTATGGAGAAGATGCAATGTCAAGGCCGCGAGTCTTCAAGTGGCACAAACGCTTCAAGACTGGCCGCAAGGAGGTGGAGGATGACCCCAAGTCAGGACGGCCTTCCACGACAAAGACGGCTGAGAACATTGACAGAGTGAACCAGCTGGTGTGGAGTGATCGCAGATTGACAGTGAGGATGATAGCTAAGGAGCTCAGCCTGAACAGGGAGTCAGTGTGGACCATCTTTGTGCAGGGGCTCGGGATGCGGAAGGTGTGTGCCAAGATGGTGCCCAGGCTTTATTCAGACGACCAGAAGGAGCACCAGGTCAATGTTTATTGAGACTTTCTAGAGAAGATCGGAGAAGATTCAGAGTTCGCTGGCCGAGTCATCACATGAGACAAGACTTGGGTCTTACAGTACTACCCTGAAAGCAAGAGACAGAGCCTGCAGTGGAAGACTTGACTGTCACACAGACTCAAGAAGGCATGCATGTCCAAATTCAGGATCAAGGTCATGCTGATCGCATTCTTTGACCAGAAGGGAGTGGTCTATCATGAGTTTGTGCCCGAGGGTCAGACAGTCAACCAGCACTTCTACCAGTAGGTCCTCAATGGCCTCCATGACCGAGTTCAGTGCAGCAGGCGGGCTCTGTGGAGAGACAAGTCGTGGCTGCTCCACCACGACAATGCACCTGCACACACCATGCACAGTGTGATACAGTTCTTGGCTAACTAACAGATCACAGCTCTCAACCACACTCCTTATTCCCCAGATCTTGCACCGTGCAACTTCTGGCTCTTCCCCAGCTTGAAGACTGTGCTCAAAGGAACTCATTTCACCTCTGTAGAAGAGATCAAGGCCACTGTGACGAGGGAGCTGAGGGACCTCAAGAAGGACGACTTTACCGAGTGCTTCCGTTCGTGGCAGAAGCCAATGCAGAAGTGCATTAACTCTGGAGGTGATTACTTTGAAGGGGACAATGTGTTATTTCTCTGTAGATTTTGTAATAAAACATTTATGGGACAGTCTCGTTTCTTTTTTGTCACATCTCGTATTACTCCCCTTCACTCTTTAGCCTGATAATACCATTGAGTCCATGTCAATTCTTGGTGACCCTGCTATGTGTACTGCCAGCTAATATCGGTTGCTATGGGCAGGCCTAGATTAACACACTGGCAGCTAGGAATATATCATAGACCCCCATAATACCGACCACAGACTTTACATTTAGGTAAGAGCAAATAAGTAGTGCAATAGCTGTGGAAGCCTGTATTCTTTTACTTTAATTTGGCACTGTCCACTGTGCTCTCACTTTAATCCTAAGTTCAAAGTCTCATTGCAAATACATAGAAGATAGAGCTCACTTCTCCTTGTGTTCCAAGCAAAGGTTCAACCAAAGGACAGAGAGTGAATGACTCTCTGCGTCTGAGATAATTCCACAACCAGCATTTTCTGGAGGGGTAATGCATGGGGTACCGGAAGGCCATGCCTTTGCATTATGTGATCCAGTGTGAGAGGGCTGAGTTCTCATTTCATCCGGTCTCTTGGAGTACTCACACAAAAAAAGAAAACAAAATCGAACTGCACACCAAAACTTACGATATGCATTGCAGCTAGTGCAATCACATGCTCCTCCGCTCAAGAGCCCAGCTGTGCGGCTGCAAGAACTGCATCGGGCCTGCGAGTTCTGTAGCAGAAGACATGCATGATTGTCAGGACCATGTCCAAGAACACACAGCTCACAGATTCCACCAAGCCCTCCAGGAACAACCCGATCGCTCTGCAGTACACCTCTGAATCTAGTGCACATGCACTGTAGATCAGGATCCGGCCCCAAGAGTGGGAGGAGACAGGCCAGCAGAGGTGACCAAGAATCACCTGCTCCAAGTCAATTGAGGCTTGAGGGAGGGAAATCCATATCATAGGAAAGAATCAAGTTGCTTTCAGGACAGCCTATCCCTGACTGCAGTTTTTCCAGGCAGAGGACCCCTGGCCTGAGCCACCTTTGGGTACTTCAAACGACACAAACGGCTCACCCAACATCCATGGATGGGCAACCGGGTCCTTCACATACAGACAGGCACTATCACCTTGGTAAAGGTATGGATGGAACTGCAATTAGGTTTCAAGCTGAGGCCCAGACTCGCAGAGGCAGCATACAACAGACAGGGAAAAACAGCTAATGCCAATGCCATGGTGTCCAGGAGGTGGGGCCTACTCGATGGCCATAATACCAGACCCAAAGGATCCCATACGAAGATGAGAGATGTGGAGTTTGAAGTCCATCAGTTCCAGGCCCAGGACATCCCCTAGGGGGCACCCCATAGCGCCCTTGTACTCTGCCATTGCTGTGCTTACAGGTTTGTCCCTTTTGTTCCTCTCCCTTCTTCCCCCTCCTCCCCCTTTTCCCCCACCCTTACTAGGTTTTTACCCTTATGGTCTAATAAATATACAAGCTTTGGTACTGCAGCTCCATCGTAAAACATGAGGAGTGAGGCTGAGGCACGGCACCACCTGTGGGTCGTGGCTGCTCTTACTGTCGCTATTTTATCAAAACGCACATTTTTTAAAATAAGTGCATATTTATTTTTATCTACCTTGAGCCATTTTAAAGTCTCTTACCAATAGAACAATTTTTTAATGCGCATGCAAAATAAGCATCATTGACCTTTTTTGGTGCTAAATTCACGCTTATGCCTAGAATAGTTTTGATGATTGTGAAACCTGCTACAGCATGACTAATTATACCATTTAAGGTAAGGAGCAAGACGGACAATGTTTCTTTCTATTCTTATTCACTGCAAGCTTGTGGCTGGCAGATTTTTAGTGTTTCCCGTTTTCACAATTTAAGACTCATATTTCTACATCTGGCTCTGATCCTCCATATGCTGCTTATGGCATAGCAGAACAACAATATACACTATGTTCCCTTTAAAAAAAAATAAAAAAATATCGCAATTGGCTTGGATTTCTCTCTTTTGGTTAAGGATAACCATCCTCGCAACTCTTCCGTTTTTGATAACATGCATTGACAGGTTGCATGGCACTCCTTCGTTATGGCAATAATGTTATTTTGTAATCTGCTTTCTGCTTTACTATTGCAGATTGGGTCATATTTTATAGGTTATTGGATTTCCTCAAGATACAGCCCCCACAATGTTCCACTGCAAATACTGATTTATTATACATTAAGATGATGCACATCTTAGTTCCTCCTCATCTCTCTCTCTTTCTTGTCTCAGGTTGGGGTTAGCATATGTTTTTTGCTTATTATGATGTTATTAGGCAACTTACTATGTACCTCACCATACATTTTTTATTTCTATATGGGTTATTGTCTTTGATTGTTATTTCTTGCCTTTTATTGTATTTAAGCATCCATTTATTTATTTATGTATTCATTCATCTCTCTGTTGATTTACATATTTGTTGAGTTTTATTTTAGAACATGTTTTTAATAATACTATTTATTTCTGTTTTTAATTTTGCTTTTAATCTTTTTGAGGATGTGTATCCTCTGAGGAAGGCTTGCCGAAACGTGTAGGGGTTTTATCTAATAAAGCATCTGTGGCCTCCATACACCACTCGCCCTGTTGTGTCTTTTCTCCATCACCATTGAGTGTAGGTGGCCTGTCAAAGAGGCAGACAACTCTGCATTCACCAAAAGACCTCAAAATCCACTAGTTGAATGTAGCATGGGTGCGCTCTGCAGGAATAGACTGAGATGCACCACAAGCAAAAGCACGCTCAAAATCTTCTGCAAGTTCCAACCCTTATACACAAAACTAAACAGCACACAAGTAATAGGGCTTTCAGATACACAGCCCCTATACTTTGGAACGCCCTCCCTGACCAAATCAGAGCTACCTAAGATCTCCTAACTTTCCACAAGGAATTGAAAACACACCTTTTCTCACATTATAATGCTCACCTAATAAACAATACCTCCAATAACTTCACTCCCCTTCTACCCCAACAGTCTAACACCTCCCATTTCCCTCCCTTATTTCAATGTATATAGCTAAGAAAATCCAGCCATCACTATGCCTCTGTAATTAGTGTGCACTGGTATGTATATAGTTATTGTTATAAGTTCCTTGTTTAAATTATATTGGTTAAAAATGTTCCACGTACCACTGTGTTGTAGTTCCATGTAAACCGCCCCTGATTGCTGGAAGGAGCGGTATAAAAAAAACCATTCTAATAAAATAAATAAAATAATAATTTCAGGAGGGACTGCCGGCATACATTGAGGGGAATTATAGGCTTCGCTGGAGGTGATCCAAGCCCACCAGACACTCCTCTAGGACTGCTCCTACCACAGTGGAGGCTCCACAGTACTCCCCTTCTCCAGAGGGCATTCTCTGCCTGTCTTCCAGGAGTCTCTATAGGCGAGCTTCTCCACTCAGAGAAAGCAACCCTTAAGGAGACCTGCTCCATCACAGAATACAGCCCTCATTAGAATAAAGTTAGCACTCGTAACTGGCTCATACCACTGCCGCTGCCATGGTATTGAGAGAAACTCTGCACCAGCATTACCTAGACACAGCCACCCAGGTGGGACACTGTGAATCTCCTAGTCTCTGGAAGGAGGCTAGGCTAAATGATTAACTGATGACCCCAAACCAGACGTTCTCATGAACAAACTGCAGCTTGAGGAGCAAAGGGCCATAGCTTTAAGGTCGGAGGCACCAGTCCACCAGCAGAGGATGGAGCCCTCCTCCAAGGACGAGACTGAGGCGTGCATACAGAATTGGCCTTCATAAGACTTCAACCTTCAACAGAAATTTCTCCCTCACGCAGCACCTTCTATTGCCAGAACAGTCATGGGTTTCATCACCATCATTTATTTATTTAACACTTATTTCTATACCGCTCTTTCCCAAGTATCAAGTGCGGTTTACAAGGAACAGTAAGTTATATGGTATGTTAAAGCGCATACCTAGTCGTTTTACATAGAACAGGTGGAACTATTTACAAGTAACAATATAACATTTTTTCATAACTATTTACAAGTAACAATATAACTTCTGCCCCATGGAGTCAAAAGGCTAATCTCGTTTGCTTTGGTTGAGGGAACAGTTGAGAAAGGACCCTAGAATCCCAATTCAGGGTGTTTTGCCCTAAAAGCCCTGGCACCACTGCATAGGACCATGGAGAAGTGTAAAGGGAACCACCTGCTAACCTCGTCTGCAAGCCAGCTCCACAGCCTACAGAGCCACTGTACTGTCCTGTGCATGTCTAAACAGGTTCTAGCCAAGAAAAATGGTGGATTCTTTGGGAAAGCTACCAGGCCTGTAGGGGAACCACTACTCCGTCCTCCTCTGACTTACCTTCTAACAGTCAGATCTGTCCTCAAGTCATTTAATCAACCTCTGCAGGGGAAGGCTGAGCTCACAGAGCGAAGAAGGGGCCATGACCTCTCTCACCTCCTGTGATAACAGCACTTAATGGCCCTAGGTTCCCAAAGATACAGCCAGGCACCAAATTCCCCCCCAGAAGCAGGCTGCCAAGCAGCTAAACAAGCAAATAACAGCCCAAGGACTGTTTCAGGATGCAGCACAAACCAGCTCACAGGTGGGGGCCTGCAGAATCTCCCTCCCCTTCCCCGAGGCCACCTGGCACACAGTTAATAGCACCCTCCCATGCTCCTTTCTCACTGGACCCAAACAACTATCTGAAGTGGCTGTGGACCTCACCGGCCAAAAGAAAAAACAAAGGAGCATCAGGGAACAAAGGCACAACATCGGGCCCCCCATGGGGGAGTCTCCAAATGCTGGCCAAAAATTGCTCCTGGCCTCACAGCCCTAATGGGGCAAAAATCAGCAACCATGGCAAAAAATTGCTAGAGGTCACAGGTTGCATTGGGTTGCATGGAAGAGAATCACGGCAAAAGAAAAAGAATATGTAGGAAAAAGGCCACAGAGCAAGGCATAATAACAGTCCCAAAATGGGGATCTCGAGGCATGTCAGGCTGACCAGAGAAACCCTATTAGCAAGATCCCAGAAGACCAAACAGTCCTGGGGAGGCACAGCTGAGAAAGCTCTTTTTTCTCCATCAATTTGAAGCTGATTTAATTATGCAGCAGAGAGCCAATTACCTCCCACTGAAATCAATGGGGAAACTTCCCCATTTAAATCAGTGGGGAGAAAGGGACTTAGAAAAAAATCACCAAAAATTAGAAACAAGACGGAAAAAAAAACAAGTAAAGAGCAGGTCAGGACAGCAAAAGGGAAGGGGGGCCTGGGCCCAATTTACCACCCCCCTCCCCCCCTCAGAGGCCCCATAGGGCTCTCATGCTCCTCTTCTGGCCCACCCACTACTCGTAACTCATAGGAAAAACAGCGCAGACACAGGGCAACTGTCGCTCCAGGAGACACAGGTGTAACACTGCTCTGAGCCGTTGGGCCCTTCATGACTGAATCCAAGGCCTCCAAACCACAGTGTGGGCAAGGCGAGTCAGACTCAATCCAGGGCCTCTGCACCACAGTTTGGGCAAGGAGAGTAAGGCCTATCTTCACTGCTGTACCAATCCACACACCTTACCACCTGCTGGAGGCAGACAATATTGGCTTCTCTCAGTGATGTATCAAGTGATGACATCACTGAAAGTTGCTAGTCTATCTCCACCTGCTGGACGGGCAGCATAACAGACTTGTCTAGACTGATCTACTAGCAGGATAAGCAACTGCAGTTCTCTAAGCCTCCTCCCTGTATGAACAAGGGTGTCCTGCCCGCTTTCAATGTAACTAGCAACAGAGGCAATGGGAAGGACTGGAATGCTGCTTTAGCCACAGGAAGGGAGGAGGTGAGGTGAGGGAAGTTCCTATGCCAGACAAGTTTACTTTCTGTATGTGGTGGGAGATGGAAGAGAAAGGAAGCCCCCAACTCCCCAAAAAATGTTTCAATGCATTTCTACAGGAGAAGCAGTTCCAACAGCTACAGCATACTAACACTGATTCACAGTAACTAATGATTACAGAACTGTGCCTATCAACCAGAGCATCTCTCTTGTAGCAGCGAAGTGCACGCAATGAATAAAACAAGGAGTCAATTGCAGGTTCCAAGCCAATTTATTGTGCACAGGCTCAGACAAGGAATGCAACCAAAAGTGACTGAGCAATGGAGAACAGAAGCAAATTCCTTATATACAATTTTTACAGTTTGATACAGGCAAACTTTCTATTGGTCCCAACGCCCCCTGTACCTGTCCAATCGGGGACCCTCTCTGGGCCTAGCACCCTGTTCCCCCTTCTCAGGTTATTCTAACAAAGGCACAGTTTTTAGACATAGATACATTTCTACTGCAAGGTCATTTCTAGCTCAGAGAATGTGAGAATGCAGAACACTGGAATATATCATCAGCATGGAAGAATGTAATAAAGGATTCATGTAGGATTCATACAAACTTATCAAAAGCAGTTTAAGGCAGATTCTCAGACTTTCACTGACTTTGGTCTCTCTCAGCACTACTAGTCTCAGGTGGGGGTGGGGACTCAGGCCTAGCTTACAGGCCTCCCATATGTATTGTAGGCCCTAGCCTGCCACACTCCCATCTCCTGTCCCAATCACAGACACACAGAGAACAAACAGATATGAATAGACACTAGGGTGGGCCACAAACCAATGCAAAAAAGTTAATGTTTGTAGAATCATTTCTCCACAAGACTTATTTTGTCCAGTAGGGATAGCTTGCTTGCCTGTGAAATTTCAGCCTGATTGTGAAACATTTAGAGGTTCCCCTATTCTGAACATTTTATGGATAGGAAAAGCATTTATGTGCTGAAAATATTCTTTTTTTAAGGCTCAGTTCATGATGACTGCACGTGAGTCCAAGAGTATCACAGATTTGGCTCTGTTTGTCAGTCTTGTTTGCGTCAGACAGTGGAATGAAGTCCCATTTGCAATCTGAGCGCCTCTCAATGACTTTGAATTTTTATGAGTTCTTAAGCCTTACCCAGGAGTGGAGTAGCCGCCTAGTGGTTAGAACACTGGCTTGGTAACCAAGCAACCAGGGTTCGATTCCCACTAGCACTCCTTGTGGCCTTGGGCAAGCCACTTAACCCTTCATTGCCTCGGAAGAAAGGCCTGGCAATCTACTTCCGGTGACACTGCCAAGAAAACCCAGGAGCTTCTGGGTCGCCAGAGTCAGGACTGACTCGAAGGCACACATTGCATTGCAAGCCTTACCCGAATCAGGCTGTTGCATTTTCAAGGCACCTCTGGTTTTGTCTGAACATATGGCAGGCAGGAACAAAGAAAAAGATGATGCAGAACCTTCAGTGGCCAGTTACCAGAATCACAGTTATCTGCTGTTTAGTTCAGATGACCTCTAAATGTTGTTCATTTTCATAAAAGTTTATGTGTTTGTTATAAATATACTAAAGAACAAAACCAGCCTTGTGGAGAACCGAAATCTGTTTATTTTTTTGGATCACCCCAATATACACTCAAATGTCCACGTATGCACAGACACACACATACAAGCATACATATACACACACACACACATATGCAAGTATGCATGCAGTGACACACAAACACACATTCAGAAAAACACGCACAGACACACCAGCTCACAAAGATATACACTAGCACACACACAAAAGAAAAAATACAGATAAACATACAAAATAGCGATATGTATGCAAATATACACACACCATACTCAAGACACACGTACAGATACAAACAGATAAAGGGTTGGAAAGAATTCCATGAACCATGCTCTGCATGCTTTTCCCATTTGTTTCTGTAGATATATTTAATAAGAAGCAATATTTAAAAAGCATATATACACACGTTTGTTCTAAGGCAAATCACAGGGTGCAGAACGGGAATGAAAGCCAGTCTACCAGTCATGTGCTTGAATTCTTTCATAGAGCACACATACAGTATGTGCTATTTTGGTGTATTACAAGGTTCATTGCACTTTGGTCACTAGGAAGGGTGAAGGGGAAGGTTCTATTTCTTAAATAATTTCTCATGTTTGTTCAAATAATATTAGATTTGCCCAAATGTCAACAATCTTAAGCTTTAAACAATGAGATAAGGGGATTTTTGCGCATAAGATGTTTTACATGCAGAAAATGCCTTTCATAAAATTACCCAGGGTGTAAGTGCTTAAACTATGTGCATACACTCTGTGTGCACAAGTTTGTACTGGTTGGAGACATTCTTGGGGGTGCAGATTACTCTTATGCAAATATGTTATAAAACACATGTATAAAATAAACTGGCAAATACAGATGTGCTCGAGAACAGCTGCAAGTATGTGTAGACACTTTCCATGGCATGATTTTTAAAATCCTGTTAACGATGTACATTAGCAGATTGAAAGGAAAAATAGCTGAACCCAGACAATTCCCACCCCAACAATGTTGAAAATTGCACACACCCCGGGCTCGATCCGCCAATGTACCACTTTAATATACCACTTTGATTTCAAGATAAAGCGGTATATTAAATCCTTCTAAATAAATAAATGCACTCTTAGGGCGAGTTCTGGACTGGACTGGAGGAACTCAAGGAAAGGCCATTATCAGGAAGGACCTAATTTCACCTTCCTTATCATTCCTCCAGTCCAGCCCAAACACGTGGGATGTACAAAAGCAGTAACAGCCTAACGGGAGGGAGCAGAGAGCCTGGCCTGAAACACAACCACTCAAACCGTGCATCATTCTGTGCATGTACATCAAGGCGATAATGCCAGGCAAATGCTTTATTTTATTTATTGCAAATTTTTATACCACATTTTTCCAGTGGATCAAAAGCGGTTTACAGCAAATGACAAATTGAATATTACAGAACAAGTATATATTCAGTTACATGGAACATTTTCTTCTCAACTATATACAGTAACATTGTTAATATAATGGAGAGTGCTTGACATAACTCTTTAAGCATCTCTACATCGAACTATTTACAAGTTTTGAGCAGTTTTCAGTGTTCAATGTATATATTTGGGATGCCATGAGCAGGTCCCGGATATTTTGCATTTCCATTATGATTTAGTGTATGATGGGGTAGACTGCTGTGAAGTGGTGAGGTGGGGTGGGTTTGTGCAGTTGTTTTTGTTTGCGTGCCAAAGTGAAGGGTAAATAGGTTGGTTTTAAATTGTTTTCGGAACATTTTGAAGTCATTTATTTCTCTTATGTGGTCTGGGAGTGCATTCCAGAGGCTTGGGGCAATGTGAGAGAATGCTTTGTTGTTGGCTGTCTTCATTGATTTCCTGAAATAAGGTGGTATAGAGATTTTGTTTTTATTGCAGTCTTGTTGAGAGCGGGAGTTGGTTTATTTTTGAATGAGTATGGAGAGGTGTGAGGGAGTGATATCATTGATTAATTTAAAGGTTGTGACAAGTATTTTGTAGTTTATGCGGCTTTGTATGGGAAGCCAGTGGAGGTCACATAGTATTGGAGTTATGTGTTCTGTTGGGTTGAAATTCATAGTTATCCTGGCTGCAGTATGCTGTGCTAGTTGGAGTTGTCTTAGTGTTTGTTTTGCTATACCCTGTAGGGTGGTGTTGGCGAAGTCAAAGGGGGGGGGCGTGGTGATTGCTTGGACTACAGATTTGAAGTCGATGAGGTGGAGTAGTGGGTGGAGGAGTTTCAGCATTTTGAGTTTATAGAAGATCTCTTTTGTTGTATATTTTATATGAGATAAACCTTGTGCTTGTTTGTATTGTTTGGATATTTGGTGTTCAATTCTTACTTCTTGTGTTCTGTCGGACAGGTATGATGAGAACCATTGTAGAATTGTGTCTTTTATACCTATTTGTTGGAGTCTGTGGAGCATAATGTGATGGCTTACACTGTCAAAGGCAGCGGTGATGTCAAGAAATATGAGTAGGAACACTTTCTTGGTGTCATCAATTCCTCGTATGAGGTGGTCAAATAGGATGGTGAGGAGTGTCTCCACTCCATGGAATGGTCGGAAACCATATTGATGTTCGTCGAGTTGTAGGGGTTAAGTGCGAGGTTAAGTGTTAGCGGATTACTTTAAGGGTTAAGGGATTATAATGTTCTTGGTTCATAATCACTCAATGGCCTTTATTCTGCTCTAATAAAAATATATATCAACCAGTCTGTCATTACAGTGGGCAAGGAAAAACAGGCCAGCATAAGGATATCATAAGCCTTAGCAAAGTGTATGCATGGATTGGAGAATCCATGCAGAGGCTTTGTGCAGAGAGCATGTACACAGGAAACCATGCAAAGAAGAATATGCTGAGCACATCAGCCCTGAAGAAGAAGGACAGTTGATAGTTGGTAGGTATGGAGTAAGAGCAAACGAAAAGGAACCTGAGTGGGTATCAAAACAGGAATAGAGGGGTCAGAGAGGTCAGCAGCAGGAAACGAAGGAAGGGGGGAGAAAAGACACAGAGAGGCCTCACAGAGGGATGAATGTGGAGACTGCATACACGGAAGCAAAAAACGTATATATGTAACACGACTATTGTACTCAGTGGGAGGAGGATTCTGATGTCTGATGACTGACAGAAATTCTCCTCTCCTGCCTGTATTGTTCATCAGTAATCTAATAAACAGAGATTCTGATTGCACCTGTACTGACTTTTGGATCTGGACTATACAGGAAATTAGTGATAATTAGTAATCGGTCTCTTGTAAGTAACAGGGCCTTACAGAGTGGGGCGAATGAGTCTATATGATCTTGGAGTTGTATTTGAACTGTTTTTTTCTATTAATTTGGTCATGAAGGGGTGGCTTGAAATAGATCTGTAGGAGGTGGGGGAGTTTCTGTCCATTGAGTTGTTTTTTAGGATTGGGCGAATTAGTGCATGTTTCAATGAAGGTGATAGGTGACCATGCTGGAGGAAGAGGTTGACAATAGGGAGAATGAATGCAGAAAGTTCCAGTTTTGTTGCTTTTATCCAATTAATTGGACAGGGGTCGAGGTATGAGGTGGTGGTGTTGATCTTGGAGATGATGTTTTTGTGTATGTCTTTTGTCATGGGGGTGAATGTTGACCAGGAGTTTTGTGTTTGGTGAGTTATGCTTAGGTCAGTTTTAGTTTAGTCTTGGTGAGATAGTTTCTCCTTGTAGTAATTAGCTAATTTCTGTGGTGTGATGACACTATCGAAAGAGGCCTTGTTGGCAGTGTTATTAGTTAGGGATTTAACTATTTCAAATAGTTCTCTTGGTTGGTTCAGAGAGTTAGATAGTAGCTTGGAGTAGTAGTCTTTCTTAGCCGTGTTGATTGTTTCTTTGTATGTAGAGTTGGAGTGCATGCTGGTATTATGACTGGTGGGTTTGGGATTTTGTATGGCACCATTTGCGCTCACATTTACGTAGATTTGCTTTCATTTGTTTTAGTTCGGGTCTGAACCATTGTATATTTAGGGGTTTTTTTGTGTGGTGGGAGTATTGTGCATGTAGCATGGCTGCATTAGATATTGTATCATGCCAACGAGTTACAGTTTTATCAAGGTCTGTAGGATCTTGAGTGAGGTGCGGGATGGTTTGTTCGAGGAATTCATCTTTGTTAAATTTCTTGAATCTTCTGAAGTGGGACGTTTGTGCATGTTTTGGTTGTGTAGTAGTGCAGTATGGTAGTTGGAATTTTATCAGGTGATGATCAGACCAGGGGATGGGCTGAACTTCTAATGTTGTTGGGTCGTAGGCTTTGAAAATAGGCAATAGTAGGAACACTAGGTCTAGTATATTGCCTTTGTGCAAAGAAGACCATGTTGCCACTTTGCAAATGTCCACCGGCGCGACTAGCCCCATTTCCACCCAAGACGTAGCCTGCACCCTGGTGGAGTGGGCTCGCATCCCCACCGGGAGCATTCTGTGTTTCAGCAGGTAAGCTGAAATGATTAGATAGTTGGAAGAAACAGACACCGAGGCCTTAAACACTTCTTCACCCTGTTGAGGGCCCCCAAACAACATGAAGAGATGATCCGATTTACGGAAGACCTGCATGCACTTCAGATATCTACAAAGCGTCCTTCAAACATCCAACAGGTGCAATCACTTTTCCTCCGGAGTTCTCCCCTTAACCGCGAACACCAGAAGAGACACAGACTGATTGATGTGAAATGGAGAAAGCACTTTGGGCAAGAAAGATGGGACTGGTCGGAGGACCACCTTGTCTTTAGAAATCAACAAAAACAGCTCTCTATACAAGGCGGCTTGAAACTCTGAAACGTCCCTTGCCAAACAAATCGTCTTGAGGAAAACAGTCTTCAGGGTAAGATCCTTCAGCATAGCCATAGCTAAAGGCCGAAAAGACGATTCCACCAACACTGAGAGCACCAAATTTAGGTCCCACTGCAGAACCAACGACTGCACCAGCGTATTCACCTACTTCACTGCCCGCAGAAACCAGACGCCATCTGGGTAAGCCACCAAGGAGCAGCCTTGCATTCAACGTCAATGGCAAGTCAAGGCTGCCCTTTTAACCTTCAGAGAATTCAGGGCCAATCCCTTCTCGAGACCTGCTGTAAAAAGACAAGGATATCCGGCATCGCTGCTGACAGAGCTTGGATGCTCCTGCCGGCACACCAACCCTCAAATATTCTCCAGACCTAGACATAAGAGAGAAGTTGAACATTTGTGTGGGCCTTCAAAAAAGTTGAAATTACTGCAACCGAATAACCTTTCTTCCTCAATCTCGCCCTTTCAAAAGCCAAGCTGTAAGCGAGAATAAATCTAACCATGGAATGAGAATCGGACCTTGTATCAGGAGGTGCCACGGCTCATCCACAACTAGTCTGCGAAGGTCCACATATCACAGCCATCTCAGCCAGTCAGGCGCTATCAGGATTACTCAACCTCAATGCGCCTCTATCTTGCACAAGAGATTCCTGATCAACGCCCACAGCAGGAAGACATAAAGCAGTTTCCCAGAGGGCTAAGTCTGAGCTAGCACATTGAATCCTTCTGACATGCGCGCCTGACGTCTGCTGTAAAATTGGGCCACTCTGGCATTGTCCATCATCACTATGAGGTCTATAACCGGTTGTCCCCAGAGACGAACAATTCGGCAAAACACCACCTAATTCAGGGAGCACTCCCCCAGGTCCAGGCGGTGCCAACTGAGAAAGTTGACCTCTACATTCTCTTTGCCCACACCATGCGCTGCTGACCAAGGGTAGCAAATTTATTTATTTATTTATTTATTTAACTTTCCTTTTTTTATATCAAAGCAGTTTACACTAACTTAAACTTAGTAATGTACATTAAACAGGGACACTGATAACTTGGAGTTTTCTGAGCCAATGGAGGGTGTGACTTGCCCAAGGCCACAAGGAGTGCTAGTAGGAATCAAACCCTGGTCTCTTGGTTCCCAAGTCAGTGTTGTAACCATTAGGCTACTCCTCCACTCCATTACTCTCCACCCACAAGATCAAAGGCCATATTTCTCCTGCCAGCAACACACTGCCCGTGCCTCCCTGACGATCGATGTAGGCCCCGTGGTGGCACTGTCTGAGCAGAAGCGCACCGCCTTACAGTATATCAGTGGGTGAAAAAACTGCAACACCAGAAACACCACTCTCATCTCTAGGCGATTGATGGACTAAGTCTGCTTTTCCTTGGACCACCGTCCTTGGGTCATTTGGGTCAGATAATGGGCCCCTCAGGCAGTTAGGCTGGCATCCGTCATTACGAGGAACCAATCTGGAGATTCCAAAGACACTGCTGTGAAGATATTCTCAGCGCCCAGCCACCATCGCAATTGCAGCCGGGTCACCAGCGAACATATTAGTCTCCATGTCAACAGATGCTTCTGTGAAGACCAGTGGGAGAGCAGCACCACTTGAAGTAGTCTCATATGAGTCCAAGCCCACACCACCACTTCTAGCACCTGACAGTGCCAAGCCAATGGAGCTGTCCTGAGCAAGAATCATTGAATCTGATCTTGAATCTTCGAAACTCTCTCAGAAGGTAGGGAAACTATCCCCTTTTCAGTCCTGAAGTGTTCCCCCAAGTAAATCATGTCCTGAGTGGGCCACAACTGGCTCTTTTCCAAGTTGACCACCCAACCCAGTTGCTGAAAAAGCATCACCACCTTATTGGTGGCTCACAAGTTTTTTTCTTGTGACTTGACCCTTAACCAATTGTTAAGATACAGATATACCAGCACGTCCTGGAGGCGTAACTTCGCCGCCGCCGCCACCACCATTACCTTTGTAAAGGTGCACCGTGTCATAACCAACCTGAAGGCCATTGCCCTGAACTAGAAATGATCCATTGGTAGAGCAAACCTGAGGAACCTATGATGTCCAGGCCTGATGGGAATGTGTAGGTAGGCTTCTGTCAAATCCAGGGCCATCAAAAACCTCTCCCTTTCAGACGGCCACGATAATGCACCATAACGTCTCCATCCGTAAGTGCAATACCTGGAGGGCTCGATGGAGCCCTTTGAGGTCTACAATGGACCAAAAGATTCCCTCCTTTTTGAAGACCATGAAATAGATGGAGTACCAACCTAACCCTAACAGGTCGAACGGAACGAGCTCTACTATCCGTAATTGGATGAGTCGCTGAAGGGTAGCACGCCCCGCCACGCCCCACCCTGGCCACAGCACGGCACGGGGAGAGCATGAAAGCGCCTGGTAGTGGGTGCACAAATTCTAGAGCACAGCCTTCCTGAACAATTTCCAGGATGCACTGGTCTGTGGTGATGGTGGCCCAAGAGGAAGAAACTTTGAAGGCACCCTCCTACCGGAATAAACTCCGCTTGGGCCGGCCTCGTTTCATTGCGGTTTCTTATTTGTTGTGGAAGTCCCGGCATAGTATTCTTGGCCTGTCCCTCTGTCTTCGAAAGGACTGGCCCCTGGCAGTAAAACAGCCTCACTGAAAGGGAGCAAACCAGGACATGCAAAAACAATTAAAATCTCAGTTTGGCCTCCAGACGGAGCAGAGGACTTGGGCCCCTTCGGCTTGTACTCTGGCAACCTGGTCTTACTGTTACCAAGATCTTTTACCAGCTTCTCCGCAGCTACCCTAAACAAGAGCTTCCCTTTATAAGGAAATTTGCTGAGGCGGGACTTAGATGATACATCTGCCGACTAATTCCAAAGCCATAAGAAATGCTGTGCCACTATCACTGAGAGCATGGTCTTGGAAGAAGCTCAGACCATATTATAAAATGCATCTGCGAGATAAGCGGATGCTGTCTCGAGCTTATCTGCCTCTGAGACCACCGAAGTCTCCACTGTGCCCTCTGGCAGTGCCTGCACTCACATGATGTACGCCCGAGTCACCAGAGCCCCGCAGACCGAGGCTTGCAACATAAGGGCAGCCATTTCAAATGCTTGCTTCATGAAGGTTTCCAGTCTGCGGTCCTGTGCATCCTACAGAGCCACTCCCCCTTCCAATGGAATTGTTGCCTTCTTTGTTACTGCCGTGACTAGAGCATCCACCCTTTGGCAGCTTGAGGAGGTCTCTCTCCTGTAGAATGGGATACAATCGCCCCATGGCTCAGCTACCCCTCGGGCACTTCCACTCTGCCTCAATCAACTGTTTAATCGCCCTATGCACCAGGAAGGCTGTAGGAGGAGTTTTAAGCCCCTGCAACAAGGGATCCTCTAAAAGCTCCTCTGTTGCCTGCAGCAAATGATTGATATTCAACGCCGCTAGGGAATGCGAGATCAAGGCAGCTAACTCCTCTTTTTCAAACTCTTACTACATTCGCGTCATCACCAGGGGGTATCTCCCCCTCCTCTAACTCTTGCACTGCAGAATCTTCCCAGAGGTCCGAGAGACCCTCGCCCAAGTCCTCTAAGACCTCCGAGCTAGGGGACTCCTGATCCTCCCAGGGGGCCGGGTCTAGATGCCTGAGTTTTGCCACTGTAACCCCGGACTGTACCCCAATGGGGGAGAGATATCGAAGCTTCAAACCAGTGCCAATATCACAGACCCCTGCATGGTAGCGCTGCCCTGAACTGTTTGTCTCAAGTTAGCCTGATGAATAAGCAAGATGAAGTCAGGCAAAAAAGCAATAGAAGAGCCAGAACCTGTAAAAACAGCAGCCCCTGCAGTTCCCCAGGCTCCTCTGCAAACACTGGAGGATTGGGGGTGGGAGATAAAATGGTCGTCATTCCTGCTAAAAGCGCGGCAGGTAACACATCTTTTGGAGACTTCCTTGCTTTTTCTGACTCCCTGGGAGGTTTTCCTCACCAACTGTGGCCTCTACCAGCTCCATCTCAGCTGTGTGCCTTCTTTTTGCACTAGCAGCACAAACTCCTTGCTGAAAGCGAGCTTCTGCGGCTGCCACATGCAGCACGCACCTATTTCTCAGCTGGCATACTGCAACACCGCTTGTCACTCAAAGTATAAAACAAAACTCACCATGACTACCAGGAGCCTCAGCGCCATGATGCACTCACCCCCGCTCAAGCTGCCAGGCTCAGGGAAAGGTCTTACCACGCTCAGCGTTACTGCTTCGTTTACTTCAAGGTTTTTTTGGTTTGTTTGTTTTTTTAAACTTTAGGAAGCTTGAGAGTCCCCCTGTGAACCACATTGAATTAGAGGCAGCTCCTTGTAATTCGGCAGACAAAAATTGCAGATCAGGGGAAGGGGAGGGACCTGGACTTACCAGGTTTAACACCCCAGATGAACTGGGCCAACTCAACGAATTTGGTTCCAGTTCCAGCTATTTACTCACGATACTGCCTTTGTGTTGCTCTATTTTTCTGAACATTTTTTTAAATACCTCAGGCAAGCTTGAAAACCAAACATTCCCTTCAAATTAATCAGCCAGAAATGTCACTCTCTCCTAAAGTATCTTCCAGTCCTTTCAGTGGAATCCAAGATGGGAGCTCTTCACCAGCTGCTGGGGATTGAGTTTACTGATTGTGGAGGCAATGCTAGAGGGCTCTTCCATTGTAGCTTCAGAAAGTTCCGACATGCTCAGTCCTCAGCTGCTGGTGAAGAGTGACAACCCACACACCTGGACCTGACTGGAGGGAAGATAAGACACCCCTATTGCTGCCTTTGGGAAATTGCACTATAAGAGTTAGTGGGGATAGTGATACTACATTGTCATCTTGCATAACGGAGATGTGCATATCTGCAATGCACACAGAAAAATGCATACTCTAGTAACAGCGTGTGACATTATGAAACGAAAGAGAACAACTCAAATGAAAAAAAAATTACAAAACAAAATTCAAACTACATTTTTCTGCCTATGTATTCCTACTGCATAAAAGCAGAGTATGAAAATTTGAAGAAAAACAAACTGGCATAAATGTACAAGCAGTATAGACTATCATTTCCAACTGTCACCTCCAGGCCAAATTTAGTCATGACGTCTCCTGGCAACATCTCAAATCAAGTCATCTTCATCTAATAGTCAGTAGATCATACTTTCTACTCATTAACACATGAAATTTCCATAGCAAAGACTGTGGTAATGATCGTTCAATTGCATGATGATTTTGATTCCTAAGAGAATGCATTGCTCTAAATTACAAGCCACAAATCAACACAGCATCTTATTAAGATCAAGAAAAAGCACAGCAATTAATTGATTCTATTCAACATTTGTGAAACTGCAAATGCTCAGTCTGATAATACTGAGCAACACTGGGAGCAAATGCCCATTTCTATGAAAACTAGATGTTTTCAGAAAGAAGCCTGCCAATAATGATGACAGGTTTGAACCATATGCTTTAGAACCAATTCCACTCACTGACGCCAAACAGGCAGCCTTTCAAGAACAGAGAATAAAAAAGCTAGTAAGAAATCACTCCAGAAATTCTAATATGCTAGAAATACCGCACAGCAGACTGCAAATGAATACTGGCTTACCCTTTGTAGATTCAACTGGCACAGGGAAAAACAAAAAGGCAAAATTGGATCTTACCTGCTAATTGTCTTTCCTTGAATCACTCTAGTCCAGTCCAGACGAGTGGGTTATCTTCCTCCACCAGCAGCTGGATACTGAGCATGTCTATGCTTGTGATGTCAGCATAGAAGAGCTCCCCCCTGTGCCCTCACATGTCAGTATCCTTTCTTTTTTATGTCAAATAACAAGCATAACAAACTATACACAGATCTAAGAGGAACAGGATGAGAAAGCAGAATCGCCCCAAAAGGAACGACTACCTGGAAGGTCATACAAAACTCTCATTGGAAGCATACCTCTGAAGAGACTGGGCTTGCTTCTGACCCCTAAGCTGAAAGAAAGTTATAACCTCGAAGTGGGAATGTCTTGGACTAGACTGGACTGGACTGGAGGGATTCAAAGAAAGACAATTAGCAGGTAAGACCTAACTTTGTATTCCCTATCATCCTTCCAGTACAGTCCAGTCCAGTCCAGATGAGTGGGATGTACCAGAGCAGTACTCAATCTACAGAGGAACTTGCGAGCCAGGCCTGAAGCATTCTGGAGCCGAGCCTCGCATCCTGACGAGACTGAATGTCCAAGCAGTAATGGCACATAAACGTATGCAGCAAGGACCACGTGGCCACCCTGCAGATTTCCACCGGAAGCACCAAACAATGTTCTGCCCAAGAGAATGATTAAGCTCTGGTCAAATGGGCTCTTAAACCATCTGATGGCGTCCTGTGCTTTAGATGATAAGCCAATGTAATGGTCTCCTTGACCAAGCATGCTACCAATGCCTTAGATGCTGCCTCCCCTTGCACGATCCCCCAAACAAGACAAAAAGATATTCAGACTGGTAGAACGACCAAGTCCGCCTGAGATACTGCCTTAGGGTCCAACCTAGATCCAGGAGACAAACGGTGATCCCCTTGAACCTCCGCCAATAAGGGTAACACTGGCAAGATCACCATCTGGTTAAGATAAAAACATAAGAACATAAGAAATGCCAAACTGAGTCAGACCAATGTCCATCAAGCCCAGAATCTCGTTTCCGACAGTGGCCAATCCAGATTAGAAGTACCTAGCAGTTAACCAAAAAGACACACAGGTTCCATAATACTTGTATTGGGGCAAGCAGTGGATTACCTGGGTCCTCTTTAATAATGTTTTATGTACCTTTCCTCCAGGAACTTGTCCAAACCTTTTCAAACCTTTTTAAAACCAGCTACACTAACAGCTTCTACTACATTCTCCAGTAACGAATTCCAGAGTTTGATTATGCTTGACTGAAAAAATATTTTCTCTTATTAGTCTTAAACGGGTTACACTGTAGTTTTATTGAATGTCCCGTAGTCTTTCTACTTTTTGATGCCGTAAAGAATCAATCTACATTTACCCGTTCCACTCCATTCATTAATTTATAGACCTCTATCATATCTCCCCCTCAGCCATCTCTTTTCCAGGTTGAAAAGCCCTAACCATTTAAGCCTCTCCTCATAGAGGTATCCTTCCATCCCCTTTACCATTTTGGTGGCTCTTCTCTATACCTTTTCTAATAACGCTATATCCTTTTTAAGATACGGTGACAAGAATTGCACACAATATTCAAGGTGCGGTCGCGCCATGGAATGATAGAGGCATTATAATATCCTTTGTTTTATTCTCCATTCCTTCCCTTATGATTCCTAGCATTTTATTTGCCTTTTTTGGCTGCTGTTGCACACTGTGTTATCCACGACGACGGCTAAATCTTTTTGCTGGGTGGTGGTTCCAAACGTGGAACACTGCATTGTGTAACCATAGTTTGAGTTGTTTTTTCCTAAATGCATAACTTTATACTTGTCCACATAAAATTTCATCTGCCATTTGAATGTCCGGTCTTCCAATTTATCAAGGTCCTCTTGCAATTTTTCAAAATCCTCTTGGGTTTTTAACAACTTTGAATGATTTTGGGTCATCTGCAAATTTAACTACCTCACTCGTTATTCCCATTTCCAGGTCATTTACGAATATGTTAAGAAGCCAGCTGACCCAGCACAGATCCCTGGAGCACTCCACTATTCACCTTTGTCCATTGGGAAGATTGGCCATTCAGCTCTATCCTCTGCTTTTAACCAGTTCCTGATCCACAATAGTACACTACCTCCTATTCCATGACTTTTTAACTTTGCCAAGAGTCTCTCATGAGGGACCTTGTCAAAAGCCTCCTGAAATTCCAAAAACACTATCGAATGGCTCACCTTTGTCTACCTGTTTATTCACACCTTGAAAAATTAGAACAGATTAATAAGACAAGACCTTCATTGGCTAAAGCTATGTTGGCTTTCTCCCATTAAACCATGACTGTCTACACATTCAATAATTTTGTTTTTTATAATGGTTTCTACCATTTTGCCTGGTACTGATGTCAGGCTCATGGGTCCATAGTGCCCCGGATCACCCCAGAACCCTTTTTAAAAATTGGCATTACATTCGCAATTCGCCAGTCTTCATGTACTACAGATGATTTTAATGATAGTTCACAGATTAATAATAGAAGTCTGCAATCTCATATTTCAGTTCTTTCAACACCCTGGGGTGTATACCATCCGGTCCAGATGATTTGCTACTGTTTATTTATCAAATAATTGTAATATATCTTCCTGGTTTATTGATATTTCTTTAAGTTCTTCCATTCCATCACCTTTAAATACCATTTAAGTCATGGGTAACTTCCCTACATCTTCTTCAGTAAAAACCGAAGCAAAGCATTAATTCAGTCTCTCCACTATGGCCTTGTTCTCTCTTAGTGCTCCTTTTAACCCTCTATCATCTAATGGTCCAACTGACTCTCACAGGTTTTTTGCTACAAATGAAGTCTTTATTATGCGTTTCTGCTTCCACAGCAAGCTTCTTCTCAAATTCTCTCTTTGCCTGCCTTATCAATGCCTTGCATCTAATTTGCCAGTGCTTATGCTGTTTTCAGTTTTTGTCATTTGGCTGCTTTTTCCATTTCCTGAAAGATGTTTTTTTGGGCTACAACAGTCTCTCTGTCCTCACCTTTAAACCATGCTGGCAGTTTTTTGGACTTCCTCCCATTTTTCTTAAAGCGTGGAATACAGCTGGTCTGGGCTTCCAAGATAGTATTTTTAAACAACGCCCATGCTTGATGTATAGCATTTTTAACAATGCTCATGCTTGATGTAAATCTTTAACCTCTGCAGCAGCTCCTTTTAGTTTATTCTTATTTATTTATTTTATTTATTTTACATTTCTTATATACCGCACTATTTACGATCAGCGCGGTTTACATAAAACAAAACATAATCCGACAATGAACAAGAGTCAGGTCATTACAATGAACAGGAGCAATCAACTTGGATAACAGGGGAAACTATGTACATAAATGGAATACTGAAATTGGTAAACTATGTACACAAATGGGATACTGAAATTGGTAAACTATGTACACAAATGGGATACTGCAATTGGTAACTGTCTATATGTGAGATGGGGTCATTGTGTGTTGTTCGTACCTGGTGGTAACTGTTTTCCTCATTTTATTACAGTCTACCATTTGAAAGTTAAAAGGCAGTACTGTGAATGTCTTTGCCATCCTTCCTCCATTTATAATATCAAATGCGATCATGCTATAATCACTATTGCCAAGTGTCCCCAACACCCTTATCTCTTGCACTAGATCTTGTGTACCACTATGGACTAGGTCCAAAATGGCTACCCTTCTTGTCGGTTCATGAACCAACTGCTCCAAGAAGCAGTCATTTATTTCATCTAGAAACTTTATCTCCCTAGCATGTCCTACCGTGGCACTGACCCAGTCAATAGCAGGTAACTGAAATCATCCATTATTACTGTATTGTAACTTTTGTAGCTTCCCTGTTTTCTTTGAACATTTCATCATCCATTTGTTCATTCTGGCCAGGCACTCGATAGTATGCCCCCCACTGTCATCGCTTTCTCCTTTTAACATGAATTTCAATCCATAGAGATTCTACCGTGTATTTTGTTTCCTGTAACACTTTAATCCTGTGTAACTCAATGCCCTCTAACACAGAGCGCAACCCCTCCAACAATTTGATCTACTTTATCACTGCGATATAATTTGTACCCAGGTATTAATGTCCCACTGATTGTCCTCCTTCCACCAGGTCTCTGAGATACCAATCATATCTAACCTCTCATTTAGTGCTATATAGTCTAACTCTACAATCTGTACATTGATCAAGAAGCAACAGTTCGAACGGAACAAGGAGAAACAGAATGGTTTAAAATAAGCAAAGGTGTAAGACAAGGCTGCATACTTTCCCCCTACCTGTTTAATTTATATGCAGAACAAATCATCAGAGAAGCAGGATTGTATGAAGACAACAGAGGTGTGAAGATTGGTGGAAGACTCATCAACAACCTTCGCTATGCTGATGATACTACATTACTGGCTGAAAGTGAAGATGATCTGAAACATTTGCTTCTCACAATCAAAGAACATACTCTCAAAATGGGCCTGCACCTTAATGTAAAGAAGACAAAGATCATGACAACTGGCATAATCAACAGGTTCATCGTTGAAGGAGAAGAAATTGAAATTGTGAACAACTTTAACCTACTTGGATCAACTATCAATAAAGAAGCAACAAGCAGTCAAGAAATCAGACGACGCATTGCTCTTGGCAGAATGGCTATGAAAGACCTAGATAAGATTCTCAAGAGCAAAGATGTCTCTCTCCATACAAAGATTTGACTTGTTCAAGCCATGGTATTTTCAATAACATCATATGGATGTGAAAACTGGACAGTGAAAAAGATAGACAGGAAGAAAATTGATGCCTTTGAATTATGGTGCTGGCGGCGGATACTGTGTATACCATGGACTGCCCGAAGAACAAACCAGTCAGTACTAGAGGAGATCAAACCTAAGCTTTCTTTAGAAGCTCAGATGACAAGACTTTGACTTTCATACTTTGGACACATCATGCAAAGAGTGAGTTCATTAGAGAAAGACATCATGCTTGGCAAGATAGAAGGTCAACGCAAAAGAGGAAGACCAGCAATGAGATGGATCGATACAATAACAGCAGCTATGGGTACCAGTCTGTCAACAATGAGCCGCCTGACTCAAGACCGAACACAATTTAGGATAGCTATCCAGAGGGTCGCCATGAGTCGACTCCGACTCGACGGCACTTAACAATAACAACAGTCTAACTCTCCCATTGTATTTTTTAGACAACTAGCATTTGCATACAAGCATTTTAGAAGTCGTATTTTATTCATATTAATCTGGTTATCGGTAGGCAGGGATAATTTGGAATCTTTAAGCTCTGTCTGCTCTGTACTTAAGGGCTTTTAGGTTATTTTTGTCTTTTGGAACCTCTCTGTCAATATGCCCTAAGTTCAGTCTTCAGTCTAGTTTAAAAGCAGCTCTATCTCCTTTTTAAAGGTTAATGCCAGCAGCCTGGTTCCATCCCAGTTAAGGTGGAACCCATCCCTTTGGAAAAGCCCCTCCTTTTCCCAGGATGTTCCCCAGGTTCCTAACAAATCCAAATCACTCTTCTTTGCACCATTGTTTCATCCACGCATTGAGACTCCGGAGCTCTGCCTGCCTTTTGGGTCCTGCACGTGGAATGGGAAGCATTTCTAACAATGCTACACTGGAAGTTCTGGATTTCAAATTCCTATCTCACTCATGGCCTTTCCCTCCTGGTCTACCTGTGGGGATCTAATCTCAGATGGACCTGTGAGAAGCACCATAGCAGTACTAACCCTGGGAGGGATCTGCGAGCCCGGCCTGGATCACCACCGACCAAAAACTTGCGTCCCTCACCTGCACATCAACCAACAATGTTTCACAAAGGTATGCAAGGATGCCCATGTTTATTTATTTATTTATTTATTTGCACACAATTTTTATACCGTTCCTTCCGGTGATCAGCAGCAGCGGTTTACATTTTAACAATTCGGTTCTGCAACAATAGCAGTTACATAAAACATCAGCAACATATAACAATAGTAACAGTATACAAACTATGTACAAATAACAGCAGTAATAATAGAATAAATGTTGTACAACCCATGGATATCTGTTAAATATAACAATATTAACAGTAGTCAGCCTATGTAGAAGGTAATGTTAGTATAGGGATTCGTAGGACATGGATTACCCATGGATATCTGTTAATTATAGCAATATTAACAGTAGTCAGTCTATGTAGAAGGTAATGTTAGTATAGGGATTCGTAGGACACAAACTATTTACATGGGATAAGGGAACGTGTATTTTTGGTTAACTAAATTAGATTTCTACATTGATGAACATCGAGAGATGTCACGTGTGTAGTGTGTTTATAGTTTAATATACTCGGGTGTTCTTGGTGTGTTTTATGAAGGAGTTGTTAGGTGTCTATCAAGTTGAGTTTTATACTGGGTATGATTTGGTTTAAGTTATTTCGGACAAATTGTAGTATTCTTGGAAAAGATGTGTTTTGAGGTTTTTTCGGAATGCTTGTAGGTCTTTGTTGGCTCTTAGGGACTCTGGGAGTTTGTTCCATTGTGTGGGGGCTATGTAAGTGAATGCTCTGTTGCTAGTACTCTTTTTCACCTTGCGTATTGAGTTTGGAATTTGCAGCATATTTAGATTGTGGCTTCGTCTGTTTCTGTTAGGGGATTGTGTATTAATGAATGTGTTAAGGAAGGATGGGGTGATATTGTGTATTAGTTTAAATATTGTGATTATTATTTTGTATCTGATGCGTGCTTGTATAGGTAGCCAGTGGAGTTGTCACCCTGCAGATTTCTGCCAGCGGAATCAGACTAGACTCCGCCCAGGATGCAGCCTCGGTTCTTTTCAAATGCATCCGCAAGCCCACCAGCAGCATCCTTCGTCACAACAGGTAAGCCGAGGTAATTGCTTCCCTCACCCACCTGGAGACGGACACTCTGGAAGCTGCATCCCACTTACGCAGACCTCAAAACAGAACGAATAGCCGATCTGTTTTCCGAAACTGCTCGGTAACCTTCAAATAATGCCAGAGTGCCCAGCGGACATCCACAAATGGGGGTCTAATTGGTGACTCCCTGCGCCAGAGAAGACCAGAAGAGTAATTGGCTGACTAAGTGAAACGCGAAAGTACCTTGGGCAAGAAGGTCAGCACTGGTCGTAGCGCCACCTTCTTCTTAGATATGGCGAGAAATAGCACTCGGCAGGACAAGGCCTGCAGCTTCAAAATTCTCCTAGCTAAGCAAATTGCCACCAAAAAGACAGTCTTCAACATCAAGTTCTTCAGCGTACAAGCCAACAATGGATCAAAGGGTGTCTCTGACAAAACCAGATTAAGGTCCCAGGGCGGCATTATAGACCAAACGGGGGGGAAAGTACATGCTATCCAGATGGGCTGTCAAGGACACCCCTTGCAGTCTCCCACGTTAGCACATTAACAATGTTACCTGCATTAGCAAGGAATTACATGCTAGATCCTTCTCCAAACCTACTTGAAGGAAGGCCAGAATCTCCGGTACGGAGGCGGCCAAGGCCCATCCTATGCTATCGGTATCCTCAGCTCTTGAAGAGCCTCTAGATTCTAACATATCCCAGCATCGTGGAGCGCTTGCGTGCTTTTAACAGCATCAAGATTACGGGGATGAATAGCCACACATCTTCAACCTAACCATCTCAAGAACTAGGCTGTAAGCGAGAACCAATCCACATGAGGCATCCGCACTGGACCCTGCAGTAACAAGTCCTCCCTGACCTCAGACGCCATGATCGATCCACCGTCAGCCAAATGAGATTGGCCACACAGCCTGTGGTGTGTCAATCAGGATAATCAGTCCCCCATGCGCCATATCACTCAGCCTATCAGGGGCCATGAGAGTAGACCGGCCCTTGGCCAATGCTGCACTAGCATGTCGAGGCCTCCGACATCCATTCTCTGTGTCTGCTGTAGAAACGGCTTGCCTTTTTGGACTCGAAGATCACCATAAGATCCATGACCGGCGGACCCCAGCGACACACTATCTGCGCAAACACTTCCTCGTTGAGCATCACCAATCGCCAGGATCCACTCACACCCAGCTGAAATAGTCGGCCACTACATTCTCCTTGCCAGCCACATGAGACGCATGCAAGGCTTGTAGGTTGTCCTCTGCCTACGCCTGTAATGGGGCTACCTCGTTTCCCAACTGTTCGCCTGTGACCTCCTTGCCAGTCGAGGTAGGCTACCATGGAGGCACTGTCCGAGAATACTCTCATCGCAGTCTCCTGAAGGAGGCTGTGGAACATCTGGAGGGCCAACAACATCGCTTGCATCTCCATCCAGCTGGATGGCCCAGGTAGATTCCTCCAGAGAACAATTGGCTTGCTTTATCTGGGTCTCGCAGTGCGCTCCCCAGCCTGACAGGTTGGCATACATCGTCAGCAAAATCCAACAGGGTGCAACCAGAGGCATCCCTGCCGACAACCTCTCCGGTCTCAGCCACCACCAGAGAGCCACCTTGATCGCCATCAGATAGGGCAGCTATCTCTCCAACAGATTACTCTGCGCTGACCACCTCCTCAACAATGCCCTCTGCAGGGGCCTCATTATTAGCTCGCGCCCATAGGATCAACTCTATGGTCGCCGCCATCAACCCCAACAGCTGCAGATAATGCCAGGCCATCAGGTACTTCATCCGGAAGAAGATTCGGACCTGCTGCTGCAGTTTGCGCACCCAATCAGTCAGCAAGAAGACTTTCCTCTCGCGTCCGGAACTGGGCACCCAGGTATATAAAATCCTGCATCGGCTGCAGGTTGCTCTTGGTCATATTGATTACCCAGCCGAGACTCTGCAGGAACTTGACCACCCGGGCAGTTGACGCTCTCGGCTGTGGACTTTTCTCGCTAGCCAATTGTCACGATACGGATGCACTAGGATGCCCTACTTGCGGAGAGCCACTGCGACCACCATCATGATCTTGGTGAAGGTTCGGGGAGCGGTTGCAATGCCAAACTGCAAGACATGGAAATGAAAGTGCCTCATGGGCACCGCAAACCTCAGGAACCACTGGTGATCTGTCTGAATGGGAACATGCAGGCAGGCCTCCGTGAGATCCGGGGATGTGAGAAACTCTCCTTCCCTGACAGACATGATCACTGACTGTAATGTTTCCATGTGAAACTCTGAGACAGCGATTCACTTGCTTGAGATCCAGAATAGGTCTGAAGGATCCTTCCTTTTTGGATATCACAAAATAGATGGAGTATCGACCCAAGCCACATTGGTTTCGCGGAACCTCCGCAATGGCTCCCAGCTTCCAAAGTCACTCCAGGGTGTCCCAAACTGCCTTGACCTTATAGAGGTGCCTTGCAGGGCAATTGGAGAAAAACTTCCCTGAACGGTCATGCGAACGCGAGTGCCTAGCCTTCTCTGATGCCTCCAGCATCCACTGGTCCCAGACCCAAGTGGGGTAGAACTGCCACAGCCTTCCCCCTATGGGCAGCATTCCCACCTGGGGCCCCCGCACATCATTGTGGTTTCTTATTTGCTGAAGCAGAAGAAGAGAAAAAACCTCTTCCCGCGCCTTGAAAGGACTACCCTCTTAACGGGAAGCGCCCCCTCTGGTAGGGCGCAAAGCACATCGCTCGGAACAAGCGAAAGTCCCTAGATTGGTCATGCCCCAGCATTGTCATGCGCACCGTCTTCTGCTTATCCTTGGGGAGTCTACCTCCCTTCGACTCCCCCAAATCCTTCACCAACTTCTCCAACGCCTCTCTGAACAAGTGCTTCCCCTTAAACAAGACCTGCTCGTGGGGTTTGGAGGACATATCAGCAGACCAGTTCCTACGCCACAAACAACAGCACGCATACTCTTAGATAGGCACCTAATAAAGTCATAAAAGGCATCCACAAGTAAGCCATGCCGGACTCCAGCTTGACTGCTTCCGGTGGGGGAAGAGCTGAGCCCTCAAACTCTTCGATGAGACCCTGAGCCTAATGCAAACAGGCCCTGGCAACAAATGCACCACATACTGAGGCCTGCAATGACATGGCGTTAACCCTGCTTCAGCAGGGTTTCTAACTTTCTATCCTTAAGGGCAATACTGCCTTCAACCGGAATGGTTGTCTTCTTCATTACTGCCAAGACCGCCGCATCCACCTTAGGTGAATGAAACAGGTCCTTCTCATGCTCCGGAAGCAGGTACAGCCACGCAATGGTCTGCAAGCCCTTTAGGCTGGCCTTCGGCACGTCCCACTCATCCTTAATCATCTACTTGATCACCCAATGCAGTGGGAACACAGTCTGCGGTTTTCTAACCGCCTGGAACAAGGGATCCTCCAGCTGCATTTCCTCTGCCGGGATGACAGTGGTCATATTCAAAGTTCTCAAGGAGTGGGAGGTAAAGGAGGCTAGCTCCTCCCATCGGAAGACCGCACAAAGCTTTCTTCCTCCTCTTGTAGGATCTCGCCTTCCTCTAGATCCAACACCTCATCCCGCAAGACTACTCCTGTTTCCTGATCCTCAGGCTCATCAGACTGGATCGACCCGGTGTCCTTCCAGAGATCCACGTCCATTTGACTGCGCCTGAACAATGGCTCATCCTCCTATCTGAGTGATACCCCCATGTCCAATAAAGCCCCCCCTTCTTGGGCCCCAAGAGGCATCCGGCCCCCCTCTGTCTCATATGCGTTATGCATGAGCAGAACGAACTCCAGGGCAAAAGCCCCCTGGAAATCTGTAGCCATCACCTCCTGTGAAGTGAAGTGCCTAGGGGATCTATGCTCTCTTTCCCTCACTGCAGGTAGAGAACAGACAGATCTGTCCCCTAAATCTCCTCGGAGTGCGGCTCCAGCGGAGGGACACTGCTCCTCTGTCACCAGAAGGGGTCCCTTGGCTCCTCCCAAGGTCTCCCCCCCCCCCTCTTCTGAAGCCTGTCCAACTTCCCCTCCTGTAGATTATCCACTACGGAGTGTACTTCTGCCTCACAGCCCCGGCAGAAGCCTTCTTCTGACAATGTCCCCCTCCTAGAACCACAAACCAGGCAAAAGGGCCTTGCAGGCATTTTGCCTCTGCCCAAGATTGGAGCTAATAGCAAGAAGGAGGCCCAAAAATTGAAACTTTCCTTCTACCTCTTAATCTTATTTTTAAAAAAATAAATAAAATAAGAAACGCTTAAAACAAACCCCAGCAAAAATAACAAAATGCAAATGCTTCAGGGAGAACCCCGGCATCAGCAGAGAACCTCCCTCTGGCACCCGACACTAAAAAGAAGGGGAAAAGGATATCAGACCTTTCCCATGCAGCCTACTGCACTGCTGAAGCAGGAACGCTGTCTCCCACACCCCCGGAAGGAACACACAGACAGACTAGCATGCAAACAGAAACTTTTATTGTGTACACAGGACTCAGACAAAGCCGGCACCCTGGACAAAAGATCTGAGCACCTAAATGACGTCCCACACTGTCTTATATACAGTACGTTCTCAAACCCCCTTGCTACCTTCCCATTCGCCCCAGGTATCTCTTCTTCACCAATCAGTAGCCCCTGAAGGGGGGGGAGGGGGGGACAGTGGGCTCTCATAAAGCATTCCCGAGTGACCTGTCTAAACTGGTATGCTCTGGTCTACTGGTTTTCTGGGAGAAAGGGTATGTGTAAGTGTTGTTTCGCTGCAGCCCAAGGGGTGAGGGGTTCTCTCACAGCTGCCTTTCCGGCTGCCTCACTCCCCCCTTTTTCGAGTATGACCTCAACCGCTAGGAGTGGTAGAGGGCAGTATTACTAGGGGCAGGCCGCAGAGGGGTATATGGGGTTAGGGCCATGACAGAGGCAGCTGCCTTGCATTCTACCAAGGCGTCGAGGGTGGAGGTGAGAAAGCGGTGGAGGATAGGGATACAGCATGGTAAGAGAGCACATAGCAGGAAGAGAAGGAAGACCCCCTATAACTAGGGTTTTAAGGCCCCCCAGCCAACCAAACACCTTCCCGAACCATCCCGTTCCCAGTCCCATGGAGGAGTCTGTGATATGTTTTGCTAAATTACGTAGGTCTTGGATAGAGCATTCGATGGACACGCTTTCGTCAGTGAGGTTAAAACAACACATACCCTCGAACTCTTCACAGCCATGGTTAAGGCGTAAGAGTAGGAAATCAATGGTCATCCTATTCTGCAGTATCGCCGTGCGTAAGCCGGACATTTCATGATTCATGGTGGCCAGTATGGTTGAGGTTAGATTAAGGGATTTAGCTAGAGAACAAGCAAGTCGGCTTATCTCCACTGAGTTGTGTAGGGCTAACCCAGGTGTTGCAACGATTGATAGTGACAGCCCAAGGGCCATCTCATCACTGTAGGGGTTCTACATTTGAGTTACAGGTCGAGGGCATGGAGATAGAGCGGGGAGGTCTGGGGCAGACTTTAGTTACTTTGGGCGTGTGGAGGAAAGCAGCGGTCGTTAGCCTGCCGAGGGTGCATGGGCCACCGGTGGCATTTATGGGAACATAGGTATAAGTCATCTTCCCACATATCAAAAACCAGCCTAAGGGTAGATACACTTCTGAGTACACATAAGATACCCTTGTAACAGAGTTGCATGATAATTCAGTATTAGACATATTAAACCCTCCTGTCTTGGTATTTACAAAAATAAAACAATCAGTAGCATTAAGGGTGGAGACTACCTGCAGGGAGAAAGGAACTCTGTTAAAAGCTGAGGTAGGCTGGGTGGCTCCAATACTATAAAGGAGGGTAGAAAACGACATGTCAGGTTGTTTACAGTCCAGACTAGTAAATATGGTAAAACTCAGCAGTTCACATAAACTGGAGGGTACAGCAATGAGACAGGTTGATAGAAAAACCCCAGTTTGTAGAGAGTTACGTATGCAAAGGTCTGTCATGTTTAAGGCAGTTTGGGCAAGTAATATTGCTGTGTTAGTAGTCCCCGTGCTCGGCCGGAAACAGGCCCACATCAAGAATAGCAGTAAAAATATGGCACTTCTATGCATTCTGGGGTGGTTTCGTCCAGATGCGTTAGCCGTCACTAGACAGAAGTATCTCTTTTTAGTGTCAAACGCAGAGGCTGGTTTGGAACCGTGACAGAAGTCCAGGCTGGAACGGGTTCTGGCGCTGCGGCCTTGACACGGGTGTGATGAATCCATGGAGCAATCTCAGCCACCTTGATAGCCGTCAGGGTAGCCAGCAGAATGGTATACGGGCCTCACCACTGGGGGATCAGTGGATTCCTCTTCCACTCCTTGACCCACACTCGCGAACCAGGTTGATGTGTATGGAGTGGATCCGTCAGGTTGATGGGGAGCCGCTCCTGAACCCACTGGTGCAATTCCTGCAAAACAGAACTGAGAGCCAACAGTTCCTGTCTGGTTATTTCTGAACCTATCTGAATCAAGTCCCCATGGACGCCCTGTATGAGGGGTGCAGGGCGGCCATACACAGCTTCAAAGGGGGAAACACCAATACCCTTTCGTGGGGCTGAGCATATACGAAGCAGGGTTATGGGGAGCAATTGGGGCCACTTCAGGGAGGTTTCCCGACACATTTTTGCTAAATGCATTTTAATGGTACGGTTCATACGTTCCACCTTCCCTGAACTCTGCGGACGGTAAACTGTATGTAGCTTCCAATCAATCTGCAAGGCTTTGGCTACCTGTTGTACTATCTGGGCCACAAATGCAGGTCCGTTATCTGATCCCATTACTACTGGAAGCCCAAAACGGGATGATTTCATGCAGCAGCACCTTTGTCACTTCTCTGGCTTTTTCTGTACAGACTGGGAAGGCCTCCCACCCACCCCATGAATGTACAAACCAGAACTAACAGATATCGGTATCCATTTGCTCGGGGCATTTCTGTAAAATCAACTTGGATATTTCCCATGGGGGTGACCCCATAGGACTGCACTCCTGGGGGCTGGCAAGGACCCTGATGAGCATTGTTCTTAGCACACATGGTGCATTGCCTAACAGTTGTGGCTGCCAGGGAAGATAAGCAGGAAATAAAGAAATATGGGCGGAGAGTAGTTTCCATGACTGTCTTGCCAAAGTGAGTAGTCTGATGGAAGGATGACAGGAAAGCTGGGGCAAGGCGGTCTGGGATGACTATCACTGGAGCTGTTCCCTTTCCAGGTAATCTTATCCAACCATCGGAGTGTAATACCCCACCCTCCTCCTGACAGAAGAAATCCATTTCCCGTGTAGTGTATCTTTTAGCCCATTGGCTTAACGGGACTGGGAACAGGGGGACTTGCAAATCTTCGGAGCTCTCAGAGTAGGGCTGGGACAAAGAGGCAATTGCGACCCACCGGGCTTCTGCATCAGCCCATCTATTGCCCTTGGCTATCCCGTCGTTCCCCTTTTGATGGCCTTTACAGTGCATGACTGCTACAGCTTTGGGATACCAGACTGCTTCTAGCAGGGCCACTACTTGGGGGACCATTCTTAATTTCGGATCCAGCTGCAGTGATCAACCCCCTTTCTTTGTACAGAGCACCATGGGCATGGAGAGTGGCAAAGGCATATCGGGAATCTGTGTATATGTTTACATGAAGGTTTGTCCCAAGGGTTAGAGCATGGGTGAGGGCAATGAGTTCCGCCTTTTGTGCGGAAGTGCCCGTGGGCAGTGGCTGAGCTTCGACTATTACTTCCATCGTCACCACCGCGTTCCCCACACACCTGCGGCCTTCCACTACCAGACTGCTTCCATCCACAAAGTAGATCTCATCCGGGTTGTTTAGTGGTACATCTGTCAGATCAGGGCGACTGCAAAAGATCATGTCCATTACTTCCAGGCAGTCGTGATCAGGTGGTCCTGGGCTGACAGGCAGGAACGTGGCAGGATTTAAGGCTTGACTGGTGGTTATCCGCACTCTGGGGTTTCCCCATAACATACTCTGGTATTTTAACATTCGGGAGCTGGTAAACCAGTGGCTTCCTTTATGCTCCAGTAAAGTTTGGACAGAATGTGGGACGGTGACTAAGAGGTCTTGGCCCATGGATAGTTTATCCGACTCTTCCACCAATAGGGTTGTTGCTGCTATTGCTCTTAAACAGGGTGGCCATCCCTTGGCCACTGGATCCAGCTGTTTAGACAGGTAGGCGACCGGGCGTGGCCAGGATCCCAGCTGTTGAGTCAAGACCCCTAGAGCTGTGCCCGCTGCTTCATGCACATAAAGAGTGAAGGGCTTAGTGACATCCGGAAGCCCAAGGCTGGTGACGATAGCAACGCCCTCTTTAACTGTTCGAAGGCCCCCTGTTGGTCTGGTCCCCATTCAAGGGGGCTCGTCTCCGGGCCTTTCGTAGATTCATAGAGGGGCTTTGCAATCCTGGCGAAGTTGGGAATCCAGATGTGACAGTATCATGCAGCCCCGAGGAAAGCGCGTACCTGCTTGCGAGTTGGTGGTTCAGGGATCCGGCATACCGCCTCCTTCCGTTCTTTCCCCAACCGCCGACTTCCTTTAGACAGGTGGAATCCCAGGTACTTCACTTCCAACTGGCATAATTGAGCCTTCTTCTTCGAGGCGCGGAAGCCTGCGTTATACAACAACTGTAGCAGCTCTGTGGTTGCCAGAATACATTCAGTCTCAGAGTCAGCGGCAACCAACAGATCGTCAACATACTGCAGGAGGGCTCATCTCCCAGGCACTCCCGGGAAGTAGCCAGCAAGATCCTGGGCCAGAGCGGTACTGAAGATAGTGGGGGAATTCTTGAACCCCTGTGGTAAGCGAGTCCAGGTTACTTGGATCTTACGGCCAGTGGCAGGGTCCTCTCTCTCAAAGGCGAAGAGGTGTTGGCTTTCTGCAGACAGATGTATGCAAAAGAAGACATCCTTCAGATCTAGCACGGAGAAATGAGAGGCCGCCGCTGGGATGAGACCCAACAGGGTATAGGGGTTGGGTACCACTGGATGCAGAGTTACAGCAGCCTCATTGACACGATGGAGATCCTGCACAGGTCGGTAGTCGGTAGTACCTGGCTTTTGGACTGGTAGTAAAGGAGTGTTCCATGCTGATTGACAGGGCCGCAGGATACCGTACTGCAGGAGCCACTCCAGATGATGATGAATTCCTTCCACAGCCGCTTGCAGCAGCGGATACTGCCACACGTGTACTGGGGAGACTCCTGGCTTCAACTCGATACAGACAGGAGGGATGTTGATGGCCATTCCGGGGGGGATGCATTCTGCCCATACTCCTGGGGGGGTACTGCATCCCACTTATCCAGGGCAATCACATCAGGCTTGAGTTTGTCCTCGAACAACCGCCATTCTTCTTCCCGGGGGACGGACAATACCAAAACTGCTGGGCCCAGGCTGGGTATGTCGAGCTCAGCCTGGCCCCTGGGCCCAAATGATATCTGGGCCTGTAGTTTCGCCAGGATATCCCTCCCCAACAGGGGTATAGGACATTCAGGCATATACAGGAACTGGTGGGTGATAGTCCGTCCCCCCAACTGACACATGCGGTTTTGCAGAAAGGATCGTTGCACTCTTTCTCCCGTGGCTCCCACTACAGTTACTGTCCGGGAGGAAATCGGGGCCACTTGCTGAGTAACCACTGAGTGTGTTGCTCCGGTATCAACCATGAGCTGCATTTCTTGGTCCCCTAAGTTCACCTTGACCATAGGCTCCTGGGGACCCAACAGAAGCTTGGAGCCCAGTCTGGCCTAGTCTTCATCCGAGTCATAATGTTCCATTGCTGCGAGGCCTTCAAGATCTGGTGGAGGGGACGGGAAGGTATCGTGTGGATATACCATGGGCTGGCCCCGCCCTCGTGTGGTGTGTGTGGGTACCCTTGCGCCCCTCATGGACGGATATTGCCCCCTCCGATTTGGAAACTCATTCTTCCAATGTCCCTCCTCTTTACAGTATGCACACTGATTGGGGCCCAGGAGAAACCTCGGCCCCCTTTGTCCTCGTCCTCGTCCACGTCCCCTGCTCCCGTCCTTGGTCCAGGCCGATACTGGTGGCCGTTCGGTTAGGGAAGCCGCTAGGAAATCTGCCTTCTTCATCCGACGCTCAGATTCTCGCCTCTGCTCCTGATCACGATTTACAAAGATCTTCTGTGCCACTTCCATCAATTGTGCAGCGTTCATGCCCGCAAATCCTTCCAATTTCTGCAGCTTCCGCCGTATATCACCCTGGGCCTGTGCTACGAAAGCGGTATTCACCATACGAAGATTCTCAGGAGCTGCTGGATCATAAGGTGTGTACAGTCGATACGCTTCAGACAGACGCTCATAAAACGCTGCTGGGCTCTCATCAGGAAGCTGGAGGATTTCTGCAATCTTGCTGATATTCATAGCCCGCTGCCCTCCCTTCTTGAGGCTTTCAAGGAGCGCAGTCCGGAAGCGAGTGAGAGCCCGTGCTCCTTCGGGATTATTCGGGTTCCACTCAGGGTCTTCATTCGGGAAATCAACAGTTGCTTGCTGCCGGGGATTTATAACCCCAGCGTCTGCAGGATGTGCCTCCAGCCACGTGAGGGTGGCCCGCACAAACGTGCTCGTTCTTCCGTGCTGAATAGGGTGGAAAGCAATTGTCTACAGTCTGACCAAGTAGGCTGGTGCTTTTGCATAATACTAGTCATAAGGTCTGTCAACTCCTGAGGCTTTTCAGTATAGGAGGCGTAATGGGTTTTCCAATTCAGCAGGTCAGTGGTAGAGAAAGAAACATATATCAGACTAGAAGGTCCTACTGCCACCCATCCGGCAGCATCAAGGTACGGGAGTCCCTGTACTTGTCGTAAAGGCAGTTGGAAATCCTGTTTTGTCTGCTTCTCTGCAGCAGCTGACCGCAGGCGCTGGGACAGCGGGGTAGACAACTTAAGCTCAGCCGGAGTGCTCTCAGAGGGTGAGGTTGTAACACTGGAGACAGTACCGGGAGTAGGAGGAGAGGAGGATGATGGAGGGGTCTGAAGGGGCGTATCACTATGAGAAAGGGAATCTGATGAGGAGCTGGAATCTGCAGAATCCTCCCCAAGTCCTGCTTCACCCGCCCCGGGGGAAGGTTCTTCTGACTCTTCATCTCTTAGGGGCGGATCCTGTAAGGGCACGGACGGGACAGTAGGGTAAAGCAGATTGAGGGGGCGTGCAGGGACCTCCGGGGAATCCCGCCCCTGGTAGACAGGGGCAGGTGTTCGCTCCTTCCGGCGACTGGCAGCTGCCACCATTATTCTACACTGATCCTCATGGCAGCGCTGGAGCCATTTTGGCCGTTTCTGGAATATGGCCAGCCATGAATCAATATAGGGAAACTGATCCGGGTGTTCCTTCACTACAATCTGATGGACTAAAAACACAGTAGGCAGATCAGTGGACCCCTCGGGAGGCCACAACTTCACTAAGGCTGGCCATTCCCGTTCACATAAAACAGACAATCGAGAGGCAGAGAGTGAAACCCCATAATCCTCTCCAAACCCAGACTTAAAATTACAGAGCATGCACTGCAGGGGTGTCTGCCCTTTAGATTCTCCCACCCCCATGCTCTAATCACAATATGTTCTAATCACAATCACAATGCAGTAACACTGGCAGTATTTCCAGCTCACACAGGGTTAAACCGACAAACAGACAGACACACTGAACACCGAACAGGACATATGAGAGGAGAAAAAAAAGAAATGCATGCCCAAACCTGGACTCCGTCTCCCCAAGGGGAGGAGGGAGCACTTGGAGAGCCTAGTTGCTCGGACCTCACGCACAGGACAACAAAGGAAACGAAGGGAGAAGGGGAGGACAGAAACACATTAACAACAGGTACACATATACACAGCTACCCTTCCTCCCCCTCCCCCAGCACAGACTGGACGAGCGATGGTTTCAGAACCCCCCCTGGGGTCCTTACTCGGACCGCTCGTGCGGGTGATCAAACCGCTACAGGATTACAGATTACCAGGATTTCCAGACTCACAGAACTACCCAAAACAGAAAGGCAGTAGTACTAACCAGACCTCCGGCCGGAGAATGTTTGGATGCCAGTCTATCCTGCCGGATTTCAAACGGAGTAATCAGCCTGCCGGGACCGACCAGCCAGACGTGCCAAGGAGTCCTTCCGGACACAAGGGACCTGGTGGCGCCGAGGATCGTCGACGACCCGGGGGCCGGTCACCGGCTGGCCGAGGCTCGGTTCTGCAGAACCGCAGAGAGGTTCCCTCCGCGGGTGCGAGGAGAAGAGAGTTCCCGGCCACGCACCAAAATGAAGCAGGAACACTGTCTCCCACACCCCCGGAAGGAACACACAGACAGACTAGTATGCAAACAGAAACTTTTATTGTGTACACTGGACTCAAGACAGAGCCGGCACCCTGGACAAAGGATCTGAGCCCCTAAATGACGTCCCACGCTGTCTTAAATACAGTACTTTCTCAAACCCCCTTGCTACCTTCCCATTCGCCCCAGGTATCTCTTCTTCACCAATCAGTAGCCCCTGAAGGGGGGGGGGGGACAGTGGGTTCTCATAAAGCATTCCCAAGTGACCTGTCTAAACTGGTATGCTCTGGTCTACTGGTTTTCTGGGAGAAAGGGTATGTGTAAGTGTTGTTTCGCTGCAGCCCAAGGGGTGAGGGGGGGGTTCTCTCACAGCTGCCTTTCCGGCTGCCTCACTGCCACATAGCTTAACAGAGCCAGGAGTCCCAAGCTGCGAACAAACTCCAATGGCACGTAAATACCCAAAACAAAAAACCCCGTCTGAGAAAAAGGCTGCTGCCTTTGCTGTACCTCGGAGGAAGGCTTCACATAGATTGAGTTTGTTCCGCCAGCTGCTCAGCCTCCCCTTCCGACTGCAGGAAGACATGGCCAGCTCCACCCGACTGAGTGGCTCCTCACCCGCTGATGGGTTTGGGAGTTGCCAGAGCAACGGGAGACCCTGCAAGGCCTCTCCTCTTTCAATCAGAGGGTCTGCCGTCTGCCTCTTACCCTAGAAAAACACTTCTCCGCTGCACCCTGAAGAACCTCACCTTTTTTTTTTTTTTTTTTTTACAGAACTGTGTTCAACTATTCCAGGAAGGGTCCTTGCAAGCAGGGCTTCCCCCTTCCTCTCCAACAAGTCAATCTACATTATAACCAGCACCTCTAATCCTAATTCTCCCTACAGTGAGTCCGATCTAAAGGAGTTACATCTCTCCAGCTGCTTGGAGACTGAGATACTGGGGGCTGGGAGATGCCACTAGCTGCCCATGTATGCTGATGTCATGAGTTTGACATGCTCAGTCTCCAAGTTGCTGGTGAGGTGTGACAACCCCATAGGTCGGGACTGAACTGGAGGGGCGATAAGGAAAGGAACTCTGGTGTTGGTCTCGTTAGACTTGAGAAAATGAGACCAGTACAAAAGACATTGGGGAGGGGGGCACAAGGTCACAAACACTGACTAATAAGAATTTGTCCTGGCTCCTAAATCCAAACAAAATTTGTCGAGGCCCAGGTTAGCTGAACATTTTATTTCCTTTAGTTCCAACAGACCAGTCCAGATGGATGGAGTGTGGGTATAACTCCTCTCCAGTAGGCAGAGACAAAAAAAAAAAACCTGCACACTTTCCTATAAAAGCAGATGTACCTGGGAGAAGTGTTACAAAGCATGTACATGTTATCCTTAAATATGGCAAAAATGTACAGCATTTCTTGGACCTTCTGGATTCTCCCACACACAAGATTTTCTTTATCTCCCCCCCCCCCCTTTGTTCGTTCCTTCCTCCTAGCTCTATGTATTATTTTGTCTAAGATGGGTGAGAAATTTAGACTAGTCTGTTAGGACTAAAGGAAAGAAAATGATTAGGTTATGTTATGGTTTATTAAGTTTGATATACTGCCATTCTGTGAACAATCAAAGTGATTTACAATAAAGCACAGTTACTTACCCGTAACAGGTGATCTCTGGGAACAGCAGGAATTAGTCTTCACATATGGGTATCGTCGGTACCGACGGAGCCTGCGCGGGAACGCTCCCCAGCGTCCAAAAGGAAAGCTTTTGGGAGCATCCCACAGTGCCTGCCCGCTGCCTTCCCGCCTTTCCCAACCGTCTCTCTCCAGTTCGAGTTTTAAAGCTGAGACAAAGAGAGAGAGGGAGGAAAGGAAAGATAGATAGAGATACAACTCCTAGGGGAGGTGGGAGGGTTGTGAAGACTAATTCCTGCTGTTCCCAGAGATCACCTGTTACAGGTAAGTAACTGTGCTATCTCCAGGAACAAGCAGGAATGAGTCTTCACATATGGGGACTCCCCAGCTAGAGATGCCTGGGAGATCACCCAGATTGTGAGTCCCTGGAAGGGCTCCATCTCCACCTATGAATCTCAGGCATCCAGTCAGGGATGGAGGGCAGGAGTTGATTAGGTATGGAACAGATGTTTGAGAACAGCCTGACCAAACAAGGCATCCCGGCGGGAATCCTTGTCCAAGCAGTAATGGGCTGTGAAGGTATGAACCGAGGCCCAGGTGGCTGCTCGACAGATTTGGTCGATGGACAAAGAGTTTAGATGAGCCATAGAGGCTGCCATGGCCTTCCAGAGAAAGGTTCTTACTCTGGTAGGCGAAAGAAATACACTGAGCAATCCAATTGGACAGAGTTCTCTTAGAGACTGGAAGTCCTAAATGGGAAGGATCAAAAGCAACAAAAAGTTGAGAGGACTTTCTATGTTGCTGTGTTCTTTGTAAATAGAAAGCAAGTGCTCTTTTGCAATCCAGAGTATGAAGACTCCTCTCTGCACTTGATGCATGAGGCCCTGGAAAGAAGACAGGTAAATATACCTCCTGGTTCAGATGAAAAGGTGAGACCACTTTAGGCATAAAGTGTGGATTAGTTCTGAGAACTACCTTGTCATGATGGAACCTTGTATAAGGAGGATTAGCCACTACAGCTTGTAACTCACTGATACAGCGAGCTGAGGTGAGTGCAATGAGAAAAATAACCTTCCAGGAAAGGAATTTCAAGGAGGTAGTGGCTAAGGGTTCAAAGGGTGGCTTCATAAGCTGGCCAAGAACCAAATTTAAGTCCCATGCCACTGGAGGTGGTCTAATGGGAGGTTTAGTTAAAAGAAGGCCTCTCATGAACCTTGCTATAAGAGGATGAGAGGAAATAGGTTGTCCATTAAGAGGCTTCAGGGATGCTGCAATAGCACTCAAATGGACTCTGATTGAATTTGTTTTAAGGCCTGGATGGGATAAATGCAGCAAATAGTCTAGTAACAAATTCAAAGGTATTGCAGAAGGGTTAAGACCATTTTCTGCACACCAAATGGAAAACCTTTTCCATTTAAAAGCATAAGAGCGTCTGGTGGAAGGCTTTCTGGAAGCATGAAGGATATCCTTCACTTGCTGAGAAAGGTGTAAATCTTGAAGGTCTAGGCCTTCAGCAACCAGGCTTTGAGATGAAGAGACTGAGGATTTGGATGCCACAGGGTTCCCTCCTCTTGGGAGAGGAGATCTGGAGCAGACCCCAGGTCCAGGGATGAAGCTTGAGAGAGATGCAGAAATAGAGGGTACCACAGTTGGCGTGGCCAATGTGGTGCTATGAGGATCATAGACCCCTTGTCTCTCTGAAGCTTGAACAGAGTCTTGGGGATGAGGGGAATAGGTGGAAAGGCATAGAGGAAGTCTTGCCCCCAGTGAAGGAGGAAGGCATCCCTGGCTTGAACTCCCTGACACGGAATCCTGGAACAAAACTGGGGAAGTTTGGCATTCCACGGACTTGCAAATAGGTCTATATCTGGGGTACCCCAAATCCGGAAAATCCTGGCTATCTGGTCCCCATGGGGGGACCATTCGTGTGGAAGCAGAACTCGACTGAGTCTGTCTGCCCAAGAGTTTTGAACCCCTGGAAGATACACTGCCATGAGATGGATTTGATGCTCTCTGGCGAAGGCCCACAATCTCAGAGCTTCGTTGCCAAGCGACAGAGAGCCCGTCCCCCCCTGCTTGTTCACATAGAACATGGCTACCTGATTGTCCGTATGGATGAGGACTGTCTTGTAGCTGAGCAGGGTGTGAAATACTCTGAGAGCCAAGAAGAGTGCTCTGAGCTCTAAGAGGTTGATATGGAGAGATGTCTCCTGTGGAGACCAGATGCCCTGAGTGGAGAGATCTTGAAGGTGAGCTCCCCAACCCTTTGGAGAGGCATCTGTTGTAAGGGTTACTTGGGGTAGCACCTGTTGAAAGGGGGACCCCAACAACAGATTTTGAGTGGATTTCCACCAGTGGAGGGACCAAAAGAGGCGACTGGAGGTTGCTATTTTGTCTGACAGGCAACCTGATGCCTGGGTCCATTTGGTGGATAGAGTCCACTGAGCTGCCCTCATGTGAAGGCGAGCATAAGGAACCACATGCACTGTGGATGCCATGTGGCCTAAGAGTTGTAGCATCTCTCGAGCAGTTAAATGGGATTTTAACTGAATCTGGGAGGCTAACTGCACCAAGCGTAGGCAACGGGCCTGGGGAAGATAGGCTCTTGCAGTTGTAGTATCCAGTAAGGCCCCTATGAACTCTAGAGACTGAGTAGGGGTGAGATGGGATTTGGGAATATTGATCACCAGTCCCAGATACTGAAGAAGATGCTTTGTGCAGGCCAGGGAGGTCTGGGCCTCTGACTGGGATGGAGCTCGGATGAGCCAGTCGTCCAGATATGGGAATACGAATATCCCCAGAGTGCGTAAAAATGCAGCTACCACTGCCATGCATTTTGTGAACACTCTTAGAGCAGAGACCAGACCGAATGGAAGCACTCTGTATTGGTAGTGCTTTCCTTGGTAAGGTAAAGGAACCGAAGGAACCTTCTGTGTGTTGGATGGATGAGGACATGGGTGTACGCATCCTTGAGGTCTAGAGAACAAAGCCAGTCCTGACTCTGGAGGTATGGAAGGAGAGTACCAAGAGAAATCATCTTGAATTTCTCCTTGTATAGAAACTTGTTCAACTCTCTGAGATCTAGGATGGGTCTGTAGCCTCCTGTTTTCTTTGGGATGAGAAAATAGGGGGAGTAGAACCCTGAGCCCTGTTGAAGAAGGGGTACTTCTTCTATTGCCCCTTGGGCAAGAAGGGTAGCAATCTCTTGACCTAGAAGGTCGAGAAGAGAAGTTGGAGAGCTGAACTGTTTCACCATGGTGTAAGGAGGAAGGTTTAAGAAATGTAGTTTGTATCCCTCCTTTATAATAGAGAGGGTCCAGTGCTCTGCTGTGATTTGTTCCCAATCTGGGAGCAAAGTGAGCTAACCTTCCTGGGATGGTGAGAGGCTCTGGATGTTCTAGAGCCAGAAAAGCTAAGTTCTCTAGTGGAAAGTCAAAGGCCCTGAGGAGGCTGAGGCTGTTGGGCCGTAGCAGTCCTCGCAGCCTGAGGCTTGGCCTGTTTTGGTTGTTGCTGCCTCTTTGTAGCAAAACGACCCTGAGAAGAGGTCTGACCATAACCAGAAGAAAATTTCCCTTTTTTTGGGAAAGATCCTTTCTTGAATAACCTCTTTTTGAAAGGAGTAGTAGTAGACTTTGAGAGTCTATCTAAAGAAGAATTTTCAGCCTCCATCTGAGTGGCTTTTGCTTGCCAATCTTTGCCAAACAGGTTTTCCCCTGTACAGGGAAGGTTGCCCAGACCATCCTGTACCCAGGATTCCAAATCAGAGGCTTGTAACCAAGCTACTCTGTGTGCGCCTATGGCAATAGCCGAAGCTCTACTGGCACCCTCAAAGGAGTCAAAGGCTGCACGGTTGGAAAACTTGGATACATCCTGTGCATGTTTAAGCCAGGTAATATATTCTTCTCTCTTATCTTCTGACATAAAAGGAGATAAGGTGTGTAGATGATCTGTAACCTCTTTTAGAAACATCCCCATATAGAGACTATAGGAGTTGATTCTGGCTACAAGCATACTGGCCTGGAAGATTTTCCTGCCAAAAGCATCTAAGGTTCTGCATTCCCTTCCTGGAGGAGCAGAGGAGTGTCTTTTTGTACTCTTGATTTTTTTCATAGCAGACTCTACCACAATAGAGTGGTGAGGAAGCTGAGTCTTATGAAATCCAGGACAAGGAGGAACACGATACATAGTGTCCAACCTGCGAGAAAAAGGAGAGGTGGTAAGAGGAGTTTCCCATATACCTAACATGTGGTCATAAAGAATCTCATGTATTGGTAAAATGGCTGCCTCTTTAGGAGCCTTAGGATATTGAAGAATATCCAATTTTTTGGCTCTGGGCTCAGTTTCAGAGGCTACTGCAATGGACAGGCTTCTGGCCACCTCCCTGATGAAGTCCTGGAAAGACAAGTCCTCAGGAGGAGACATTCTCCTTTTTGGAGAAGAGGGTTCCTGAGGATGGATCTCCGATGCTTCGATGGAAACCTCTGATGCATCAGATTCGTCAGAGGAATCGAAGTATCGACTGTCTGGATGCTCTCGCAGAGCCCGTTATGAGTACCGAGGGGCATCGACATCGGGAGTCATTGGTAACGGATCGGTACTAACAGGCATCACTGGATACCGTATCGCTGCTTTCGATGCTGATGCCGATGCAAGCAGTACTGGTATCGGAACCGGAACTGGATACGGAACCGGAATCGGTATCGACAACGGAGGTTGTTGTTGTACCGAGGGCGTCGTATGAAGGCCGTAATAGCCCGCTGCATGGTCAGAATATTCTGATCCATCGACACCACCAATGTCTGGATGTCGGTACCGGGAACCACCGCTACCCCAGAACATTGTAACAGGTGATCAGTCGAGGCCGTGCCATCGATGTCAACCTGTGACCCCATAGATAATGCTTTGGAAGCCGGAGCCTCCCGCCGGGGTAATTTTGCCGGTGTGGATTCCGCAATAATAAGTTCGGGTACATCTCGATACTTAGAGGGAGATGTACCCTTTGAGGACCGACCGGACTTAGTTTTGTTACCTGAGATCCATGGGATGAAGAAGCAGCCCTGGAAGACGTCGATGCCACCGAAGCTGTATCGGAGGGAAACAGGGTACTGAGCTTGGCTGCCCGATTCTGTAACCCTCTTTTAGACATCATGGAGCAGGACACACAATCCGCGATGGAATGATCAGGACCTAAACATTTTAGACACCAGTCATGGGTGTCTGTGACAGAAATAGTGCCACTGCACTTTGTGCACTTTTTAAACCCGGAGGCGGGCTTTTCCATGACGAAAAAGGCTGTAGGCCTAGGGCCACAGGAGAAAATGCACTGAAGCAGAAAGAATTTTTTTTTTTTTTTTTTAAAGAAAGAAAAGAGACCGGTGGTACCGGTCCTCGATAAGGCAGACACGCGACTAAAGAAAATAAGAAATAAGAAAATAAGAAATTCTTCAGCGGTGACAGGAAACACGACCTGCTGGCTCCGCGGAAAAGAAGAACTGGAGAGAGACGGTTGGCAAAGGTGGGAAGGCAGCGCGCAGGCGCTGTGGGATGCTCCCAAAAGCTTTCCTTTTGGACGCTGGGGAGCGTTCCCGCGCAGGCTCCGTCGGTACCGACGATACCCATATGTGAAGACTCATTCCTGCTTGTTCCTGGAGATAATAAGTTAAAATAAATAAAAATAACACTAACACAAACAATTAGTCAGGCATGCCATTTTGCATAGGAAAGAGAGGAAAGGACACATACAAAACCACCAGGAACTCAAATGCAATAACATTGAGGAGGGTAGAGCAGACAAACAGATCAGACATTACCTATACTAGTATTTTGCCAGGCCCTCTTAATCCCTAATTCCAAAAGCCTGTTCAAAGAGATGGATCTTCAGAGAGATCTTAAAATTCCGAATAACAGGCTCCAAACGAACATGTGTAGGCAGTCTATTCCAGAGAGGAGGAGCTGTAATGGAAAATGCAGATTGGTGGGCAGATTCATATTCTACTTTGGATGGCAAGGGAATACAAAGTTGATTTGCATGAAGTGAGCGAAGACAATGAGTAGAAGCACCGAGAAATATTCTGGGGCAGCATTTTGAAGAGCCTTATAAGTCAGAAGAGTTTTGAAACTGATAAGAGAGAAAACCAGGAGCCAATGGTAATCGATAAGAAGGGAGGTGACATGGTCAAATTTTTTGGCATGAGAAAGAATACGTACTGCTGTATTCTGGACTGACTGTAACTGTTTCAATCTATACTGAGGTAACCCTGAATAAATGACATTACAATAGTCTAACTGTGAAATAAATGTAGACAATAGGACATTTATTTATTTTTTATTTGGTTACATTTTTATACCACTACTTCCAGTGATCAGAAGCGGTTTACATTATAACAGTAAACTCAACCAGAACAGTTACATATAACAGGTTTTTAACTATGTACATAAAAAGGTTGGTGAGGGGAAACCTCAAACTATTTACAATCCGATATAGATCAGTTTCATTTAACTATTTACAGAATATTTACATTTATAGATGTCTGAGCTGATAAGTCAAGAACTGTGCAAATTGCATTAAAACAATGGAAAGCAAAAAAGGAAGCTTTGACTACTTGTGTGATTTGCAATGAAAAAGAGAGTTGGAGAGGTCCAGAATAATGCCTAGGTCAGCGATGGCGAACCTATGGCACGCGTGCCAGCTGTGGCACGCGAAGGCCTTGCAGCTGGCACGCGGGAAGGTCCGCTAGGACAGGTGTCTGCCTCCCTTCGTCTGCAGCCTTTAGAGGCGGGACAATGCTGCACGGAGCCCGTCAAGACAGGAAGGGCTCCGCAACGATTTTACAAGCACAGCCGCGGTTCCCTAAGAGGCAGGGAGCCGCGGCTGCAGACGAAGGGAGGAAGACAGGGGGAGAGGGGGGGGGGCTACCATCGACAGGGTGAGAGGGGGGGGCTACCATCGACATGGGGAGAGGGGGGGGTCGACATGGGGAGAGGGGGGGGCTACCATCGACATGGGGAGAGGGGGGGGCTACCATCGACATGGGGGGGGAGGGGGGCTTACATGGAGGGAGGGAGCTGATATGGATGGATGGAAGGAGGGGGGCATACATGGAGGGAGGGAGCTGATATGGATGGATGGAGGAGGGAGCTGATATGGATGGATGGAAGGAGGGGGGCTTACATGGAAGGAGGGATAGTGGGAGGGAGGGGGCTGACATGGACAGAGTGGGGACTGACATGGAGGGAGTCTGACATGGACACTGGGGCTGACAGGGAGGGAGGGAGGGAGCTGACATGGACAGATGGAAGGACGGGGGCTGACATGGAGGGAGGGGGGCTGGCATGCACAAAGGGGAGAGACAGGGACATACTGGACAGACGGGATAAATGCTGGAGAGAGGCGAGAGACATTGCGGCTTAGGATTATAATGGGCTGATGGGGGAGCTAGCACTGGTAATGGGCAGATGGGAGGGGACTAGGACTGGTAATGGGTTGAAGGCTAGGACTGGGAATGGACTGATCAAGGGGGGGGGTTGGGACTGGTAATGGGCTGATAGGGGGGTATGACTGATAATGGACTGATGGGGGCTAGCATTGGAAATGAGCTGATCGGTGAGGTTAGGACTGGAAATGGGCTGATGGGGGGATAGGACTGGTGATGGGGGGGGGGTAGGACTGGTGGTATTGGGCTGATTAGGGGAGGCTAGCACTGGTAATGGGGTTGAGGGGGGATTAGCACTGGAAGTGAGCTGATTGGGGGGCTTTGACTGAGAATGGGCTGATTGTGGGGAGGGGAGGATAGAGCTGCTGGCCCTGGAAGAAAACTGGGGGCTAAGGCTACAAATGGGCTGATGCGAGGGGATGGGAGAATGGAACTGGAAGGGAGTGGATCTGAGAGGGGCTGCCATGGTATTTGTACTAGAAGGGACTGGTCAGTGGGGAAGGAGGGGGACTGGAAGGGAATGGACACCAGTGGCAATCATGGGAATGCAAGTTGACATTGGAAGGTACTGGGAGTGAGGACTGGAAAGGGGCTGATACTGGGGAGGGTTACTGGGACTGGAAATAGGCTGATGGAAAGAAGTGAAGAAAACGAAAGAAGAGATAAGAAATGGCAGATGGACCATAGACCACAGAAACAGAGCTAAGAGAAGACAGGAAAGCAGAAGCCTCAGATCGGGACCAGCATGATCAGAGAATAAATTGGTCAGACAACAAAGGTAGAAAAAATAATTTTATTTCATATTAGTGATTTGACTACAAAATCATCATAATTTTGAAATCAAATATTGTTACTTGTTGTGATTAATTAACCGTATTTTCCGGCGTATTTTTTTTGGTGTGCGCTGGAAGAGGGGTAGTCTTATACGGCGAGTATAGGCCAAACACCTATATTTTAACAGGAAAAGTAGGGGGTCGTCTTATACTCCCAGTCGTCTTATACGCCGGAAAATACGGTAAGTAAATTTAACGTTTTCTATGAAAAGTAGTTCTGAGGGGGGTCAAAAAAATATTAAAAGAAAAGTGACAATAATATAATAATATATTTATAATGTGGATTACATTTGGGCCCTCATATTTACCTCAGGCTATGATTGTGATTGTGATTATGATGGTACACTGTAAGAAACAATATATGCAGTGTTAGATTTGTTTTAAATGTCGCAATGGTTTTGCGGCTCCCAGTTTTTTTTTCCCTTCGGAAACGGGTCCAAGTGGCTCTTTATGTCTTAAAGGTTGCAGACCCCTGTGCTAGGAGAAAGGCCCCAGCCCGGCCCCCCGCGCTTCCCCTTCCGGTCGGAGCTTCTGCGCGCCTCTCGCCGAGAAGCTGCACGCTAGGGCTCGTGCGCCGTCCTCTCGCGAGATTATAGGACCCGCGCGGGAGCTGGGTTCCAAAGAAGAGCAAAACCTACCACTTTCATGATGAATGGGAAATGGACTACTTCTTCATCATGGTGAAAGACAAGTGTTGTGTAATTTGTAACGCCCCAGTATCCTTGCCCAAAATGGGTGATCTGGAACATCATTATAAGGCTCTAAAATATTGTTGTTAAGGTTTAATTGACGTGCTGGCACTTTGAGGAAATTCTTTGGTTTTGTGCGGCAGTTTGGGCACTCGGGCTCAAAAAGGTTAGCCATCACTGGCCTAGGTATTTTACAGAAGTTTGGAGAGGTAAAGGCACCCCATCTAAAATAGAAGCAATCTTTGGAGTGCAGGTAGACCCTGTAAGTCACACAGCAGGAGAGAACCATAAGTAACCAGTTATCGTCCCCACCAGACAAGCGTTAGCCCCACAAGAGCAGGCTGAGTATGTAACAGCCTCCAAAACTGCTGCTCTAAAGTCTGCTTACTTCTCTGCTTGCACATCTAATCTATAATGCTTTATAAAAACATGTAGGAACACCCAAGTAGCCATCCTGCAGATATCCTCCAGAAACCCTACTTTCTCTTCCACCCAAGACACCACTGGCGTTAGTGTGAAATGTGCCTTCAACCCTTTCGGCACCACACATCATTTCTCTATGTACACTGTTTCTATAGTGTACCTAGACAGCATTGTCTTCACTGCTATTTGACCTTTCTTTGGTCCTAGGTTTAGCATGAAAAGTCTATCAGGCCTTTTGAAATTCCTTGTGATCTTCAGATACTTCTTAAGAGATCTGTCTATATCCAAACAATGAAGCTCAGAGTGGTCCAGTCCTTGCCTTCCTGGTCCATTCTAAAGGTGATAGATGAATGTCTTGATTTATATGGAACTGTGATAATATTTCGGAAGAAAGGAGTGCACTGGCCTCAGCCTTATTCTATAGTCAGTAATCTTTAAGTATGGAGCCCTATATGAAAGGGCCTGTAGCTCAGATATTCTCCTAGCTGAACATATCACTACCAGAAAAAACATTTTCCTGATCAGCTCTTTAATTTGAATTTGTTTCAAGAGCTCAAATGGTGCTACCATCAGAACCCTTAGGATGAAATTTAAGTTCCAGGAACGTAATAGTGGCCTGAAAGACTATAAAATGTGCCTTTCTTCTTTGAGGAATCTAGCAACATCTTGGGGGTAAAACAAATGACTTACTGCAAACCTTGTCCCTATAACAGGTTAGTGCTGCTACCTGTACCTTCCTGTAAAAAAAAGTCTAATATCTGTGGCACTGATGCCTTAAAGGGATCTTCTTTACACCATGCCCACTAAGACTCAAATATTCTCCAGATTTTCCCATATACTTGAGAGAAAGAGAGAGATCTTCCTCTCTTGCTACTACCGGAGGGTACTATACTTTTCTCCATTTACCATCGCCTCAATGGCCATGCCCGTAAGCAAAAACGATATTGAATCCTTCATATAACTAGGTCCCTGCCTGTGTAGGCCCTCAACCTGTGGGAGATGCATTGCTTGCTAGATCAAAATTCTTATAAGACCTGCATATCATTGGCATTTTGGGCAGTCTAGTGCTACCAGAATGACTAGATCCAGGTTTTTTGCCCCTTTCAGGATCACCCTCCCTACTAATCACCACAACGGATACACATACTGGATTCCTTTACACCAGCCAATGCTGCATCAAGGCATCCACCCTTTAGTACATGCTGTCTTTCTCCAACTAAAAAACGCTGATACCTTCACATTCCTTGTCATTGCCATAAAGTCCATAGTTAGCTAACCCAATCTGTCTGTGATCTGGCAAATATTTTTTCAGACATTCACTGGTGTCCATCCTGCATCTTCTAGAAAATCCACCTGGACATTCCAGACTGGCTAGGTGTGTCTGGAGTGGAGGAGTAGCCTAATGGTTAGAGCACTAGTTTGGGAACCAAGAGACCAGGATTCAATTCCCACTAGCACTCCTTGGGCAAGTTGCTGAATCCTCCACTGCCTCAGAAAAATCAAAGTTATCAATGTTCCTGTTAAATGTACATTACCAAGTTTAAGTTGCAATATAAAACGCTTTGACTGAAATGATAAAGCGGTATATAAAAAAATACCTGTTAAATAAATAAATAAATCCCTAACTCTTGCCTTGTGCCTCACCATGAGAGCCCCCAAATGTTTTTCTGCCCACACCATAACAGGGCTCAATTCCACTGCTAAGTGCAGGCTCCTAGTACATCCTTTGCCTGTTTATATATGCTGCCTCTGTGGCACTATTAGATATCACCCTCATTGCCCTAGCCTCGAGAAACAGGAGGAAATGACAAAGAATCAGAGCAATCAGGCTAGCACTAAACGATTTACTGAGCAGATCCTTTCTCCCAGTGACCAGCAATCTTGAACCACTTGATCCTGGCAAAGTGCTCCCCACACTTTGGGAATAGCATCTACATAGGAACATAGTAACTGGCAGCAGATAAAGACCAGCATAGTCCATCTAGTCTGACCAATAAGGTGGCTAGAGTTGTATCTGCCGCTCTCTACAGGTTACCCCCCTCCCCCCCACCCCTGCCCTTTATGTCTTTGCTTAGGGTTGTACCTGCTGCTCTATTCAGGATACTATCTCTATTTTTTAAAGTGTAAGAGTTATTTAAGTTTTCTTTGATTCCATCCTCTTGCTATATAAGGATCCTCTGTACCTGTGGCATGCCTTTTTGAATTGTCACTGTTTTAGCCCCAATTACCTCCATCAGGCAGGCATCCAGGCATTCACCAGCCTTTCTGTGATAAAGTATTTCTTGATCTTGCTTTTATGTTTACCTCCTTGCAGCTTATGTCCACTAGTTCTACAGCTTTTCCGTTTGTTCACTAATATCCTTTAAGTTTTTAAATCTGTATCATATCCCCCCCCCCTCCCCCTCCACAGAATACATGTTTAAATCTTCAAATCTCTTCTCATACCTCTTTTGGTGCAGGCCACATATCATTTTGGTCATCTTCCTCTGAACCAATGGTTCTCAACCCAGTCCTCAAGACACATCTAGCCAGTCAGGTTTTCAGGATAACCATAATGAACATGCATAGCAGAGATTTGCATGCGCTGCTTCCATTAAATGCAAATCCCTCTCATGTTTATTTCATTGTGGTTATCCTGCAAAGTTGACTGGCTAGGTGTGTCCTGAGGGCTGGATGGAGAACCCCTGATCTGAACCATTTCAAGTCTTTATATCCTTTGTGAGGTATAATCTCCAAAATTAAACACAATACTCCAAGTAAGGCCTCACCAATTACTTGTACAGGTGCATTAATATCTTCTTCCTTCTGCTGGTTATACCTTTCTTTATGCAGCCTAGCATCCTACTGGTTCTGGACATTGCCTTGTCACAGTGTTTCACCACCTTGAGATCCTGCTAAATGATCATCCCAAGGTCTGATCTATCTACATCAGTATCTCAACCCCTTCTGCATACAACGCTTTCAGATTTCTGCATTCCAAGTGCATCACTCTGCACTTCTTCACATTAAATATTAATCATCAAGCATACTTCTAATTTTTGTAGATCTTTTTTTGTTGTAGTTCCCTTCTGAAGTATCCAATCTGTTGCAAATCTTTCTGTCATCCGCATAAATATATACTTTTTCTTTTAAACTTTCGGCAATATCACTCACAAAGACACTGAAAGAACCATCCCATGACTGATCCCTTTTCTTTCTTCCATCACCATCCTAATGAAAAAAAAAAAAAAACCCGATTCATGACTCCACTGATGTTATACCAATTGTACATAAGCTACTGTGTGTTTATCAAGTTACCCTGCATGCCAAGCTACCTCCCTGTTTACGTATATAAGCTACTGTGATTCAGTTAAGTTAACCTGCTTGCCATGTTACCCCTCCTTTTGAAGCGTTATAATGTAAACATTTAGGGAGTCATTCCATTCTGGACATACAGGCTCTCTGTGCGCCTGGTTGGAACTGGAAGCACAGAGGGAGTTGCAATTCTGATCCCGCAGAGCACATCTAGCCCCATGGGAAAAGAATCGCGAACAGGCCTGTACGTGCAGGCTGAGACCGAGATTCAGTCCAGCCTACACATACAGGCCTTGCCCAGCTAACTCAGTCAGGGCTTTTAAACGGAGCTGCGGCGCCATGGCGTCTGGTTGCCATGGCACCGCAGCTCCATTTAAAAGCCGCAATCCCCGGCCGCCGGCACCCAAAGTGCTTTCCCCACAGTCAGACCACTGATCTGGCCTCCCAGGGCCAGGGTTGGGCTGTGGAGAATGCCCTCTGCCCCCTGCCACCCCTTCCCAGCCCCAGTCCTGCTGTTTCCTCCACATCAGGAAAGTTATTCCACCTCGGAGGTAGAATAACTTCCCCATTCAAGTCGCCGGCCCGGATGTACAGGGTCGACATTAGAATCGGCCTGGATGTACAGGGTCAACATTAGAATCGGCCCTGTACATCTGGCGCCAATGACCGCCCACTGCCCACCTTAACATTGACCCTAATCAGCCCCTTTCACGCCCCCCATCTAACTTCCCCATACAACGCGCGGGGAAGGAGGACGGGGCTGGGAAAGGGCACAAATAGCGGGGATGGACAAATAGCAGAAAAAGGGACAAAGTTTGGAATGCAAACCGCCTTAAGGAGGTAGAAGTATATAAAACCTGTTCAATAAATAAATCTTCTGTCAGCCGTCAGTCAACCAATTTCTGATTCAGTTCACCACCTTAGGACCCATTCCCAGGATGTTCCATTTATTCATAAGCCTCCTATGAGGAACAATTATCAGAAGCTTTACTGAAATCTAAACAGATAACATGCATCGCATGCCCTTGATCCAGTTCTCTAGTCACCCAGTCCAAAAATAATTTCAGATTTGTCCAGCATGGTCTTCCTTTGGTAAAGCAATCTTGCCTCTCATCTTGCAACCCACTGGATGCTAGAAAGTTTATTTATTTATTTATTTATTTAGTAAGGACTTATATACCGCTCCTTCCAGCGATCAGAAGCGGTTTGATTACAAGTACGGGATTTGTCATAAATTACAGACAGAATTGTTTGGGGATTAGATAGAGAGATCAGGGGGAGTACACAGCACACATATGCGGGTCCATATAAAGACCTTAGCTATTATCATACATTTACACAGGTACTAACCACCATCTATTTACATTTGTACATACAGCAATTCAATTTCTTTTGTCCTTTTGGATTTTCATCTGGTATAATGACAATTGAACAGGTGCGTCTTCAGTTGTTTTCTGAAGTTGCTTATGTCTTTAATTTCTCTCAGCTCGTGTGGGAGCTGGTTCCATAACGTGGGGGCAGATAAGGAGAACACTCTGTGACTAGTACTGACCTTTGCGTGCCTAAAGCTGTTTGGAACTCTTAGTGTGTCAGAGTTAATGGTTCTCCTGCTTCTGGTTGTAGGTTGCATGGAGATCAGGGTGGAGAGGAATGAGGGGGCCAGGTTGTGAATTAACTTGAATGTAGTTACCAATGTTTTGTATTGAATCCTTGCAACGACTGGAAGCCAGTGTAGTTCCATCAATACAGGTGTGATATGTTCAGTGACGCTAGTTCTCATGATGATCCTTGCTGCTACGTGTTGGGCCATCTGTAATATGTTGGTTGTTTTCCTTGGTAGACCCTGCAAGATGGCGTTGCAGTAGTCCAGGTGGGGCATGATGAGAGCCTGCGCAACTGATCGGAAATCGCACGGATCTAGTATGTTCCGCAGGGGTCGTAGCACTTTAAGCTTGTGGAAGATGGCTTTGTTGGTGTTGTTGAGGTGTTTTTCCATTTTCAGTTGGTTATCAATTGTGACTCCCAGATATTTTATTTCTTTCTTAGTATTGTATGTATTGTTGCACAATGTGATTGTTGGAGGTGGTTCGAAGCCCAAGGTATTTGATATAAACATTACTTCGGTCTTCTTATAATTAACTGACATGTTATTTTGTTGTAGCCATCCCGACATCTCTCCCATGCAGGTTTCAAGCTGGGCGTAGTTCGGGTCGATGGTCTCTAGTTGGGTGTACAGCATGATATCGTCTGCGTATATGTGGTAGTTTATGCCATATTTCCTGAATATTTCACTGAGTGGTTGCATGTAAATGTTAAAGAGTAGCGCCGAGAGTGCCGAACCCTGAGGAATGCCTTGTGTTTGGATGAACGGTTCAGCTTTCTCTCCGTTGAACTGGACCTGTGGCTTTCTGCCCGTTATATAGGAGGAGAACCATTTCAAGGCGGTTCCTAAAATTCCAATTGATTCCAGCTTGTTCAGGAGGGTTAAGTGATGGACAGTGTCAAATGCAGCGGATATGTCAATGAAAATGAGGATAAACATTTTCTTCCTGTCTTCCAGCCCCTTGAGGAGGTTGTTAAACAGGGCTAAAAGCAGGGTTTCGACCCCATGATTTTTTCTGAATCCGTATTGCTGTTTGTCCAGTATTTCGTTGTCTTCAAGGTGTTCTTGCAGTTGGATGAGGGCTGCTTTTTCAATGATTTTTGCTAAAAACGATATGCTGGAGATTGGACGGTAGGAAGATGGATCTTCTTTGTTTAGCGAGTTGTTTTTTAGTATTGGTCTTATTATAGACTTTTTGAGCTGGTTAGGCATGATTCCTTGGGACAGTGATTGGTTCACAATGTGAGCGACTTGGTGGCCAATGTCCTTTTTTGCCGCTTTAATCCAGGTAGCTGGGCATGGATCAAGCAGTGAGGTGGTGGTATTTATGCTGGTTATTATTTCCACTGCTTGCTTATCATCAATTTTGCAGAATTCGTTCCACGTCTGTTCATGCTTCTCTACAGTTGTCAAGTTTGGTTTGGCCAAAGATAGCGTGGTTGCAGTTGTGGTCAGCTTGCTTGCGTAGTGGTTAGCTAGGGTTTGGGGCTGAATGGTATCGCTCTGCTGTTCTGGTTTGTTTGTTCTGGTTAGTGTTTTCACTATTCGAAATAGTTCCCGTGGTTTATTGATGGCTTTATTCAACAGGTTGTTGTGGTGTTTCCTTTTTGCATCATCTACCTATGAACTACCAAGTTCACTATCCTTTCTTTCAGTAGCATCTCCACTACTTTTCCTGCCACTGAGGTAAAGCTTACGAGCCTGTAGTTTGCCACCTCTTCATTGCTACCTCTTTTGTGAATAGAGACATCAGCCCTTCTCCAATTCACTGGAACTCTCTCCCCCACCACAGCCCACCCCACCTCCTATCTCAAAGGATCTATTAAGCACATCCTTTAAAGCTACCATCAGACCTTCTCTGAGCTTTCTCAGTATGCTGGGATGTATCCCATCCAATTTCATGGTTTCCTCCAAAGGTCTGCCCCTGCTCAATCACTATGCTTAGCCACCAATAAAAGGCTAATTACTGTGCTCTATGGGAGCCATCTTACTTTATAGCCTCCCCGTAAGTGGTCTCCATTTGGATAGTAGAGTCAGTCGCAGAGGTATCACACGAGCCCTTGCCCTCAGCACCAGTGTCATCAAGTCGAGGAACTGCAAACGGTCCCATACTCCGGGCAGTGGATTCCTCAAGAGGATTCTGACTTGGCCCTAGAGTTTCAGCATTCTGCACAGCAGAAAAAATGCTATCTTTCCTCTTCCCATATCAAAAAACATTCCTAGGTACTGTCACACTCTTTTCCATATTCACCCCAAAATAGGGTCTCATAATGTTTGCATCATTCTGGCTGTCATGCCGATATTCTCTTGTTTGGACTTATTTATTTTATTTTATTTATTTATTTATCTATTTCTTCTATACCGCCCCTTCCAGAGATCAGGGGCGGTTTACATGGAACAATTGTATACATTCGTATAACATTACATAGAACAAGAACTTTTTAACTTTTTACATATAACTTTTTAACTTTTTACATAAAACAGAACAGTAAGTTGTTAAAACTATTTACAGGGTGTATACTTTTGTATACTACTGGATTTACAGGGGAATGTCAGCGAGCTGACATTGCTATTTATAGATGTTATTTGCAAAAAGGTTAGGATACATGATTTACAAAAGGTTAGGATACATGATTTATGGTGGATAAAATTCACTATTCAAGTGTGTGTGTGTGGGTGTGTGGGTGTGTGTGTATGTGTGTGTGGGTGTGTGTATGTGAGTGTGTGTGTGTGATGGAATTTATTTCCATTTTTTCGTGGGTTGTTTGGGGTGTCTTTGGGGGGCTGTTTGAAGAAGGGGTTGTGTGTGTTAATTGTGTGTCTGCAGGTTTTTTTGTTTGTGTGCCTGTGGACGCTGTGTGGCTGGACTTGGAGGGTAGGGGATTCCGAAATGCTCAGAGAATAGGTATGTCTTGAGTTCTTTCCTGAATTGGGAGAGGTCCTTTATGATTCAGATGTCTATTGGGAGGTCATTCCAGAGTGTGGGAGCGGTGAATGTGAAGGCTCTGGCACTGGTGGAGTTTTTAGTCCTCGTGAATGTTTTTGGCAGCTCTAGTGAGAGGGTTGCATTTAGTCTGCGGGCTCTTGAATCATTTGGGGCGTGGAGGAGTGTGGATAGATGGGAGGGGGCAATATCGTTTAGTAGTTTGAAGGTTGTTAGTAGTATTTTGTATTTGATTCGGTTATTTATGGGGAGCCAGTGTAGTTCTAGCAGTATAGGGGTTACATGGTCTGCTAGGTGGGCTTTAGTGACTACTTTTGCACAAATGTTTTGTGCTCTTTGTAATAGGTAGATATTCTTTTGTGGGAGGCCGGTTAGGAGACTATTACAATAGTCAAAGTGAGGGGTTATGAGTGCACTTACGACTGATCTAAAGTCATGCGTGTCAAGAAGGAGCCTTAAGTGTTGAATAGTTTTAAGTTTGTAGAATATAGTTTTTACCGTCTGCTTTATGTGTGGTAGCATGGTGAGTGTGTGATCGATTATAACGCCTAGGTATTTTACCTCTGTTTTAACAGGTATCATTGTGTTATTGATGGAGATAGTTGTTGGGTAGGTATCTTCAGCCATAGGTGCTCTTGATACAAACATTGCCTCAGTTTTTTTGAGATTGATGCTGAGGAAGTTGGTTTCCATCCAGGATGAGGTTTCCGCCATGCATTCGGATAGAGTGTTATAATTAGGGTTTTTCGTGGTTATGGGGAGGGCGAGCATGATGTCGTCGGCGTAGATAAAATGACTGATTTTGTGTTTTTTAAATATTTTTGTGATGGGTTGTAGGTATAGGTTGAAAAGGAGAGCAGAAAGGGCTGATCCTTGGGGTATTCCTTGTCCTTGGGGGAAGGTTTCTGATGCTTCCTGGTTTAATTGAACTCGCATTAGTCTGTGTGTGATGTAGGACTTGAACCAATTGAGGACAGTCCCGCCTATTCCTAGGTTTTCTAATCTGTTAATCAGTGTGAGGTGATTGATATTGTCAAATGCGGCGGAAATGTCTATGAAAAGGAGTAGGAGGCCTTGAGTGTTATCGTCTGTGTGTCTTATGAGGAAGTCCATCAGAGTAATTAAGAGGGTTTCTACCCCATGGAAGGGGCGGAAACCAAATTGGTGGGAGTCAAGGGAGTTGTGCTCGTCTATATGTTCTTGCAGTTGAAGTTGAACAGTTTTTTCTATTATTTTAGCCATGAATGGAATGCTGGCTATCGGTCTATATGAGTTTGGGTCTTTCGGGTCGAGTTTATTGTTTTTTATTATTGGGCGGATTGTTGTGAGTTTTAGGGCATCAGGCATAATGCCTTGGGATAGGGATTGATTTACTATGTATTGAATGTTTCCAGCTAGTTCTTCCTTAGTACTTTTGATCCATGACACAGGGCATGGATCGAGTGGGGAGGTTGTGGTGTTGATAATTGTTATAATCCTGAGGAGGTGTTTTTGATCTATCGTGTGAAAGGTTGTCCAGTTGTTGTTAGTTTCGGTGTTTGTGTGGATTAGTGTTGGTGTAGTGTTAAGTTTGCATTTTAGTTTTTCTGCAAAGTGGGTTGCTAGGGTTTGGATACTTATTGCTGATTGTTTTGGTTCTGGATTTTTGACTTTTGTCAGTGTTTTTACAATTGCAAATAGTTCTCTCGGGCGATTGATAGCTAGGTTTATTACCTTGGAGTGGTAATCCTTTTTTGATTTGTTAATCGCATTCTTGTATTCGTTGAGTGTGTTTAAGTATTGGGATTTATTCTCAGCAGATTTAGTTTTCCTCCATTTCTTTTCTTGTTTTCTCAGTTGTTTTTTTAGGTTCACTAGTTCTTTCGTGAACCATTTTTCTGTCTTTTTTAACTGTCTATGCGTGGAGTGTGTGGGGGCAGCTGCTTTTTGAACTGTAAGGTTCCAGTGATTTACGGTGGAGTTGATGTCTGGGAGGTTTGTGTTGAGTATGGGTAGTACTTTGTCAAGGAAGGTATCTTTGTTGAAGTGTGCAAAGCGTGATATATGAGGTGTGTGGTGCGTGGAGTTCTGCGTTGCTTGTACTGGGAGGTGGAGTGTAATGAGGTGATGGTCGGACCATGGTACTTCTGTTATTGTTGGAGGGGTGTGTTGCTGGTGGTTGATAAAGGAGATGGGGAGGAAGATGAGATCTAGAGTGTTACCTTTTATGTGGGTAGGTGCTTGTACTATCTGTGTATATCCCATTTGGAACATAGTGTCCATGAAGTTGTTTGATTGGGAATCATTCAGAGAGGGGAGGTTTAAGTCACCTAGGATTATGAGCGGTTTGCTTGGTGATGTTGTGCAAGCAAGTTCAAGGATGGGAGAGAGGTTTTTTTGATCAGCTGTAGGGGGTCTATATATGAGTGTGAGTGCGAGGGTTCTATTTTCTATGTTGATTATGTCCATTCCGTCTATATTATTTAAACTTGTTAAGGTGTATTGTAGGTCTTTTTTGGTGAGTATGAGAGTACCACCACCTCTCTTTGCATCTCGATGACAGCTGAATATGTCATACTGATGTGTGGTTAGTTGGTTCAGTAGTACGGTGTCTGTGGGAGAGAGCCATGTTTCAGTGATGCATATGATTTCAGGTTTTTTTTTCTTTTATCATGTCATTGATTATTGGTATTTTGTTTCGTATGGATCTAATGTTTATTAAGATGAGCTTTATTTTGGCGTCTATATTAGTGGTTTTGTCAGTTATACCTCTGTATGGATGCTGCTTTATTTGTATGAGTCTTCGTTGGTGTTTGTTTGAGTCATGGCGTGTATTGTGATTATGGGAGTGTGTTGAACTATGTGATGGGTTTTGGTAAGGAACCTGTATGATGGGGTTAATGTTTTGTGAGCTTCTGTAGTGATTATGGATGATGGGGATGTTTTTGTAGGTGTTTTGATTGGTTTTGTATGTATAGATATGTTGTATTAGGAGTGTTATTAGGAGGAGAGTGAAGGGGATGTTTATTTGTTTTGTAGGAGGCATTGTGTGTATTTCAGAGGGGGTCTTTTGGTGTAAGGGGATTAGCTGATGAGTGTAGGGGGTAGAAGGTTACAATCAACAGTATGGTGTTGTATGAAGGATGGGTAGGAGGTTTGATTGTTACTGACACTAGGATATATGTCTGATAGCAGTTCCTGATGATTTGAGTGACTACTGACAACAGTATAATGAGTATTGATTTATAAACTTAGTATAACAGTGTATGAAGATAGATTAGTTTTTACTGTCAACAGTATAGTGGTTAGTTATTACTGATAATAGTTTTTGATGAATTGGTTGGTTACTGACAACAGTAATATGATTGTTCTTTTCAGACAGCAGTTATATAACAGTATAAGCAATTATATTCTGTGAACACAGTTATAGATAACAGTGTATAATTCTTTTGAAAATAGGATATGTGTGGAGATTACTGACAACAGTAAGATTATGTATGTTGATAGGCACAAGTTAGTTATATCGTTTTTTCATTTGGAGCTGGTTTACTTGCTTTTCTGTGAGGATGATCTGGTTGATGATGTTTAGCGAGCTCAACCTAAGGGGAGCTCCAGCTGGTTAGTTATTTGGTTCTTGTTTGAGGTGTCGGTTGATCTCTTCTGCTGAGGTTGGAGTGTTTGCTTGAAGGAGCCGTTCCGTGTATGTCCAATCAATCTTAGACAGCGGTGGGGGACCGAGAGAACAGATGGTCTGGCTGCTGTTTGGTGAAACTTTGGAGCGGTGCCTTCTAAGTGTTTAGCTTGAGAGGACCCCGCCTAAGGGCCACGTGGCGCGGGCCCGCAAGGCGCGGGCGCGCCTGCCGGCGGCACGTTTTTAAAGTGGCCGCTGAGACCTCCCACAACCCCGATTGGGTTGGAGTGCAGGAGCGGGAAAGCAAAGGCCGCCCTGTGCTCTACCCCGACCGGGGAGCTGCTGATGATGGCTTCCGAGGCTGAAGAGGGCTTTCCCCTGCCGGCGGCACGTTTTTAAAGTGGCCGCTGAGACCTCCCACAACCCCGATTGGGTTGGAGTGCAGGAGCGGGAAAGCAAAGGCCGCCCTGTGCTCTACCCCGACCGGGGAGCTGCTGATGATGGCTTCCGAGACTGAAGAGGGCTTTCCCCTGCCGGCGGCACGTTTTTAAAGTGGCCGCTGAGACCTCCCACAACCCCGATTGGGTTGGAGTGCAGGAGCGGGAAAGCAAAGGCCGCCCTGTGCTCTACCCCGACCGGGGAGCTGCTGATGATGGCTTCCGAGGCTGAAGACTTAGTTCTTATCAACCAGTCATCCAGGTTATGGGTGGACCTTGATTCTTTTCTTTCCTTCTGCAGAAAGGTCACTACTACCAGCATTACTCTGTAGAAGATCCTTGGTGATGTTGCAAGTCAAAAAGGAAGTGCCTGAAACTGGTAATCTTGCCCCAGGATAAAAAATCTGAGGTACTTCTGAAACTGCCAATAAATACAGATATAGATAGGGATAGGGTGGGTAAGCTTCGTTCACATCTGATGGCATTAAATATTCTCCTGGGAGACTGTCTGATTGACTGACCACAGGGACTATATACAAAAATGTGCCATTTGAGTGCTACATTCTCCTGACTTCATCCAACAAAGGCTGGAAAGTCCCCTCTTTTCTTGGGCACCTGTCCCTTTTTCTGCTTCTGTGATGTGCATAATTGTATTGAGATCTAGGAGCTTGGCCACCATCTCCCTGATTGCCACCTTTTCCCACAGAGAAGCGCAGGAAGACATTAAGAACCTTTATTGCATAAGAGTCTGTAATTCCAAGATGCGCCCATGTCTGATAATCTGTAACGCCCATCTGTCATTGATGACTCGGGTCTACTTCCCATAAAAATGCATTCTGCACCTCCTAATGAATAAGTAAGGGGTGGACCTCAAAGTTATTACTCTTGCTGTCAGCACAGCATTGAGTCTACCTGCTTACACTTTCTGGTCCCATGAAAGAAAGGAACTGGTTCCACTTTTCTATATGCTCCTACCCTGCCTGTAAGTACAAGGTGTCCAGAAGGAAAGTACACACACCCGCAGCAAGTAAACAACCAGTCAGGAGCAAAGTGTTTAAGAGAAAGAAAATGTATTGAGGTAACTGCTAAAAGCACTGTGCTCCTTACTGGTTGTCTGTAAGTACAAGGATCCTTAACTTCACCCTAGTGGTGGTTCTCTGTCTTGTCCTCTGGCAGCTGCTGGAGGTTTTCTTCTCCCAAATTCTGTACCAATGGAGAAATCTGATATTCGTTCCTTGAATCCTGTTAAGCCTGTCCAGATAAATGGGCTATGCTTCATTGCCAAAAGGTGGAAGCAAATTTGAACAACTTTCAGTGATGTCATGTTTTATGAGGCTTTTAATATACTGCCTTTCTATAGAAAATCAAAGTGGTTTGCATTGCCATAATAAAATCTGATATTAGAAAGGAACTACAATTAATAAAAAGGAAAGAGATAAATAGAACCTGGCGTATCTACTGATGCAACACTGAAAAAAGCCAATAAGAAACTTCCAAAGCAGTAAGCAAGATTGAAAAACTCTGAAAGCTACCAACGTTAATAACCTATCATAAACTGGAACAAATATTTGTCTCCCTTACCATAAATGACTCTGCTTCAAACATGGAGACTGACAACATAACCAAGAGGCAGCAGGACTCCCATACCTCTAGCAGTAGTCTTCCAGGGTAGGTCCTTGACTGGGCTAGCTGGATTCAAGGAAAGAAAATTATCAGATATGTAAATTTCTCCTTCCTTATCTTGATAGACCAGTCCAGATGAATGAGACATCTCAAGCAATCAAGACCAAGGGTGGAAGACAGACAACATTCCCGAAAGAACTGCCCTGCCAAAGGCGCCATCTGCATCGGCTCCTATATGCAACCTCTAGTGCTTCACAAAAGGTGCTCAGAGATAACCAGCTGCCTTACAGATATCTTCTGGAGACACCAAGGGTAGACTCTGTCTAAGAGGAGGCCTGTGCTCTATGAGCCCAGATTTCCCCCGGCACACATTTTCCAGTTAAGAGAGATGTTGAATCAATAGTTTTCTTAATCCAGCGGGCAATAAAAGACTTGGTCACTGCCTGTCCTTTTGTTGAATCACTGAAGAGGATAAAGAGATGATCTGAGTGACTGAAGGAATTCTAGTGTCTGGATATTCGATAGCACCTTCCTCAAGCCTACCAGACAGAGGAGGGCAGGATGATGGTGTGGTTAAGATGAAAAAAAGGAGACAGCACTTTTGGGAGGAAGGATGGCACAGTCCACCAAGAAACAGAACCTGTCAAGATGACCAAAAAAGGCTTCCAGCATGACAAGGTCTGCAGCACTGAAACCTGCCTGGCAGACACAATAGAAAATCATCTTGAGGGTGAAATCTCTGAGAGAGAATGCATAAATAGGTTCAAAAGGGGGCTATTTCAGAACCTCCAACACCAAGAGAAAGACTGAGGGACCACTGGATGCACTGGCAGATGGGTCCGATTCACTACTTTAAGAAAACGAGACACATCAAAGATAGCACTCTAGAGTAGCTACATAAATCTTGAGCAAGTTCTGGACTAACCCCTGGGTCCAGACTGGTATGTAGGAAGGACAAAACAGCAACAATGTCCACTTTCCTGGCCTCCGGTGCTCGAGAAGAGCACCACCTCTCGAAAATCCTCCGAAGTCTCACATAAGCCAAGGAAGTAGAGGTCCACTGGACCTTGTGAAGGGTGATCAGCACTGCTCCAGAGTAAACCCATCTTGAACAACTTATGCCTCTTAAGCACCAAGACGTAAGCAAAAAGGAATAGGGTCCTCCATCAATAAGGGCCCTTGCTGTAGGAGGTCTCGTTCCTGTGGCAACTAGACAGGGGACTCAGCAAACAGGCACAACAGATCCGCATACCATGGTCTGTGTGACCAGTCCGTGACCACTGGAATCACCAGGCCCTGGTGAGCCCGAATCCTGCTCGAAAAACAGCTCACCAAGGACCATGGAGGGAAGACATACAGAAGGCTCTCTAAGGGCCATTCCTGAAGTAGGGCATCCAGATCCACTGCCTGCAGGTCTCTCCTGCGGCTGAAAAATTTCTCCACTTTGACATTCTCCCATATAGCCATCAAGTCAAATACTGGAAAGCCCCACCTCTAAACTATGAGATCGAAAACATGAGGACTTAACTCCCACTCACCAATATCCACAGTGTCCCCGGTCAAGAGGTCAGCTTGTACATTGTTGACACCTGCTATGTGGGCTGCAGACAGGGCAATCAAATACTCCTCCTCCAAATGGCATAACTCCACTGACTTGAGAGCCGCTCTGGTACTGCGAGTCCCACACTGCTTCTTGACATATGCCACATCCGTTATATTGTCCAAGAGCATTCAAATCACTCTACCCAACAATGAGAAGTTGGACCCTCTCCAGAGCCAAGCTGGCTCAAACTAGTTAATCAACCAGGAGGCCTTCTGAGAGGACCAGAGCCCCTGAAAATGACACATGTTGGGTTCCTCATCCTTTCAGGTTGGCATCTGTGGTAACTATCACCCAATCCAGTGCTCCAAGAGGCATCCCAACCAACAGATGGCAAGATTGCTACCACCACATTAACTATTCCTTAATCTCCCAGACTCTCACTTGGTTTGCAGCTTGTTGTGCTGTGAGGGCTTGCGTGCATCAGTGATGCTGAGAGCTAAACTATCGGTAGTTTAACTACTGGCAGGGTCTCCCAAGATGGACAGGTCTCAGCTGAGGTGCCAGACCAAGACAAACCACCCATCTGGGCAGCAGCAGAATGGGATAGTGTTGACAGCGGAGGATCACATTTTTGTGACAACGGCAACAACACCAAACTTAAACTGTGCGGAAGAAAGGCCCAGCAATCTACTTCTGTATCTTGCCATGAAAACCCAATGGATAGTTACAACAAAACAAATTGTGCTATGGTGCTGGAAGATGAGACCCCCAGGTCAGAAGGCACTCAACTAGCTACTGGGGAAGAGCTGAAGACTTTTCAGAGTAAAGCCAGCATTTATGATGTGGTTGGATCAAAGCCCTCGGGAAGTCTGACTGCTGATGTAGCTGCGCATGAAATGAGAGTCAGAAACTGTAAAGATGTCTTACACATTGGAACATGGAACGTACGAAGCATGAACCAAGGGAAGTTGGAGGTGGTCAAGAATGAAATGGAACGTGTACAACTTGATCTGTTGGGTGTCAGCGAACTGAAATGGACTGGCATGGGGCACTTTGCATCAGATGATCACATGGTCTACTATGCTGGAAATGAAAGACAAAGAAGAAATGGTGTTGCATTTATAATAAAGAAGAAACTTGCAAGAACTGTAATGAAATACAATGCAGTCAGCGAACGCTTAATCTCTATTCGTCTACGAGGATTGCCTATCAACACAACTATAATTCAAGTATATGCCCCAACAACAGCTGCTGAAGAGAATGAAATTGAAGAGTTCTATGAACAAGTACAAGCTGAAATTGACAGAACATGCAAACAGGATATCCTGATAGTCATGGGTGACTAGGACGCAAAGGTTGGCAACAAAGAAGAAGGCAAAGTAGTTGGAAAATATGGACTTGGCAACAGAAATGAAGCTGGAGAAAGACTGATAGAATTCTGCAAGACCAATGATCTATTCATCTCAAACACCTTCTTCCAGCAACACAAGCGGCGACTGTACACATGGACTTCACCGAATGGATTATATAAAAATCAAATTGACTACATATGTGGAAGTCAACGATGGAAAAGCTCTGTAACAGCAACAAAGACAAAACCTGGAGCTGACTGTGGTACAGATCATCAACTACTAGTATGCAAACAAGCTAAAGTTGAAAAAGAGCAAACCACTCATGAATGCAGCAAAATATGACCTTGAGAATATACCACTGGAATTTAAAGACTGCCTGCAAAATCGATTTGCTGTTTTAGATACAAATGACAGAGCTCCGGAAGAGTTATGGAATGACATCAAGAAGGTTGTGTTGGAAGAAAGCGAGAAGTCTCTACAAAAGGTGAAAAAGCAAAAACGGCCAAAATGGATTACGGAAGAAACTCTGAAAATTGCCCAGAAACGCAGAGAAGCTAAAGCCAGAGGAGAAAGAAAGACAATCGCAGAACTCAACAGAGATTTCCAACGTGCAGCAAGACAGGACAAGGAAAAGTACTACAATGACACTTGCAAGGAAATAGAAGCAGAAACTATTAGAGGAAGAACAAGATCGGCTTTCCTAAAGCTACGAGAGTTAAAGAAAAAGTTCCAGCCTCGAATTGGAATGTTACAAGATGCTCAAGGTTCTATGTTGAATGATGCTGAGAAGATCAAGAAAAGGTGGAAGTAATATACAGAGTTTTTATATGATAAAGATCAAGTGGACCAACAGACATTTCAACCTGTACCTTATGATCGGGAACCATTGGTGATGAAAGAAGAAGTTGAAGCAGCATTGAAAGCCTTATCAAAGAACAAAGCACCAGGCATTGATAGCATTCCCATAGAAATATTGCAGCAATCTGATGCAGCTGTTACCGTACTCACAAGGCTCTGCCAAGAAATATGGAAGACAACATCATGGCCAACTGACTGGAAAAGATCTGTGTTTATACCAATACTAAAGAAAGGCGATCCAACTGACTGTGGAAATTATCGCACAATTGCTCTGATCCCACATGCCAGCAAGATTCTACTGAAGATTATTCAAAAGAGACTACAACCATACCTGGAACAAGAACTACCTGAAGTGCAAGCAGGGTTCAGGAAAGGGCGAGGAACGAGAGACATCATTGCGGATGTGAGATAGATCCTTGAAAAGACTAAAGAATACCAAAAGGATATCTATTTGTGCTTTATCGACTATAGCAAGGCTTTTGACTGTGTAAACCATGAGAAACTCTGGGCCACATTAAGAAGCATGGGTATACCAGAACACCTGATCGTTCTCTTGCGCAATCTGTACATTGATCAAGAAGCAACAGTTCTAACGGAACAAGGAGAAACAGAATGGTTTAAAATAAGCAAAGGTGTAAGACAAGGCTGCATACTTTCCCCCTACCTGCTTAATTTATATGCAGAACAAATCATCAGAGAAGCAGGATTGTATGAAGACAACAGAGGTGTGAAGATTGGTGGAAGACTCATCAACAACCTTCGCTATGCTGATGATACTACATTACTGGCTGAAAGTGAAGATGATCTGAAACATTTGCTTCTCACAATCAAAGGACATAGTCTCAAAATGGGCCTGCACCTTAATGTAAAGAAGACAAAGATCATGACAACTGGCATAATCAACAGGTTCATCGTTGAAGGAGAAGAAATTGAAATTGTGAACAACTTTAACCTACTTGGATCAACTATCAATAAAGAAGCAACAAGCAGTCAAGAAATCAGACGACGCATTGCTCTTGGCAGAATGGCTATGAAAGACCTAGATACGATTCTCAAGAGCAGAGATGTCTCTCTCCATACAAAGATTCGACTTGTTCAAGCCATGGTATTTTCAATAACATCATATGGATGTGAAAGCTGGACAGTGAAAAAGATAGACAGGAAGAAAATTGATGCCTTTGAATTATGGTGCTGGCGGCGAATACTGTGTATACCATGGACTGCCAGAAGAACAAACCAGTTGGTACTAGAGGAGATCAAACCTAAGCTTTCTTTAGAAGCTCAGATGACAAGACTTCGACTTTCATACTTTGGACACATCATGCGAAGAGAGAGATCATTAGAGAAAGACATTATGCTTGGCAAGATAGAAGGTCAACGCAAAAGAGGAAGGCCAGCAATGAGATGGATCGATACAATAACAGCAGCTACGGGTACCAGTCTGTCAACAATGAGCCGCCTGACTGAAGACCGAACACAGTTTAGGATAGCTATCCAGAGGGTCGCCATGAGTCGACTCCGACTCGACGGCACTTAACAACAACAACAACAATATTAAATACAATTTAACTCTAACACTGAACTAAAGCCCCGTAAATGAGAGGATAACTCTCCTTCTCCCGTTGGCAGAAATAGGACAGAAAGGAGAGAGAAGAAAGAATACAAAATACACTTTGCCTGAATACAGATCACATTTTCTGAACTTCTCCTACTGGACTGTAGTCACCGTGCATCACAAAACAGACTTTGCGGAAGCTGACAAAAAAAAGCCCCGGGTGGGAATCGGGACTGAACTGGAGTTCCTCAAGGAACAACAATTAGCAGGCAAGTCTAATTTACATAGTAACATAGTAAATGACGGCAGATAAAGACCAGCATGGTCCATCTAGTCTGCCCAGCACGATGGCAAGCATAGGTGCACCTGCCGCTCCGTGCAGGCCACCCCTCCCCATGTCCCTGTTTAGGGGTGAACCCACCACTCCATGCAGGACACCCCTATTTGTTGAGAAATTAGATGGTTCAGTTTACTTTGATTTTATCCTGTTGCTGTAAAGGGATCCACTGTGTCTGTCCCATGCTATTTTAAATTCCGTTACTGTGTTTGCCCCCACCACTTCCATCGGGAGGGCATTCCAAGCATCCACCACCCTTTCTGTGAAAAAGTATTTCCTGACATTGCCTTTCAATTTACCACCTTGCAGCTTCCTGTTATACCCTCTAGTTTTACAGCTTCCCCGTCTTTGGAAGAGGTTTGTTTGTTCATTATTTCCCTTTAAGTATTTAAAGGTCTGAATCATATCTCCCCTGACCCTCCTCTCCTCCAAAGTGTACATGTTTAGGTCTTCAAGTCTCTTCTTATAAGGCTTCTGACGCAGGCTCCAAATCATTTGGTCGCCTTCCTCTTAACAGTTTCCAGTCTTTTTACATCCTTTGCAAGATACGGTCTCCAAAACTAAACACAAAACTCCAAGTGAGGCCTCACCAGTGACTTCTACAGTGGCATAAGTACCTCTTCCTTTCTGCTGGTGATTCCTCTTTGTATGCAGCCCAACATCCTCCTGGTTTTTGCCACCGCCTTGTCGCACTGTTTTGTCACCTTGAGATCTTCAGAAATAATCACACAAGGTCTTTCTCCTGATCCGTGCACACCAACCTCTCGCCCCCTATAGCCTACGTTTCCCTTGGATTTCTGCTACCCAAGTGCATGACTCTGCACTTCTTTGCATTAAATCTTAATTGCCAAGTATTAGACCATTCTTCCAGCTTTTGTAGATCTTTCCTCATGTTAACCACTCCCTCAGGGGAGTCCACTCTGTTGCACATTTTCGTGTCATCTGCAAAAAGACATACTTTTCCATTCAGTCCTTCAGCAATATCACTCACAAATACATTGAACAGTGCCGGGCCCAGGATCGACCCCTAGGGCACCCCGCTAATCACCTTCCCTTCATCCGAGCGAGCTCCATTTACCATTACCCTCTGTCGTTTGTCAGTCAACCAATTTCTGATCCAATTTACCATCTTAGGATCCATCCCCAAGCTACTGATTTTATTGATAAGCCTCCTATGAGGAACAGTATCAAAGGCTTTGCTGAAATCCAGGTAAATGACATCCATCGCATGCCCCTGATCTAGCTCCCTGGTCACCCGGTCAAAGAACTCAATCAGATTTGTTTGGCAAGATCGTCCTTCGTTAAAACCATGTTGCCTCGGGACTTGCAACCTGTTGGTTTTGGGAAAGTTCACTAATCGCTCTTTCAGGAGCGCCTCCATTACTTTTCCCGCCTCCGAGGTAAGCCTCACGGGCCTGTAGTTTGACACTTCTTCCCCGTCACCACTTTTGTGTAGAGGTATGACATCAGCCGTCTCTTTCCTTATCGTCCCTCCAGTTCAGTCCCTCACCGCCGGGATGTAACAGAGCAGTAAACTATTGGGAGGGACTTGTCCACATGGACCGCAAAACTGCCAACCCGAAACAGGCATCTCCCGCCGTTTGAACAACCAGGCGGTAATGTTTACTAAAAATATGCAAGGAAGACCAAGTGGCTGCTCTGCAAATCTCAACTGGCGGAACTAAGCTATGCTCCGCCCACGAAGCTGCTTACGCTCTAGTAGAATAAGCCCACAGCCCCAAGGGCACCTGACGACCTTGCAAGATATACGCTGATGCTATTGCTTCACGAACCCATCTGGAAATTGAAGCTTTGGCCACCGCTTCACCTTTAAGCGGCCCACCAAAGAGAACGAACAAACGGTCAGACTTGCGGAAGGACTCCTTCAAGTATCGTCGAAGTACCCTCTTAATGTCTAACAAACGCAAACTACGGTCTGACGCGGTCTCCCCCAAAACACCCAAAACGGGCAAAGAGACTGACTGATTCATATGAAATGGCGAAACTACCTTTGGTAGGAAAGACGGAATGGGATGCAACACCACTTTTTTCCTAGAAAAAGTCAGAAACTGTTCCCGACAGGACAAAGCCTGCAACTCAGAAATTCGACGTGCAGAGCAAATGGCTACCAAAAATACTGTCTTCAAAGTCAAATCCTTTAGGGAAGCCTGATGCAAAGGCTCAAAAGGCTCCCTTATCAAGGCTCCTAAAAACCAGGTTGAGATCCCAAGGAGGAGAAACCACCCTGCACGAAGGATGAAGACGGGATACCGCTCTCAAGAAACGGACAACATCGGCTTCGACCCTCAAAGGAACTCCTTGCACCTTTCCTCGATAACAAGAAATAGCTGCCAAAAGCACCCTTAACGAACTGGCAGCCAATCCCTTTCAAACCCGTCTTGCAAGAAACCCAACACTGTCGGTACAGATACTGAGGCCGGACGAAACTGACGTTGAGCACACCAGTCCTCAAAAATATGCCATACGCGCACATATGCTAAGGAAGTGGACCTCTTTCTGGCCAGAAGCAAGGTGTCAATCACCGCCTTGGAATAACCCTTCTTCCTTAACCGAGCCCTTTCAATGGCCAAGCCGTAAGCAAGAACCGATGTACCTGAGGCATTCGTAGAGGACCCTGAAACAGCAGATCCTCCATTGGCGGCATCCGCCACGGTTCCCCATTGAGCAGACGCACCAAATCGGCATACCATGGACGATGAGGCCAATCTGGAGCTACTAGAACCACTCTTTCCTGATGAGCCTCGATGCGCTGCACCACTCGTCTTATGAGTGCCCAAGGGGAAAAAACATAGAGGAGACCATGAGTGGGCCATTGTTGAAGTAAGGCATCTAGACCTTCCGACATTCGTTTTCGCCATCTGCTGTAAAAGCGACTGGCTTTGGCTGACCGAAAGGTCGCCATGAGATCCATAACTGGAGATCCCCACTTGACGACAATCTGAGCAAACACCTCCGGATGAAGCTCCCATTCTCCGGGATCCACTCGAACCCAGCTGAGAAAGTCCGCCGTCACATTGTCCGTCCTGCAATGTGCGCCACCGACAGATCCTGCAGTCAAGGCTCTACCCAATTGAAGAGACTTTCTGCCTCCATTTCCAGAGCCATGCTTCCTGTGCCCCCTTGACGATTGAGGTACGCAACCGTCGCAGCATTGTTCGAGAACACTCGAACCGCTCGACCCCATAAAGTGGATTCGAAGGCCTGAAGCACTAGAGCTACCGCTCGCAACTTCAGCCGATTGATGGACCATTTGGCTTCCTGCTCGGTCCAGCAGCCTTGCGTGAACAGCTCTCTGCAATGAGCTCCCCATCCTGCGAGACTGGCATCCATTAACACCGCATCCACTGCGGTTTATTTATTTATTTATTTATTTATTTACATTCTCTTATATACCACGCTATTCTGCATCAGTGCAGTTTACATTGAACAAACTGAAATTACATTGAACAGGGCATTATAACTTGTAGATAACTATTTTACAGGGAACATGGGCTATGGAGGGTTAAGTGGCTTGCCCAAGACCACAAGGAGCACCTGTAGGACTAGAAACCCCAGTCCTTCCGGCCCAAGGTTGCTGTCCCCTAGTGGGATTTGAACCCCCGACCTTCTGGCCTGAAGTACCTTGCCCCAACCACTAGGCCACTCCTCCACTGCGGTTGTTCGAGAGGCATGCCCACTGCGAGATTCTGCGGACGAAGCCACCATTGAAGAGACTGCCTGACCCACAATGGACAGGGGAGGCGCTTGGACAGAGTCGTTCTGGTGAAACCATCGACTTCTGTAAGGGGCGCATGTGAGCTCTGGCCCACGGCACAACTTCCAGAGTCACTGCCATTGTCCCTAACATGCGGAGATAGTGCCAGGCCGATGGTGCAGGAGTCCTCAAAAGAAATCATACACCAGAAGCTGCAGGCCCTGGGCTCGGAGATCTGGCAGGAAAATCGATCCCACACGAGTGTCGAAGAGAACTCTCAAATACTGTAGAACTTATGTCGGAACCAATCGGCTCTTGGCCATATTGACTACCCAACTGAGACTCTGTAGGAGCTCTACCACTCTGTCTGTCACTCACACACTTTCGGCCCTGGACTTTGCCCGAATCAACCAGTCATCAAGATAGGGATGAACTAATACTCCCCCTCCTTCCGAAGAGCCACCGCCACCGCCACCACCACCACCACCATAACCTTGGGGAAGGTGCACGGAGCCGTCGCCAGACCAAAGGGCAATGCCTGAAACTGAAAATGCCCCCACAGTACCGCAAATCTTAGAAACCTCTGATGATCTGGCCCGATCGGAATGTGTAAATATGCTTCGGTGAGATCGAGAGATGTCAAGAACTCCCCTTGACGAACCGCCACTATAACCGAACGTAAGGTCTCCATTCGGAAATGAGGTACCCGCAAACAGCGGTATACCCCCTTGAGATACAGAATCGGGCGGAAGGCCCCGTCTTTCTTTGGCAACACGAAATAAATTGAGTATCGACCAATACCGTAGTGCTCTCGCGGAACCGGAACCACTGCTCCCAGCTGCAAAAGATGAGCCAGAATCTCCCGTACTGCAAGCGACCTCTCTCGGCCCCTGCATGGCGACTTCACAAAAGAGTCGGCCACCTGACAGGCAAACTCGAGAGAATAACCTTTGCGAACGACCTCCAACACCCACTGATCGGATGTTATCTGGACCCAGGCAGGAAGAAATTCCCAAAATCGACCCCCCTACCGGCTGAATTCCTGCCTGGGTCCAATCTCGCTTCATTGTGCTTTCCGAAAACCCGAGGAAGAGGGACTAGCAAATCCTCTGCCCGCTCCCTGCAATCCTCTAAAACTTTGACCTCGAGAAGAAAAACCGTCCTCTTTGAAAATCTCCCAAACGGGAATTACGAAAACACCTGAAATCCCGACGTTGCCCACAGGAAGGTAACGGGGTTCGGCTCTGCTTCGGTTTATCCTCCGGCAAGCGACCTCCTTTAGAATCCCCCAAATCCTTGATCAGCTTATCAAGATCTTCTCCAAACAGCAGCTTCCCCTTAAAAGGAAGTTTGCTAAGACGCGACTTAGAGAAACTGTCCGCCGCCCAGTTCCTGAGCCAAAGATAGTGGCGTGCGGCTACCAAGGAAGCCATGCTATTTGCCAAACCTCTAATAAGATCATATTGGACATCGGCTAAATATGCGGAACCTGACTCAAGTCTTGTCACATCAGCTAGCTGCTCCTGCATTTGCTGAACTGGCTGCTGCAAACGCTGTGACCAGCGAAGGCAAGCTCTCGCAACCCAAGCTCCACAAATAGAGGCCTGCAGAGCCAAAGCATTAACCTCAAAAGCTTGCTTCAACAAAGCGTCCACATTCCGATTCTGTATGTCCTTTAAAGCCACACTGCCTTCAACTGGAATGGTAGTCTTTTTCGTGACAGCTGAAACTGACGCATCTATACGCGGAGAACGAAACACTTCCCGCTCTTGATCCGCCAAGGGATAGAGACGATTCATGGACCTCACACGACGCAAGCATGCCTCCGGCACGTCCCATTCATCCCGAATCATCTGCTTAACCGCATGGTGAACAGGAAAAACCGCCTGGGACTTTGGTACAGCCTGAATGAGAGGATCCTCCAAACCCTCATCCTCCGCTGGTACCACCGATGAAAGGTTGAGAGCCTGAATCTCACCTTCCTCTAAATCCTCCATCCTGGCTTCCGGCTCCAGCTGAACGTCCTCTGCATCCGGCCAGTTTGAACCAAGAGGCTGATCTTCCACTGACCGAGCCCTCTTAACCAGTCTACCATCACTACCACTGAACCTTTTGGTGGCCGCTTGGCCTCCTGCCTCCCCAATAAGCGAGGCATCCGCAACTGCCCCCTGCTGCCGCAAACAGTAAACCTGATGAAGCAGCAGCACAAAATCTGGGGAGAACCTCGAAAGCTGCCCCAGACATCATGGGAGTGGCGGAATTACCGGGCAAAGCCAAATTTGAAGTAGGAAGAGCGGACGGAGACTCCCGCAGAGACTCCCCTTCCGCAGAAGCGGCAGCACACTGCACCACCAGAGCAGTGCCTTCTTTAGACTGATCCTGCATTTCTTGCTCCATAGTAAGCGCCTCAGATGCGCAGCCACAACACACCCCCGCGTCCGAAACCGAGCCCCTACGGGCGCCACAAACCAGGAATTATGGCCGCATAGGCATTAGCGCTATGGGATCCGAGAGACTGGATAGTAAAGGAAATGGCTCACGCAGACCACCAAAAAGGGAAACAAAACAAAAACATGCAGAATCTTCTTTTTTCTTTTTTTTTTTACTTTTTTTGTACTGGCCCTTTAAGAGCTCCAAAACATTGAAAATTAAAAGTAATCAAAATTAATTTCAAGTAACCAGAAAACTACAAAGGATTAATTAAAGAAAGCTGTCAGCAAAGAAAAAGAGCACTGTGAAGAAAAACAGCGGGAAAAAGGCCTGCCAAGATCCTGAGCTCTGCTAACCCACAGAACATGTTTCACACTCGGCAGCAGGCCTCAAAAATGCTCAAAGGACACTAGCAGCAAAGATTTAAACACTCACCTCTTCCTCCGAGACCTTTGGATCCTCTGCACCGTTAAAAATAACAGGCTTCCTGTGAGCAGTATAGCTGAGAAAGGCTGTCAGCCGGCAGCGGCAGCAGAGAAACAAGGCCCGACGACAGTTTCTGACTGGAAATCTACAGCACAGAAAACTGAGCCTGTAAGGAGATGAAAAGCCTGCTAAAGAACTCCCCTCCATGCCAACAAGGAGGGGAAAGCAGGCAAAGGGGACAGAAATAAACAGGAGGGAGAAAAGAGACTCCTCTAAATCCCTTCTGATCCCCTCTCAGCCCTTGCTTTTTTTTTTTTTTTTAACAAACTTTAATGAGCTTTAGCTACAGATCAAAAGAAAAAAACGTTATAGGGAGAAAAGAAAAATTAAAAACCCTAGCTAAGCTGCCTAAAGCACCTTATCTGCTCCTCTAGTGAGCCCAGCACTAGGCTCACTACCTCCAGCTGCATGGAGACTAGACACACACTGGGAGCTGGTGGGAGGAGCCAGCAGGATATCTACAGTGATGTCACAGTTCTGACATGCCCAGTCTCCATGCTGCGGAAGAAGTGCACAACCCAGAGGTGAGGGACTGAACTGGAGGGGCGATAAGGAACATCATAACATTCATTCTAGCGGGTAGACTAATTAATTAAATCAGGGTAGTAAATGTAACTGTATCGCTTATTATTTGTGACTTGTAAAAGCTAAATCCCTAATCCTACATCTTTTCTTTAAATATCACAAATATCACTATGCTGCCTGCACAATAAGAAACTCAGTTTTAACTTGTATCTGAATCTCCTTTAAATACCTTCATAACTTTTCTTTGATATATCATGCAAATTCACAAAACTTATAAGATATCTAAATACACCTAAAAGCTAGCACACATGCATGAAAGATCTTCCTATTCACTCATAAAACAGGACACATAGAATGAAATCAGCAGACAAATTTTCTTAACCAGGATACGCTCAGATCCCTAATGTAGAAAACAAAATTTACACAAAGTGGATTAAACGTATTCACAGTATAAAAATGAAGAAATGGTTCAATTTCTTTCTTCCTCCCCTCTCTATCACACTTGGATCATGCAAATTTATTTCTCAATAATTCTACTGCCAACTGGAATCAGAAGCTGTTGTTCTTATATATTCATGGGGAAAAAAGAAAGAATTAGCAACATTCAGGCTGTTCTTTAACTGTACCTTTTTAAAGAAACTTCTCTAACAAAACCTGCATTCAAAGCCTTCTCGCCAGATAACTGACATATCTCTCGCTACAGAATTACTGTAAACACACAAAACTCTGACAGACTTGTTATCTGTACTGTCTGCTTCTAAGGTTCTTACTTCAGTGTACAATACATTTCAATCTACTGACTCAGAGAATCCATTCCATACTACAATACAAACTCATACAGATAAAAAAACACCAGGTGTCCAAACATATTAACACCGCAAAATCAATCATAGGATCTCTTCTCCTTTTCCATATTCATTAAACCAACACATCACATCACTAGACCACTCTCATCAGTTTACTATATATCAAAACTTCTTATCACACTATATCTCACTTCACATAATACCTTCTAATCACTTGCTCATACCATCAACTACACCCTCATACCAACTAACATACATACATAGGTCATCATAACATACTAATCCTTACAGACTAAGACTTAAAACTTACTGCTATTTTTTTTAACTGAGGAATGCCAAAACAAAAAGAAAAATCAGCAAGCACAGAAATTACAGCACTACACATTTATCTTTTTTTTTTCATTCATACTGAGATCAGAAAAACTTTCAAAACAAAATGCACCTCTTATATGGAAACCAAAATACATCCTCAAATACAGAAAGACAATTGAAACTGCTTTACTAAAGACCCAAAAGTGAAACAAAACAAGACAAATCTGTCTTTACGCATTACCGACTAACAGAGAAAAACATAGACATTTCAAATATCAACTGACAAGTCTGAAGAAATACAGCTCTGACTTACTAAAGAAGTCAACCAGCATATGAGAACACAATTAATTACCATGTTTCAGCCAGGCTTTTTAAAACTTTTACAACCAGAAATAGTTATACTTTTAATACAACGACAAAAGCAAATAAATGAATCATTATACACTTTCTCTTCTAATACAAACAACTTACATTTTTCTCTTCGATTTTTCACACATACCATCATTACTTTCAAACATCGCAGCTACTCTGAAAAAGGCAAAATTAGATCTTACCTGCTAAGTGTCTTTTTTGAGTACCCTCCAGGACAGGCCAGTTACGCGTGGGTTGTCACCAACCACCAGCAGCTAAGGGCTGAATATGACATAATCTTGCCATCACTGTATAAGAGCTCCTCCTCCTGGTCCAGGATCCCTACACTCCACAGACTAATGTCCACTAACAACTGTATGGAAAACCTGCTTGATGGTGTCTGGGGGGATTCGGAGAAACAGCATAATCCAATACTTGAAAATCTCAAACAAAAAAAAAAAATTTTTGTTACAAATGTACATTCCATACTTAGCAAGAGCCAGACGCAACCGTCAGAGCCATCTAGCCAAAAAATCCAACATGGCCTTACTTAATCCATAAATGCTCTACCCACTCCTTGCTAAACTGGCTGGTCTGAAGAAAAAACTACTCGCCACGCAAAGTACTACCAGGGAAGACACTGGCCTGGCCTGGAGGTACTCAAGGAAAGACAATTAGCAGTAAGATCTAATTTTGTCTTCCTAATCAGACCTCCAGGCCAGGCCAGCTATGTGTGGGATGTAACAAAGCAGTGTCTACATGTGAGAGGGTCCGGCGAGACCAGCCTGAAGCACTGAAGCCCCAAAACATGCATCCGCAGCTGCTTCACGTCCAAATGGTAATGTTTTGTGAAAATGTGAAGAGATGACCAAGTTGCAGCCCTACAAATCTCTGCTGACGGCACCAAGCTCGACTCTGCCCATGACGCTGCCTGTGCCCGCGTAGAATGGGCCCCTAGAAGATACCTTGTTCTGTGCCCCGTAAGCTGAAGCCAAAGGCCAGCTTAACCCAATGGGTAATGGAAACCATTAAAGCCGCTTCCCCTTTTCGTGCTCTGCCAAATAATACAAACAACCGAACCATTTTGCATACTGTGCTGTTTCTCGAAGATATCTGTGGAGCACCCTGCACAAATTCAACAAATGGAACTGACGGTCCATTTCCAAGTCACCTAGACCTGGAAAGGCCAGAAGAGAACCAGTTTGACTCAAATGAAAACAAGAAAGCACCTTAGGCAGAAAGGAGGGAACGGGTCGCAAGACTACCTTCTCCTTGGAAAGCAACAAAAAAGGCTCTCTGCACAATAGAGCCTAACACTCCGATATACGTCTTGCTAAACAAATAGCTACCAAGAATACTGTCTTCAAGATAAGGTCTCTTAATGTTGCGCCTGCTAGATGTTTGAACGGGGAACCGGTCAAGGCCTCCAAGAACAAATTAAGATCCAATTGGGGCACTCTCGGCCTCACAGGATGACGGACCTGTTTGACTGCCTTAAGGAAACATACATCATCCAGATGACTTGTCACCGGAGCTCCCTCAATCCACCCCCTGTAGCAAGCCACTGCCACCACCTGCACTTTTAAGGTACTGAGAGACAATCCCTTCTCAAGCCCACACTGCAGGAAATGCAACACCTATGGGAGGGAAGCCACTATGGCTCTACTTCCCCTTGCCAAACACCATTCTTCAAATATACGCCAGACACGCACATAAGCCTGCGAAGTGACTTCTTCCTAGACTTTAACATTGTCGTGATGACCGCAGACGAATACACTCTACTCATCAACCGAGCCCTCTTAAGAGCCAAGCCATAAGCAAGAACCGGCCCCTTGAAGAGCAGGTTCATCCTGTCCAGGAGACACCACGCCTTGTCCATGAGGAGCCTCCTCAGCCAATCTAGCACAATCAGAATCACTAATCCCGGATGGTGCTCTATGCATTGCAGCAGATGGCCTATGAGAGTCCACGGTGGGAAACATACAAGATTCCCTCCATCGGCCAAACCTGAGAGAGCACATTGAGGCCTTATGACATGTGTTCTCGACATCTGCTGAAGAGCCGTGCTGCCTTAGCACTGCCCAGCATGGCCATGAGATCCATCATCGGTGTATCCCACCGAGTCGTGATCTTGTGAAACACTGCTACAATCAACTCCTATTCTCCTGGATCGAGCCAGTGATGGCTGAGAAAGTCCGCCTACACATTGTCCTTTCCAACGACATGCGCCGCAGACAGAGCCTGCAAGAACTCTTCTGCCCATCCCAACAGTACCAAACTGTTCGCCAGGAGAACCGCACTTCCTGTTACCCCTTGGCGACTGATATAGGCTACCGTAGTTGCATTGTCCGCACTACCTTGCCCTTGATCAATGGCAGAAAGAACTGCAAGGCTAGAAATACCACTCTTCGCTCCGATCTGTTGATGGACCAGAAGGCCTCCTCCTGCGTCCATAACCCCTGCATCACCTGTGCTAAACAATTTGCTCCCCAGCCCGCTAGACTGGTGACCAACAGTGACCAAAATCCACTGCGGCTGTTCTATCGACAGTTCCCGCCTGGAGATTGGTGGGCTGCAACCACCACGCCAGACTCTGTTGCGTCTGTTCCGGACAAGGCAGCCAGTGAGACATCATGTGATGCTGAGGGGACCAACAGGAAAGCAGTGTCTGTTGCAATGGATGCAAGTGAGCCCTTTCCCAGGGCACCAGGTCCAGTGCCGCCGCCATGGAACCGAGACGCTGGAGATAAAACCACGCCACTGGTGCTCCTTTCGTCAGGAAGCTGCGAATCTGTGCCTGAAGTTTGGGGACTCTGCCCTTTGGCAGAAACACCTGTCCTGTCAGCATATCAAACTAAGCCCCAAGGTAAGCCAGCCTCTGCACTGGCTGAGAATGGCTTCTGGCCAGGTTGACAACCCAGCCCACGCTCTGCAAAACCTCTATCACCCGATCTGTGGCTGAACGGCCCTCAGCCTCTGATTTCGCCCTGATCAGCCAGTTGTCCAGGTAGGGATGCACAAGAATCCCTTCCTTCCGTAAGGTCGCCGCCACAACCACCATGATCTTGGTGAACGTGCATAGGGCCATAGCTAGTCCGAAGGGCATTGCTTTGAACTGGAAGTGCCCCTCCGGCCCCACGGAGGCCTGGAGCAACAAGGCAATGCAGTCGAAGGTGTGCTTCAATAGGAACTCTAGTTTCCGATCTTGCAGATCCTTTAAAGCTGTCCCCCCGCCCCCCCCCCCGCCCCACGGGGATTGCAATCTTTTTAAAGCGTCCACCTTAGGCATCTTGAGCAGTTCCCGCTCCTCCTGTGGAATAGGGTACAGGCGACTCATCGCTCTGCTTCCCCTCAGCATAGCCTCTCGGCATTCCCATTCAGACTCCATCATCTTCTTAATAACCCAGTGCACCGGGAAACACACCTGAGCAGCCTTGAACCCCTGCAACAAGGGGTCCTCCAAGACCATAGCTGGAGGTGGAATATTGAGGGTGGCCAGTGAATGCCTAATAAGGGTGGCAAGCTCATCATGGTGGAACACGAGGACTCACCCCTTTCCAGGTCTCCTGAGTCCACTTCTCCCCATAGATCCGATGGGCCCTCTATGAGGTCCTTTGAAAAATGGGAAGACCAAGAGCCCTGGACCTACCAGGTCTCAGGATCCCCCTTATGCTTCTTTGGAGAAGGCATGATGGCATTCCTCTCCTGACCCTGGCTCAGATCCAGGGAACATCAAATCCTACCCCAGTAAAGGGCTTTCCTTGGAGCAGCCTGTTTTGTCTTTAGGCAATAGGCACTATGTAGGGCCAAGATAAAGTCTGGGGAAAACATCTGACACCCCGACAGTGCCTGCAACACTGACACTACAATTTCAGTCTTCCCCTTGCTTTTCCCATGCTTCAGAGGCACTGGAACTGGCTGCCCCAAAATGGCCGCTGTTCCCACCGAAACCGCAGGAACCGTCGGCACTGAAGGCTCCAACATTTACCTCCACTACGTTTTCCATGCCTAGCGCCCTGTTCCAAAGACCGCCCCTGCCTCAGACAAAACCGGCACACTCCCGCCTGCAATCCGTGCTTCCCGGAACAAAGAAGACAGGCCGAAGCACTCCCCTGCATGCAACCTGCCTCCCATCTGAAGCCACGTGCAATCAACACCGCCGCTGCTGCAGCTAAAACCCCTGAGAGAGGCCAGTACTGGCAGTTCTAGCTGAAGCAACGATTGTTCGCAGTTTTTAAGGCAGAGATACAACTGCTAGCTGCCTGCTTCTTCCCTCAGGCCAATTAAGTTAACGGAGAGCCTACTCGTGCCATGGGGAGGGGGGAAGAGAGGGGGGAGGAGGAAGGCTGTGAAGGAGAAGTTGGCCCGGTGATCTGTTGCTCACAGGCACTGGCCTCTGTTACTGCAGGTTCCTTCAAGGCTGGGGGCAGTAATAAGACTCCCTGGGGTACCCAGGGACTTAAAACTCCGGCCCCAGGCTGCCAGGCTCTGACAGTGCTATGGCTCCTACTCCACACGGCACTTTTCACAAGATTCCCCCTATTTCCAATAAGTTTCCTCCGAGTTATCTGCTAGGCAACCTCCCACAGACCCAGGATTAGCCCTCAGGGAGACCACTACCCCAGGGCTGCCTACTCAGCTGCTGAGGACTGAAAGACTGAATCCTGAAGCAGGAGGGGAACCTCTTATACAATGATGTCAGGATTCTGTCATATTTAGCCCTCAGCTGCTGGTAGGCGGTGACAACCCACGCGTAGCTGGCCAGACCTGAAGGTACGATTAGGAAGTCCCTCCTAAAGGATTTCACAATATGACCATGTTTACAATAGGCTGCCTCTCAAACACTATCTGTACTCCATACTCACAAATCCTCTGTCCTCTCTGCCTTGCCTTGAATGAAGAGAAATGAATAACCTAGCACAGCACCAACTAAATGGATCTCTTAAAGGCCTGTGGCTTACTTCTGACCAGGTAACAAAACTTAACATCGATCCTTGGATTCAATTCTCTAGATTGAACTGCAAATAAAGAAATACACACAGACACAGAGTTATATAAAACAGTACAACTTAAACCTAAGTGAGGAATTCACAGGTGTGCACACTTGTGTAGGTTCCCATGATTCCCTCTTCAAGCTAGGCCATCACACCTCCTTTTAAGGAAAAACTGTTACATGGTACAAAGTCCGCTCTACGCCAAGCTTTCTTTATCTACATGTTATAGGTCAGAACACAGACATTTCTCAGCTCCAGCATTCTAAAAACAAAGCATTCTGTCTCGTTCTCACAAATAATGTCATCCCAAAGTACAACCTTGGCTTTTATAACACATCTTTGGCAGCAACATTTCAAGCCAATCTTCATATTAACCATTTCAGAAGGCCCTGGTACCCCACTTCGAGTTACTTTCAACAATATCATCCTTGGTTTTATTCTCCATTGCTTCCCTTACGATTCCTAGCATTCTATTTGCTTTCTTGACCATTGCTGCACACTGGGCAGAGGTCTTCCACAAATTATCCACGGTGACACCTAAATCTTTTTCCTGGGTAATGGTTCCTAATGTGGAACCTTGCATCGTGTAACCATAGTTTGGGTTGTTTTTTTCCAAGGTGTATAATTTTGCACTTGTCCACATTAAATTTCATCTGCCATTTGAACGCCCAGTCTTCCAATTTATCAAGTTCCTCTTGCAATTTTTCACAATCCTCTTGCATTTTAACAACTTTGAATAGTTTTGTATCATCTGGAAATCTGATCACCTCATTCGTTATTCCCATTTCCAGGTCATTTATGAATATTTTAAAAAGCAGCGGGTCCAGCACAGATCCCTAGGGTACTCCACTATTCACCTTTCTCCACTGAAAAAATTGGCTATTCAGTCCTACTCTCTGCTTTCTATCTTTTAACCAGTTCCTGATCCACAATAGTACACTACCTCCAATCCTATGACTTTTTAATTTTGCCAAGAGTCTCTCATGAGGGACCTTATCAAAGGCTTTCTGAAAATCCAGGCACACTATGTCAACCCGCTCACCTCTTTCTACCTGTTTATTCACACCTTAAAAAAAATAATAGATTAGTAAGACAAGACTTTCCTTGGCAAAATCCATGTTGGCTTTCTCCCATTAAACCATGATTATCTACATGTTCATTAATTTTATTCTTTATAGTGGTTTCTACCATTTTGCCTAGTATTGATGTCAGGATCACCAGTCTGTAGTTTTCCGGATCACCCCTGGAACCCTTTTTTAAAAATTGTCCATTCTCAATCTTCATGTACTACAGATGATTTTAATGATAGTTCAGAGATTAGTAATAGTAGGTCTTCAATCTCATATTTCAGTTCTTTCAACACCCTCAGATGTATACCATCGGGTCCAGGTGATTTACTACTCTTCAGTTTATGAAATACTTGTAAAACATCTTCCCAGTTTATCTATTTCTTTCAATTCGCTGGAAGTAGCGGGATACAAGTGTACACTAAATAAATAAATAAAATTCTTTAGATATATCACCTTTAAAATACCATTTCAGGCATGGGTAACTTTCTTACATCTTCTTCAGTAAAGACCGAAGCAAAGAATTCAGTCAATCAATCTTCCGCTATGGTCTTGTTCTCCCTTAGCATTCCTTTTACCCATGTTTTCCCATATGCTTCAGGATGAATACTGAGGTGCCTTTAGTGGCTCAGGCTGATAGAGACATGAGTGTGAGGTTATTGAAACCTGGGCATTTCATTGGCTATCTGCCTCCACCAATCTGCTGATAGGGGAACACAACCCAATTGTCTGAACTGGTCTAGCAGGACTCAATGAAAGGACATTTGGTAAGTAAAATGTTACCTTTGTCATGTTATTTCGTAATGTTGCATTAGAATCAGTCCTCTTGGCTGCTCCAGATACACTTATAGCCACAGAGATCTGTAGCAAAGTGTGTATCATCAGCACACCTCCCACTCCTCCCTCCCTTCCATACATGCTCTTTTTCCTAAGCATCAAGGGGAGTTCCAAATGTGATACACTAACAGCTTGGAGTTTCTGATGCCAAGTAGGGTTAAAGTCCTGCCAATCAGCCTCTCCTCACATAGCAGTCTTCAGAATCTCATCACTGAAATCTTCCCAGAGTATATATTGTATTGCAATTGAATTTGTTCAAAATAATTGCAATGTGCAGAGTCCCTTGACAACCACAGTCTAAGATGACAATATTAATCCATCTGGGAGCCAAAAACATTGAGCGAATTCCTGAGGAAACCGGCAACATCAAGGTACCTTGCCAATGAAATACCTTAGATATGATTCTTGCAGCACAACAGGATCACTAACTGAATCTTGAGAGTTCAGGGCCAAGCCATAGTCCACGTCGGACTGCCAAAAGGGCTCCAACACAAGCTAAGGATAGAAGCCCACCAGACCATAAACAGGGAGGCTACTATCATTCCAAGGAAAGCCCTTCCTGGAAGGTCTATGCCCCAGAAGGGCCAGGCCATAAACAAGAAACTGGGAACCTCCATTACCAGGGGCACCCACTGTAGAAGGCCTGTGCAGGACTGGCCCAAGGATATCTGCTGCCCTAGGCAAACCCTCGTGCCACCCCCCTCAAATTACCGTTCACCATACTCTAACACATCCCCTTCCCTAGTACACCCACAATCCAATAACTCTTCTTCCCTTCCTCCTCACTCACATGTGCAAATCATCTCTTCCCTTCCATACCCTCCCTTATCCCCAGGCAGCCATCATTTTCCTTCTCCCTAACCTTGGGGGAGGTCGGAGGCGGCACCACAACCCCTCCACATACTTCAAAGCAGTGACAAAGCAAACCACTTTGGTACCAGAGCAGGCCTTAGAGCACCCAAATACAAGTACGCACTCACGGTCTGCTGCTTCTGCCCCCTCTGACAGTAAATATGCATCGGAGGGGGCAGGACCATAAGTGCATGTGTATGTGTGGGTGCTTCAAAGCCCACCATGGGTTGCTCCGTTGCTACTTTGAAGTATGTGGAGAGGCTGCGGTGCCATCCTAGGTGGATACCTAGTCTGCCTAGTGGATGGGCCCTCCCTGGATTCAGGACAACTTGGGAATTATGACATGTAATATTTGAATTACAGTACTTGTAAGAGACTCTTAGTCTCCCTGTAGCTTTCTGCTCAGGTGGGTGATATCTTCAGCATTTCCTACAACTGCAGGCTATTTTTTCCATACCCTCTGCAACAGGGCTGGGAATGTTATTCCAAATACATGGGTGCCAAGAAAAAGAGGTTCCTAGCAGTATTTCTATTGTATAGGTCAGGCAGGGGGTGCTCACCTTCCTAGACCTCACCAAGATGCACTGTCGCTTTCCCAATGGGAGCAGCATTAGCTTATTTCTCTGCTTCTGTATTCTACGCTACCTTTCCAGTCCCTTTGGCCTAAACACAGCTCTCTGTACGTTTTCCAGGTTATTAATGGTGCTAGTGACATTTCTTTGCATGCAGAGAACCCAGGTTGTCCTTACTTTGATGTTGGGCTGTTGCGGTCAATCTTTCTGGTGAAGGCCAAAGACAGCACAGACCTGGTGAATTTTGCTGGAAAGGCTGGAATCGGTGATCACCTGTCCTTAGAACAGCCTGATTCTGTCTCAGGATTATGAATTATGAAGGATTCGAGTTTGAAAGATAAAACTCTCTTTCAAACTCGAATCCTTCATAATTCATACATCTCTACATCTGTATGAATTATCGTTGTGATGGAGAGAGATGCTGTGTGGGCAGTAGCCAATATAGGAGTTTGACCTGGATTGTTTCCCCTAAGAATTTGAGTTTGAAAGTTTTGTCATCTTTTGTTAGTGCCTCCTGATGCAGCAACCAGCGATACACTGCAGCATTAAGGCAGAGGCAATAGATCAGTACATGTTTTGTCAACACTAGAGGAGATAAGAGTGTTCTCCATTGGATTTTAAATATGTTTGGTTTTTGCATATTAACGGTTAGACTGATGTCAGCTCTGACACAAAAATGGCCCAATTCCAACATGAGCCATTCGTTACGAGCCCATACTAGTTATATACTGGAGGTAAACCATTGTATTTTCAAGATTTATATTAAAACATAATGAATAATATATAAGCATAAGAACATAAGAAATGCCATACAGGGTCAGGCCAAGGTCCATCAAGCCCAGTATCCTGTTTCCAACAGTGGCCAATTCAAGTCACAAGTACCTGGCAAACACACAAGAAAACATATCTGTTTTGGAATAGCAGTTGTTTTCACTGAACTCTGGACATGTTGCAGCTCCATGGGCCTGGACTTCCTCAGGCTTTTTTGGTCCATGACATTTACCTTGGAGACGGTTCCTTGGACCAGGGTATATATGTGCTTGCTGCAGAGGCACCTGCTAACCTTCTAGGTTCTATGTTCCCTATCATTCGATCAAGCCCTTTCTCTCTCCCAGGACTTCTGATGGCCAGGGTGCCATTGGAAGCATCGGACAGAGTGCTTGTCATCTCAGATGCCAGCCTGAAGGGCTGGGTGCGCAATGCCAAGCCATTTGACTCAAGAGACTCTAGCCCCCTAAGGAGATTTACTGGGTGATCTTCTGTCTGGAGGCCAGAGCAATCATTTTGGTCCTGTAGAGGCTCAAGGCCTCTTGTAGTAGGCAAAACGGGTTGAGTGTTCTTGGACACCACCCTGACAGTGGAATGTATCCACAAACAAGGCAGAACTTGAGGTGCCGAAATGGATCTCAAAGTTGCAAAGCTGTGTTGTTGGAGAGAGGAGCATCAGATTGCCCTGTCTGCAGCACACATCGCAAGCTGCAACATGCAGGATGAACGTCTGTGTCAGAACTCCATGGGTGCATGTTAGTGATTGCTCAGCTTTCCTACGTGCACCTCATAGTGCAGACAGGGACTTCCAGTGTTCCACTTGATGGCCACAAGAGAATGCCAAAATGCCAGAAGGATCTGCAGATGGCAGGTTTGGATGCTGCACTTCAGGAGTAGCCCTGGAAAGGGATATTGTATATCTCCTTCCCTGGCACCGGGTGAGCTATCTTTTGCTAGGGTTTCAGGCCCATTGGGTCTGGTGATCCTAGTGGCACTGGACTGGCCCACAGATTGTGGCATGTGGACTTCTTGATCTAGGGGGCAGGGCACTCTCTCTTGCTATTTCAAGGGACGGACCCAAAGCTGACCCAACCACCAGGCAAACTAGGCAATCACCTAGGGCAACAGCTTCCAGGGAGGGGGGGAGGGAGATAGCAAAGAGTAGCTACATACAAAGCAAAACAATAAGTACTAACAGCCACACAAACTCAAATTCATCAGTGCTTACGCTTTAACCCACATATAGTCCATTTATCCTCAAGTGGCTTTTGGAAATTTCCCTCATTATGTATGTATTTACAAAACAAAGTTTAATATTAAAAAGAATGATGTCTACATATGTGTTTTCATAGACATTTCTGTGATGGATGGTGTGAGATGATTGATCGAGTTTGAATTATCAAAATTTTTGGAAGGGAGGAGACTAAGGATCCAAAAGATAATGGTGAGATGGCTCAAGGTTGAAGGTTTGCCAAGGGCATCTAACAGCCTTGCACTGGTCCTGGTTTTAAGTATAACAAAACAGAAGTAACCTCCACAGTATCTACAACTTTTTACTTTCCTTCCACTGCAAGCAGAAAAGTGAAAGACCCAAGCAGACAATGACTTTTGCGCAAAAACCTCACCCTCTACAATAATACCATGGCTTTAGACAGAAAACCATGGTAGAAAGTAAAAACTTGCTCAAAGAACATGGTACCTGTTACAGATGCTGCTCTGCCACAACTCACAAGTCTGAAGACTGTAAATTTGCTATTAAGTGTACCGAATGAGAGAGTGATAAACATTTTACAGCTTTTCCACTGTAGGAAGGACCAGCATTCTTTACACTTCAGCCTTTGACCAGGGATAACTCTTCCCCAAAATTAAGGCACTCCCAAGCGTACACCCTACAGTTCCTATTCCTCCACCACCCTATCCCTAATGGCCAGATGACTGGAAAGGTTTTATGCAATTTCCAGGTCACCCCTAACTAGGCCTCCTGCTGCTGAGGGTCATCCATAATCCTGAGCACCTGGCATGATCCTCTCAATGAGCTCAGAGAATTCATCCATGCCAAAGAGAAACAAAATGCCCCTTCCTCAAAATCAACATGCTCTTTGTTCTCCTCACTGCCTGACAACCAATCTTCTTCCTCAAACTGTGACACTGATCTAGGATATTTTGTCGCTTAATGTTGGCCTCTACTACCGGACAGTCTTACTCCTCCTGCCCATGAACAAGTAGTCCAGAATTCAGAGGAACCCCAGTCCCCTGCATCATCAAAAGGAGAAATTTACATATCTGATAATGTTCTTTCCTTGAATCCTCCTAGACGAGTCCAGACAAGTGGGTTATGCTCCCTTGCCAGCGGTTGAAGGCAGATTTAAGAAACTTTCAGTGAAGTCATCACTTGGTATATCTACTGGTGCAGCACTGAGGGAAGTCAGTATGAAAGTTCCAAAGCAGTAAGCCAGACTGAAAAGGTCAGAAAAGACTAAGAAAAAAAACCTACCAGTATTAATAACCAAACATAAACTGCAACAAACATTTGGAACAAGTCTTTGATTCTCTTATTATAAATAACTCTGCATCAGACACCGAGACTGACAAGGCAATCAAGAGGCAGCAGGGCTCCCAAACCTGTAGGAGATGTTTTCCAGGGCGGTCCAGTACTGGTCTAGCAGGATTCAAGGAAAGAAAATGATCAGGTATGCAAACGTTCTCCTCACTTATCATCCTGCTAGACCAGTCCAGCCGAGTGGGAAATGCCCAATCAGTCAATACCCAGGGTGGAAAAAGATAACGCTCTGCCCTGCCAAAGGTGACTATGCGCATTGGCTCCACATGCAACCTGTAATGCTTCATGGAAGTATTCAGAGACAACTAGGTGGCCACCTTATAAATATCCTTTGGAGACACAAAGAGAGATTCTGCCCAAGAGGAGGCCTGTTCCCTAGTTGAGTGCACTCTGACTCCCTCCTGCATACGTTTTCCAGCCGAAAGTTATGCTGAACCCAATAGCCTCCTTAAACCAGAAAGCAACAGAGGACTTGGCCACTACCTGTTCTTTTCTCAGACAGCTGAAGAGGACACAGAAATGATCTGAGTGACTGAAGGAATTAATTAGCTCTGGATATTTCACCAACCACCTCCTCACATCTATCAGATGTAGAGAGGGGTCTGCCTGAATATATTCCTCAGAGGAGGAGGAGGTCTGGTTAAGGTAAAAAGGAAACAGCACATTTAGGAGGAAGGAAAGCACAGTGCATAAGGAGAAAGAAGTTGTCGAGATGACCAAAAAAAAGACTGCCTGAAGGACAAGGCCTACAGATCTGACACCTGGAAACTACCTTGAAGGCCAAATCTTTGAAAAAGGTCACACGAATGTGCTCAAAGGGTGACCTTTTCAGCACTTTCAATACCAGGAAATATTCTACTGAGGATCATCAGACACACTGGTGGATGGATCTGCTTTACTCCCTTAAAGAAACAGGGAATGTCAGGGTGCGTAGTCAAGGACATCCCTGGAGCACACCCATGGCAGCACACCAGGGCTGATACCTGAACCTGGAGGGAGTTTAAGGATACCCCTGGTCAAGAGTGGGCTACAAAAAAGACAAAATAACCACTACATCCAGTAAGGTCGCCATGGCTTGAGAAGAACACTATCTCTTGAAAACTTTCCAAAGTCTCACATAAGCCAAGGAAATAGAGGCCCGCCGAGCCCAGAGAAGGGTGTCCATTACTGCTCCAAAGTAACCCTTCTTTGACACCTAGGGGCCACTGCCATAGAAGGCATCTCTTCTGAGACAACACAAGAAGGATCCCACCCTCAGGTCCCGCAGATCTACATTCCATGATCTGTGTGGCCAATCCAGGGCCACTAGAATCACCAGGCAGTGGTAAGACCTCCACAGAAGATGACTCGCCAAGAGGGAAAAACATACAGGAGCCCCTCCAAGGGCTTTCCTGCATGAAAGCATCAAAGCCCATTGTCCGCGGGTCCCGCCTGTAGCTGAAAACTTTCTCCACTTTGGCATTCTCGCAAGTGGCCATCAAGAATAATACTGGAAGGCTCCACCTCTGCACGAGTTTGAATGAGCAAGGGCTTAACTCCCACTCACCGGGAACCACGGAGTTCCAATTCTATAAGTCAGTCTGCGTATTATTGATGCCTACTGTGTGAACTGCAATCAGAGATGCTCCTCCACCCAATGACACAGTTCCACTAACTTGAGAGCCATCCCAGCACTGTGAGATTCACCCTGCTTGTTGATAAATGCTATAGCCATTGCAGTGTCCAAGATGACATGGATAACTTTGCCCACCAACAGAGGCTGGAGCCCCTCCAGAGCCAGGCAGATAGAACTGGTCTCCAACCAGTTAATCATCCAGGCAGTCTCCTGAGGGGACCAGAGCCCCTGAACAAACTGACCTAGACAGTGAGCACCATGGCCTTTCCACTGCTGTGGAGACTCTGGTGTATCCAGAGGCATCCAATCAACAGATAGTGAGTGGAGTGGAGGAATGGCGTAGTGGTTGGGGCAAGGTACTTCAGGCCGGAAGGTCAGGGGTTCAAATCCCACTAGAGGACAGCAACCTTGGGCTGGAAGGACTGGGGTTTCTAGTCCCAAAGGTGCTCCTTGTGGTCTTGGGCAAGCCACTTAACCCTCCATAGCCCATGTTCCCTGTAAAATAGTTATCTCCAAGTTATAATGCCCTGTTCAATGTAATTTCAGTTTGTTCAATGTAAACCGCACTGATGCAGAATAGTGCAGTATATAAGAGAATGTAAATAAATAAATAAATAGTGAGACTCCAGCCATCACATAGATTGATCCTTGGTCTGATCACACTGCAGGGAACAAGAAGATTGCAGAGACAGCAGGTGACTCTGAAGGGGGCACATGTGCACCTTGGCCCAAGGGACTGGTTTCAGGATCAACATCATGGACTCTAGCAGTTGAAGGTAGCTGAGCACAAAATGTCTCGAGTTGGTCCTGCAGCTTGAAAGACCTCTCTGGATGAGGAAATTTGGTCCATGAGAATGTTGAACTGAGCACCAAGGTACTCCAATTCTTGTGAAGGAGATCAGGATGTTTTTGGGATAGTGGATCACCAGCATTGTTTCATCTCTGGACCTCACCAGGGAGTCCTACTGAATCATCCAGCCATTCAGATACGGGTAGACACAGAGCCCTGTCTGCACATAAACACCACCATGACCTTTGAAAAGTCAAGAGGAACCATAGTCAGGCCAAAGGCAGAGTCCTAAACTGGAAATGGTGGCCCAGGACACTGATGTGAAGAAATTGCTGGTGTTGCTCCCTGATGGAAATAGGAGTACGCTTTGGCAAGATCCAAGGAGGTGAGAAACACTCTCTGACACAATGACTGATGTGATAGTTTCCATGCAAAAATGCATGACTGAGCTTGGCTTTGGCTGACTTTAAGCAGAGGATAGAACAGAAGGAAAACTCCCTCTTGGGCACCAGAAATAGATGGAAAGGTACTACTGGCCCTGTGGAGGGCACAGATAAAATAGCCTGTAACTGCAGGAGATGCTGTAGTTTCCTCTACTGCCAGCCACTTAAGTGGGGAGTTGCAGGAAGACTCCACAAAGGCATCACTTGGCAAATTGAGGATCACAAGGACCCAATGGTCCAAAGTGATGAGGGGCCATTCTGAGAGAAACAAATGGAAGGGATCCACCAGATCTTACTGTGGGGGCTTGCTGACTCCTGCAGGGGCAGCCGCTGAGTCTAGAGGATCTCATGGGCCCCAAAAGACTGACTTTCTTAGACTAAGGCCTATAGGATGAATTGACTCTATCCAGACTCCTAGCGGTCAGGGGGCATCACCATGCTTCACACAAGACCACACCCAAGACACTTCTAGCCCCTTGATCTTATCATCTGGGAGATTCTTAGGACAAACCTCACCCAGGCAATTCACAAACTTCTCCACAGAGGCAGCCAAGTGCAGAGCCAAAGCTAACTAGCCACTACTACCGCTGCCATGTACTTAGAGGAGATGCTGATCAAGTTGCACTGGGCATCAGACATACACCACTAGCAGTGCTGGACCTAATGTAACAGGGTTCAAGCCTCCAAGCTTGCACATAGTGCCACTTGAAAGCCTATGGCAAAGTAATAAAGGCATTCTTAAGAAGGGCCTCTACCCCCTTATTATGAGATTCCTTGAGCACAGCACCCCCTTTCATTTTAATTGTTGTGTGATTTGTCACTGCTGTGATAAGGGCATCCACCTGCAGGAGCCCAAGAGGCTGATCCAGCTTGCCCTAGGTCAAGGATACAGCCCAGATAGGGTTAAAACCCTAGGGGCTCTGAGGTCCTGAGAAACTACAAGCTGTCACATAGGATCAGGCAGAGATATGAATGCAGCAGGAAGTTAGATACCTTCCAGGAGAGGACCCACATGCACACCTCATCCAAGAGCAGAGTATCTCATACAGAGCTGCCATAGATCCTGAAAGATCATAGGAAAGTCTCTTCTGTGAAGTAGGCTTGAGCATGGAGATTCCTCCTCAGACCTACCTTCTGGAGAAATGGATTTCTCTACAGCATCCCAACCAAACTCCACAGGGATAAGGCAGAGCTCCTGGAGGAGCAAACGAGTGAGAGGAAGATGTGGGGCACTAAACCCCTGACTGCCCCATGACAGAGGCACTGCAAGGCCCTGGGTCCCCCCTGTGGGGAAGACATTGAACGCAAACCTGCATAATGGAGTGTTGTCAAGCAACTAATAGAGATGTTTCAGGAGCTGCAATGCAAGCCGGTTGAAAAAAAGATTTACACAGTCCCAAAGGGCCCCCAGGCCTGCAACTAGGGTGACCCTGCCAGGCCAAAGCAGTTATTTCACATGGTCATGATACCTACTGGCAGAAAAAACAACAGTAAAGAGGCAGGGGCCACAGAAACAGCATCAGACCCTGGGCCCCACATGGGGGTCACAACATGCTGGGAAAAAAGTGCCCCAAGAGTTCCTGCTAGATTTAGGCTAAGAATAGCAGCCATGGGTAAAAAGAGCTGGAGGTCACAAGCTGCATCAGGTTACATGGCTGAGCACTTGAAGTGAAAATGAATTAAAGTTGACTACTGATTATGCATCAGCAGTGAGTTAGGGGTTAATTAAACCTCAGTTTTAAGGGAGAGAGATATTCCTGTACAATTTGTGAAAAACATCTTCTTGCATAACTACATTCTGTGAAACTTATGAGAGGGAGTCCTGATACAAGGATGTAGATAAGGAAAAGCTTCTTTCAATAGCAACTGTGCTTTTTCTCATAAAGGGAAGGTCATCTATCAGAGTACTGAGTTTCTCAATCATGGGATGGGAGATGCCCCTCCCTTGAGCATTCTCAGGTGTCTGACCAGCGTCTTGATTATGTTTAATGGATAGCTGATCCTATTTTGTGTGTATGTCACCTGATGGAAAATTACTGGTTACTCTTGCAACAGGATAAATGGGTGCCTTTTTCAGCCAGAGCGAAGAGAAAAAGGGGTCCCATCTATGGAGCGAACACGTGCGCTGCCTAGAAGTCTCCAGACTGAGAAGTCTCTCTCTCGCCTGGCTGAATCCAGGATCCATTTAGTCAAAGTTTGGCATGAGATGATGTTCATGGCTCTGTCGGTGATATATCATTTTCCTGTATCTTGCTGTTTGTAGATAAGCGAATCACCTGCTTTCAAGTTACCTTTTCTTTATTTTATAAATAAACTGCTTATCTTTATTCCAAAGTGTGTTAGCCTTTATTTTTGCACCCCATTCAATTAGCAAAACAGCACTGTGGCAGTAAAGAGAAAAATCTCCCGCCAAAAAGAGTTGCAAGGGCCACATTGAAAAGGAAGTCCTGTAAAGGGAATCCTAAGCACCTGTCGGGCTGACAGGAGAAATCCAAGCAGGGAAAGCACAGTTACTTACCTGTAACAGGTGATCTCTGGGAACAGCAGGAATTAGTCCTCACATATGGGTACGTCGGAACCGACGGAGCCTGCGCGGGAAAGCTCCCCAGCTTCCCAGAAAGGAAGCTTTTGGGGCCTCCCACTGCACATGCGCGCTGCCTTCCCGCCTTCCTGACCAGCTCTCCTCAGTTCGAGTTTATAGCTGAGACAATAGAGAGAGGAAAGGAAGATAGATAGAAGATACAACTCCTAGGGGAGGTGGGTGGGTTGTGAGGACTAATTCCTGCTGTTCCCAGAGATCACCTGTTACAGGTAAGTAACTGTGCTATCTCCAGGAACAAGCAGGAATAAGTCCTCACATATGGGGACTCCCTAGCTAAGATGCCTGGGAGATCCCCTTCCAAGGGTTCGCCATCTTCGTATGGATCTCAGGCATCCATCCTGGGAAGGTGGGCAGGAGTTGTTCAAGTATGGAACAGGTGTTTGAGGACAGCCTGACCAAACAAGGCATCCCGGCGGGAGTCCTTGTCCAAACAGTAATGGGCTGTGAAGGTATGAACCGAGGCCCAGGTGGCGGCTCGACAGATCTGATCTATGGATACAGAGTGAAGATGAGCCATAGAAGTGGCCATGGCTCTCACATTGTGAGCTGTGACATGGCCTTCCAGAGAAATGTTTTTACTCTGGTAAGCAAAGGAAATACACTGAGCAATCCAATTGGAAAGTGTACGTTTGGAGACGGGAAGTCCCAAATGAGAAGGATCAAAAGTCACAAAAAGTTGGGAAAACTTTCGATGTGGCTGAGTCCTGTTGAGGTAAAAGGCAAGAGCTCTTTTACAATCTAGAGTATGAAGGTTCCTCTCTGCACTGGATGCATGAGGAGCCGGGAAAAAGACAGGTAGATATACCTCTTGATTAAGATGAAAAGGCGAGACCACTTTGGGCATAAAGTGGGGATTCGTCCTAAGGACCACCTTATCATGATGAAACCTAGTATAAGGTGGATGAGCCACCAAGGCCTGTAGTTCACTGATGCGGCGAGCCGAAGTGACTGCAATAAGGAAAAGGACCTTCTAGGAAAGAAATTTCAAGGAGGTAGAAACCAACAGTTCAAAAGGTGGCTTCATAAGCTGACCTAGAACTAGGTTCAAATCCCATGCTACCGGAGGAGGTCGGATGGGAGGCTTAGTTAGCGTCAGGCCTCTCATGAACCTTGCAATAAGAGGATGAGAGGAGACAGGTTGTCCATTTAGAGGTTTTAAGGATGCTGCAATAGCGCTCAAATGGACTCTCACTGAATTCGTCTTAAGGCCTGCATTGGAAAGATGCAGGAGATAGTCTAGTAGAGAATTCAAAGGAAGTGCTAGAGGGTCAAGACCCTGTTGAGCACACCAAATGGAAAAGCGTTTCCATTTGAAAGCATAGGAACGCCTCGTGGAGGGTTTCCTAGAGGCATGAAGGATATCTTTCACTGGTTGAGAAAGATTAAAGTCATGAAGACTTAGGCCTTCAGTAACCAAGCTCTGAGGTGTAGGGACTTGGGGTTTGGGTGCCACAAAGTCCCCTCCTCCTGAGACAGAAGGTCTGGTGCAGTTCCCAGGTCCAGGGAGGGTACCTGGGAGAGATGCAGAAGTAGAGGGAACCACACTTGGCGTGGCCAGCGTGGAGCTATGAGGATCATCGACCCGTGATCCCTCTGGAGTTTGAACAGAGTCTTGGGAATCAAAGGAATGGGTGGAAAGGCATATAGGAATTCCTGACCCCAATGCAGGAGAAAGGCGTCGCTGGCCTGAGCTCCCTGACACGGAGTCCTGGAACAGAACCGGGGAAGTTTGGCATTCCACGGACTTGCAAAGAGGTCTATGTCCGGGGTTCCCCATTCCTGAAAGATTTTACGTATCTGGTCCAGATGTAGGGACCATTCGTGTGGAAGCAGAACTCGACTGAGTCTGTCTGCCCAATAGTTTTGAACCCCTGGAAGATACACTGCCAGAAGATGAATTTGATGCTCTCTGGCGAAGGCCCATAATCTGAGAGCTTCGTTGCAAAGCGACAGAGAGCCTGTCCCTCCTTGTTTGTTTACGTAGAACATGGCCACCTGATTGTCTGTATGAACTAGGACGGTCAGGTTGACAAGGAGGGTATGGAAGACTTTGAGGGCAAGGAAGATTGCTCGCAGTTCCAGGAGGTTGATGTGAAGGGTGGTCTCCTGTGGAGACCAAGTACCCTGAGTGGAGAGGTGTTGAAGATGGGCTCCCCACCCTGTTTGGGAGGCATCTGTTGTGAGGGTTGCTTGGGGCAACAAAGGTTGGAAGGGGGTCCCCAACGACAGATTCGTGGTGGATATCCACCATTGGAGGGACCAAAACAGACATTTTGAGGTGAGTATTTGGTCGGAGAGCGCTCCTGATGCTTGAGTCCACTGGGTGGCCAAGGTCCATTGAGCTGCTCTCATATGAAGACGAGCGTAGGGCACCATGTGTACCGTGGAGGCCATGTGGCCCAGAAGTCGCAGCATTTCCCTGGCTGTCAAGTGAGTGCTGGACTGAGCTTGGGAGGCCAAGCACACCAGACGTTGGCTCCGGACCTGAGGAAGGTAGGCCCTTGCAGTGGTGGTGTCCAACTGGGCCCCTATGAATTCCAGAGACTGAGTAGGGATGAGTTGAGACTTGGGAAGGTTTACCACCAGTCCCAGATACTGCAGAATGTGTCTCGTGCGGTCCAGGGAAATCTGGGCCTCTGACTGAGATGGAGCTCGGATGAGCCAGTCGTCCAGATATGGGAATACAAAAATTTCCAGACCTCTTAGAAATGCGGCTACAACTGCCATGCATTTGGTGAACACTCTTGGAGCAGAGGCTAGACCGAAGGGAAGTACTCTGTACTGGAAATGTTTTCCCTGGAACAGAAATCGTAGATATTTTCTGTGGGATGGGTGGATGAGTATATGTGTGTATGCATCCTTGAGATCTAGAGAACAAAGCCAATCCTGACTCTGAAGGTATGGAAGGAGAATGCCCAGAGAAAGCATTTTGAATTTCTCCTTGTATAGAAATTTGTTCAATTCTCTCAGATCTAGGATAGGTCTGAATCCCCCTGTCTTCTTTGGTATGAGAAAATAAGGGGAGTAGAAACCTGTCCCTTGTTGAAGAAGAGGAACCTCTTCTATTGCCCTTTGGGCAAGGAGGGAAGAGACTTCCTGACCCAACAGGGCCAGGAGAGATGGGGGAGAATTGAAGTGCCTCACCATGGTATGTGGAGGAAGGTTGGAAAAATGAAGTTTGTAGCCCTCTCTGATGATAGAGAGGGTCCAGTGCTCTGATGTAATTTGCTCCCATCTGGGAGCAAAGTGAGCTAACCTTCCGGGAATGGTGAGGGGCTCTGGTTGTTCTAGAGCCAGAAAGGTTAAGTTCTCTAGGGGCAAGTCAAAACCCCTGAGGGGGTTGAGCCTGCTGAGGAGTGGCAGACGCTGCAGGCTTTGACCTTGCCTGTTTAGGTTGCTGATGCTTAGCAGCAAAGCGAGGCTGAGAAGATTGTTGGCCAGTATTTGTGGAAAATCTGGCCTTCTTGTAGTAAGGCCTCTTGAAAGACTTTTTCTTGGCAGGAGTAGAGGTAGACTTAGAAAGTCTAAGGTAGCATTTTCTGCGTCCATTTGAGTGGCTTTAATTTGCCAGTCTTTACCAAATAAGTTCTCACCTGTACAGGGCAGATTCTGTAAGCCATCCAGGACCCAGGGTTCTAGGTCAGAGGCCTGGAGCCAAGCAAGTCGTCGGGCTGCAATAGCAATGCCCGAAGCTCTACCGGCACCCTCAAAGGAATCAAAGGCTGCTCTGTTGGAGAACTTAGAAACATCTAGAAGCTGTTTCACCAGAGAAATGAACTCCTCCTTTTATCCTCAGGGATAAAGGGGGCAAAATGCCGTACCTTTAGGGCAAGTTCCCTTAGAAACATGCCCATATACAGACTGTATGAATTAATCCTGGCTATAAGCATACTAGCCTGGAAGATTTTCCTACCAAAAGAGTCTAGGGTCTTACATTCTCGCCCTGGAGGGGTAGAAGAGTGCCTTTTGGTACTCTTAATCTTTTTCAGCGCAGACTTCACCACAATGGAATGGTGAGGCAGCTGAGTTTTTTGAAAACCAGGAGAAGGAGGGACCCGGTACATGGTGTCCAACCTACGGGAATGAGGAGACAACGTTAGAGGAGCCTCCCATAAGTCCATCAAGTGTTCTTGAAGGATTTCATGGATAGGCAGGGTGACTGCCTCTTTAGGAACCTTAGGGTATCCTAAAATATCCAATTTCTTTGATCTAGGTTCTTTTTCAGAGGATGTAGTAATAGAAAGTCCTTTAGCTACTTCTATAATGAAGTCTTGAAAGGACAAATCCTCTGGTGGAGACATTCTCCTCTTTGGGGAAGAAGGCTCTTCAGGAAGAACAAGAGACAGCTCATCAGAGTCATCAGAGGAGTCAAAATCCTCAGAAGAATCAGAGTATCCTCTATTTGCTTCCAACGCACGATACGCATACCGCTCGGTATCGACATCAGGTGTACCGGGTATGGGATCGGTATCGGGCGAAAACCCGGATCCGGCATGCGGAACCGATCTGCGTTTGGAAGACGATGGTCTCGGTTCCGGTATGGGGGACGGTACCGGAACCGGAACCGGTACCGCTGGATGCGGTACCGAGGGCGTCGCAGCTTTAATAAAAGCCAAAATGGCCTGCTGCATGGTCTGAACAGTATTGTCCATAGACGCCACTGCTGCCTGGATGTCGGTACCGGCATGGGCCGGTACCCCAGAGCAGTCTAACAGGTGATCAGTCGAGGCCGTGCCATCGATGTCAACCTGTAACCCCATAGATGGAGCTTTGGAAGCCAGAGCTTCCCGTCGGGGTTGTTTGGCTGGGGCAGGGTCCTCCGACTCAAGATTGAGGGCCTCTCGATACTTTGAAGGAGATTTGCCTTTTGAGGACCTGCCTGGAGAAGGTTTGGTTACCTGAGATCCATCCGGAGAGGAAGACCTGGATGACTGTGATGCTGGATTATCTGAAGCAAACAGTACATGGAATTTGTTGGCCCGGTTCTGCAAACCACGTTTAGACATCTGGGAGCAGGACGGGCAGTCCGGAATGGAGTGGTCAGGCCCCAAACATTTAAGACACCAGTCATGGGTGTCTGTAACAGAAATAACAGCACTACACTTGGTACACTTTTTGAAACCAGGGGCTGGTTTCTCCATGAGGAGAATTTGTGTAGGCCTGAGGCCTAACCGAAGTCACCAAGTTGTGCTAAAAGAAAAGGGGTTTTTTTTGTTTTTTTTGAAAGAAAAGAGAGACCGGCGGTACCGGTTTCGGTATGGGGAAGGCAGGTACGCGGTCTAAAGAAACAAACTAAAATAAGAATTTCTTCAGCGGTGACAGGAACACGACCTGCTGGCTCCGCGGAAAAAGAGAAACTGAGGAGAGCTGGTCAGGAAGGCAGGAAGGCAGGAAGGCAGCGCGCATGTGCAGTGGGAGGCCCCAAAAGCTTCCTTTCTGGAAAGCTGGGGAGCTTTCCCGTGCAGGCTCCGTCAGTTCCGACGTACCCATATGTGAGGACTTATTCCTGCTTGTTCCTGGAGATACCCTAGGCACCTACAGGCCCGGATGGCCCAGCTGCTAAGGAAAAAGGTTTTAGCTTTTTGTTTTTTTAAACCTAGGAGCTGCTGTTTTTATACAACCCACTGAATGGGAGTAAAAAAACAAAATCAGAAAAAAGACAAAGATACAAAAGCAAGCCTCTACAAATTGTGTGTGGCTTTAGGAGTCAGGCCAAAATTTTCAGAGCCAGTGCTTGTGACTTCCTCATTCCCCCCATCATGCTGATGTCAAGTTCTCAAGTCTCACAAGACCAGCAGCAGAGTTCCTATAAAGCATGGCATCTTTAGACAGAAATACAGATAACAACAGTTATAGTTTCAGACAGTCTGTATGTGTTTGTGGTGTACCTGTCTCTGCATGGGAGATGGCGATGGGTGGGGCTGCGGTGCATGTGTATATGTGCTGCAGAGCTGGGAAGCCTCTGTGTGGTGCAGAGATGGGGGCGCCCGTATCTGTATGTGAGTGGTGCAGAGGTGGGACACCTATGTATGTGGGGTGCAGAGGTGGGGTGCCTGTGTGTGTGGTGTTAGTGTGTGTTCAATAGGGAGAGGAATGCACTTTTTGGCAACACCTTGCATCCACCCCTCCCCTCCATTAAGCCCTCTCCTACTGGCTCCCCTCCTCCCTTCCAAACTTTCTACCCTTCACCAATCCCCTTAGCACTCCCATCCTCCTTTTTTAATAGGCCTCCTGCCCATTTAAATTGTCCCAGCTTTCTTTACCTCACTTTATTCCCCCCACCCACACAACCTTTTTTGTTTCAGTCTCTTCTGCCTTCAGATGTGATCCCCACAGGCAGATAGCTTGCCTCTGGGCTGCAATCACGACCTTCTTCTCTTCTGTCTACAGGGATCCCATCTCCCACGGACAGACATAAGGGGTCACAGCCATCGGGATGGGGGGGGGGGGCGAGGATGGCAGGGCAAGAAATCTCAGGTGCCAGATACAAATTTATGGTTGTCATTGCGATCTGGCATTTGTTAAACCCTGTACAAAAGCATGCAGATAGACAGCAAGAGGAGGGGGGACCTGGGCTCAACTTATTAAACCCTCTTAGGGGCCCTGTGGAGTCCCTTCTATCCACTCTCTAGCCCACCAGCACTAGGAACCTGCTGGACACAAGGCAAGCTGTCTGCTCAAGGAGACAGGGGTGTACCCAAGCTACTGAACTGTAGTCTGTGCCAGAGAAGACAGGCCTATCTTCACTGCTGCACCAGGCCAAACACCTTGCCACCTGCTCGAAGCAGACAAATATTGCCTTCTCTCTGTGCTGCACCAATATATATCTCACGTGATGACATCAGTGAAAATTGTTCAAGTCTGCCTCCACTTGCTGGCAATAGAGCATAACCCAATCATCTGGATTGGTCTGACAGGATTATAAGGAATTCAGTTATTGCTCAGGTTTTATTCTTAGTGGAATACGAGGCAACAATATCAGACAGGAAGAATAAAATCAGAGCTGATCAATTTTCACTGAGCACCATCTAAGTGCTATGTGACTGCTTTTCAATAAAGCAAGTCATTATTTCATTGCCTGTTTTGTGGTTCTCTGCATGTTGGTGGCGAGCTCCCTTTTTTGGGGTTGTAGAATCCAATACCATTTATTGACAAAACCCAGCTTGGTCAAGTTCTGGCTTGAGCACCTTCACCAGAGGTCAACTTCACCGGACACAAACATACAGGATGTCATCAAGTAGTAACACACCAACACTTTTCTGTACAGAGATCTGCTTGTAGTGAACAGCCTTTCCCACAAAGAATGTCCATGAGGCATCATTTATTTAGCCATATTGATATTCCGCCTTTCGCCAGGTCAAAGCGGTTGCACCCAACATGTGGAGAGTACATTGAACAGACACAAGTGAGGGGGGGATACCATTACCCGGGGGGGGGTATAGCATATTTACAATGATATTATGTTATTTACATTCTTTGACTTTACTGTCCTTCTCTTCACTCATATTTGCATTTCAGTACTATTTACATTTCAGGTTCTCTCTGTTATCTCAGCCTGTTTTTTTGAACTCAGAGTATAATTCTCACCATCAGCCTTCCACTGCTCAATTTACAAATTCAAAATAAAACAACAATAATGCTAAAAATGTTTAGATGCTCACTGACAAATTCCATCGCTACATTTCTCAGTTACTCTCCAGTTACTAAATAGCAAACAATGCAGTAAAACTGTCTTTGGACTAAATTCCCCTTCCACCCTATTGGCTATAAAATATATTCCAAAATGTAGTATTTAAAGGCGTATACTACATATTGCACAATGTTCTAAAAATATACTGGTATAGCTATTAAAAATATATTACTCATAAAACCTCGAAAGCAGTGATGTTAGGGAAGTTGTGACTCTTTGCTATCACTGATCTGATATATCCATGCTGGATATATCACATCACAAATTACTTAAAATATATTGCACTAATCAGGACTGTATGAAGCTAGCAACGCATCCTGTCTGGTGAACCTGGCACTCCTCTCCTCCCCTCCTCCCAACTACATGCACCCCTTTCATACTTGCCGCCACACAGCTAGCACAGCCCTTGGAACTGCCCTTGCACTACTATAAGGCAGGCCCCATTCTATATGATGTCTTGTGTAACAGTACTGAACTGTAAAAATTACTTAGTAAATATTACTAGTAAGGCAGAAATATTATTAGTAAGTATATACCAGTTTTCACATTAATACACTGTGAAAACTCGTAAATACTTTTTGTAGTTTTGAAATGTAGCAGCTCTGTTCTGTGTAATAAGAGCATTTACATCCCAACACATTGTGTTATTTGCTCTGTTTCTATACTTAGGAGTAATATACGGAAATATTTATTTATGGAAAGAGTGGTAGATTCGTGGAACAGTCTCCCAGTAGAGGTAGTGGAGACAAGGACAGTATCTGAAGAAAGCATGGGACAAGCACAGAAGATCTCTAAAGAATAAAAGGGAACTATTGTAGAGGATATGGAAGGGCAGACAAGATAGGCTATGTGGTCTTTTTTGCCGTCATGTTCTATATCTATAGCCCTACTTCATCCATTTGAAATCTACGCTACGGATATCCAAATGCACTGAAATGGGGGGTGACAGCTAGGACTGGTTTAAGGCTCTCGCCAGAAACTGGGTAATTTAGCATCGCTGTTCATAGCTTTTAATACTGGTAGCTGATATGAAGGTCAATGTCACGGATGATGCCCTGGTTTTATTACTAGTCCCATAAAACAATGACGATTTAAAAATCTTTCCTACACATTCAGAGGCTGCTTAAGTGGAAATTAACTGTATTAGTTTCTATCAATGAAACGTCTTCGTCCATTCTGCATCGATTGGAAGTGCCCGTCTCCATGGTTTCTCCCTTCCCTAAGCGGAAGACGGTGAGCTAACTGTTTTCTAACACAGCCAATTCTTCTGCTACTCTCCACTGCACTGTCCCAAAAACCTGAAAAGCCGGCGCACAGTAAAGGTACCTGAGCTCTGGCGCTTATTTTGGAAGACCGATACAAACATATCAGCGTTGCCAAGTGAGTGATTTTTCCCAACAAAATAAGCTTTTTGTTCTTGTTTATTTTGTTGTGGATTCTTTTTTACCTCACTACCGTTGACATCGAGCCACGGATGCTCTCCTTTTTTTCCCCCAGCTTCTGCATTCAGCTCCCCAGACTACCAAAGGCTGCTGAGAGAGCCGCACTCTTTCGCACATGCACAGCAACACGAAAACGTCACAGCCTGTAAAGTGTAAACCAACCGTTGCTTCCGGTTCCTTGAGCGCTGCTATTGCGCATGCTCCTTGGCGTCGTCTTCTGGGATGTTGTATGCGGTCAGGTTTCCTACTCGCCTTTCAAACTCAGACATGGTCATGAGGGGCTTGATGATGCACTCGGAGAAAGTCGAAGACTTGTTGTTGGTCTAAATCGTAACTTTCTGTCTCCTTCCCGTCTATCCCATAGCATAGCAAGCTGTCATGATGCTATTTGACTATTGTAGTGTGAGGGAAGGGAAGGCTATTATTAATCTTCAAATGTTAGGGGAGAGAATGATGTTTCTGCAGGGTGTACATAGATCGTTGTGGAGTGGCAGCAGAGCTGGTCCAAGGATATTCTGTCACCCTAGCAGAAGCTGTGGCCATGCCCCCGCCTCCGCACACCGAGCTGTGCCGCACTCCCCCTTCCCAGTGTTGCCACCTCCACTGCCGCTGATTCTGGCAATGGGGTCAGGGCGACAGCCGCAGGTCGTATGTGCTGAAGCACATGCCTTGCCACTGAGCTTAGCCAACCCCACTGCCGGAATCACATGTGTGCCGTGTTGTAGCAGCAAAGCGCAGACAAACCAATGATACCAGGAGTCTGTTCAGAAGGTCCAAATCATTTATTTGTGCACAAGTCTCGAACCAGTCAATTTCAAAATGGCTGAGCAAAGTTTTCAAGCATTACAACAACTTTTATAGACTTCTGTTCCATTCTAGGTATAGAAAAACATTTCATTGGTCCCGGTACTCTCCCGTACCTCCCGTACCCCTTCCATTGGTCCCGGTACTGATAAGTTTATCCAATTATGTCCCTTCAGTGGGCATGGCACCTGCATACCCCCCTTCTAATCCCAATTACAATGGTCAGTTCATCAACTTGTTACTTTCACACTCTCAAGGCCATATAGCCAATTTGTGCATGCAGGGGAGCAGGGCTCTGCAACTCATCTGTCAGCACTCCCAATTATATTCCTTGCAGATGTACTTTTTCTTATCAGTAACTTTTAAACATGTTTTTCTGTATTTTTCCATCTTTCAGCTCTGCAGTTCTGCTTATCTCAGTTAATTCAATACTTCTACTGAGTTCTTTCTTACAATAGCAGCATATTGGGGGATGTGCAATCCTATGGGCCTCTCCACAGGCTTCACTTACAGGTCAAGCTAGCCATGCTGGCCTGCTTATGTCAGACACCGTGGATCACAGGCCTTCACCTGCCACATTCCCCCCTTTGATTAATCTCACCCTATTACTTAATAAGGTGTGAGAGTTAAATCACCTTTAGAAGAATCACATCATGATTGAAGGATTTCGACTAGGACTGGCCTTGTACAAAGCCATTATTTTAGTGGCGGTCTTCCGCTCTACTGTACTATCAATAGTGTTATGAATGGAACGCATACAACATGGGATTAGACATGGTAATAAAAAGATAACAGCAACAAGGATTAGTACTAAAACAATGAAAGTCTTAAATCCTCCCACCCATGAAAAGAGGTTAGCAAACCAGTTAGGAAATTTCAATGAGTGCCAAGTCTGCACTGGCACATAAGCATGTCTTTGCATATCTTTAGCAATTTCTTCAACTACTTGACCTTTATCATCTATTTTCAAACAGCAATTAGTTAAATTCAGTTTACCACATACTCCTCCTTCAGCTGCTAACAAATAATCAAGTGCTAAGCGGTTCTGGTATATAGCAGTGCGCATCTGAGTACTTTGTCTAGCTAAGAGCGTAAGAGCATGACTAGTTTCATTGGTTATTATTTCAACTACTGCTTGTAAGCGAATAATACGATTAATCATATAAATTGGAGTACGATAACCATACATACCATCATCATTCCAAGTGGCAGGCCCATAATACTCAATGATTCTTTCTGGTGGCCAATCATCACCTTGCCACTTCTCCCACTTGCCTATCTGTAGGGCTTCTCTTTTCTGTCTTAGTGCTCTCTTGTGTCGGTGGGTAGTGTAAACAGGGTATCCTAATTGTTCTCCATGTTCAGTGTTTAACAGGAAGAAAGAAGGTCTGATGGTTCCTAAGACACATGCTCCTCCCCAGTGTGGCGGGAGTTGTGCATACGCTCGGTTTCCACAGATCCAATATAGGCCAGGTGGGGCTTGCCAGGCTTGGACTTTGGCAAGGTTAGTCCATAAACCAGCAAGTTCAGGAAATCTGGCTAATGGGTTAGGAGGTTCAGGGTGTCTGATTCCTGACCACCATGCTGTCTTTTTGGTCGTGGCATTATAGTACTTCTGGCTAAGACAGACCAGCTGTCCTACCTTCTGGGTGAACTGGGGTCCAGTTCTGGCATAGCAAAGACGTCCAACGATTGAGTGCGCTAACACCCATTCACTGGTAGTCTTGTGTAATTCAGTCTGATTGTAAATCATAGAATAATTCAATTCTTGGGCTTCCCATGGCCACTGGTCTCCCATTTGGGTTCCGCCACAGAAATAGCAATCTGAGATCTTAAGACTAGATACTACTGCTCCGGCTAATTCTAAAAATAAATTCTGTGAGGGATGAGGGATCTCAAACTTATTTACATGCATAGCTTCATAAAAGGTATTATGAATATGATATTTAGATGACTTGTGGGCTTGGGTATTCAATCTGATATACACAATGGTCCCTGGATCTATTGCCCCTCCAGCAATACGTAAACCAAACTTGTATCCTTGTTTCCAAGCATAGGGATTGTGTATACGCAAGTGTAAGGGGTTGCAAGCATCTTTCTGACATTTATCATTTGTGGTTGGCTTGGTTAAAGTAGCCATTCGTTTATCTATTTTCTCATCAGTTATACCAGTATTCCAGGTAGCATAAAAAAACACATCCCCAATAGGGCAATAGTAGTCTGCCGCTGGTGCGGTACTATAGCCTGATCCCGTTTTACCTGTACACTTCCACCAATTTGTGGCACCTTCTGGACACATATACTTATGGTCATTCCGATACGCCTTCTCCCATGTACCACAGGTGGAATAACTATCTCTATTAATGGCATTACATGCATCAAAATTCAAAACAGCAGGTTTAGTAATGTCTTTAAGTGGTGGTGTAACAGCTAGTATAGGTCCATCTGCATCCTTCCATCTTATTTCCAACGTGTAATAGGATGGATTCTGATGCGGATTATAGCATGCTTTGATTTTGCCATGAGTGCAAACATTTAGTTCAGTGGTGTTATAGATACACCGAGTCACTGTTCCCTTGCAGGTATAGTAAGAATGATAAAGCAAAGTCTGAGTTACTTTCAGTCCAGTTCGAGTAGAGGTAATGCAAGCAGTGCATGGAGGTAAAGCACAAGTCTGTTCAAAACCTTCAAAGAAGGCAACCAAGGCAAACCAAAAGTAAAGATGCATGTTGATGTTGATTGGAGTTCTTCTGAATCCTCAGCTTGCTGATCTTGATCACGACGGTCTTTTATTCTTCGTCCCGTTTGCTAATGAAGCAATTTAACGGGTGCTGAGTGTTGATTGAAGATCCTCAAGTTGTCCAGTACTCATTAACCAACTTATTAGCAATTTCAGTTGGCCTGTGAAGTCTGGCTTAGTCAATGTAGTCTCAAAGTAGTGTGTCAAATCACACGCAAATTGGGTTCGTTGAAACAAAACTGTTGCTGCATGGAAAACAGCAATCCTCTTCAAAAGACTTGGCTACTGCAAAGCACTTGTGATGAAGTGTCTAAGCTGCTGGTTGCCGTCTCAGAGTAACTCGCAAGGGTGCATCAAGATGCTGTTCTGCTGTCCACTGCTCTGGTTCAGGATCAGCGGCGGGCTTGACTCTGCTGTGGTGGATCCAGGCGTCGATCTCGGCTACCTTTACTGCAGTTGGGGTAGACAGGATGACGGTGTACGGTCCCTTCCAATGGGGTTCCAATGGTGTCTTCTTCCAATCTTTGATCCACACCGAAGTACCAGGCTGATAGGGATGCAAGGGTTCCGTCAAGTTGATAGGCAACTGGTCTTGGATCCACGTATGGAGAGTCTGCAGAACAAAACTAAGAGCTAGGAGTTCTTGTCTGGTTACTTCTGAACCAATCTGGGCTAAACTTCCTTTGACTCCCTGCACTATTGGTGGGGGTTTACCATACAGAACTTCAAAAGGGGAAAATCCTGTTGACTTTACAGGAGCTGAGCGTATTCTGAGTAAAGCTATAGGGAGTACTTGGGGCCACTTCAAGTGTGTTTCCTGACAAAGCTTGGACATTTGGGCTTTTAGGGTACGATTCATTCGCTCAACTTTCCCTGAACTCTGGGGTCTGTATGCAGTGTGGAGTTTCCATTGTATCTGCAAAGCTTTTGCTAACTGCTGAGTAACTTGGGAGACAAATGAGGGTCCATTGTCTGACCCTATTACTGCTGGAATTCCGAACCTAGGGACAATCTCTCTCATCAAGACTTTGGTAACTTCTCGGGCTTTCTCAGTTCTGGTTGGGAAGGCTTCTACCCACCCAGAGAAAGTACAAACTAATACTAATAGGTAATGGTATCCATTGGCTCTTGGCATTTCGGTAAAATCAACTTGGAGGTTGTGCATGGGAGTTACACCTCCTGACTGAACTCGGGGTGCCGTTATAAGGCCTTGCTTGGCATTATTTTTGGCACAGGTTAGACATTGACGTGCTACTGAAGCTGATATGGTTGTCAATAGAGGGATGTAAAAATGTGGTCTGAGTGCTTTTTCCATAGCACTCTTCCCATAGTGGGTGGCTTCGTGGAAAGCTTTGACAAAGGATGGTCCTAACAGTTCAGGAATTACTATTCGTCCAGGAGGTTGACTGCCCTCTTCTGGTGGCAGCTCAATCCATCCATCTTTCAGTACTCCATCTTCTTTGTTACAGTAGTAATCCAATTCTTTGGTGGTATATCGTGGTGTCCATAGATTCAAAGGTACTGGAAACAATGCTGCTTGCATTGGCATAGCTTGTGGGGCAATTTGTCCTGTCATAGCTGCTTGTCGTGCTGAGGCATCTGCAAATCTATTTCCTCGGGCAACTTCTCCTTTTCCTGCTTGATGTCCTCTGCAATGCATGACAGCTACACGTGTTGGGGCCCAAACTGCATCAAGTAACATCAATATCTCGGGACCATATTTGACTGATTTTCCTCCGGATGTGATGAGTCCTCTTTCTTTATAGAGAGCTCCATGGGCATGCAAAGTAGTGAAGGCATATTTGGAATCTGTATATACATTTAACACAAGTTTTTCTCCTAACAGCAATGCTCTGGTGAGTGCTATCAATTCGGCTTTCTGGGCTGATGTGCCTGAGGCTAGAGCTGATGATTCAACTACTTCGTGTTGAGTGACGACTGCATATCCGGCACAGCGTCGTCCATCAAGGATGAGACTGCTCCCATCAACGTAATAGATCTGGTCAGGATTGTCTATGGGCACATCTGTCAAGTCGGGTCGACTGGAGAACACAGTTTCCATGACTTCGATACAGTCATGTTCTGGGAGTTCTTCACTGATGGGTATCAAGGTAGCTGGGTTCAAGGCATGACTCACTTCCAGTTGTATCTGTGGGTTTTCACATAACATGCTCTGGTACTTCAACATTCGGGAATTGGTGAGCCAATAATTTGCTTTTTGTTCCATAAGGGCAAGGACTGCATGTGGCACAGTGACTCGTATGTTCTGTCCTAGTGTGAGCTTGTCTGCTTCGCTCACTAGTAGCGCTGTAGCTGCAACTGCTCTCAAGCAAGGTGGCCATCCTTTGGCCACAGGGTCCAATTGTTTCGATAGGTATGCTACAGGTCGCTCCCAATTTCCCAATTTCTGAGTCAACATGCCTAAGGCATTTCCCTGTGCTTCATGTACAAACAAGTGGAAAGGTTTGTGGACATCTGGTAGTCCAAGTGCTGGTGATGACATCAATTCTTCCTTTAACGTCTTGAAGGCTGTATCCTGCTCAAGTCCCCACTCCAGTGGCGACTTTTCTTCTCCTTTTGTGGCTTCATACAGTGGTTTGGCAATTTGGGCGAAGTTAGGTATCCAGATTCGGCAATATCCTGCCGCTCCCAGAAAGGCTCTGACTTGCTTTCTGGTTGTTGGAGTTGGAATTCTGCATACTGCTTCTTTTCTTTCTCTGCCTAATCTTCTGCTTCCTTGGGTAATACGAAAACCCAAGTATTTCACTTCTTTTTGGCATAGCTGTGCTTTGGCTCTGGAAACTTTGTATCCAGCTTCATCTAGTAACTGCAAGAGATCTTTGGTGGCTAGTATGCATTCACTTTCTGATATGGCAGCTATCAACAGATCATCCACGTATTGGAGAAGCACTCTCTTCCCCGGGGCTACTGGATAGCTTGAAAGGTCTTGATTCAGTGCAGCACTAAAGATAGTAGGCGAATTCTTGAATCCTTGGGGTAATCTTGTCCAGGTGAGTTGGCCCCCTCTTCCAGAGATGGGGTCCTGCCATTCGAATGCAAACAATATTTGGCTTACAGGGGCTAATCTTATGCAAAAGAATGCATCTTTTAAATCCAGTACGGTGAAATGGGTAGCTTCAGCCGGTATCAGTCCTAGAAGAGTGTAAGGATTGGGTACAACTGGATGTATAGTTTCAACTGCATCATTTACTCTTCTCAAGTCTTGTACTGGGCGATAATCATCTGTCCCAGGTTTCTTTACTGGCAAAAGTGGAGTGTTCCATGGGGATTGACATACTTTTAGTAGGCCATACTCGAGCAATCTTTATAGGTGGCGATGAATGCCTTCAATTGCAGCTCTTGGGAGAGGGTACTGTCTGACGTGCACTGGTGTAGCACTAGGCTTGAGGGTTACAATCACTGGAGCTATATGCTTGGCTAGGCCTGGGGGACTGCCTTCTGCCCATACTCCAGGTGGTGCATCGATGTTCTTTAAAGTTTGTTCAAAATAGGTGTCTTGGATGGAGTCATCAACGTAATACCTCCATTCTTCTTCTCGGGGCACTGTCAGCAGCATTACTCCTGCTGGTTTGGCTTGGGAATTTACTGTCATTTGCATTTCTCCTTGTTCAGAGAAGGATATTTGTGCTTGAAGCTTGGCTAACATATCCCGTCCCAGTAGTGGCACTGGACATTCGGGCATGTAAAGGAATTGATGAGTTATTTGCTGTCCTCCTAGACTGCATATTCGATTCTGAAGAAAAGACTTTGTGGCTTTGGCACCGGTTGCTCCTATAATGGTGACTGCTTTTGTAGAGAATGGGGCTATCTTTTTGTCTACTACTGAATGTTGTGCTCCAGTATCAACCATAAAGTCCATAATTTGGTCTCCTATTTGTATTCCGACCATAGGCTCCTGGAGACCTAAAGCAAACTGGGAGCCCGGTCTGTCCTAATCCACGTCATTCTCATCATGGGCTGGTGTGGCCAATGCTTGAATGGCTCCTCCTCTCTCGCTGGAATTGTTCTCGATTGGCTCCTCCTCGGCTTCGGGGATAGCCTCGTCTTTCTTCTCGCCACTGATGACTGCTGTCGTCATCTTGCTGGGCGTCTTCGAGTTGCGGGCACGTATCTCTCCAATGTCCTTCCTCTCTGCAGTAGGCGCATTGGTTCACGCCTAGCTTCTGGGTCCGGCCTCCGCCTTGACCCTGCCCTCTTCCTCTGCTCCGTCGACTAGGGACACCTCCCCTTTTCTGTTCAACTATGGCCGCAGCCAAAAAATCAGCTTTCTTCTTCATCTTTCTATCACATTCTCGCTGTCTTTCATTATCACGATTCACATACACTTTATGAGCGACTTCCAGTAACTGTGTTGCATTCATGCCCGCAAACCCTTCTAACTTCTGTAATTTACGTCTAATGACTGGTTGAGACTGGTTTACAAAAGCAGAATTCACCATACATAAACTTCCTGGTGCCTCGGGATCATAGGGAGTATACATTCTGTATGCTTCAGTTAATCTTTCATGAAAATCTGCTGGGCTCTCATCTACACCTTGGATAACTCCTGCAACTTTGGAAAGGTTCATTTTTTTCTGGCCCCCCCTTTTCAGGCCTTGTAAAAAGCCTTGGCGAAAACGGGCTAGGGCTGTGGTTCCTTCTTCTGTATTTGGATCCCAATGGGGGTCCTCATTTGGGAATTCTCTCTGGGCTGCTTCCCGACGGTCTATTATATTCTGCCCCTGTCCCGGAGCTACAGGGTTATCTGCCATCCACTCAATAGCTGCTTTTCTAATTCGTGCTCGCTCTTCTGTCGTGAATAGGGTAGTCAGGAGCTGGCGACAATCTGGCCAAGTGGGTTGGTGAGTTTCCATAATAGTAGTTACTAATTCTGTCAGCTCCTGGGGCTTACTAGTATAGGAGGCATAATGCGACCTCCAATTTAATAAATCAGTTGTAGAGAAAGGGATATACACATAAGTTAAGGGTCCCGCTACCACCTCATCATTATCATTCTTTACGGGCACTCCCGGGACTTGCCGTAAAGGCAGCATTCTGGCCGTAGGTGTCTTTTATTTATATTTATTTATTTTATTTATTTATTTATTTTTCTTATATACCACGCTCTTAAATCAGTGCGGTTTACACATGAACAAATATAAACACAATGGTACAAACAGCATTGGTTTTTTTACAATGAACAAGGTAAATAAACTTGGTAAAACATGGTAATTATATATAAATAACTATATACATGGCAACTATATACATGGATATTTTGGTTAATTATTAATGCCGTGGATAAGAAGTTAATTAAATTAAAGAGTAAATATGCTAAATATAGTGAGAATAAATATGTCCTATAGTGAGCAGGTAGTAATCATCGTAATTACCCATTCTCTACAGGGGTCAAATATGAAAGATCTGCATGAGAGCTGTTTTCAGATGGAGTAGCTTCGGATGGAGTAGCTTCGGGGTAGTATGTTAGGAACAAATAGTGCTTCAGTGCCTTTCTGAACTTAATCAGACTTGAGATAGCTCTGATTTCGGGTGGAAGGGCATTCCAGGCTCTGGGTGAAAACAGAGAGAAAGCTCTAGAGGCTGTTGATTTAGAACATTTTGTGATGAGTTTTGGTAGGTCGATGGAGTTTAATGTAACAGATCTCCTGGATCTGTTATTTGGGGTGATATGAATCATATTGCTGAGAGGTGATTGAGATGGGCACTTTGAGGCTTTAAAAGTCATGACCAGGGTCTTGTATAGAGTTCTGGCTTGTAGGGGTAGCCAATGTAAGCTCATTAATATTGGGGTTATGTGCTCTGATCGTGGAGCACCTACGAGGATTCTCGCGGCTGCATTCATGGCTAGACGGAGGGGATTTATGGTGGATTGCGGGAGACCGTGTAGAATGATATTGGCGAAATCCAAGTGTGGTAATACCAGTGCTTGGAATATGGTACGGAAGTCGGAGTAGTTAAGTAAAGGTCGGAGATTACGTAATGATCGTATCTTGTGGTAGATTGCACTCGTTGTTTTCTTAATGTGGGCTGCCATATTAAGCTGTTGATCTAATATAATTCCCAAGTATCGAATTGTGGGTTGTGCTTTCAACTCAATGTTGTTTACCTGGAGAGAGGTAGGTGGTATGAATGTTGGGTTCCGTGTAATGAATAGAACATCTGTTTTGTTATGGTTTATCCGTAAATTCTGATTGAGGAGCCAGTTGGATACAGCTTCAAAGCAGTGAACTATTGGTGTAAAATCTGGTTGTTTTATGTTGAATGGGGCAAACATCAGGATGTCATCAGCATAGGCAAGGCATTGTATGTTGAAGGTGCGTATGAGATCGCAGATTGGCTGCATATAAATATTGAACATTAAGGCGGACAATGAGGAACCCTGCGGGACACCTTGTTTAAGGGGGAATGTATCAGACGTTGATTCTCCTGTTCTGACTTGCAGCTGTCTATCAGATAAGTAGGATTTACACCATTTCAGGGCTAGTCCTTGGATTCCCTTGTCTTGGAGGCGCTGTAGTAGAGTATTGTGGTTTACTGAATCGAATGCTGCAGCTATGTCGAGAAAGATAAGAGTGAACCCTTGGTGGATATTATCAATGCCTATGATTAGGCTATTGAACAGTGTTGTGAGAAGGGTGTCGACGCCATGTTCTTCTCTGAAGCCATGTTGTGAGGGGTCCAAAGGGGATTCGGAGTCAACATGATGCTGTATTTGTCGCTGGACTACTTTTTCCATGATTTTTGCTAGTAGAGGGATGCTGGAGATGGGTCTGAAGGATTCAACTTTTGTTGGGTCAAGTTTACTGTTCTTCAGGAGCGGGCGGATGGATGAGTATTTCAGGCTCTGAGGAAAGGATCCTGTTGAGAAGGAGTGATTGACAATCTTGCTAATAGTTGGGCTAAGTTCATGTCGTAGTTCTTTGATCCACCTGGCTGGGCAGGGGTCATTTGGTGCAGTAGTTAAATTAATAGCTGCTATGGTATCTTCGATCTCTTTGTGGGATACCTGGGAAAATTTGTCAAGCGATGCTAATTGGACCACGGTCTGTGGAGTAGAAGGTGATGATGTTGTGGTAATCGTACTAGTCTGTATCATTTTTGATTGTAGGTATATGGCATAGTCTTGGGGGTGTGGCATAGGTGTTTGGGTTGTGGTTGGGTCACCTGTTAAGGATTTAACTATATTGAAGAGGTCATGTGGCTTGTTTAAGGACCTCATTAGTGCATCTGAGTGGAATTTTTTTTCTCTCAATTGTCATTCTCCGGTGAGTTTGTAGGTATGAATTGTACAAGCAGAGTGCGTCAGGAGAGCGAGAGGAGCGCCAGCGTCTCTCGAGTCTGCGCAGGTGAAGGAGAGATTCTTGTAATTCAGAGGAGATCCATGGTTTATGTTTGTCTTTGGGATCTAAGGGTTATTGTTGTAATTGTCTTCGAAGGGGTCACTTTCTTTTTCTCAACAGGTTTCGCTTTGGGTATACCTTTTGCTAGTTTGCTAGTACTGGCAATCACTTGTACACTGTCCTCCTCGTCTGGGGCATTCTCTTTTTCTCCTTCTTCTACCTCCGCTTCTGACTCACTTTTTATGGCATCCTCTTCTCTTTCAGCTAATTCTTCCTCTTCCTCCCCTCCGGGAGGTGGATCAGGGGTTGGGTCCCGCTCCGGCCGTCGCTGGGGTTCTGGGGCAGGACGCCGGGCTACTCTTATCGGACCTGGGGTTCGGGGCTGCCTGGGAATCATTTCTGGGGAATCAGGATCTACCAAAATGGGCTTCTTTCTGGATTTCTTATCCTGCTCTTTCATTTTGGGCTGTTCCGTTTTCTGTCTAGAATCTGTTTTTGCTAACATTATCCTGCACTGTTCCTCATAACAGCGCTGCGCCCAGGGGGGCGGATCTTCACAAATACTTAACCAGGAATCTATATAGGGGTACTGATCGGGGTGCGCTATCCGCACTCTACGGTGTATTGACTGAATAATCTCTACATTGAACGTTCCCTCTCGGGGCCAGATGGGGTCTAGATCGGGCCACTCCCTAGTACACAAAATCTGCAAACGGGCTGCTGTCATTATAATACCATAATCTCCTGAATATCCCTCTTTAAAATGTGCGATCATACATTCTAATGGAGTGTTTCTAGTAGACCCCGCCCCTCCCATTTCGATGTGTGCGCGCAACAACAGACAGAAGGGAAAAGGAAGGCGGACCGTGGGTAAGGGGTCCTCACGGCCCTGGAAACGTATAGGGAGTACAAATAACAAGACAAGACGACAATCGCTTCCTTCTTTTCGCGACCTGAACGCGGTCGCCCGGTCAGGAAATGCGCTACTCAGGGGTCCGCCTTCACTTGGTCCGTGCTGCCAGACCTCTCATTCACACTTCAATCACACAATCATGCTAGCAACATATCCCAGAATGCATTCGTTTCTATCTATTCTGACTAGTCTTTTTCCCAATTACAAAAAGGATGGGGGTTTCACCCGGCGAATTCCCATGCGGGGTTACTCGGCCCTTCCTTGAGAGGTGATCAAGCTCTCTTACCAATTCCCAATATCTCGAGATTACAAATTCCAAATTCCAAGTTCCAATGGCAGTACTGCTCTTTCTATTTCTGTCTAGACACCAAATCAAAACTATACTCACCGGATCCGGTCCTCAAACTTCCCAAGCAGGCGCATGAGTTGGACCTCGGACTCCCCTCACTCGGGTTCGAGGCTTTGGCTCCAACCGGGCCCGGCACCCGCCGAGGTCCGACCAGCTCCCTCCGATACAAGGGACCGGTGGCGCCAGGGAGCAGCCCTCGTCGGAAGGGCGCGATCCCGGCAGGACCAAGCCTATAGAGGCGGAAAGTCGTGGTATATTGCCCTATATACACTTTGATTCCACAACTTCCCGGCCAATGCACCAAGAATATGTAGCGGGGTCCACAAAGAAACAGCGCTAGCCACTCAAGCGAGCAGAAACAAAAACAGGAAGCGGCAGATTCAACACCCAATAAATTTATTATAACCAAATAAGTGGCCTAAGCCCAACACAGGCCGTGTTTCGTATACAACTTCCTCAGGGGCTATCAGGACACACTAAAAAATAAATTGTAAAACCATATTAGTATGAACAAACAATAAATATACCAAAAAAGAAGGGTTAAAAAAATAAAAAAATAAAAAATTATAACACGAATATACAATATTCATAAAATAAAGGCGAAATGGACTACATCAAATGACTTGCTAAGGAAACTCATCAATAATAATCAATTAAAATCATAAAAAACATATACAGTCACTGAAAATAAACCCTAATCTATTCAATAAACTGTACTATGGATCTGATGACATATAAGTCTATACAATAAACTGTTCTATAGATCTGATGACATATAAATATGTATACATACATATGTAAAAATACATAAATAGAATAATTAAATAAATAAATAATTAAAAATGCTAAATGGAATCCAATAAAAAATTACCAGGCAATTTGTAATCATACAAACATATACAACAAAGAATGTAAAAAATGCCATATACAAACACTTAAAATTGAATCCTCATATATTAAATAAATTATGCTATAGGTCAGTTAACATATAAATATGTATACATACATATACCTTAAGTATATAAATGAAAAATTATCAAATAAATAAATAGCTAAAAATACTGAGAGGAATACAAAAAAACGGGAAGAAATAAAATCAAACATTTATAATTGTACATGAATATACCAAAAATGTAAAAAACAACTATGTACAATCAAAGATGAGAAGGGATGAGGAGACTAGAGGAGTAGGTCTAAATGAATAACAATTATGTTAATACTAAAAAACTATATGTAAAATTGAACATTACCTGTGGGTGTGATGTGCATAGACTACACCAGGCTCAAAAGAGACAATGGAGGTCGCAACTATCAGAAAAACTTCTGAAGATTAAAAATAAGAGCGGAAAACTTACGCCAAAATAGACAATTAAAAGAATAAAATCATATACGAATATTGCACTCTACTTTAGAAGAATAATAGCAGTAAATAAAAATATAAAATATAAATAACAATAAATAAAGTATATAAAAGATAAGAATATACTACTATATACTGGGGAATAGAAGTTATTGGATTCTACCCCCATAAAAATATAAATATATTTCTAATTGTAAAAAAAATACCCCCATTCAAAATACATGGTCATACACATAAGTCAATAGTAGAATAATAAGTCAGATAAAAAATGTGTAGGTCGTATTTACTGCTATTATTCTTCTAAAGTAGAGTGCAATATTCGTATATGATTTTATTCTTTTAATTGTCTATTTTGGCGTAAGTTTTCCGCTCTTATTTTTAATCTTCAGAAGTTTTTCTGATAGTTGCGACCTCCATTGTCTCTTTTGAGCCTGGTGTAGTCTATGCACATCACACCCACAGGTAATGTTCAATTTTACATATAGTTTTTTAGTATTAACATAATTGTTATTCATTTAGACCTACTCCTCTAGTCTCCTCATCCCTTCTCATCTTTGATTGTACATAGTTGTTTTTTACATTTTTGGTATATTCATGTACAATTATAAATGTTTGATTTTATTTCTTCCCGTTTTTTTGTATTCCTCTCAGTATTTTTAGTTATTTATTTATTTGATAATTTTTCATTTATATACTTAAGGTATATGTATGTATACATATTTATTTATTTATTTTATTTATTTATTTAATTGGATTTTTATACCGCCTTATCATACAATCAAAGCGATTTAACAAAAGAGAAAATTAGTAATAGTGAAAAAATCTGTGATAATATATACATAGTTTGTAAATATATGATTAAATGTCTTGGGAAAAGGTGCACTATATATATTGTGAGCTATACTATAAAGTGAGCTATTGTACAATGTATATATAAATAATTGCTTTCTTAAAAATTAATTAGTTGATTGCATGACCGTAGTGCTCCGTAAACAAAACTGTTTTCAGTTGTTTTCTAAAGTCTTTGATGTCCTGAGCTGCTCTCAGATCATTAGGTAGGGAGTTCCAGATGGAAGTCGCAGCAAACGAGAAAGCTCTCTCAGAGGTCTCCTTGCGTGTTTTTCTGATGTCATTTGAGGAGCTGATTCTATTTTCAGATACACTTCTCCTAGGTCTGTTGCTAATATCTGACCGGATAAGATACGTCAGACTTTTTGCAGAACATTGTTGCTTTATCTTGAAAATATAAATTACTGTTTTGTATTTAATACGAGATGATATTGGTAACCAATGAAGCTCCTTTAAGATAGGAGTTATATGCTCTTTACTTGATAGACCAAAAATTATACGAGCAGCGGTGTTTTGCGCTAACTGTAAAGGCTTCAGTGACTGCTTAGCTAGACCCAGATATATTGGATTGCAGAAGTCAAGTAATGGTGTAATTAGAGCATGACAAACATTGCGGAAGTGAACAGTTTCCAGAAGTAACTGACCTATAGCATAATTTATTTAATATATGAGGATTCAATTTTAAGTGTTTGTATATGGCATTTTTTACATTCTTTGTTGTATATGTTTGTATGATTACAAATTGCCTGGTAATTTTTTATTGGATTCCATTTAGCATTTTTAATTATTTATTTATTTAATTATTCTATTTATGTATTTTTACATATGTATGTATACATATTTATATGTCATCAGATCTATAGAACAGTTTATTGTATAGACTTATATGTCATCAGATCCATAGTACAGTTTATTGAATAGATTAGGGTTTATTTTCAGTGACTGTATATGTTTTTTTATGATTTTAATTGATTATTATTGATGAGTTCCTTAGCAAGTCATTTGATGTAGTCCATTTCGCCTTTATTTTATGAATATTGTATATTCGTGTTATAATTTTTTATTTTTTTATTTTTTTAACCCTTCTTTTTTGGTATATTTATTGTTTGTTCATACTAATATGGTTTTACAATTTATTTTTTAGTGTGTCCTGATAGCCCCTGAGGAAGTTGTATACGAAACACGGCCTGTGTTGGGCTTAGGCCACTTATTTGGTTACAATAAATTTATTGGGTGTTGAATCTGCCGCTTCCTGTTTTTGTTTCTTTCCAAGAATATGTAGCAGCAAAGCGCAGACAAACCAATGATACCAGGAGTCTGTTCAGAAGGTCCAAATCATTTATTTGTGCACAAGTCTCGAACCAGTCAATTTCAAAATGGCTGAGCAAAGTTTTCAAGCATTACAACAACTTTTTATAGACTTCTGTTCCATTCTAGGTATAGAAAAACATTTCACTGGTCCCGGTACTCTCCCGTACCTCCCGTACCCCTTCCATTGGTCCCGGTACTGATAAGTTTATCCAATTATGTCCCTTCAGTGGGCATGGCACCTGCATACCCCCCTTCTAATCCCAATTACAATGGTCAGTTCATCAACTTGTTACTTTCACACTCTCAAGGCCATATAGCCAATTTGTGCATGCAGGGGAGCAGGGCTCTGCAACTCATCTGTCAGCACTCCCAATTATATTCCTTGCAGATGTACTTTTTCTTATCAGTAACTTTTAAACATGTTTTTCTGTATTTTTCCATCTTTCAGCTCTGCAGTTCTGCTTATCTCAGCTAATTCAATACTTCTACTGAGTTCTATCTTACAATAGCAGCATATTGGGGGATGTGCAATCCTATGGGCCTCTCCACAGGCTTCACTTACAGGTCAAGCTAGCCATGCTGGCCTGCTTATGTCAGACACCGTGGATCACAGGCCTTCACCTGCCACAGTGTCGCCCACGGAGATCTGCCATCCTATGCAGCCGCCTGGTGGATGGGCCGACCCTGCACCTACTGGGAAAACTGAACAAGTCAGATTCCTACATAGAAACTCCATACTAACGGAATACCTGGCCCCAGTCACACACTCAGAATGTAGATAGACCCTCACCAAGTGACAGAAACTAAAAATAGAAATACAGTATGTTGATAAAAATTAAACTCAAACCCCAGAAATTAGCCAGGCCCCAGAAATTCGCCAGGCCTCTGGTAGGCCTTATGCATAGAAATGTATCTACCAGAGAAATAGAAAGCTGCATATAAAGAAAGCACATGTAAATTACAAAAACTGATATATTCGAATCACTAAAATGAAAATAAAATACTTTTTCTGCCTTTGTTGTCTAGCCATTTTGGTTTTTTATTGTGTTCGTTTCAGTCTCTGATTTCAGCTTTCCTGCATCTTCTCTTAACTCTAGGGTTTTAAGTCCATCTGATCTTTCTTTTTTCTTTTAGCTTTCTTTCATGCATTTTTTTTAATCATAAGAACATAAGAAATGCCATACTGGGTCAGACCAAGGTCCATCAAGTCCAGTATCCTGTTTCCAACAGTGGCCAATCCAGGTTATAAGTAACTGGCAGGTTCCCAAAAAGGCACACAGGTTCCACAATGCTCGTCCCGTGGTCCTCTTTAATAACGATTTATGGACCATTCCTCCAGGAATTTATTTATTTATTTAGCTGTATTTATATCCCGCTTCTCACCGGGTCAAAGCGGTGGGATATACAATAATCAATTACAAGGGTTGGGGCCGTCACCAGGTGGCCAACAATAATGATTTTTGACAATTAATTGGGACATAGACATAGACGTTGTGTTATAGTTACATAGGACATATGTTCAGGGGATGAGATATGGTGGTTTGGAGGGAGTCAGTGGTGGGTGCTTGTTTCTGGTCCGAGGAATTCTTGGAATAGTGCAGTTTTAAGTTGTTTCCTGAAAGATGATGAGTCTGTGTTGCTTCTGATGTGATTCGGTAGAGAGTTCCAGAAGGATGGTGCATATAGTTCGAAGGCTCTGTTGCAGGTCCGTTGATTGTATTTCGTTCTTTTGTGAGGGATGGTGAGGGAGTTGTTGGTGGTTTGTCTGGTTGTTCTGTTGTGGGTTGGTTGAGGCAGTAGAGTGTGGAGCTGGGAAGTTTGAGTTTGGTAGAGAGCTTTGTGGGTGAGTAGGGCGGATTTGTATTTGATTCTTGCTTCAAGAGGGAGTATGTGTAGCTCCCTCAGGACTGGGGTGATGTGGTCCTGTTTCCTTGCATTCTTGATAATTCTTACTGTGGTGTTTAAGGCAGTTCGAAGTGGGTTGGTATGAGTGGCTGGAGGTCCATGGTATATTATATTGCAGTAGTCCTGGTGGGGGAGTGTCAAGGCTTGCATTACTGTTCTGAAGTCCTGTGGTTCAAGGAGAGGTCTGAGGCGTTGTACTGTTTTAGCCTTGTGGTAGATTGTTGCGGTGGTTTTTTTGATCTGTTGATTGAGTGTGAGTGCTTGGTCTATGATGATTCCTAGGTATCTTATGTGTGGTTGTATTTGTATTTTTGTGGTTCCAATGTCGAGGTGCATAGGTGGTGTGAAGTCTGGGTCCTTTGTTACTATGAGGGCTTCAGTTTTTTTTATGTTGATGGATAGGTTGTTCTTTTGTAGCCAGCTGGATACTTCGGTGAAGCATTCTGATAAGAGTTTATTGGTTGGGTTGGATGTTGTGATTGGAGCATAGAGCATTATGTCGTCCGCATAAATATGGTAGTTAATGTTGTATGTGCGTATGATTGAGCAGAGTGGTTGCAGGTAGATGTTGAAGAGCATGGCAGATAATGTGGATCCTTGGAGTACTCCTTGGTGCTGCTGGAAAGGGGGGGAGGTTGATATGTTTGTGCGGATCAATTATCTGTTGGTCAGGTATGAACGGAACCATTGGAGTACGTTATCTTTGATGCCGATTGCTTGTAGTCTGTGTATGAGGATGTTGTGGGAGATGGTATCAAAGGCAGCTGATATGTCTAGGAAGATCATGGCATATCCAGAGTGCTTGGCTTGAGTTCCCATGACAAGGGTGTTCATTAGCGACGTCATGAGGCTCTCGACTCCGTGGAGTGGACGAAAGCCATGTTGTTGTGGGTCCAATATGTTGTTAGCATCTAAATGTTCTTGGAGCTGTCTCTGGACTACCTTCTCAATGAGTTTTGCGGTAAACGGGAGGCTTGCGATAGGTCTGTAGGAGGTGGGTTCGAGGGGATCCAGGTTGTGTTTTAGGGTTGGTTGGATGACTGAGGTTTTAAGGAGATCTGGCATGCGTCCTTGGCTGAGGGATTTGTTAACAATGCGGGTTAATGGTGTGCTCAGGTCATCTTTTGTTTTCTTTATCCATTCTGTAGGACAGGGGTCTAGTGGGGAGGTGGTGGTATTTAGTCGAGAGATGGTGGATGATACTTCTTCTTTTGTGACTGTTTCAAATGTGTCCGTGGTAATGGGGTGGTTTGGTGGTGTTGTCTCTGCGTTCAGTTGTGGATTCTGTGGTTGTTGAAGCTGCTTGTAGTGTCGTGCTAGTAGTTTAGGTGGGATGTTTGGTAGTTGGTCGGAGTGGTTGGGCGCTTTTGTCAGTTGTTTGACAATAATTTGACAGGAATTTGTCCAAAATTTTTTAAACCCAGCTACACTAACAACTTTTACTACATCCTCCGGTAACAAATTCCAGAGTTTGAATATACGTTGAGTGAAAAAAATATTTTCTCTTATTAGTCTTAAATGAGTTAATAGTAGCTTCATTGCGTGTCCACTAGTCTTTCTAATTTTTGATGGTGTAAACAACTGATCTACATTTACCCGTCCCGTTTCATTCATTAATTTATAGGCCTCAACCTTCTCTTTTCCAAGTTGAAAATCCCTAACCTTTTAAGCCTTTCCTCATAGGGGTATCCTTCCATTCTCTTTACCATTTTGGTGGCTCTTTTTATACCTTTTCTAATTCTGTTATATCCTTTTTAGGATATGGCGACCAGAATAATACAGAAGAATTATAATATCCTTGGTTTTATTCTCTTCCATATGACTCCTAGCATTCTATTTGCTTTCTTGGCCACTGCTGCACACTGGACAGAGAGTTACAACATATTGACCATGATGACACCTAAATCTTTTTCCTGGGTGGTGGTTCCTAATGTGGAACTTTGCATCATCTAACTGTAGTTCCTTATTGTTCCTCCAGTTCAGTCCTCTACCTCTGGGTTGTCAATCTCCTCCTGCAGCATGGAGACTGGTATGTCAAATTTATGACATCACTGGATATAGCCTGCTGTAGTCTCTGCCTCCTCCCAGTGTGACCGGTCTCCATGCAGCAGAAAGACTTGACGAGCCCTGTGGAAGGGCTCTGGAGGAATTAATAAGGAGCTAATAGGATAGGACCCAGGGGGTTTGAAATTTAATTAGTTAATTGGTTATGGTGAATTGCCCTTATTTTACTTTGGGAGCTGTGCCTTTAAAAGAATAAAAGAGTAGCAGGCTATAGGCATTCTTGCTCCTTTGTCCTGCATTTCGCCCGTTCAGGGGGAAGGACTGACTCAGGAAGTCGAGTTCAGTCTCCTCGTTAAGGCCCAGAAGTTCTCTTTCCCAGGACATTCGGGGAAGAGCCCTTCTTGAGGTGAGCAGAGGCACATAAATCTATAATTATTTCTGTGGGATCGTGCTGCTTGTCTTCCCGGCATAACGCGTCTGTCGGGGTAGACAGCAGCGATCCGGAGCCGACTCTCTGCAAAAGTGTCTCTGGTTTTCTTCTCCGGAGCGGCGGCAGTTCTCCTGGTAGGTGATTTCGCCGGGGCGGGTGCCTTTTTCAGTCGGGAGCCTCTCGGTACGGTCGCCGGTGTGCAGCGGTGCAGTTTGGCGCCTTTTTCGGGGCTGCTTGGTGTTTGCGGCGGCCATTTTAGCTGCCGCGTGTGGCCCATGTGTAGCTGCAGTGCCCGCGATTCAGAGTGCCGGTGAGCCTAGGGACCGGCCTCGTGTCCCTCTACGTTTCTAGCTTTTGGTTTGGTTTTGTTTTGGTTAACTTTCTTTTCTTTGGGGTTTCTTTTGGATTTCTTTTGGTTTTAAAGTCCACTTCAGTCTCATCAGGACATAGGGGGCTGCGAGGCAGTGGCGTCCTTAGGGAATGCCCTTAGGGCATCATATCTACCAGTACATCTGCTAGTTTAAAAAAAAAAAAAACAGCATAGTGATCGGAAGCCCCAGAGGCGACTGCTGCTTGGCTGGATGGCGGCAAGGCCTCTCTGTCTGGTGTGTGGTACTAGGAGGGGCGCAGTGGCTGATACAGGGGTTTGCCGGGCTTGTGCGACCCTGTCGTCCACAATAGAGCAGCAGATGGAGGGCAAGGACAGCTCAGAGGCGCAGGGACCGTCCGTGGGGGAGCGGACAGATTCCCCGTGTTCGCCGGCACAGGAGCCGGAGGTTGAGGAGCTCGCGGGTCCTTCGGTAGCTTCCCTATCAACACAGGTGTCGGAGTTTAGCCCTGATTTTGTTTTACTGATGCATCAGGCATTTTGTTTACGGCGTCAGGGGAAAAGGCCAGGTACGGGAATACTCGCTGGTGCGGCACCGAAACTGGAGGCGGCTCTCGAGCTTAGCAAGGAGCCGCCAGCGCCTAAGCGGGCAAGGCGGACTGAATCACCTTTGGCGGCAGATGAGTGGCCCGAGACCCAGGAGCCGGAATGGGACCCGTAGGAGGTCTCACAGGATCTGGAGGAAGGTGAGATCCCGGAGCCCGAAGAGCAGGCTAAGATTATCAGGATCTTCTGCAGAGAGGAGCTAGCCGCTTTGATCGCGGAGACGTTGCAGATGTTGAATCTGGCTGCTCCTGTGGCAGTGGACGACGAGGTGGAGGATCCCGTCATTTAAGCGGTGCGACAGACGCGGGTGGTGGAGAAAATGATTCAGGAAGAGTGGGATAAGCCAGAAGCGGGACTTCGTGGTATTCGCACGATGAAAAGGCTTTATCCGCTGGCCGACAAGGATATGGACAGGTTCCGGGCGCCACGGGTAGATGCGGTGGTGTCCGCGGTGACAAAGAAAACCACTATTCCAGTGGAAGGTAGTGCAGCTTTAAAGGATACTCAGGACCGTAAGGTGGATGGTCTACTGAAGCAGGCGTTTGAGGCAGATTCGCTTTCTCTACAGGCCTCCATCTGTGGGGCGTGGGTGGCCCGCGCATGTTTGCGATGGGTCCAGCGGCTGCGCCAGTCGTCGCATATGAATGTCGAAGAGATTAAGGAGTTGGATCGACTGGAGTCGGGTTCGGCGTATTTGGCAGACGTGCATTATGATCTGATAAGGGCGCTGGCCAATAGTACGTCATCGGTGGTCGCCGCCCGCCAGTCGGTGTGGTTACGAAATTGGGTGGCGGATGGGCCGTCTAAGTCTCGTCTCAGCAAGCTTCCCTTTAAGGGTGGTTTGCTCTTTGGAGAAGATTTGGAGAAATTGGAGAAAGATCTCGGGGAGTCCAAGGCTGGCAGACTCCAAGAGGATAAGCCCAAACAGGCAAAGTCGGGGCAAGGTTTTAGAGGCCAGTTTCGGGATTTTCGTCGGTTCCGTTCGGCACGGTTTGGGAGTTTCCAAAGGGGCCGCTCTCAGGCCCGCGGTCAGGGGTTTCGTGGATTTCAGGGGGCCAATAGAGGTTTCTCATCGTCCACTGCCCCGGCCCCACGTAAGTCGCAATGAAGCGAGGTGGGTCCAAGTGGAGGGACCTCCCATAGGCGGGTGGCTTCGGGAGTTCTTCTCCGCTTGGACCCACATCACGTCCGATCAGTGGGTGTTAGAGATCATCCAACAGAGCTATGCGTTAGAGTTGGTGCGACCCGTACGGGATTCCTTCGTTCGTTCGCCGTGCAGAGGGCCCCGGAAAACCGCGGCGGTTCGCGGGACCTTGGAAAGGCTGCTCCAACTAGGGGCGGTGGTCGAGGTTCCGAAAGCCGAATTCGGCGAGGGTCAGTACTCAATTTATTTCGTGGTGCCCAAGAAGGGCGGCTCGCTGCGACCTATTTTAGACCTAAAGTCCGTAAATCGATGCCTTCGGGTGCCGCACTTTCGGATGGAGACGCTAAGGTCTGTCATCGTGGCGGTGCGGCAGGGAGAGTACTTGACGTCTCTGGATCTGAAGGAGGCGTACTTGCACATTCCGATTCGAGCAGCGCATCAAAAGTTTCTACGGTTCGCCCTGTCCTGGGGTCATTATCAGTTTCAGGCGCTGCCCTTTGGCTTAGCCACGGTGCCGTGCACCTTCACCAAAATTATGGTGGTGGTGGTGGTGGCGGCAGCATTGCGCAGAGGGCATTCTAGTTCATCCTTATCTCAACGATTGGTTGATTCGAGCAAGATCCAAGGAGGAAAGTGTGCGAGTGACGGACAGAGTGGTGCAGTTTTTGCAGGGTCTGGGTTGGGTAGTCAACCCGGCAAAGAGTCAGTTAGTCCCTTCTCAGAAATTCGAATACCTGTGGTACGTTTCAATACAAAAAAGGGGCTGGTGTTTCTGCCAGACAGGAGAGCAGAAGCATTGAGGCACCTAATTTGGCAGTTTCTCTCAGTTCCGGCACCGACAGCATGGCACTATCTCCGGGTGCTGGGAACGATGGCGGCGACATTGGAAGCAGTGCCATGGGCCAAAGTGCATATGAGGCCCTTGCAGAGAGCTCTTTTGCGCCGGTGGTCGCATCAGGCAGATCTGCTGAGCAGGTGGCTTCCGTGTCCGGTCGAGGTCTGCAGATCGCTTCGTTGGTGGTTACGCAGGTCAGTGTTGGCGGCGGGGATGTCGCTGGAACAGCCGGAGTGGCTCCCGTTGTTGACGGATGCCAGCCTGGGGGGCTGGGGCGCGCACTGCGGGGACCAGTTTGTGCAGGGGCAGTGGTCCTCAACGGAGGCCTCCTGGTCGATCAATCGCCTAGAACTTCGAGCGGTGGTCCGGGCACTTCAAGCCTTCGAGAGTCTGGTATTGGGTTGCCCGGTTCGGGTGCTGTCAGACAACTCGGCGACAGTAGCCTACATCAATCGGCAGGGCGACACGGGCAGTGCCACAATGGCAGCAGAATCGGACCACCTGTTCGCATGGGTAGAGCCCCGTTTACCGGCAATTTCAACGGCGCACATTGCAGGAAAGGACAATGTCGCAGCGGACTTTCTCAGCAGAGTGCAAGTAGATGCCGGAGAGTGGGAGTTGCATCCCGAGGTGTTCGTGCAGATAGCGGATCGGTGGGGCCCTCCGATAATGGATCTCATGGCGACGTTCCGCTCGGCAAAAGTGAGCCGGTTTTTCAGCAGAAGGCGCGAGAGGATGGCGGAAGGTATCGACGCGTTAATGCTTCGGTGGCCGCAGGAAGGTCTGTTGTATGTCTTTCCACCGTGGGCGTTAATAGGCCGGGTGGTTGAAAATATTGGGGCCCACCCGGGAAGGGTACTGTTGGTAGCGCCCGACTGGCCCCGCCGGCCATGGTACGCGGACCTCGTGTGTCTCCTGGACGGGAAACCGTGGCGGCTCCCGTTGAGGGCGGATCTCTTGGTGCAGGGTCCGTTGTTCATGCCCCAGGTGGATCGGTTCTCGCTTACGGTCTGGCCATTGAAAGGGCTAAGTTGAGAAAGAAGGGTTATTCGTCGGCGGTGGTGTCGACTTTGCTGAGGGCACGTAAACAGTCGACGTCCTTGGCGTATGTGCGGGTCTGGCGTATCTTTGAGGATTGGTGTTCTCGTCGCCAGGTACGAGCGGCCACGGTAGCGGTGCCTTTCTTGTTGGAGTTCTTGCAGGATGGCTTTGAGAAGGGACTAGCAGCAAGTTCCTTGCGCGTTCAGTTGGCGGCTCTTTCCTGCTACCACGGCAAGGTTCATGGAGTGTCCTTGGGGGGCGCACCCGGACGTGTGTCGTTTTCTTAAGGCAGTCTCTAATTTGAGGCCCGGACGTAGGGTGTGCATTCCGCCTTGGGATCTCAATCTTGTTTTGACAGCGTTATCCCGGCCGCCATTTGAGCCCTTGCATCGAGCATCCATGAAGGATTTGACGTTAAAGACGGTGTTTTTGGTGGCTATTTGTTCGGCGAGGCGTATCTCGGAGTTGCAGGCACTTTCGTGTAGGGAACCCTTCTTATCTTTTTTGAAGGAAAAAGTGATGTTACGTCCTGTTCCGTCCTTTTTGCCTAAAGTGGTGTCTCCCTTTCATTTGAATCAAACGGTTTGTCTGCCCGTCCTCAGGTCTCGGGAGGGCGATGAGTCGGATCATAGGCTTCATTGTCTAGATGTGAAAAGGGCGTTGCGTCAATACTTGAAGGCGACGGAGTCGGTTCGGAAGTCAGATCGGTTGTTTGTGTTGTTTGGTGGAGTGCGCAAAGGCGAGGCAGCAGCTAAAGCTTCCATTGCTCGGTGGATTCGGAAGGCGATTGCTTCTGCCTGTTTGCTTAAGGGGAGAGTGGTGCCCGCTGGATTGCGGGCTCATTCCACTAGAGCGCAGGCGTGTTCCTGGGCGGAGCATAGTCTGGTTCTGCCGGGGGACATTTGTAGAGCGGCGACATGGTCGTCGTTACATTCATTCAGTAAGCATTATCGCCTTGACATCGCGGCCTCAGCTGATGCCCGTTTCAGGTCGGCGGTTTTGTCTGCCGGCTTGCGGGATCCCACCCGTTAATTACTGCTCTGGTACTTCCCAGAGGTAGAGGACTGAACTGGAGGAACGATAAGGAAATGATAATTACACTTACCTGGTAATTGTAGTTCCTTGCGTGACGACAGTTCAGTCCTCCATCCCACCCAGGTTCTGAAGCAAAGGTCGCGTTTGGTATTGTGAGAGGCGGATTACAGGTAGGTTCATATAAAAAAAAAATAAATAAAAATCTTCGGGTGTGTGTTTTTAATTTTCCTTCTGTCAGGGCAAGGGGTAAGAAAGCCTTGTGGGAAGGGGAGATGAAGTTCATATTTTGGTTGAGGTTAACATTGCAAGTTTTGTTCTTTCATGGCTACTTATTTTTTCCTCCTTTGAGTCTGCTTTGTTAATAGATCACACTGGGAGGAGGCAGAGACTACAGCAGGCTATATCCAGTGATGTCATAAATTTGACATACCAGTCTCCATGCTGCAGGAGGAGATTGACAAACCAGAGGTAGAGGACTGAACTGTCATCACTCAAGGAACTACAATTACCAGGTAAGTGTAATTATCATTTTGGGTTGTTCTTTCCTAGGTGCGTAACTTTGCACTTATCCACATTAAATTTCTGCCATTTGATTGTCCAGTCTTCCAATTTATCAAGGTCCTCTTGCAATTTTTCAAAATTCTATTGTGTCTTAACAACTTTGAATCATTTTGAGTCATCTGCAAATTTGATCACCTCATTGTTATTCCCATTTCCAAGTCATTTATGAATTTATTAAAAGGCAGTGGGCCCAGCACAGATTCCTGGGGTACTCCACTATTCATGTTTCTCCACTGAGAAAATTGGCCATTTATCCCTACTCTTTGCTTCCTATCTTTAAACCAATTCCTGATCCACAATAGTACACTGACTCCAATCCCATGACTTTTTAATTTTGCCAAGAGTCTCTCATGAGGGACCTTGTCAAAAGCTTTCTGAAAATCCAGGCACACTATGTCAACCGGCTCACCTCTTTCTACCTGTTTATTCACACCTTAAATAAATAAGACAAGAATTCCTGGCTAAATCCATGTTGGCTTTCTCCCATTAAGCACTGACTATCTACATGTTCAGTAATTTTATTCTTTAGATAGTCAGGGTTTAATGGGAGAAAGCCAACATGGATTTAGCCAAGGAAAGTCTTGTCCTTCTCTCTCTCTCCATCCAGCATTTCCACCTGTCTTTTGCTCCATATCCCCACCCTATCCAAAATCTCCCCATGCTTAGCATTCCTGCCCTTCCCCCTATTTCCTCCCACATCTAGCATCTTCACTCCATCTCCCTATTTCCTGTAAGTCCCGCTTCCCCCCTCTGTAGCTCTATGCTCCTGTGTCAAGCATCTCCCTCCATCTTTGTATATGCCCAGTGTTCAGCATCTCCCCTCCCTCTCACCCCCCCCCCACCCAGCATCTTCCCTCCGCTTACCTATGACCCCTTCCCATGTCAAGCTTTTCCTCTCCAGCTCTCTATTCCAGCCTCCTCCATGCCCAACATCAAAAGTGTGTTGTTATTGTTGTTAAGTGCCGTTGAGTAGGTGTCGACTCATGGTGACCCTCTGGATAGTTGTCCTAAACTGTGTTCAGTCTTCAGTCAGGTGGCTCATTGTTGACAAATTGGCACCCATAGCTGCTGTTATTGTATCAATCCATCTCATTGCTGGCCTTCTTCTTTTGCATTGATCTCTCTCGAAACATGATGCGTCCAAAGTCTTGTCAGCTGAGCTTCTAAAGAAAGCTTAGGTTTGATCTACTGTAGTACTGACTGGTTTGTTCTTTGGGCAGTCCATGGTATACACTGTATTCGTCGCCAGCATCATAATTCAAAGACATCAATTTTCTTCCTTTCTATCTTTTTCACTGTCCAACATTCGTATCCATATGACATTATTGAAAATACCATTGCTTGAACAAGTCAAATCTTTGTATTGAGAGAAACATCTCTGCTCTTGAGAATCTTGTCTAGGTTCTTCATAGCCATTTTGCCAAGAGCAATGCGTCGTCTGATATCTTGACTGCTTGTTGCTTCTTTATTGATAGTTGATCCAAGTAGGTTAACCACTATTTCAATTTCTTCTCCATCAACAATGAACTTATTGATTTTGCCAGTTGTCAGGATCTTTGTCTTCTTTACATTAAGGTACATGCCCATTTTAAGACTATGTTCCTTGATCTTGAGAAGCAAATGTTTCAGATATCTTCACTTTCAGCCAGTAATGTGATATCGTTAGCATAGCCAAGATTGTTCATGAGTCTCCCACCAATCTTCACATCTCTGTTGTCTTCATACAGTCCTGCTTCTCTGATGATTTGTTCTGCATATTGTTTATTTATTCTTGATATACCACCCTTTGTTACATCAGGGTGGTTTACAAACAAGTAATAACATTTAAAGGTTGGCACATAGCCAGGGAATGGAAAAAAGAACTACAAAAAATAACAGGAAAGAGGAAGGAGTAGAAGACAAAGACTGGACATAGAGAGGAGAGTGGACAAACATGCATAAAGTAGGTCAGTGGTGGCTGTCAGAGAGATTATATGCAATGGAGAATAAATGTGTCTTCAGAAGGGATTTGAACGTGGAGTAAGTCTGTTCCTGACGGGGTGAAATGGGTAGAGAGTTCCAAAGGGCAGGGCCGTGAAATAAAAAAGCAGAATGACGGGTAGACTGTAAGTGAGCACGTTAGGGGGAGGGAAGGTGAGGACAATTTCTATGAAGAGAACAGAGACTGCGAGAGGGAGTATGGAAATGAAGCAGATTTACTAGGTACTGTGGCATGTGGGTGTGAGTAACTTGGTGCACAAGGGTGAGAATCTTATATTGGATATGGTATTCTACAGGAAGCCAGTGCAGTTGGAAAAGTAGGGGGGGGGCTAATGTGATCTCTGCGTGAGGAATGGGTTATGATCCGAGCTGCAGTATTTTGTATAAGTTGAAGACAGTGTAATTGGGTACGAGTGATACCTGCGAAAACAGAATTACAAAAATCTAGACGAGTTATAACTGTAGATAGAGTAATGGTAGTCAGAGCAGAGGAGAAAAGAAAAGGATGAATTGAACGTATTTGGCGGAGGAAGAACTATAATGTCTTGGCAATGTGAGAGATGTGATCCTGAAAGGTGAGATTAGTGTCAAGAAGAACCCCCAAATACCGAAAAGAGGAAACCATGGGGATTGCAGAGTTTCCAAGAGAAGGGGCAAGTGAAGGACAGGGATTCCCAAAGGTGAACCAAGTGGAAGAAGTTTTTGCTAAATTGAGGTGGAGACAGTTCGAAGATAACCAGTCAGCTACAACAGCGAGGCAAGAGTTCAAAGGACCGAGATCAAGGTAAAGTGAATTAGTGTGATGCAGTATGATGACGTCGTCGGCATAGAAGTAAGCTGACAGACCAGATTGTTGGATGCAAAGGGCAAGGGGTGCAAGGAAGAGATTGAACAAAAGTGGGGCAAGGACTGACCCCTGGGGGACACCGCAGGGGAGGAGGGTAGGGTCAGAGGAGTGCTGTGAGTCGGGAGAGACAACGGAGAGAGAGAAAAGAATGAAACCAATGGTACCACAGAGACCAGCATCCCGGAAGCAGGCAAGTAGGAGTGAATGATCAACTAGATCGAAAGCTGCGGAGAGATCCAAAGAAACCACCACCAAAATGTCACCCCGATCATGTGAAGAGTGAAGTTCGTTAAAAAGCACTACTAAGACAGTCTTTACACTCTAGCCCTGACGAAAACCCGAATGCCGTGGATGAAGAAAGTTTATAGTTTGGAGATGTTGTGCGAGCTGGATGAAAATAGTCTTTTCTACAATCTTAGCTAAGAAAGGTTGGAAACTGAGTGATAGTGTGCTGGGATCAGAGGGTCAAGGGAGGGTTTCTTGAGGATGGGACGAACTAGGGCGTGTTTCTAGGGTGAAGGAAAAGTGCCAGAGGTGAGACTAGAGTTAACTATAGATAGGATAGGAGAGCAAGAAAGGGTTCAAGAAGCCAGCCAGAGGGGATAGGATCGAGAGGACATGTAATTTTGCGAGATGCAGAAATGAAGGATATGAGTTCGGAGGTAGTGATAGGATAAAAAGAGGACCAACAGTGTGAGAGAGAAGATAGAGGAGGGGGAGGGGCGAGGACAGTGGGGGGGGATAAAGAGGGAGAATAGCGTGCCGGTCCAGAACCTTAGTCGAAAAATGTGAAGCCAACTGGGCAGGAGAGGGAGTAGGATGAGAAGGCACAATGGAGGGGCCAGAATGAAGAGAAGTGAGAGACCTATGCACTGAAAAGAGTCACCTAGAGGGACTGGGAGCATTGGTAACACAGTCGGTGAAATATGATAATTTGGCCTGTTGAATAGATGAACGATAATATTGGTGCTGTTCTTGAAATTGTGCCAGGGTGGAGGAAGTACGACGCTTACGCCAATGGCGTTCTGCTCAACGAAGGAGACGTAAGCCAGCATGGTACCATGGCTGATGAGTAGAGGGATGCCTGGGCTGACAAGACTGAAGGGGGGGGCGAGGTGATCCAAGGTGGAGGACAAAGTAAAGTTTCAAGTTAAAACCTGAGTGTTTGGAGAAAGATCGGTGAAAGTCTCTGGCAAAAGCTGATGTACAGGTGGAAAGAGCTGGAGAGTGAGAGGAGTAATACGGTGACACAATTGAACAGAGGAAGGAGGAACAGTTGCGGATGTGGAGGCTGAGCAATTGGGAGGATCCAATAGGAAAGACAAGCAAAAATGATCAGTCCATGGCAGAGGTTTCCCAGTAAGATGTGAAATCTGGAAAGGAGAGGATAGTGGTGTGATTACTGGGTCAAGGATGTGGCCAGCTGTGTGGGTGGGGAAAGATACCAGCTGCTGGAGAGAAAGGTCATGGAGAAGAGTGGTAAAAGAAAGATCTCTGGTAGAAGTGGGGGAGTCAAAGTGAACATTAATGTCGCCCACAACAATTAGGTGAGGAAATTGCAGAGAAATATCAACCAAAGTGTGAGTAGTGAGTCCCACAGATGAGTTTGAAGAGAAGGAGGGGAATAAAGCATGAGAATGTGGCTTGGAGATAAATTAAACAGGTAGGGGGAAAGTATGCAGCCTTGTCGTACACCTTTGCTGATTTTAAACCATTCTTTTTCTCCTTGTTCCATTCAAACTGTTGCTTCTTGATCAATGTAAAGGTTATGTTATACATATGTAAATATTAAAGGTCTGACTACCTGAATACAGAAAGGCATAATAAAGTAGCACAAACTATCCACTGAAAGACAAGCCACGTAACCACTATATCATCACTAGAAATACACTGGGATAATGATCCTAATGGAAATGCAGAGAATAAAGAACTAAATGTTTCCCCTTACAACTCATAATAAAAAGTATTCAAATTCTAGGACCACCTAGATAGCGCAGCATCATAAAATTCTTCCATTCCCAAAATATTGTGAAATATAAAATTCTGCTTAAAAAACCATGTTGAGCATATATGTAACAAAACTGTCTCCAAAACCATCACTAACACTTAGTATTCAAACAACTCTCCACCCTCATATAAAGCCAGCAGTACAAATAATACACCAAGCCTAGGATACCAATACATCTCCTATTGGAAGAAACAGAATGAACCACAAATTCCTACATGGAAAATACAGGCAAGCAAAACCTCTCATCTTAGTCACACATGCAGAACACAGAGAGAACCTCACCAAATACTGAATAAGGGACCGTAAGTTTGAAATGTAGAGATGAAAAGTGAAATGGGAATTTAAGAAGCCAGATTCTGCAGGCACTGCATAAACAAAAATGTATTTTCTCCTATACAAAGGCAGCGTAGTCCTTAAAAAGTTCTAAAAATATTTGCATCCAAGATACAATCATTGTAAATGTCAAAACAAATCACAGTCTGATTTTAGTTGAGAATATTGTGTCCAATATCGGAAATGTTAGGCAGCCAATAGGTGGGTAAATCCAGTCAAAATCATTGTAAAACTCACAAACATGGGAAAACACGATCTCAAGTGCTGCACGCATGACCGGATATTACAAGGTGCAGTAGCATAGCCATGTATGTGTAAGGGTGTTACGGGGCGGAGTCTGGGTTTGGCATCTACATACACGCAGAACGGTGAAATTCTACGATGGTGTCCAAGCACTTATAAGGGCCAAAAGTGTGTAACTCTATGCCAGGGTTTTAACTGGTTACAGGACCGATGAAAATCCGTTTTGGCTACTCGTGTATAGACTGCTACCGGAGCATTCAAACCAGACAAGAAGTACAAAAGGGATGTGGTGGCTACCCATGCAACACCAGAGGTGGAGATGCCATAGACAGGCAAGGTGACAGTGCCAGCAGCAGCTGCAGCAGCCAGTATTGGCCCAGGCAGGGCGGACATGCTACCGGACACCCCAGGTGTACCAACCAAGGGTCATTTATCTGCAGCTGACTGCAGAGGTGTTGTTTCAGTGTTACCGCCTTGATGCTGCTACTATCACAGACTTCTGTGTCATGCTGAGACGTGACCTGGAGCCCTCAACTGTGTAAAGGTATGCAATGCCTGTGGCTCTCAAGGTGACCACTGCCCTTGCCTTCTTCACTACTGGAAGCTTCCAGCATGTTGTGGAAGCAACCACAATTATCATACAGTCAGCAACATCCCATTGCATTGCGGCAGTGACAACAGTTCTCCTCAGATGACTCCATGAATATGTGTGTTTCCCAGCCATGCCATAGGCCAGACAACAGACCATGCAGGCCTTTCACGAGATTGCATCCTTACCATTGGTCCTTAGTGTGATTGAATGCACCCATGTGGCCCTGAGGTCACCTCACCATGATAAGAGGGCAAACCACAACAGGCACCTGTACCACTCAATGAACATGCAGGTTGCCGTTGATGCCCACATGCATATCACAGACCTTTGTGCATGCTTCCTTGGGTCCTGCCATGATGCATTTGTCTTATTGCAGTCTGCCCTGGGCCAGGCAGCTGCCACTGGACACCTTGGTGATGTCTGGCTACTAAGTGAGTGATCATAATTGAAGCTATGGTTGCATGCTGGTATGTGGGTGTGGGGCTGTAAGGACTACTGGCAAGGTCTGGTGGGGGCACAGGGAAGTGTCCAGTCTGTGTGGGTCAAGCACAACTTGGGGATGGTGGAGGGACTGCCCAGTCATCTGTATGGGGAGGCAATGCATGTGCTAGGATGGAGGATGGCCCCAGAATGGGTGGAAGGTGGTCATGCCATAGGTAAGCAGGTGCCCCATCTGACCCCTGCCACTGAATATGTGTTAGCAAGTGCTGACAGCACATGTCTGGCAGCCCAACTGAGGGGAGGGGGCAGCATGTATTGGGCACTGTTGGAGCACAGAGTTATCTGGATTTGCCCAGTGCTGATGACTGTGTAGACAGGTTAAGCACATGGTGGTGGATGGCACTGTGGACAGGGCAGCAGCACCAGACAGCCCTTCCAGAGCTGTAACAGGATGCTGGGTTGCTGGAGTTGCAAAGTATGGTTGTAAAAGATGTCACACATGTATCTTGTGTCATGGAGTTGTTAGAATGGCTGTTGCACAGACCACAATCCCCTACCAATGGCTCTATATGCATGTGTCGTCCTCCCCCCCTTTGTGACTCCACAGGTGATAGGGGTTACCCACTGAGGACCTCGCTCATGACATGAGTGCGCAAGGCACAAACTGCCCAGGAGGAGTACTACAACAGAGTGCTGGCACGTACAAGGGTGGTGGTGGAGTCGGCATTTGGGCTCCTGAGAAGCAGGTTCTGATGCCTTGGCAGGAGTGGGGGAGAGCTGCTGTACAGCCCTGAACAAGTCTGCTGCATCTTTATGTCATGCTGCATTCTCCACAATATTGCCATGCAGCAGGGGATCGAGCTGCCACAGAATGAGGTGTCTGCTGATGTGGAACGCTGTAATGAGGGGCCAGAGAAAAATGACCACATTGGCAGCCAGCATGTGACAGTAGCGGCACAAGCAGCAAGAGACAGACTGATACAACAGAACCTCTATTATGAGTACACTCATTTATTCAAAGAACTTGCAGTACAGATCACCATCACTGATGTGCCCTCTTCCCATCCTGAGTCTCCTCCTGTGACCCTCCATCCTTCCTCCCAAACCAGACACTACACCTCGGTGGTGGTACCTGGGGCACTGCTAGCTGTCTCATCCTCCTCCCCAAGGTTTGAGACCTCATCAGGCTGTAGCCTGAAAATCCCTGATGTCATGCTGTCGCTCCCCAGGGAGGCATCTGCCTCTAGTGCCTGCCTCGCAGCTGCAGTATCATGTAGGAATCATGAGAAGGAGGCCATGTAGGCAGCTATCTCCCTGGATAGGCAGCGCACTGCCTCCTGGTGCTTTTCCTGACATTCTGCCATTTCACGCATCAACTGGGTTGAGTCGCATAACTCCTGGCTTATTCTCTCAAGGCTGTGAAGATGCCCTTAGACAGGCTGACCATATCTGCCCCATCTTGCAGCATCTGCTGTTCAGTAGCATCAGAACAGGTGTCGAGTTGCTCAGGGATGGGGAACTCCAGTTCCAGCAGATCCTTGGGATGACCTTGTGGCTGAAGAGGTTGAGTTGTTGTTGCAGTAGTGGAGTCTTCCTGAGGGCTGGGGAGCATGGCAGGTGCAGTGATGTGGCTGGGTTGTTCAGGGATACCAGGGAACAACTGTGTGTGCACTCCAGAAGGACCTGGATTCTCATCAGAGGGTCTGGTTGGGGGTCCATCTGTGGAAGAAGCAGTAAGCAAAGGGTTAGGTCAAGGGGGGGATGTGTGGACTTATACATGTAGATTCCCCTCCCCCCTCTGCCTATGGAGCAGAGGAGCAGTGAATGTAGGCCATGGCACAGGGTGGAATTCGAAAGCCCATGCTATCAGAAGTCCATGTATTGCTAATGCTGGAACACCACTGAGTGTACAATGTGTGATTGATAATTAGGAAGTTGGTGTGGTACAAAGCACATGTTAGAGACACTAACTATAATTCTCCACTTGCCTCACAGGGGTCACCATCCCTCATCAATGGACTGCTGTGACTGCACAGAAGGGGAAGACCTGTGGATGCATGGCACAGGGAGGAGAAGGGGGACATCTGCTGAACCCAGACCTAGTATAATAGGCAATGTGGAAACACCCAGCTGACTAATGTGGTGCCTACCTGTCCATTGGCCCATTTGCCATGACTTGTGTAATGTGTGGTCAGGCATGGTAGTGGTACTAGGAGGCAGAGCAGCATGGAAACATTGCAAGGCACCTGGGAAGGTTCAAGGGTGAGCAGCAGCTGATGTTAGGGGAGCGGCTTGTGGACTGGACACTGTGAAAAGGAATGCACAAGGAAGGAGGTTCAACACACATCTACTGCTGTCCCAGGGGATTGCGCTGTAGGGGTGGCTGGAGTTGGGAAAGGCATAAGCGTAAACCGGGCCTATTCACCTTCAGGTGCAGCCGGAGTGAAGCTATCCTGGCCAGTTAAGCCAGTGATACAGCAGTCATCAATACATGTTAGCACCCTCTCCTCCAGGTCACTTAAGGTCTTCTGTCGCTCTGGTGACATTTTCAGGTTCTCTGCCTGCTTCAGGTTCGCTGGTGGAGAACACACCACTTCTTCTTTGTCCTCGACCTTCTTATTATGGTAGTGCACAGCATTCACCTGCCTGCAATGTCATGCCAGGCATGCTGCTGGTTATGGGCATCCCCAGGTTCAAACAGACGATTATGCTCCTTAAGGATGAGGCCAATAGCGAGTTCCACCTTTGCAGCCGAGAGGTTCTGCTTCCTTTTCCTCTTCGTAGCTGAAATCCAGTGTCCCTGGCCTAAACATGCATATCTATCACATACACGGATATGACATGTGGGCAGCAACCCATCCGTGGATATTGCACAGGTATGTGGATCTACTTGGTCACGCCCACACACAAATAGCTGCCTCATAGGTATGTTCAAAAAAAGGCACCTTGTCACGCAAAATTCGGATTGGGCTACATGCGTGTTGCAGAGATAACCGGTTAGCTTAGGCTGCTTCAATATCCTGCATCCTACCCATATATGTAGAGCTAACCGTGTATGACGAATATGCCCTTGAGGTGCATAGCTGGTTATGATTGTCTAAAGTGCCAAAAGACTCCAGTATGTGCACATCCCTTTTCAGGACTGGGTGTCGAGTTGCCTGGGGTGTGGGCACCCCAGGCAATGTGAAAAACATGTGCCTCTCACAAATTCTGGCTTCAGTGTATGATGGGGACAGCCATGTGCTCTCCCGCCCCAATTTTTCTCACACCGTAGGAAGTTGTCTATGATACATGCACTTTACCTTTTTCACTCCCCTTTCTTCATTGGGGCTCTAACAGGTTATGGCATGTAATTTGGCCAATACAATGGTCGCCATTAAGTCTGTGGGGCCTCCAAGTATGGATGTTGTCCAGGGGCAAGTGCTAAGGTGGCTGCCAACCCAGCTGCATGGCTCAATGTCAGTCCACTTGGAGTCACAGAACATGCCATTCCCGCCCACTTTGGGATCTGCTGCACTGCTACATATGGGAATAGTTGGAATTTTCCACCTTGCTGTTAATGTTGGTCTGAGCAATAGAAAACCACATACCATCCACATTACACTACTCCATAGAGCACCCAGTGAAGCACAACAAGATGGTACATGCCGTGCTCAATGCCTGGTTCAATAGTTAGGTGTCCTGACATTACTCCCACCTCCCACAGATTGACACAGTACCCAGGCATACTAACTGGGAGAATGTCAAAAACCCAATTGACCATATCCACCTACAGTTCTGCATGTGGCACTCAGTGCGCAACCTGCATGGGGTTGGCACACCAATGTTCTGCAGATGTGGTTGACAGTGGCCCTAACCCAGCCATATGTATTTCACACAGGGCCCCACGACCCCACTGTGAGGTAGCATTAAGCAGTTCCTGTGGAGATCTGCTGTTCTGTGGATGTGTGGGGCATCTCAGGCCAACCATGCAGATATACTCCTACTACTACTGCTACTGAGCATTTATATAGTGCTACTAGGCATATGCTGTGCTGCACAGATACATGTAAGGATGGTCCCCGCTCATCAGAGCTTAAAATCTCATCAAGATAGGCTATACAACAGCTAAGGACAAGGACACAACTAGGGAAGATACAGAGGCACATAGAAGACTAAGCAGATCAGGATCCTAAAGCAGCCCCAAAGAGGTGAGTCTTCAGTATGGATTTGAACAGGGGCAGGGATGAAGCCTGATGTACAGACTCAGGTAGTTTGTTCCAGGCATAAGGAGCAGCAAGGTAGAAGGCTTGAAGTCTGGAGTTGGCAGTGGAAGAAAAGGGCATAGACAGTAGCAATCCATCAGAAATGCGGAGTTCATGAGGAGGGGTGTAGGGAAGGATGAGAGAGGAATAGAAGTGCTTATTTACACAATAACCCAGCAAGTGAGTCTACCACTAGGGAAACTGTACAGGTCTGTGGCTGATGCCTGCAGATATAGATATTGTGGCACTGTAATGTGTGGCAGTGCCTTCACGACACAATGTGTATGGCAGAGGATGGTGCCTGCCATATCCAGCAATGATCCTGAGTGATTCTGAGGCTGCGCTATAAATGGAGGGCATATGCTACCCCATATGACCCAAAACATATGTTATCCTCTGCTGACAATGGCAAGAAAAGGACTTGAATATGACCATGATTGTGCTTCACAGGATGAGGTGCACCTGTCAGGACAGACATGTCCATTGATACTGTCCAAGGGTTGGCCTTGAACCTACCACCTTACCTCTGACAGGGAAGGCAACTCCTGGCAGAGCTACAACATATACAAGGGTGTGGGGGCTGTTATGCTATGTCAGCATGGCCATTGACAGTGATGCTTGCACAAGTCCCACCTGTCATTTACACCACACAGCCTACCTATGGCAAGTCCCCACTGCCTAGGGAACAGAGCCAGACCAAAAACAGATGTATGGAAGTTAGGCAAACTTTCTTTTTAAGCGGCAATCAGGTAGCATATAAAAGAGGTACATAGAAAACATGGTGCAAAACATATCTGTACATCATAAAACCCATTCCTCCCCCAAGAATTGTCCCCCACAAAACATTACCGCACACCCACCACTTCCCGCCCCCCCCCCCCCGAAAGAGAGCCCTACACCCTACCCCTTCAACCCCTATTCCCATTTAACCTGGTGTCATGGCCCACACTCATACTGTATGCCCAGTACTGCACTACTCCCTGTGTGGTCTAGTGCCCCCCTCCCCTCTCCTCCCCCTGGGTACCTTGGCCTAAGTGTTGCTGCTGCAGCAGAGCATTGGTGAGGGCCAGTAGACTGTACCTCTGTTGCCCCCTCCACTGCCTCCCTCATGAGCAGCAGCTCATGCACCACTGCATCCCAAGAGCACACAGGCTTCTGAGTTCTGCCTGCATCATAGTGGCATGGGGAGCAACGGAGAGAGCAACTGGGTGCTGCTTTGGCAGCCTATGGCTGGCCAGTCCTACATGGGCAGACTCCTGGGCCTGAGGATCCGATGACATGCTTGTGAGGTAAGTGGCCCTAGAAGGTGTGGGGTGATGCAATGGCAGTCCTTCAGGTCCAGATGCCTCCCTTGCTTCCACCTTTACAACTGGTGCTGGCAGCACTGCAGCCACAGTGACTAATGATTCTCGATCTTCCACTACTGCTGTCTGCCCTTCCCTCGTCTCCACAGCAGCTGCTTCAGGCCCCTCATCCATGCATTCCTGCACCTCCCTTATGTCCTCAACATGTTCTCAGTCCTCCAGCTCTTCACTGCCTGCCTCCTCCTTCTCTTCATTCCCTTTGTCCTCATCCCCCTCTCCTTCCTCCTCCTCCTCCTATGTCATCCTCCTCTCCTTCCTCCTCCTCCTCCTCCTCCATCAAGTGTTCTTTCTCCTCTTCCCCTTCCTCCTCCTCCTCCTGGCCATCCTTAGAGCTCCCTTGCTACTCAGGCCCCATGCTACCAGCCGTGGAGGCTGTCACAGTGGTTGTGGTGCTGGTAGAGGTGGAACTGCCGTGCTGCTGCTGCGATGGCATTCTGGTGTCTGCTGTGGCAGAGATATCCTGTGCAGGCCAGCCCCTGTGGAGCATCCTGCTGCCATTGTGCTCTGTAAACCAAAGTTTCCGATCAATACATGTGGCATTACATGGCATCTTACAGCTAGATGTTGTACAGTCACATAGCAAGGCAGGCCCATGCTACCTTGGTTACACTATGACTTTGTCTATGGTTGTGGGACTAGGCCTTCCTCTCTCCATTCCCAGATCCTGGGTCCCCTGATCTACTTCCATGGCTTTCTATTCCATGCTTGCAATGCTGACTGTCTGACTGACCATCACCGTATATACTGCTAAATCACAGGCCTAAATCCCTGCCAGCCTAGCTGACATAGCTGTCTGTATGTGGTTCACTGGTGTGGGTTTCTGAGACATGGTTGACTCCTGGCTCACCTGCTGCAGCTGCTACCTCCTCTCAGAGGCGCTGGATGAGATCTGAAGTATGGTGCTTCATGGTCCTGAACCTGAATTTTAGGGCCTCCAGGGGCGGCCCAAGGGGGGTGCGAGGCCATGTGCAAAGACTCATTGCAGGGCCTCATTTCCATAAGGGGTCTCATTTGCATAAATATTTGCATAACGTTAATGTGCACTGACTTTTAATAAGCATGCCTCTTAATGAGTGTCTGGATAACGAAAGACTACCAGATTTCTACATTACTATACTCCAGTGCCAACCGCCAAGCACATTAGGAAGTACTATGAACACTGCCCATTTAGAACCCATAGCAAACCCGCCATATCAAAACAGCTCTACCAGGACTCACAAAGCACCAAACCCTACCCATCAAAAAGGCAACACTGCAGATATTAAACCAATACATCTCAGAGAATGCCAATTCATCTTTTACAGGGGAAAGAGAACAAGTGGCTCTGTCAAATAGAAACTGCATAAACAAAATAACTTAGCTTGGTTACACCTGCAAAACATAGACTATCACCAAACAAAGAACAAGGAATCACAATTCAGAAATAGCAAGACAATAATTAAACTGGGAACCCCCAAGGTCAAAGTTGGAACATACAATAACACTGGAGAAATAAAATTATAAATTAATTTCCTCTTGTGCTAAATAAAAACGCAAAGACGTTAGCAATGTACATTTCCCACAGCTGACATATTCCAGTTAATAAATTCAAAATAAAAAAGTATTTTTCTACCTTTTGTTGTCTGGGCATTTTATTTTTCAGTTGCAACTGCTCCAGTCACTTTTTTTCTGGTTTCTTTGTGTCTTCGGCTAACTCTCCATTGTCTGCTGTCCATTTGTCCTTTCTTCTAGGTTTTTCCCATTCTCTCGCTACATCTGCTTTAACATACTGATCTTTCCCCTTTTGCTCTTTCCTCCATTTCTTTCTTTATTTCTTTTTCATCCATTCAAATTTCACCCTTCCATCCTCAATCCCCACTTATTTCTCTATTTATTTCTTTATTTCTTTTTTATACCACACTTTTTAGAATCAGTGTGGTTTACATGTATACTAACAGGTATTTTTTATTCCCTTGTCCCCGAAGGGCTCACAATCTAAGTGTACCTGAGAGTAAGTGTACTTACTCTCCCAATACCCGGCCAATCATAGATTTTCCTTCCCTCCCACACAAAATATCTTTTCCCCTCTCCATCCTCACTCCCCCAGACCCATCTCCTTCTAGTCCTCTCCCAACATCGTCTCCCTTCTAGTTCCAGTCCCACCCAGCATCCGCTCCCTTATAGTCCCATTCTCTCATCCCCCTGCATCAGCCCATTTCCAGTCCAAGCTCCCCCAGTCAGCCCATTTCCAATCCTAGCCCCCATCTACCATTTCCAGTCATATTCCAGCTCCCCATCAGCCATTTTCAGTCCTGTTCCAGCCCCCATCTGTCCATTTCCAGTCCAAGCTCCCCCCATCAGCCCATTTCCAATCCTAGCCCTCCTATCTGCCATTTCCAGTCATATTCCAGCACCCCATCAGCCCATTTCCAGTCCAAGCTCCCCACTCAGCCCATTTCCAATCCTAGCCTCCCATCAGCCATTTCCAGTCCTATTCCAGACCCCCATCAGCCCATTTCCAGTTCTATTCCAGCCCCATCAGCCCATTTCCAGTCCTAGCCCCTCAGTATTTCCAGTCCCATCCTAACCCCCATCTGCCCATTTCAAATTCTAGCCCCCCCATAAGCCATTTCCAGTCCTATTCTAGCCCCTATCAGCCCATTTCTAATCCAAGCTCGCCCTCAGCCCATTTCCAATCCTAGCCCCCCCATCAGCCATTTCCAGTTTTATTCCAGCCCCCATCAGCCCACTTCCAGTCCAAGCTCCCCCATCAGCCCATTTCCAGTCCTAGCCACCCAATCAGCTCATTTCCAGTCCTAGCCCCCATCAGCCATTTCCAGTCCCATCCTAGCCCCCATCAGCCCACTTCCAATCCTAGCCCCCCCCCAAGTCATTTCCAGTCTTATTCCAGCCCCCATCAGCCCATTTCCAGTCCAAGCTCCCCTCTCAACCCATTTCCAATCCTAGCTCCCCCCATCAGCCCATTTCCAGTCCTAGCCACCCCATGAGCTCATTTTCAGTCCTAGCCCCCATCAGCCATTTCCAGTCCCATCCTAGCCCCCATCAGCCCACTTCCAATCCTAGCCCCCCCCCCCAAGTCATTTCCAGTCCTATACTAGCCCCCCACAAGCCCATTTCCAGTCCAAGCTCCCCCCTCAGCCCATTTCCATCCTAGCCCCCCAATCCTAGCCCCCCTTTCAACACTTGCAGCCATCTTCAGAAGCTCCCCGGTCGGGGCTGAGCACAGGGCAAGAAGCAACTTTCCCGCTCCTGCACTCCAGCCCAATCGGGGCTGTGGGAGGACTCAGCGGCTCCTCTAAAGCAGCGCCGCCAGCAGGAGACAGTCCTTTCAACACTTGCAGCCATCTTCAGAAGCTCCCCGGTCGGGGCTGAGCACAGGGCGAGAAGCAACTTTCCCGCTCCTGCACTCCAGCCCAATCGGGGCTGTGGGAGGACTCAGCGGCTCCTTTAAAGCAGCACCGCCGTCAGGAGACAGCCCTTTCAACACTTGCAGCCATCTTCAGAAGCTCCCCGGTCGGGGCTGAGCACAGGGCGAGAAGCAACTTTCCCGCTCCTGCACTCCAGCCCAATCGGGGCTGTGGGAGGACTCAGCGGCTCCTTTAAAGCAGCGCCGCCGGCAGGAGACAGCCCTTTCAACACTTGCAGCCATCTTCAGAAGCTCCCCGGTCGGGGCTGAGCACAGGGCGAGAAGCAACTTTCCCGCTCCTGCACTCCAGCCCAATCGGGGCTGTGGGAGGACTCAGCGGCTCCTTTAAAGCAGCGCCGCCGGCAGGAGACAGCCCTTTCAACACTTGCAGCCATCTTCAGAAGCTCCCCGGTCGGGGCTGAGCACAGGGCGAGAAGCAACTTTCCCGCTCCTGCACTCCAGCCCAATCAGGGCTGTGGGAGGACTCAGCGGCTCCTTTAAAGCAGCGCCACCGGCAGGAGACAGCCCTTTCGACACTTGCAGCCATCTTCAGAAGCTCCCCGGTCGGGGCTGAGCACAGGGCAAGAAGCAACTTTCCCGCTCCTGCACTCCAGCCCAATCGGGGCTGTGGGAGGACTCAGTGGCTCCTTTAAAGCAGCGCCGCCGGAAGGCGGCCCGCGCCTTGCGGGCCCGTGCCTGAGGGCCTCGCAAGAGGGCCCTTTGGCGTGGCCCTTAGGTGGGGCACGACAGGCGGGAAAAAGACTGTAACCTAGACCAACTCTCTACTAAACAGACTGCTCGTGGTCCTCTCTGCTCCCGACACCTGCAACAGCTCTCACCAGCCCGGGGATAGAGCCTCAACATCAGGAGTGACAACAACACCCTATCCGCTCAATCGGAGCACACCAAAAAGATATAAAAGTTCGTGCCATCAGGGAATGCGCCTGAGGAGGGGCACTTGATAACAGCTTATAATCATCCACAACGACTCAGATCGTCCTTCAACTACGCTATCCACAGCAAGTATACAATAATTTAAAAAAAAAAAAAAAAGACATTCCCTCAAGACCTATATTAAATGCTGTTAGATATCAATACTGATATTCTGTTGCCAGTAATAATTACCCTCCCTGCACTGTTATTTTGAGATACTGTTGCCAGTAATAATTACCCTCCCTGCACTGTTATTTTGAGATACTGTTGCCAGTAATAATTACCCTCCCTGCACTGTTATTTTGAGATACTGTTGCCAGTAATAATTACCCTCCCTGCACTGTTATTTTGAGATACTGTTGCCAGTAATAATTACCCTCTCTCTAATTACTTCCCCCCCACTCAACCCTCTACCTCATAAAATGAACACAATGTCTCCTACTAAGATTATAAACCTCCTTCTCACTCTCTTTCTAATAACCCTCCTAACTCAACACATATACACTTACAAAACCAACCAAAGCCCCTACAAAAACATCCCAATCATCCACAATCATTACCGGAACCCTTATAATAACTTCCCAATCACCTACAATCAGTACCAGAATCCAATACACAGCTGCACATACACAAACTCTCACAATCACTATTCGCGCCACACCTCACACAAACGCCATCACCGTCTCATCCAAATAAAGCACCAACCCATTAGTGATATAATTGACCAAGCTGACAATACAAATACCAAACTACAACTCATCCTAATAAACATCCGGTCCATACGAAACAAAATACCAATAATTAATGACATAATAAACGACACATCCCCTGACATTATCTGCATTACTGAAACATGGCTCTCACCCACAGACACTATACTACTAAACCAACTAACCACACATCAATATGACATATTCAATTGCCAACGGAATATAAAAAGAGGAGGGGGTGCATTGATACTCACCAAAAAAGACCTACAATTCACCCTAACAAACTTAAATAACATAGATGGAATGGACATCGTTAACATAGAAAATAAAACCTTGGCTCTCACCCTCATCTACAGACCCCCATCATCCGATCAAAAAAACCTCACCCCTATCCTAGAACTCGCATGCACAGCATCGCAAAGCAAACCACTTATACTCCTTGGTGATTTGAACCTTCCGTCACTGAACCACTCACAATCAGATAACTTCATGGATGCTATGACACAAATGGGGTTCACACAGATAATACATGCCCCCACACACAAAAAAGGTAACATGCTTGACCTAATTTTCCTCCCATCCACACTCTACAGTCACCTACTACATACCACTCCGAATATAACCGAAGTACCCTGGTCAGACCACCATCTCATCACAATCCAGCTACCTGCACAAGCCCCAAAAAACACTGCAAGCACAACTCCATATGCCTCACGTTTCGTACGCTTTGACAAAAACACATTCCTCGACAAAGTATTACCCAAACTAAACACAAGCTCACCAGACATCAACTCAACCATAACACACTGGAATCTAACCATTCAAAAAGCAGCTGTCCCCACACGAGTCTTACATAAACAAACAAAAAAGACAGAAAAATGGTTCACGAAAGAGCTTACAAAACTAAAAAAACAACTGAGGAGACAAGAAAAGAGATGGAGAAAACTAAAATCTGATGAAAACAAATCCCAATACATGATCCTACTTATAGAATACAAAAACGCAATTAACAAATCAAAAAGAGACTACCATTCTAAAGTAATAAACTCAACCATCAACCGCCCTAGGGAGCTATTCGCGATAGTAAGAACACTAACCAAAACTAATAACACTGAACCTAAACAACAAGCAATAAGTATACAAACACTAGCAAAACATTTTGCAGAAAAACTAAAAAGCAAGACCACTACCCCGACCCCACTATTATCAAACACAAAAACCACACATGAATGGACAAGTTTCCAGTTGATAGAACAAAAGCAACTCCTCAAAATCATAACAATGATCAACACCACCACCTCCCCACTCGATCCATGCCCTGTATCATGGATTAAGTGTGCGAAAGATGAACTGGCTGGAAACCTACAACACATAGTCAACCAATCCCTTTCACAAGGCATCATGCCTGATGCCCTAAAACTCACAACACTCCGACCAATAATAAAGAATAATAAGCTCGACTCAAAAGACCCGAACTCATACAGACCCATAGCCAGCATTCCATTCATAGCCAAAATAATAGAGAAAACAATTCAAATTCAGTTACAAGAACACATTGATGAGCACAAACCACTTGACTCACACCAATTTGGTTTCCGCCCATCCCATGGAGTAGAAACCCTCTTAATCACCCTAATGGACTTCCTCATCAGGGGTACAGATGACAAACACCAAGGCTTCTTACTCCTATTCATAGATATCTCTGCCGCCTTCGATAACATCAATCACCCGACACTGATCAACAGATTAGAGAACCTAGGAATAGGCGGGACTGTCCTTAAATGGTTCAAATTCTACATCTCACATAGATTAATATGCGTCCAAATTGACCAACAAGCATCAGAAACATTCCCCCAAGGACAGGGAATACCGCAAAGATCAGCCCTTTCAGCCCTCCTATTTAACTTGTACCTGCAACCGATAACAAACATATTTAAAAAACACAGGATTAACCATTTTATATATGCCGATGACATCATGCTTGCTATCCCCATAACCATTAAGAACCCTACATATGACTCACTATCCAAATGCATGGCTGAGACCTCCTCCTGGATGGAATCTAACTACCTCAGCATCAACCTCAAGAAAACAGAGGCAATGTTCGTAACAAGGTCATCTATGACTGAGAACACTTACCCAGAAACAATCACAATCAACAAAACCACCATACCTGTTAGAAAACAAGTAAAATACTTAGGAGTAATAATAGACCACACTCTCATCATGCTACCACACATAAAACAAACAGTAAAAACCATTTTCTATAAACTCAAAACTATTCAGCACCTAAGGCCACTCCTCGAAACACAAGAGTTCAGATCTGTAGTAAGTACACTGATCACCCCTCACTTCAACTATTGCAATAGTTTCCTAATAGGCCTTCCTCAAAAAAACACATACCTTCTACAAAGAGCTCAAAACATCTGTGCTAAAGTAATTGCTAAAGCTCGCCTAACAGACCACGTAACCCCAATACTGCTAGAACTACACTGGCTCCCTATAAACAGCCGAATTAAATATAAAATTATCCTAACAACCTATAAACTCATAAATGACATAGCCCCCTCACACCTATCTACATTACTGCACTCTCCAACCTCGACAAGGGCCCATAGACAAAACGCAGCCCACTCGCTTATCATACAAAAGCCATCCGGAAAACTAAGAAAACCACTAGCTCCAGAGCATTCACATTCACTGCTCCTACACTCTGGAACGACCTCCCTATAGACCTTCGCACCATAAAAGACCTCATCCAATTCAGGAAAGAACTAAAGACCTACCTGTTCACTGAACACTTTGAAATCCCCTACTCCCCCAAAGCCAGCTCCATAACAAACGTGGTTACACATGCACAAACTCCCTTAATCCCAACAATCTAACTACATGTCTGTCCCCCTCCCCATACACGCCCCAATTACGACAGAAAAGGAATTAAATTCCAGCACCTACACCAGTATCTGCCCTATACACCACACACAACCACTGTAAATATACATTTGTAAAAAGTTTGATGTTTGTTTTGCTTTAATACTTACAAAGTTAAATTTATTGTTCAATGTAAATAGTTGCCTTCTATTGTTCAATGTAAAATGTATACAAATGTGTACAAGACTGTTAAACTGTTATATGTAAACCGCCCTTGATCTCTGGAAGGGGCGGTATAAAAGAAAATAGTTAAATAAATAAAATAAAATAAATAAATCAGCTCATTTCCAGTCTTAGCCCCCCATCAGTCATTTCCAGTCCTATTCTAGCCCCATCAGCCATTTCCAGTTCCATCCTAGCCCCCCAGTCATTTCCTAGCCCCCAAGTCATTTCCAGTCCTATTCCAGCCCTCCATCAGCCCATTTCCAGTCCAAGCTCCCCCCTCAGCCCATTTCCAATCCTAGCCCCCCCCCATCAGCTCATTTCCAGTCTTAGTCCCCATCAGTCATTTCCAGTCCTATTCCAGCCCCATCAGCCCATTTCCAGTCCTAGCCCCCATCAGCCATTTCCAGTCCTATTCCAGCCCCATCAGCCCATTTCCAGTCCTAGCCCCCATCAGCCATTTCCAGTCCTATTCCAGCCCCATGTGCACTTTTGCAGTCCTTGGCCCCATCAGCCTTTTCCAGTCCCATCCTTGCCCCCCATCAGCCCATTTCCAATCCTAGCCCCCCCCAAGCCATTTCCTGTCCTATTCCAGCCCCCATCAGCCCATTTCCAGTCCAAGCTCCCCCTCAGCCCATTTCCAATCCTAGCCTCCCCCGTCAGCCCATTTTGAATCCTAGCCCCCCCATCAGCCCATTTCCAGTCCAAGCTCCTCCTCTCAGCCCATTTGCAATTCGAGCTCCCCCCGTCAACCCATTTCCAGTCCAAGGCCCCCATCGGCCATTTCCTGTCCTATCCTAGACACCCCCCTCCCCCCGGAAGAGCTCCGCGCCTTTCTAAACTGCTTCAGAGGTGATATGGGGAAGCCTCACTAGGCCTTGGCTCACCTCTGCACAGTAGCCAGCATGAAAAGCGCCGTTTTGCCTCATGCTGGCAGCTGTTACTTTGAAGCACGCTGAATGCCAGGAAAGATTAAAGGGCATTTCCCAGCACTCACACGCTTCACAGTAACAGCCGTCAGCGTGAGGGAAAATGGCGCTTTTCACATTGACAGCTGTGCAGAGGTGAGCCAGGGCCTCGCGCGGCTTCCCCAGCTCACCTCTGAACCCATCCATTGTGTAAGAATGAAGCTCGTGCGGGGCCCTGTGCGAACAACATTCTCGCACAATGGACGGGCTGGCCCTGTGGGAAATATTAGTGGGATTAGTCCTTTGGGCTTAACACAGCACCTCAGGCATGTCCCCCACCCCACCCCACCCCACATGCATGAAACAGCCACCGCCACATCTGCCTCCATCTCCCATCCCTCCACCACAGAGCCTGCAGTACCCTCTCCAGGCATTTATGTCATGCTTTGGTGTTGCAGCGCATACACAGAGCTGGTAGGCCAACTGGCCTCCAGACTATGTGCCCTCTTTCACCTCCCTTAACAGACATATCACTCCTCTGCTGGTACACTGCTACTGCACTCCCCTTACCCTCACACCATCTTTGACCTTCTCCTGCCACCCTCAGTTCCCCACTCCCCTCTTAGCGGAGCTGCCTTTGCCACACACACACACCACTATGCTTCCCACATCATTATCCTTGCATGAGGCCATACAGGGGCTGGGAACACACACTACCCCGGCCAACACATTTATCTTTGGTCTGTTACATAGCAGAGATTATCATTGCTGAAAATAATGGCTGATAGTGTGGACATCCTGTACTGTGTATTGGTTCTGTGGCAGTATGCCAGGCTTGAACCTGTGTCCTCTTGGTTTGGCTGTGCTCCTCCAGGCTAAGCTATTGTGTTTGCTTTGTAGGTGACTGGCTGTCTGTCTGGCTGTCTGTTTGCTATACTGACAGCCCTGGGTTGTATGACATTGAAAGGCTGGATGCTATCTCCTCTTGGAGACTGTTCTCCCTTGCAAGATGGATAGCTTTGGGGGGCAGGCTGAGGTTGTGGGTTTGAGGGCCATCCCCTTTTGGCCTGCCTACTATCATGCCCCTTCCCCACCTCCACCTGGCACCAATGGCTTACTCACCCACGCAGCCGCAACTGGATGGCCCTCTGGATGCATGTGGCCAGCTGTAGATTGGCCCTGCAGTGACCCTGGGATATAGCACCCACTCCCATCTCAGCACCATTTGCACTAGGGCCTCTGCCTCCTCCCTGCTGAAATTCTTCTCTTCTCCGACTCTCCATTTTGTCTGTGACCTCTGCTCAGGGGGGAGCTTACTCAAGGAGTGTGCCAATGAGGAGCCCTGCAGTGGACACCTGGGCATCACAACATGGATTTTTCATTACCTGGGTCTGTGGCGTGTCCGCGCCATATCACACGGGTATATTGGAAGGCATATTGAGTGATGCACAGGCTTCCCCCCCCCACCCGTGTATATTCACAATACTCGGTTAGTCCGCTTGGTCCCATATATGCAGGCATTTTGCCCCCCCCCCCGTGCATTGCCCGCATTGCTCCAATATGGCATCTATCTTCAAGCCGCATACATGGGCTTCTGCGCCAACTGCCACACAATTGCTAACCCTTATATTCGTGATTTACTGTGTATAATCTGTCTTACTGATGATTTGTGCCTTTCTTTGAGCACGTGTTTTCCTGCTCATTGTGCCGCCTTCGCCTCCTTACTGAATATCAGGCCCATTAGTTTTCTACCGTTTTTTTTTCCCAATCAAGCTGTTTTCCATCTCTTCTTTGCCTTCATGTGGAGGAGTAGCCTAATGGTTAGAGCACTATCTTACCAACCAAGAGATCAGGGTTTGTTTCCCACTAGTGCTACTTGTGGCTTTGGGTAAGTCACTTAACCTTCCATTGCCTTGGAAAAAAAGCCTGGCAATCTACTTCCAGTCACATTGCCAAGAACCGTTGGGTCAGCATTGACTCAAAGGCACACATAACATTTGCTTTTCCTTCACTTTGTGACTCTTTACCCCTGCCCCCAGTTCCTCTTACTAAATTTTCTCTCCTCTGTCTTTTCTCCTTTGTCCATCTCTTTCCCCTATGTTATCTATCTTCTATATCTATATTATCTCTTTTATGTCACTTCTTGTCAACTTTTTCCCTCCTCTATCCTGTTCTTCCCACCATCATCACCACTTCACTTTTGTCCTTCCTCTTCATCTCACTATTCTAAGCAGCACTGTTCTATTCTTTCATCTCTTTTCATTTCTGAACCTCCCAATTCAAAATTAGCCAACATGTTATCTTCCGTGTTCCTAATCCCATTGCATATGCAGTACTATCCCAATGCTCCCTCTGTCCTCTCATCCCAGTGTCCCTCTTCCTCTTAGTGTCCTCTAACTATCATCTAGCTAGGACACTCTCTATTCATTTTCTAGTGCTTTTTCTCTTCCTTACCTCCCAATTCCATTTCTCACCCCTATTCCTAGGGCTCCATTCTGTCTTCTTCCCTTCACCCTTCTCCAGCCTCCCAGCATATTATCTTATCTTCTTCCTAGTTCCCCTTAGTTCTCCCTTCTCTCAATGACATCCTTCCTCCATCTCTCCCAGTTTTCTTCTTGCTCTGTCTCCTACTATCACCCCCTATTTTCAGTGATCTGCTCTCTCCATTTACTTCTCCCTCCACTCCCTCCCAAAAAATCTCAGTGCCCCCTCTCCTTAGTTCCGTCAGCACCCAGTGCTCCATCTTCTTCTCAGTTCTTTAGCCATCCTTCCTCCTCCCCCATTCAGCCTAGCATCAACATCCAATCACACCCCCAGTTCAACTACTATTAAAATAGCCTAGGGAATATGAATCCTTCTACACCTTCTCATCTTTCAATCGCTGTCATTCCCCTTCCTTTCTTTCCAGATAAGCTTTCCTCGATCTCTCTCTCTCAGCTGCAGGTGGAAAGGGCCTGCACCAGTAGACAGCACACAGCATTAGCTGAAAAACTGCTCCTGGAAGTAGTGTGCTGTATCGGGTGCAGGGGTCACTCATCATTCTTGTGCCTCTGCAGTTCCAGTGCACAACCTCATGTTGAGGCCGCATGGGCCGCACACCATGCGGGGACTTCAGACTCACTGTGATGTCAATGCCAATCCAGAGAGAGATTCTTAAAGCAGTGTGCACTTCAGTAAAGAATTCAGAGGGAGGGAGCCTGAGGAGAGATGGTAATGTTGCTGCAGCAGTGGGAAGGTTTATTTTATAACTTTTATCTTTATTTGATTATACATTTACATTCAGGCATATACTTGAATGAGCAGGAACATGGTAGAAATACATTATACAAAGTAATACTTTATAAAGTAATCAAATAACCATTCCTTCATCCCACAAACAATAGGAAATCTGAGAGGCTCCAGGAAATACTACCAAAGATAAAAGGAGAACCCCCTTATACTAAGAGATAAAACAAGCCAGAGTGAGACCTATCAGAGTGAGATCTATGCGTCAGTCGTATGAAATGCCACTGTAACTACAACTTCTTCCCTAGAAATGAAAAATTCCAGTAACTTGAGGTGCTCAAAAAACAAATACAACTTCTTCTTATAGAAAACCAGACACTGGACAGGGAGCTTCAACGAAAAAGTCCTGCCAAGGGCGAGAACCCTAGGTTTATATCCCAGAAATTCTCTCTTCCTTAGCTAGGTATCTCTACATAGATCTGGGAAAATGCGGACTTGAGAGCCCACAAGCCTCTCACTGAAATTTTTGAAGTATAATCTCAAAATCGACGACTTACCAGACTCCAGCACTAATGTAACAAGGAAAGTAGAGCAAGCCGTGATTACCTCTAGGGAGCTTTCTAGAAACCCTGAAAGGACTCTAGCTTACGAGCGATTCTCGGGATCAGCTCCCTGGGTACTGGGCCCTACAGACAGGTACTGGGCCCTAGACAGGGGGGGGGGGGTAGATCCTCCCAGGAGATACAGCTAAATAAATAAATACAGCTAAATAAATAAATAAATTTTTTAAACCTCCTGGAAGTATATATGCACCATTTCCAGAGGTGATTGAATAGGAGACTCAGGAAAATTAAGTAGCCTGAGATTGTTTTTCCAGACTTGATTCTTGAGATATTCAATTTTTCTGGAGGTCACAGTCTTATCCTTCACCTGGGCCACCTGTAACCCCCGAAGTTGTCTCAGTTCTTCCTCCAAATGAGACATCTTCCCCTCCTGCTCCTTTTGCACTCTGGAGACATCTTGAAGATTATTCCTGTCGTTTCTTTCTCTATCACATTAACAAAATTCACCCCTTCCTCTCTGGACACAGAACTAAAACTCTTGTTCACTCTTTAGTTACCTCCTATCTTGACTACTGCAACCTCCTCCTTGCTGGTCTCTGAGTCATCTCTCTCCTCTTCAATCTATTCAGAGCCGTGCTGCACGGCTAATCTTCCACCGGCCCCGATATACTTATATAACCGCTCTTCTGAAATCACTTCACTGGCTCCCCTCCCATTTCTGTATCCATTTCAAACTTCTTCTAACGTATAAATGCATTCACTCTACTGCCCCTCATTACCTTTCCTCTCTTCTCTCTCCCATGAACTTTGCTGCTCCACTGGTTTCCTTCTCTCTAGGCCCTTTTCTTCTACTGCCAACTCCAGATTTCGATCTTTTCACTTTGCTGCCCCTTATGCCTGGAACAAACTTCCTGTATCTTTACGTGAAGTCTCATCTCTCTCCCTCTTCAAATCCATGCTAAAGGCTTATCTCGTTGAGGCTGCTTTTGGATCCTAATCTCTTCTTCCCCTTATGTCTCCTCTCCCTATTGAACTCCTTATTTCTCTTGTATTGTGCTGTCTGTCTTAACTAGATTGTAAGCTGTACGAGCAGAGACTGTCTTCTATATGTGTTTGTATAGCACTGTTATGCCTTGTAGTGCTATATAAATGATTAATAGTAGTAGTAGTAGTCTTCCTATGCAAAGTGAACTCAGTACTTACAGTCACCACAACTGATACAAAGGAAGCATTCATAGTCGCAACAGTGTCCCATAGCGCATCCAATGTAATTTTAGCGGATTTCACCAGTCCCCCAACTCCCAGAGTGAGTACACCTCCAGAGCCCCCCGATAGCAACTCAACATCCAAAAGCAATGTTCCTGTTGTACCTCTAACACCGCAGGCAGCCACTGGAAGCTATGCAGACAAAGCTGGTGAGCCCTCTTCACTTCCCTATAATACATGTCACCAGCTGAGACAACACTTCTGGGACATGGCGGGGGGGTCCGGTGCTCACGGGAAAGTCATACACCTGAATCCCTTAGGTCCGCCGAGATAACACCCCACTGACTTACTGAAGATGCTGCACCTGCTCCCGGAGTCCCAAAGTCACATGCGTTCAAAGTTTTCTGTCCAGCGAGAGTGGCTCCAGCCTCACCTGAGGGTAGGTAGGCTTGCTTGCATTTCGTCCATCCCATAGCACGAAAGCAAAACCACAAAGAACGCCAATGAGAAACTCAGTTGCAAGAGCCTGCTGCACCGGAGCTATACTCTGCTGCCATCTTGCTTCTCGCGAGGTTTATTTTTTAAAAATCTGAGGATTTGCCAAACAGAAAGCATCTTGTTTACAAGCATACCCCTGGAGCTACACATTGTCGTCAGGGCTGTCAGGAGGAGCCGCTGCCCCGGAGTTAAAAGAGGCCCCATACCGTGTGCTATTATTGCCGCTGCAGCAGTGGTGGTAGTGACTGGAATAAGCTGCAACTTTCTGTTTTTTTGTTGCTGTGCGGGCAGCACAGGGCTTGCTGTGGCACAGGGCCATGTGCAGGCAACATGCTCACACATGCCTAGAGCTGGCCCTTGAGCCCAACCTATTCCCAGCTCTCCCATTTTCCCTGTCTCACTCCTTCCCTAGCCTCTTATTCACTTCTATCTTTCACCTACTCCCCATTACTGCATTTCCACCCAGGGTTGGTTCAAGGAGTTGTAGCACCTTGAGCTAACGTTTGCTTTTACACCCCCAGTCTGATCTTACAGCACAAGCTGGTACATTTCCAGTCCACTGGCTTGTTAAATGCCACCTCTCCCATTTAACTTAATCTATGTATTCTGGGTCACTATTCATATAGATAGCAGCACTGAATATACAGAGATTAATGGTGTGGTCATTGTATTATCTATTTAGGCTAGTCCTGATATTCCTCTGGCCTAAATTAAATGTGTAACTTACCTGAATAGTGACTGAATATTGCCACTATCTGGATAATTTTATGGCCTACACTTGCTCCTTCCTAACATGCCCCACAAGTATACAGATAATATCTGGCCATTCTGCAGTTTAAACAGCCTGATATTATCTGTATATTTTTTGAAAATATATAGTTGAGGCTAATAATGCATTTTGCTAGCAAATTCCTAATTGCCTTTGAATATCAGTCTGGTAGGGCATAATTATTCATTCATATGGCACACTCCCATGAGACCATGTAAACCATGAGAAACTCTGGGCCACATTAAGAAGCATGGGTATACCAGAACACCTGATCGTTCTCTTGCGCAATCTGTACATTGATCAAGAAGCAACAGTTCAAATGGAACAAGGAGAAACAGAATGGTTTAAAATAAGCAAAGGTGTAAGACAAGGCTGCATACTTTCCCCCTACCTGTTTAATTTATATGCAGAACAAATCATCAGAGAAGCAGGATTGTATGAAGACAACAGAGGTGTGAAGATTGGTGGAAGACTCATCAACAACCTTCGCTATGCTGATGATACCACATTACTGGCTGAAAGTGAAGATGATCTGAAACATTTGCTTCTCACAATCAAAGAACATACTCTCAAAATGGGCCTGCACCTTAATGTAAAGAAGACAAAGATCATGACAACTGGCATAATCAACAGGTTCATCGTTGAAGGAGAAGAAATTGAAATTGTGAACAACTTTAACCTACTTGGATCAACTATCAATAAAGAAGCAACAAGCAGTCAAGAAATCAAACGACGCATTGCTCTTGGCAGAATGGCTATGAAAGACCTAGATAAGATTCTCAAGAGCAGAGATGTCTCTCTCCATACAAAGATTCGACTTGTTCAAGCCATGGTATTTTCAATAACATCATATGGATGTGAAAGCTGGACAGTGAAAAAGACAGACAGGAAGAAAATTGATGCCTTTGAATTATGGTGCTGGCGGCGAATACTGTGTATACCATGGACTGCCCGAAGAACAAACCAGTCGGTACTAGAGGAGATCAAACCTAAGCTTTCTTTAGAAGCTCAGATGACAAGACTTCGACTTTCATACTTTGGACACATCATGCGAAGAGAGAGATCATTAGAGAAAGACATCATGCTTGGCAAGATAGAAGGTCAACGCAAAAGAGGAAGGCCAGCAATGAGATGGATCAATACAATAACAGCAGCTACGGGTACCAGTCTGTCAACAATGAGCCGCCTGACTGAAGACCGAACACAATATAGGATTGCTATCCAGAGGGTCGCCATGAGTCGACTTCGACTTGACGGCACTTAACAACAACAACAACAACAACATGGCACACTCCCAGACTCACCAATGAAAGTCTCCTAATAACAGATGCAGAGCAGAAGTAGGGTTTTTCACTTTCCAACTCAATATACACAAAAATTCTGTTCAAATTCTGTTCAAATTCATATCAGTGATGACACCACTATCTCACTGCACTACTAGACATTCTGCATCTTAACACAAAACCCTGCAAATGGATTCGACACCAGCATCAAGAACTCAGATTGCACCAACCCTACCTATGGAAAAGCAATACTGCAAATATTCTAGAACCCCAGTAACCTCCATTTGGAAAATGAAAACAAGCTGACTACTACAGATTCTTAGAGAGAACCTACATGTTAACAGAATCCCGTATCTAGGCTCACATGGAAAACATAGACCATCACCAATTAATGATTAAGAAACTACACAATTTAAAACAAATATATAGGCAAAAATTGAAATGAAAAAACCCAAAAACAAACACTGAGCTGTGAAACATTGAAGAAAAAGAAATAGAAATGCATTTCCTCCTGTAATGAACCATAAGAAATGCACATTTTCAAAGCCAACATCTTTTATTCTCTAAAAACTGCCTCTCTTTTGTACCTTTCTAGTCTGATCATTTTATTTTTCCAGTTGGGTTGGTCCCCGTCTCTTTTCTACTTCCGCTTCTGCTTCCACTTCCACTTCCTCTTTTTCTTTTTTCTTTTTTTTGTAAGTTTTTTTCCAGGATCCGATTTCCATTTTCTGTTTCTTCTCACTCCCTGTCTTGGTTCTTTCCTTCGCTACATCTTTCTGACATTGATCCTTCTGTTTCTCTGATTTGCCATTTACATACCTATAGCTCCATTCCATTCGTCTTTCTTCTTCCTTCAATCTTCAGTCTCCCTCTTTTCACTATTTGCCTACTTACCAGCTTTCCATTTCCTAACCTTACTTCCCTAGTCCTTCCATTCCACATCTGTCTCATTCCTTTGCGAGAATTCTATCCTCCTGTCTTTCACCCAATTTCTAGTCCCCCATTTCCTCCCTCTGTACTCATCTCCTTCCCAGCCTCATTTACCACCTTCTGCTTCTCATCCCTTAATCATCCATAGCTCATTCCCAAGCACTCATCCTCTCTCCACCTCCAGGACCTTTATTATGTTTTATCACCATCCAGGCTTCTATTTCTCCTTTCACTTCTCCTTTCCTGTGGCTCTCATCTATTCCATAGCACTCTGTCCTTTTTAACTGCCCCCAACCCTACCAGGTCCTTCAAACCTTCTCCCCTCCCCATATTTCTGTATTTGGTCTCCCCGCCATACTCATACCCCTCACCCAATCACCTTGTTCCCACTCTCTGCCTACCTAATCTCTGGTCAATTACATAGTCCCCACTATTCCCCCAAGCAACTCCATGCTCCCGCTCACAATCCTTTCCAAGCCCCATTTACACTCCCAATACCCAGCCTATCTTAGAATCTTTCTTCTGTTTTCTCACTGAGTCTCTATCTGTCAGAATACCTGCTTTCCCACATCCCATGTCCCTAGTGCCTGCCATCCTGCCTCCTATTCCCCTTCCCTAGCACCCACCCATTTAATTCCTTCTCCAATATTCATTAACCTTGTCTTTCCTCCTCCTTATCCCAGCATGCATTCTTATACCCCTCTCCCTCAACCTTCCCCTGGTTGACTTTGCTTTTTTCCCTGTCCCCATAATATTTGTCCTCTTCTCCCTTCTCACTCCTCCAGCGTCTCTCTCTTTTTCCCACCACAACCCTAGCTTTTGCCAGCATCAGTCCCCTTTCAGTCCCAGGACCCCAGCCCTAGAATTAGCTCGCTTCTAGTTCCAGCTCCCCACCAACAGTCCCCTTCCAGTCCCATCTCCCCAGTTGCAGTATCGACCCATTGCCAGTGTCCAGGGCCAGTATCAGCCCATTTCCAAACCCAGACCCTCCAGTCCCAGTATTAGCCCATTTCCAGCCTCCCCCCCCAGCCCCTATATCAGCCCATTTCCAATCCCAGATCTTCCAGTCTCAGTATTAGCCCATTTCCAGTCCTCCCAGCCCCGCTATCAACCCATTTCCAGTACCAGCCCCAGTATCAACCCATTGCCAAGATCAGTCAGTCCCCCAGCACCTGTATCAGTCCATTTTCAGTCCCAGTCCCCACAGTCCCAGAATCAGCCCATTTCCAGCCCCTGCAAAGCCCAAGTATCAGTTGATTTCCAACCCCAGCCACCCCTCCTCCCTCACTGCAGTAACACAGCCATGGAAGCATTTGCTTTTGCTCCTGCAGCTGTATTAATGTTCAGCACAGCTGTGGGAGCCTTTGATTTTGCTCCCATGGTTGTGCTATATTCAAGCTACAAAAGCAAAGGCTCCTGTGGTTGTGTTAATACTTAACACTGCTGTGGCTGGGGAGGTGAAGGGCTGACTAGAAGCGAGCCAGTGAGGTAGGTTTCCTGCACCTTATTGTGGTGTGCCCTGAGACAGTGCTTCACTGACTCCCTGTTTCCACCCTCTGAACTCGCCATCCTCCTTTAGTTCATCATGCCAACCTCCCATGGCTCTCCCACATAGTTCCACCATGTCCACCATCTCCTCTCTCTCTCTCTCTCTCTCTCTTTCTCTTTTCCACCATCCCAATTCAGCATCTCCCAATCCCCTCACCCTTCCCCTTTACCCCCAAGGTCCAGCCTCTCCCTCTTTCTCTTTCACCTCCCTACCCCTTTTTCTTCCCTCCACCCCCTCCCATAGCCCAGCAGCTTTCTTTCCCCTTCTCCCTTTCCTTCCCTTCCCCCCCCCCCCAGTGGTTCGGCATCTCTTTTCTCTCTCTCCCATTGCTCCCTCCCCAAGTACAGTATATCCCTTCTCTCTCTCTCCCACTCTCTCATAATCTCAAATTTCCCTCTCCTTTTCTCTCTCTCTATCCTCCCCTCACGGTGGCAAAAAGATCTCATGGTACCATACCTCCATCTCTGAGTCAACGGTCAGTGCTGCCTATAGTCAGGACCGTCCTGTCCACTAGGCAAACTAGGCAGTCACCTAGGGTGGCAGGCCCTGGTGGGTGGCATGATGATCGTCATCTCTCCTAAGTGGCAGCTCAATCCCAGACAGGCCTGATGTGCTGCCTCCACTGCACTGTGTGTTATCGCCCCCGACAACTAGCCTCTCACCTGTGGTTGATGGGTGGCATAACGATCACCTCTTTAGCGCCACGATAGGCTTTAAAGCATGCATGCACATATGGCCTGCTGCTCCTGCCCCCTCTGACAGGAAACTGTGTCAGAGAGGACAGAAGCGGCAGGCTGTGAGTGTATGGATACACTTTAAGGCCTGGCGCGGCTCTAAAGAGGTGATCGCTGTGCCACCCATCAACCCTAAGTGAGAAGTTGGATGTTGGGGGCGGCACATCAGGCTGCCTAGGATGGCAAGAACCCTTTGGCCACCCTTGCCTATAGCATTCACGTCTAGTACATGGGGCCATTGAACTGTGCAATGGAAGTGAATGCTATAGGCAGCACTGGCTGCTGCTGACTCAGAGAAGGAGAGATAACTCCAGAGATGGTGCTGCATGGAAGAGCCATACTCAACTGTAAGCCCTCACCACCATCACCATGTACAAGTACACCACAGGTCAAGCCAGCCTTGGAGACAGAAAAGGGATGATGGGAAAGGAATGTCAAATTTACAGTAGCTCACACCTTTCAGTAGTAGGTCAAGGCAAGTTATATTCAGGAAAAGTAGATAGTTCCTGTCCCCAAAGTGTTCACAATCTAACAGGCCGATCCAGAAAGCCATCACTGAAGTCAGGCGCTTTTAGCTGTGTATGCATTTCCATAGCGCACCGATAGCACAAAGCATCAGCAGCAATATGCAGCAAAGAGTATGCATACAAATGAGCTGCGTACAAAACTTTGGCATAAAGATGAAAGGAGGGGAGTCAACGCATTCGCAAACAATAGACACACTACAAGTGGCTGTGTGCGTATGCGTGTAAATGTGAAACACTCACATTATACACATAAGATGTGCAGGTTCTTTTGGTGCTCAGCCATAATAATCAACACTATTTTGCCCAAAAACATATTTTTATGAAATCACAAAAAAGAGACATAACAGTAAATGGAGAACAATATAAGTGAGTCCATACAAAGATAAAAAGCAAAAGACATTTCTTCTTGATTGCCAAACTTTTGCTTATGCGTTGAAACATACACACAGAAAATTTTCATGTTGAAGGTAACTGTTCATCGGTACATAGACTAAAACAGTCTTTCCCTACACATACAAGATTTTTAAGTCACCTCAGATCAAGCATAGAGAAAATGGCACTCCTGCTGGTTTCCTCTACGTGTTTCTCTTCATTGGGCGCAGACTTTATTAGCATTCCATTTTAATATATGCAGCTTATTTGCGCATTATTTAAATACAGTTGGCATCACTGTGTGCGCATACTTTTTTTTTCTGTTTATGCATGCATCAATCTCTTTGGCGTAGTGGTACTTGCGCGTATATGTTGTGTTTTCTGCACAGAAGTCTTTCTGCATCGGCCCGTAAGTTTGTATCTAAGGCAATGAAACATAAAGTGACTTGCTCAAGATCACAGAGTGTCAGTGGGATTTCAGCACTGGCTTCCTTGGTTCTTAGCTTAATGTTTTAACCATTAGGTTACTCCTCCACTCATAACTGGGCAAAGGAGTCAGACTTGGGGGAATGGCAGAACAGGAGGTGGGGTAAATGATCAGAAATGGTCTAGACTGCGAGCAACGCAATTAGGAAAAGCACCTACACAAATAAACAGATAAAGCATTTTGGAGTCGATACCCAAATGGAATTATCTGGATGCTGTTATCTGTATAATTCCCTTAGGTGGCACTATCTGTGAATTTTGATACCATACAGATAGTGCCACTGACCGTTGCACTATCTATATAGTGCTTTGGAGGAATGCTGAGTTATTTGGAGAGCAGTGATATTCAGTCCACTATCTACTGTAGATATATTTAGGACAAGGGGCCTGTGGTGGTCTCTAAAGTTCATGCCGAATAATTTTGGATAATTCTTATTACACTGACCCAGTAAATGATTTCTGAATCTGCTAAAAATTACAGGACATAAATGTGATTTTCAGTTGAGTTACTGTATATTCTATGTAAAACCTGAGGATGGTTTTAATTTTATATTTATTGAATTTCCAAAATTTACACAAGAACACTCTTGTTAAAGAAAAAGGCAGAAATAAGGAAAAACATATGGCTATTACATCACACCCTAAAGACAAATAATCAAAAAGCCCATTACACTATACACAAGCAACATAAACAAATATGTAAGTAAACTTATCAATACAGGGTGTGACATCCAATTCCTAACTGATAGGAGCCCTCACAAATCTAGAGAACCCCCCCTCCCCAACAGTATCACCTTCAGCAAACCGGGATACCGGGAACCTAGAAGCTACAAAAGCAGAAATTTGTTGTGGTTCTAAAAATGCATAACTATTCCCATCTAATTTAACCAGCCATTTGCATGGGAATTGCAGGACCTCCCCCCACCCCCCAACTGAATAATAGCAGATTTCAACAATAAAAACTGCTTCCTTCTTTTCTTTGTCACCCGGGAAACATCCTCACTCTGCAGTCTCAAAACCTTGGATTTTTACATCTAAAGAACATCTTTAATAGCCAGTCCCTATCTGGGTCCAGTGCAAGTGTTACCAATAAAGTGCCAGCTATTGGAGGCTCTGTCTCTGATCTCTCAAGAAAAGCAGTAAGATTCAAGTTGTCGGATGACATCAAAGGAGATTGATCTTGCCTACCCAAAGGTTCCACTCACCGTGGGCAGATAAAAGACTCTAGCAACTGGAAGAATTGAATCAGAAGAGATTTTTAAAACCTCAGTCAAAAATCTTTTAAACAACTTAAGTGCTGAAATTGTTAGAACTTTAGGAAAATTTAAGAGTCTGAGATAACGACTTCTATTGGCATTTTCCAGTGCCTCCAATTTCTGATGTATGATTCCAGAGTTCTTCATAAACAGCAAATGAGCAGAAGAAGACTGTTCTATTCTGTACTATAGGACAAAAACCTTATTCTTCAAATCAGATACCTCCTGATCATGTTCAGCCACTCTTTCGGTATTACAGGCTATAGAAGCAGCAATTGATTGTAACTGGCCAGGTTAAGATTGTTCTAAAGAAGATAAACCTTCCTAGATAGATTCAAGATTAAATATCTTAGGTCTCACCAATGCTGTCCTCGGAGTGGGAGAGAAGACATTCAGAGGACCATAACTCCCAATAAGATCTGAGCTCACTGCTCCGAGCTGCTGTTGCTATTTAATGAGAGCCTTCATGTCGGTACCTCTCAGCAGACCTGGCAAGAACCTCAGGCTCAGGGACTCCTCCCCACAGCAGGACACTAGCTTCAGAGGCATTATGCCAACTCTTTCCTTTGGCACAGCCCCAGATGAATCTGCAGTGCTCACAAATGCCAACTGCATTGGGGGAACTTGGCACTACAGGCTTAATGATATTTCAGGTTCCAGGGTGAGCGATAGGTCCTCTCCCATATTCGCAGCACTAGATGAATGCTCTGGAGTTCCCTCCACACCCGTGGCCAAACAGAAGCATCCATCGACTCATCCAACTTCAGATTACCAGCGGGAGACCTATTGCTTAGCCTTTATCTTCCTCAAAGAATGCGGCATAAAGGTAAAAACGAGAATTCAGGTATGAAGAGACCTGGAAGCCCTAATGGTGGAAATGGACTTGGACATTGTGGCCATTACAGAAACATGGTTTAATGAATCACATAAATGGGATATAGCCATGTTGTTGTTGTTGTTAAGTGCCATCGAGTCTGTGTCAACTCATAGCAATCCTCTGGATAGTTGTCCTAAATTGTGTTTGGTCTTCTGTCAGGCAGCTCATTGTTGACAGGCTGGTACCCGTAGCTGCTGTTATTGTATCGATCCATCTCATTGCTGGCCTTCCTCATTTGCGTTGACCTTCTATCTTGCCAAGCATGATGTCTTTTTCTAATGATCTCTCTCTTCGCATGATGTATCCAAAGTATAAAAGTCGAAGTCTTGTCATCTGAGCTTCTAAAGAAAGCTTAGGTTTGATCTCCTCTAGTACTGACTGGTTTGTTCTTTGGGCGGTCCATGGTATACGCAGTATTCGCCGCCAGCGCCATAATTTGAAGGCATCAATTTTCTTCCTGTCTATCTTTTTCACTGTCCAGCTTTCACATCCATATGATGTTATTGAAAATACCATGGCTTGAACAAGTCGACTCTTTGTATGGAGAGAGACATCTCTGCTCTTCAGAATCTTGTCTAGGTCTTTCATAGCCTGGCTATAATCTATTCAGAAGAGATATAGAAGGTGGAAAAGGAGGAGGAGTAACCGTATATGTCAAAAGCAATATTAAAGCTACAGAAATGCAGGGGACGTGGGGAAAAGAAGAAGCACTATGGATTGTGTTGGAAAGAGGAGATGGCACTGTCATCCATACTGGTGTGGTCTACAGGCCTCTGACACAAACTGAAGAAACAGATAGTGAATTGATTATAGATATTGCAAAGATAGCCACAAAGGGGGAAGTAGTGATCATATTGGGTGACTTTAATCTACCCGATGTGGACTGGAGTACTCCTTCTGCAAATCTGGAAAGAAGTAAAAAGAATTGTGGATGCCTTCCAAGATGTATTGCTTAGACAAATGGTGATGGAATCGACCAGGGAAAGCTCGATGCTGGCTTTAGTGCTCACCAACGTAGTGTGTCGAATGTCCGGGTGGGTGCCCCTGTGAGCAGCATCGATCATCACACGTTTGAGATAAAAGCCAAGATGCAGTCCAATCATAGCAAGCTCAAAGTCCTAGACTTCAAAAAAACTGACTTCAGTAAAATGGCCAAGTACCTGAAGGAGGAGTTGGCAGGGTGGGAGGTGATAAGGGAAGTGGAATTGCAATGGGCTAAACTAAAGAAGGCAATAAAAGGGGCAACAGATAAATATACAAGGAAAGTAAATAAAAACAAGAGGAGAAGGAAACCTATTTGGTTCTCCAAAGAAGTGGCTGCTCAAATAAAGGCAAAAACCACAGTTTTCACAAAATTCAAAAGCTCGCAAACAGAGAAACACAGAAAGGAATACAGGATCAAACTAAAAGAGACAAAAAGAGAAATAAGGAAAGCAAAATTAAAGGCAGAGGAAAAGATAGCTAAAGATGTGAAGTGTGGCGACGAAACCTTCTTCAGGTATATTCGGGAGAGGAGGAAAATCAGAGGTGAAATTGCAGGACTCAGATGTTCTGGGAACAGACTCATGGAAAGTGACACTGAAAAAGCGAAATTGCTAAACAAATAATTCTGCTCTGTTTTTACTAAAGAAAATCCTAGAGAAGGACCACCTGTGACTCCCAAATATAAAAATGGGAATGGAGTAAATATCACACTATTCACAGAAGGTGATGTGTTAGAACAACTTGCAAAGCTGAAATTGGATAAGGCCATGGGACTGGATGGGATACATCCCAGGATACTGAAAGAGCTCAGAGAGGTTCTTGCAGGGACATTAAAGGATGTTTTTTAACAGATACTTGGAGACAGGAGAAGTTCCTCAGGACTGGAGAAGGGCTGATGTGATACCTCTTCACAAAAGTGGTAACAGGGAAGAAGTGACAAACTACAGGCCGGTAAGCCTTACCTCAGTGGCGGGAAATGTAATGGAGGTGTTCCTGAAAGAGCGAATAGTGGACTTTCTCAAAACCAATAGGTTGCATGATCCAAGGCAACATGGTTTTACCAAAGAACGATCTTGCCAAACAAATCTGATTGAGTTCTTTGACTGGGTGACCAGAGAACTAGATCAGGGGCATGCGATGGATGTCATCTACCTGGATTTCAGTAAAGCCTTTGATACTGTTCCTCATAGGAGGCTTATCAATAAACTCAATAGTTTGGGGATGGGTCCCAGGATGGTGAACTGGATCAGAAACTGGTTGACTGACAGACAACAGAAGGTGATGGTAAATGGAACTCACTCAGATGAAAGGAGGGTGATTAGCGGGGTGCCCCAGCGTTCGGTCCTGGGGCCGGTACTGTTCAATGTATTTGTAAGTGATATTGCTGAAGGACTGAATGGAAAAGTCTGTCTTTTTGCAGATGACATGAAAATTTGCAAGAATGGACTCCCCTGAGGGAATGGAGAACATGAGGAAAGATCTACAAAAGCTGGAAGAATGGTCTACTGCTTGGCAGTTAAGATTTAATGCAAAGAAGTGCAGTGTCATGCACTTGGGAAGCAGAAATCCAAGGGAAATGTATGCAATAGGGGCAAGAGATTGGTACGCACTGACTAGGAGAAGGACCTTGGTGTGATTATTTCTGAGGATCTCAAAGTGACGAAACAGTGCGACAAGGTGATGGCAAAAGCCAGGAGTATGCTGGGTTGCATACAAAGAGGAATTACCAGCAGAAAGGAAGAGGTACTAATGCCACTGTACAAGTCGCTGGTGAGGCCTCACTTGTAATATTGTGTTCAGTTTTGGAGACCATATCTCGCAAAGGATAATAAAAGAATGAAAACGGTTCAGAGGAAGTCAACCAAAATGATTTGGAGCCAGTGTCAGAAGACTTATGAGAAGAGACTTAAAGATCTAAATATGTACACTCTGGAGGAGAGGAGGGAAAGGGGAGATATGATTCAGACCTTTAAATACTAGAGTATTAATGAACAAACAAACCTCTGCCAAAGACGTGGAAGCTGTAAAACTAGAGGGCATAACATGAAGCTGCAAGGGGGTAAATTGAAAGGCAATGTCAGGAAATACTTTTTCACTGAAAGGGTGGTGGATGCTTGGAATGCCCTCCCGATAGAAGTGGTGGGGGCAAACACAGTGACAGAATTCAAAATGGCATGGGACAGACACAGTGGATCCCTTTATAACAACAGGATAAAATCAAAATAAACTTAACTATTTCTTATATCTCAACAAACAGGGGTGCCCTACACGGAGCAGTGGGTACACCCCTAAACAAAGGCACGGAGAGGGGTGACCTGCACGGAGCAGCAGGTGCACCAACTCTTGTCACCTTGCTGGGCAGACTAGATGGACCATACTGGTCTTTATCTGCCGTCATATACTCTATAACTATGTTACTATGTAGGTACATCCACTCAGTTGAACCTGACGGCAACCATCTTGCTTCCCAGAGAGCTTGAGGATAGTTTTAAAAAGGGATACGAAGGAATTATTTGGCTAGATTAGAAGTTGTGAAAATTTTCCCCTGCTGAGCTGCTTTCATGCAATGAGGATTGAAAAGATATCCTCCATTGAGCACACACACTTATAAATTCATTCTTTACATGTCCTCTTCTTTCTCCACAATCACTTCTGATGCACTCATACACCAGTCAATCCCTTCTTTCAACATGCTGATCTCCATCTCACTCCCCAGTTCCCCCATACTCCTACTCATGAACATATTTCCTTCCTGAATTTGCTGGTCCAGTCAAGTAGACTATAAAAAGTCCTTTATGCAAATCTAGAATTAATCATAAAATGAAGGACTACAAAAGGAGACTGCTACTTCTGAAGAGAGATCTGCAATTGTAAGTATTTACTTCTGAGAATTTTTCTAAATCTTGGGAAAAAAGGAATTCTTTAGATTAAAGCTGATTAATCTGTGAACCCAGTGTATTTGTTAAATCAGTCAGGGTCTAGTAGCAGCAAAGAGCTTTCAGTTTAAATTTAAAACACAGAGGAGAGCTTTCTGGTTAAATTTAGAACCCAGCAGAGAGCTTCTAGTTTAAATTTAATGCTCAGTCAGAGCCTAGTAGCAGCAAAGAGCTTTAATTAAATCAAACCAGAATATAACTTAGCATAAAAGGCAAAACAGGGTCAGTATTCTTTGAACAATAAATTATTTCCAGAGACCTTTACAAAGAGGCCTTCTACATAGGGGACAAGAGACCTGTGAATTTTTTTAAATAGTTGTTAAAGCCAAGTGGCAGATCAAAGGGCCATTTTGAAAGACTCCCTCTATCCAAGCAAGGACTGTGTTAATCACCCAGGAAATTGGTCACAGCTTACCTCAGACCCTCATCCTTGCACCATCGTCTCATCCACGCATTGAGACTCCAGAGCTCTTATCTAGGTGGCACGTGAGGTCCACTGCCTTTGCACCAGGCAGACATGTTACCAGGTGAAGGACTACAAAAGGGGACTGCTACTTCTGGAGAGAGATCTGCAATTGTAAGTATTTACTTCTTGGAATTTTTCTAAATCTTGGGGAAAAGGGAATTCTTTAGATTAAAGCTGATTAATCTGTGAACCCAGTGTATTTGTTAAATCAGTCAGGGCCGAGTAGCAGCAAAGAGCTTTCAGTTCCAAGTGCAGGACCCAAAAGGCAGGCAGAGCTCCGGAGTCTCAATGCGTGGATGAGACGATGGTGCAAGGATGAGGGTTTTGAACTTGTTAGGAACTGGGGAACATTTTGGGGAAAGGAGGGGCTCTTCCAAAGGGATGGGCTTTACCTTTACTGGGATGGAACCAGGCTGCTGGCATTAACCTTTAAAAAGGAGATAGAGCAGCTTTTAAACTAGATAATAGGGGAGAACCGATAGTCGCCCAAAAGCGCATGGTTTGGAACAATGTATCCTTGAAGGATACTACCAAAAAAATGCATATCAGCAGAGAGGTTCCAATAAAGACAAACGTAACCCAAATGTCCTTGAGTACGGAGCAGACAGAGCTTAAAGATTCCAAATTACCCCTGCCTACTGATAGCCAGAATAAAATACAGTCTCTAAAATGCTTATATGCAAATGTTAGAAGTCTTAAAAATAAGATGGGAGAGTTAGAATATATAGCACTAAATGAGAGGTTAGATATGATTGGTATCTCAGAGACATGGTAGAAGGAGGACAGCCAGTGGGACACTGTGATACCTGGGTACAAACTATATCGTAATGATAGAGCTGATCAAATTGGTGGAGGGGTTGCGCTCTATGTTAGCGAGGGCATTGAGTCACAAAGGATTAAAGTTTTGCAGGAAAGAAAATTTGCTGTAGAATCTCTATGCATTGAAATTCCATGTAAAAAGGGGAAGGCGATGGCAGTGGCGGTGTACTATCAACCACCTGGCCAGAATGAACAAATGGATGATGAAATGCTCAAAAGAAATCAGGGAAGCTAACAAAAGGTGAGTCGGTTGATATTGTGTATCTGGACTTTCAGAAAGCCTTTGACAAAGTCCCTCATCAGAGACTTTTGGCAAAACTAAAGAGTCATGGGATAGGAGGCAGTGTACTATTGTGGATCAGGAACTGGTTAAAAGATAGAAAGCAGAGGGTAGGGCTAAATGGCCAATTTTCCCAATGGAGAAAGGTGAATAGTGTTGTACCCAGGGATCTGTGCTGGTTCCGCTGCTTTTTGACATATTCATAAATGACCTGGAAAGTGGAATAACGAGTGAGGTTATCAAATTTGCAGATGACACAAAACTATTTAAAGTTGTTAAAACCCAAGAGGATTGTGAAAAATTGCAAGAGGATCTTGATAAATTGGAAGACTGGGCATCAAAATGGCAGATGAAATTTAATGTGGACAAGTGCAAGGTTATGCACCTAGGGAAGAACAACCCAAACTATGGTTACACGATGCAAGGTTCCACATTAGGAACCACCATCCAGGAAAAAGATTTAGGCGTCATTGTGGATACCATGTTAAAACCCTCGGCCCAGTGTGCAGCGGCGGCCAAGAGAGCAAATAGAATGTTAGGTATGATAAGGAAAGGAATGGAAAATAAAACAAAAGATATTATAATGCCTCTATATCGTTCCATGGTGAGCCCGCACCTTGAATATTGTGTGCAATTCTGGTCGCCGTATCTTAAAAAGGATATAGCGATTTTAGAAAAGGTACAGAGAAGAGCCAGCAAAATGGTAAAGGGGATGGAAGGATACTCCTATGAAGAAAGGCTAAAAAGGTTAGGGCTCTTTAACCTGGAAAAGAGACGGCTGAGGGGAGATATGATAGTCTATGAATTAATGAACGGAGTGGAACGGGTAAACGTAGATCGATTGTTTACCTTATCAGAATATAGAAAGACTAGGGGACATGCAATGAAGCTACAGGGTAAACTATTTAAGACTAATAAAAGAAAATATTTTTTCACTCAACGTGTAATCAAACTCTGGAATTTGTTACCGGAGGATGTAGTAAAGGCTGTTAGTGTAGCTGGGTTTAAAAAAGGTTTGGACAAGTTCCTGGAGGAAAGGTCCATAAACCATTATTAAGAAGTGACTGAAGATATCAATGCTTGACCCAGTACAAGCATTGTGGAACTTGTGTCTCTTGGGGAAACTGCTAGGTACATATGACCTAGATTGGCCACTGTTGGAAACAGAATACTGGGCTTGATGGACCTTGGTCTGACCCAGTATGGCATATCTTATGTTCTTATGTTCTAAGTTACAGCACAGTAATAATAATGGGTGATTTCAATTACCCCAGTTTCGACTGGGTCAGTGTCATGGCAGGACATGCTAGGGAGATAAAGTTTCTAGATGAAATAAATGACTGCTTCTTAGAGCAGCTGGTTCATGAACCAACCAGAGGGGAGGCCATTTTGGACCTAGTCCTTAGTGGAACACCAGATCTGGTGCAAGAGATAAGGGTTTTGGGACCACTTGGCAATAGTGATCATAGCATGATCACATTTGATTTAATTAATGGACGAGGAATGGAAAGGAAATCCTTTTAACTTTCGAAAGGGAGACTATGACAAAATGAGGAAAATAGTTAAGAAAAAACTAAAAGGAGCAGTTGCAAAGGTTAAAACTTACATCAAGCTTGGGTGTTGTTTAAAAATACTATAGATAGTCATGGCTTAATGGGAGACAGCCAACATGGCTTTAGACAAGGAAGATCTTGTCTTACTAATCTGAGATGTTGCAGGCCTTGTATTGCCATTGATGGATTTTGGAAATACAGTCAAACCTCGGTTTTCATGATTAATCCGTTCGAAAAAGTCTGACTAAAACCGAAACGTATGAAAACTGAAGCAATATTTCCCATAAGAAATAATGTAAATCCAATTAATCCGTTCCAGACACCCAAAAATATTCACAAAAAATACATTTTATAGAGAATAACTATATTTTTACATACAGAAAACAATGAGAAATAAATATAAATGACTAATGAAATGGATAAATGAACATTTAACATCACTGAAAGCAAGCTAAGTACAGTACTGTACAGTACAGTATGTTAACATCTGGCCTTAGCCACCCCTGACAAGCTGCTGTGCCCAGCTCTCTTCGGAATCACATTGAATTCAGTCCATTAAAATACCTTTACATTATCTGCTCAATGCTTCAGAATGGCAGAAAATCTTAATGATATAGCTTCAGACGTACCCTGCAAGAGAAAGAACTGCCTCCCACATTCATGCAACATCTCCTGCTTACGTTGACAGCTTTTCTTCCCTGCTACCGGGACAAAATCTCAGTCAAAAGATGTTGAAAACCGAAGCAATGCATGAAAACCGGGACAAAATCTCAGTCAGAAAAGACGTTGAAAACCGAAACGTATGAAAACCGGGGCAAATGAAAACCGAGGTTTGACTGTACTATTTGTGTGGGTTTACCTGTTTCTTAGTTAAAGGTCTACAAGCTATTCATTATTGCGCCTAGATTGTAATCTCTGATGAGCAAGACTCTGACGAGCAGGGACTGTCTCTTGTATGTTTGACTGTACAGTGCTGCGTGCGTGGCGCTATATAAGTGCTAAATAGTAGTAGTAGTGTTATGTTTTTTTGAAGGTGTGAATAAACAGGTAGACAAAGTTGAGTCGGTTAATATAGTGTATTTGGACTTTCAGAAAGCCTTTGACAAGGTCCCTCATCAGAGACTTTTGGCAAAACTAAAGACCTGATATACAGATAAGTGTCGCTGGCTGGGTCTATCCAGTGATTTTCTGATGCACCATCTAGATGATGCTCCTGAAAATCATTACTGGCCGTCTGGCACTATCCAGAACATGATATCCTGGTAATTATGAGCCCGATATTCAAAGGCAGTTACACGGGTTTACAGACCTGTAAACCATGTAATTGCCTCTAAGCAGGATATTCAGCAGCGCTAACATAGTGCCACTGGATATCCTAGGATACCGCAGCTATACACCTCAGTGCTATATGGTTAGTATCAGGGCGTTCCAGGAGCACTTCCCGCAGATAACCAGTCAGCGGTGATATTCAGCCGCAGCTCCGTTATCCCTCAGCAGCAAAAATTAGACGCAGAAATAGCTGTCTAACTTTTGCTGCCAAAGCTAACTGGGCTGCAGCTGAATATCACTGCTGCCCGGTTAGTTTCCGGCTTCCGTGGCTGACACACATATTCAATGCCTGTGGCCAGATATGGTCCTGACATTGAATACCTGAGTTAACTGTTCAGCGGCAATGGCTAGGTGCTGTAATTGCGCACTCTGCTCCTGGATCCGATTCAGTCCCCAGCGCTCCCTGCACATAGAGAGTGTTTGTGTGAGGAGCGCTGGACGTGGGCAGGAGGGGGCGGTGCTGGGGAAGAGCAGGGGTATGGCCTAGCACTGGGACATACAGAGGCTATCCTGGACCGGCCTCTGTACATCCAGCCACACCGAGATGGACACCTAACCTATTCCACCCCAATGCTGAAATAAGTGCTGGGTGCGGCATGGGATCATGTCTGCAGTCCCCTGCCCACACCATCAATGGCCTCCATGGAGTCTACCGACCCGATTCTGCCCTTATGTGCCAGCAGAGGCACACGGTGAATGGGCAGCAGGAGCCGGTGTGGCCCATGGTAATCTGAGCTGCCAGGTAGGCGGCCCATTGCCATGATGTAGGAATGCCACTGCTCCCTCTCTTATGCAATGGCGTCCGAGCGGGAGAAGAGGCAGGCTCCGGTGCATAGATCCCCACTGAATCGGGGGAGCATCAGGATGTACATCTCCATGATTCTGCCATTACAGGTGTGTCTGGGCCCCATGGTGGAAGAATCGGGTTCAGCCCCGGCACATCCAGTTTTGGCCAGGCAAAGAAGTCGGACGTGCCAGGATCAGAATCGGCCTCCCACATAACTAGTGGAGATATTCAGTCTGATATCCAAAAAACTTTAGAACAGTAAAAAGGTGTTCCAACGTTATCCTGATAGTCAACCAGAGAGCAAACTGAATATTACTGCTTTCTGGGTAACTCTGGAGATGACCACGTTATGGGAGTAGTTGTATAAGGAGCTGTGGAAAATTATGCACCATTTATGCACATAAATCATGTCTTTTCAGTGACTTAAATGCATCAATGGGCACTTATACCTACACTTTATTGATCTCTATTCTGTAAATATACACATTGGACTGATCATGTTTACTTTCTCTATGGGTGTGCACATGGATAAAGTAAAATTTTCTGCTCGTAAATTATAAAATGCTCTAATTTATATATGCTCTTGAAAAATCTAGGTACCCTATTTTATACCCTATTTTATAAACTAAAAATCACGCAAACTTGACTTTGTAAAATAGGCGTTAGTGACATGCAGAAAAATGCGTGTTTATGAGATGTGGGAAACTATAAAATGACCCTTTGCTATATATGTATGTTCAGCACTGGCCACTATCCAGTTAGCAATTCTATATATATGTACTGGAGGGGGTTTGCAGACCAGCAAGCCATGTAAATCTTGCTCAGGAGGATATACGGTTAGTGCTACTGAATATCCTGGGGTGCTGACACTGCACATCTCAATGATAACCGGTTAGCACTGGGACGTGCCGGGGGTGTTCCAGGGCAGCACCCGTCGATAACTAGGCAGTGGTGATACTGATCCGCTGCCGGGCTACTGACATGTGGCAAACGTCAGATGCAGTAAAGGCTGGCCTAACTTTTGCTGCCGAAACTAACCAGTGATTCTCAACCCAGTCCTCCGAGACTCCTAGTCCAATAGGGTTTTCAGGGCATCCACAAAACCTACATGGTGCAGAGAAAAAACTCTCTATATCAGTCCAGAAATACCTTCACAGTCCCATATCTTCAAATGTTGAGAATTTCATTGCCATAACTATTGATACAATGCTTGGCATACACACGGTGTTAGCCCATTGCAGGCATAGAAATATGCTCAGTAAGCCTTGCTGAATAAACACACTGAGTGGCTATAACTAAACTTAATATAAAGCACCCAAATGAAGAAATACTTAGCTTTAGCTCCCGCTTGGTATGGCAAAACCCAAACGGAGTGTCCCATCGATACCGTAGAGCCCCGACACCGGGTGTTTCGCCTCCATGGCTTCATCAGGGAACTCTTATCAAAAATGTTGCCAACTCTAAAAAATAATAAAAATAAATCAACAAAGAAGCTCTCACTATCAAAAGATTCTTGTTCTCAAAATAAATCCTTACACAGCAAACACAAAAGAGCTACAAAAACGACAGTGCTAAGCCCGCTGCCATGCAATCCAGCATGTAAAGCTGCAAATGCCGTGCATGCTCAGTGAAAAAGGAAACCCCTGACATCTGGAGTCCCCCATTCATTGGCCAATGAAAAAACGCTAACGAAGGCTGTGCTATTCTCAAAATGATAAGACCAGAAAAATACAGAGGAAATCAGATCCTTAAGTATGAGTGGGTCAGGGGGATAGATGCTGGCCAGGGGGGAAAAGGGCAGATGATGGCCACAGGGGGAGGCAGAGGGCAGATGCTGGCCATGGGATGAGGGGACAGTGGGCTGAAGGTTGCTAGAGGAAGGATGGAGAACAGATGCTAGGCATGGGGGGGGAGGGGATAGGGGAAAAAGAACAGATGGAGAGGGACATAGGGGTAAAGGACAGATGCTGGGCATGGGGGAATAGGGGAAAAAGGACAGATGGAGGATACAGGGAAAGGGGCAGATACTGGGCATGATGGGGGGCATAGGAGAGAAAGGGCAGATGCAGGACATGAGGGTATGGAGGGCAGATATTGAGCATGGAGGAGATGGGGAGAAAGGGCAGATGCAGGACATGGGGGAGATAGGGAGAAAGAGCAGTTGTTTGGCAGAGGGGGAGTTAGGAGAGAAAGGGCAAATGGTGGACAAGGGGACATAGAGGGAAGATGCTGGGCATTGGAAGAATAGGGGAGAAAGGGCAGATGCTAGACATGGGGGAATGGAAGGCAGATGTTGGGTATGAAAGAGATGAGGAGAAAGGGCAGATGCAGGACATGGAGGGAGGTGGGGAGAAAGAGCAGATGTTGGGCAGGGGTGGAGATAGGAGGTTAAAAGGAAATGGTGGACATGGGGGCATAGAGGGAAGATGCTGGGCATTGGAGCAATAGGGCAGATGCTGGACAGGGGGTGATGGTAATGGGCACACTGAGGAGAGATGCAGGACATGGGGGAGGGGATAGGGACACAGAAGAGAGATTTTGGACAGTGGAAAGATAGGGCCATAGAGGGGAAGTGCTGACATGGTGGGGGGAGAAGGGGGACAGGAAACAGAGGGGAGATGATGGACATGGGTGGGGATAAGAACATAAGAACATAAGATATGCCATACTGGGTCAGACCAAGGTCCATCAAGCCCAGTATTCTGTTTCCAACAGTGGCCAATCTAGGTCATATGTATCTAGCAGTTTCCCCAAGGGACACAGGCTCCATAATGCTTGTATTGGTTCAAGCATTGATATCCTGGGTCCCTTCTTAATAATGGTTTATGAACCTTTCCTCCAGGAACTTGTCCAAACCTTTTTTAAACCCAGCTACACTAACAGCCTTTACTACATCCTCCGGTAACAAATTCCAGAGTTTGATTACACGTTGAGTGAAAAAATATTTTCTTTTATTAGTCTTAATTAGTTTTACCGCGCGTAGCTTCATTGCATGTCCCCTAGTCTTTCTATATTCTGATAAGGTAAACAATCGATCTATGTTTACCTGTTCCACTCTGTTCATTAATTTATAGACTTCTATCATATCTCCCCTCAGCCGTCTCTTTTCCAGGTTAAAGAGCCTAACCTTTTTAGCCTTTCTTCATAGGAGTATCCTTCCATCCCCTTTACCATTTTGGTGGCTCTTCTCTGAACCTTTTCTAAAATCGCTATATCCTTTTTAAGATACGGCGACCAGAATTGCACACAATATTCAAGGTGCGGTCTCACCATGGAACGATATAGAGGCATTATAATATCTTTTGTTTTATTTTCCATTCCTTTCCTTATCATACCTAGCATTCTATTTGCTCTCTTGGCCGCTGCTGCACACTGGGCCGAGGGTTTTAACATGGTATCCACAATGACGCCTAAATCTTTTTCCTGGGTGGTGGTTCCTAATGTGGAACCTTGCATCGTGTAACCATAGTTTGGGTTGTTCTTCCCTAGGTGCATAACCTTGCACTTGTCCACATTAAATTTCATCTGCCATTTTGATGCCCAGTCTTCCAATTTATCAAGATCCTCTTGCAATTTTCCACAATCCTCTTGGGTTTTAACAACTTTAAATAGTTTTGTGTCATCTGCAAATTTGATAACCTCACTCGTTATTCCACTTTCCAGGTCATTTATGAATATGTCAAAAAGCAGCGGACCCAGCACAGATCCCTGGGGTACACCACTATTCACCTTTCTCCATTGGGAAAATTGGCCATTTAGCCCTATCCTCTGCTTTCTATCTTTTAACCAGTTCTTGATCCACAATAGTACACTGCCTCCTATCCCATGACTCTTTAGTTTTGCCAAAAGTCTCTCATGAGGGACCTTGTCAAAGGCTTTCTGAAAGTCCAGATACACAATATCAACTGACTCACCTTTGTCCACCTGATTATTCACTCCTTCAAAAAAACATAACAGATTAGTAAGACAAGATCTTCCTTGTCTAAAGCCATGTTGGCTGTCTCCCATTAGGTTATGACTATCTACATGCTGAGTAATTTTATTCTTTATGATGGTTTCTACCATTTTTCACGGTACTGACGTCAGGCTCACCGGTCTGTAGTTTCCCGGATCACCCCTGGAACCCTTTTCAAAAATTGGTGTTACATTGGCGATCCTTCAATCTTCAGGTATTAGAGATGATTTTAATGATAGTTCACAGATTACTAATAGCAGGTCTGCAATCTCATATTTCAGTTCTTTCAACACCCTTGGATGTATACCATCCGGCCCAGGTGATTTGCTACTCTTCAGTTTATCTAATAGTTGTAATACATCTTCCCGATGTATCGATATTTCCTTCAATTCTTCCACACCTTTAAATACCACTTCAGTCATGGTTAATATCCCTACATCTTCCTCAGTAAAGACCGAAGCAAAGAATTCATTCAGTCTCTCCGCTATCGCCTTGTCGCCTCTTAGTGCTCCTTTAACCCCTTTATCATCTAATGGACCAACTGACTCTCTCACAGGTTTTTTGCTACGAATGTACTTGAAAAGGTCTTTACTTCGCGTTTTTGCTTCCGCAGCAAGCTTCTTCTCAAATTCTCTCCCTTTGCCTGCCTTATCAATGCCTTGCATTTGACTTGCCAGTGCTTGTGCTGTTTCCAGGTTTCGTCGTTTGGCTCTTTTTTCCATTTCCTGAAAGATGCTTTTTTGCCAACAACAGCCTCTCTGACCTCACCTTTAAACCATGCTAGCAGTTTTTTGGACTTCCTTCCACTTTTTTTAAAGCGTGGAATACAGCTGGTCTGGGCTTCCAAGATAGTATATTTCAACAACAGCCAAGCCTGATGTACGTCTTTAACCTTTGCAACTGCTCCTTTTAGTTTTTTCTTAACTGTTTTCCTCATTTTATCATAGTCTCCCTTTCGAAAGTTAAAAGGTAGTACTGTGGATTTCCTTACTATCCCTCCTCCACTAATTAAATCAAAGGCAATCATGCTATATTGCCAAGTGGCCCCAACAACCTTATCTCTTGCACTAGATCTGGTGTTCCACTAAGGACTAGGTCTAATATGGCTTCCCCTCTGGTCGGTTCATGAACCAGCTGCTCCAAGAAGCAGTCATTTATTTCATCTAGGAACTTTATCTCCCTAGCATGTCCTGACATGACACTGACCCAGTCGATACCAGGGTAGTTGAAATCACCCATTATTATTACTGCGCTGTAACTTTTGTTAGCTTCCTTGATTTTTTTGAACATTTCATCATCCATTTGGTCATTCTGGCCAGGCGGTCGATAGCACAGGTACACTAAAACAATTTTTTTTTAAACTGCCTCTAATGTTTCGATTGATTTTTATGTTTTTTGGTGCGCTGAATCCAAATCTGGTAACCAATTTGCTCCATCACATACAGATGTTTTGCTACATTGGGTTAGCAGTTTGAGGTGAACGTTTCAGATTGAGTGCGATCGAGATAAAAGTTTCTTGGATGAATTCTTTATACTAATTGTTTAGTAGTTATTCAAATAAGAATAAAGAAAATTGTAACAAGGCAGCACATAAGAATAGAGTAATGTCAACAAAACACACTGTGATGGTAGCAAAATTGTCTGCACTTAAAACAGCCACATACATGTGCACAAACATTGAGCATATAAGAGCGAGGTTAGACACAAAGCAAAGCAAAGAAATGTGCAAAAAATGTTGTACAGGTATGTATGTAAGAATAGAAAACGCAAACCGCACCATTGCAATACATGAAGACAAACACCCGATGGTGTGAAAATAAAATTCTAATAAATGAGATCCGACACTGTGGTAATAACTAGCAAATTTTTATTTCAAAGTTTAGTAAAAACACGATATTTGTCAACACAGTTTAGATTTTAAAGTCATTCTTGGGTCAATCAATCTCCTGGTGGGCCCGTTTCTTCTTCCCCCGAATGCTTCTCTTGGTGCGCTGCTTGGCGTATTTTTCATCTGGGGTTTCCCGCAGCAGCAACCAGCAGAAATCAGCCATCATAGTGGTGTTCCATCTTCCTTGGTACCTTCTTCTCTGCGTCCTTGATGTCCTGGTGAAAACTTTCACCTTGTTCTTCACTGTACGCCCCCAAGTTTTCGGGAAAGTAGTTCACATGGGAGTGCAAGAAATGGACTTTCAGGCTCATGTTACAGCCTTGTTCTTTGAAGGCAATGAGCATCCTGGCAACAATATCCTTATAGTTCTCATCCCGCCTGTTCCCCAAGAATTTGAGAACAACATCCTTGAAGGAATCCCAGGCTTCTTTTTCCTTCTCAGACATCGTTTCAGCGAATGCTCCATCTGAAATGAGTTTCCTTATATCAGGGCCAACAAACACTCCTTCCTTTAGCTTTGCTTCAGAAAGTCGGGGGAACTTTGAGCAAAGGTACCGAAAACACTCACCATCTTTTGGAAGGGACTTGATGAATTGCTTAATGAGACCCAACTTAATGTGGAGAGGTGGTAATAGAATTTTATCACGAGGTACCAAGCTCTCATGAAGAACATTTTTCTCACCGGGTCTCAAATACTCCCGAATTGGCCAGTCTTTTTTCCCCCATGTAGGTCGCGGGCCCGGCTATCCCACAAGCAAAGGAAGCAGGGATATTTGGTGAAACCGGATTGCTGCCCTAATAGCATGGATAGAATTTTAAAGTCTCCACAAATCATCCACTTATGCTCATCATAACGAATCTTCTGAAGAATCAGGCCAAATTCTCGTATTTTTCTTGGAGAATAACAGAGTGAGCAATAGGAACTGAAGCGAATGTGTTGCCATTATGAACAAGAACACCTTTTATGCTGTCTTTTGACGAATCAATGAACAACCGCCATTCAGCAGGATCATACTTGAGTTTAAACTTTTCCATCACTCCGTATATATCGTTGCAAAATACCAAATCTTCCTCTTTGCTGAAATACTTCAAAAATTGTGTCTCGCGGTTGCGGTACCATAAAAAGTTGTTCCTGGTGACAATAGATTTTTCTGTTTAAGCCGAGAACCTAGCAGTTGGGCAGCATCTTTTGGGAGTCCTAAATCCCAGACTAAATCATTCAATTCAGCTTGAGAGAAAGTTCAGGTTTCGGATCGGGTTCAGTTTCAAACTCGGAAGTACTGGACTCATCGGGAAAAGCCATCTGATGAGTCTCATCATGATCAGAACCGTCCACACAAATATGATCCAAAGATTTTGGTGGTTCAGGCACAGGTACTTCGTTGCTATGAGGCATAGGCCTAATTGCTGAGGGAAGGTTGGGGTAACTTATTACGTTCTTATTTTTTAAGTTGTATCCCTTCACAATGCAAGAGCAAAAATAGCAGTCACTGCTGTGGTCTCTTTGTTCACGCCACATCATAGGTATTCCGAAACGAAATGCTTGCTTTTTACCTTTCATCCATAAGCGTAGATCTTCCTCACATGTCTTGCACACTTTGTGAGGAGCCCACGGTTTGTCTTGATCGCCTAACTTCAAACCGAAATAGGCGAAATATACTTTTTTAATAAATGCAGAAATGTTCCTCTGCCGCTTTTTCACGGTATATTCCCCACAAATAAAACAAAAACTGTCCGGAGAGTTGACGCAACCTCTGGCTCTGTGAGCCATCACAAATACACAGCACTGCAAACTACAACTGTAGTGAACCACTTCGGAATAAAGCTGGATTACGACTGAGCAAACAAAAGGTAATAATGAACTTGCAAGAAACTGAAATTTGACAGGAACGTTCATGTCGCAACCACCGTGTTTGAGCGAGCAAACGAGGCGAGGCGAACAGGAAAGAACATGCGCCAGCGCGAGTACTGGATTTAGCCCCCCGCCTCCCAATTGTCCTGTTAATGTATAAAATGAATACAAAACACTCTAAAATATCATGAGGGAGTGGTTCTAGTTAGTTAACCATTACAACCTCTATTTTGGGCCAAGAAAATAGACTGCAGTCGCTAAAAATAAATTATGTGAAAATTCATTATATTGGTAAGAAATCTAATTTTGCAATAAAACGTGACGTGATGGAACATTTTGGCTATTTTTCCTGGATTCAGCACCCCAAAATCTATAGGAATCAGTTGCAAAACTGGAGGCAGTTTTTTGGTAGTGTACCTGTGTAGTACATCCCCACTGCCATCGCCTTCCCCCTTTTACATGGAATTTCAATCCATATAGATTCTACAGCAGATTTTGTTTCCTGCAAAACTTTAATCCTTTCTGACTCAATGCCTCTCTAACATAGACAGCAACCCCTCCACCAATTTGATCAGCTCTATCATTACGATATAGTTTGTACCCAGGTATCACAGTGTCCCACTGGTTGTCCTCCTTCCACCATGTCTCTGAGATTCCAATCATATCTAACCTCTCATTTAGTGCTATATATTCTAACTCTCCCATCTTATTTTTTAGACTTCTAGCATTTGCATACAAGCATTTTAGAGAATGTATTTTATTCATATTAATTTGGCTATAAGGACACAGAAGAGAGATGCTAGATACGAGGGGGGAGAGAGGAGGAGAATTAGTTAAAGACTGGGAAATATGAAGCTGGGGAAGGAGAGAGAAAGGGAATGGGAGGGCTGGAGCAAGGGAAAAGATAGAAAGCTACAGCTAAATACAGTAAAAACAAAAAGTAAAATTGAGAAGTAGTTGGTAAGGAGGAGGAGTGAAATTTGGATAGAGAAGCAGAAAATAATTAAAGAAAACGGAAAAGAAGAAATCAGTGTTAGAGACTGACCTAAGGGAGGAAGTGAAGGTAGGCGGAGAGAGAAGATACGGCAACTAAATAGGAGATATGAAAAGAGAGATACGAGAAGACAGAGGAAAAAAGACACCAGAGATTAGGACCAAAAACAATTTTAAAAAATGCCCCAACATCAAAGTTAGACAAAAGAATTATATTTTTTATTTAGTAATTGGAATATGACAGTTTTTGGAATGTAAAGCTGCCAGGACAGGTGTTAGACATGGTTGGGACCCAGTCCAGGCCAAAATTTGGAGGGGATCCTAAACTCTTCTAGCAAACTGCTCCTTCTTCAGCATTAGACAGGTTTGGGGGCCTTATCTGTCTTGGGGGTCTAGAGCAATAGCTCTAGTTACATTCCTCCTAACGCCAGTCCTGACATCTGCTATCTTTTTTTTGTACAGTAGAGGGGGAAATGCATCTCTTTCTGTTTCCCTGCTGTTGTGTTACATTGCATGCAGAGTCTGGCTTTTTGAAGTTCCATTTTCACTTTTGTGTACTGTGATACAGTGGCCAGCACAGAACCCATGGATACAGGAGAAAAGGAAGAGCTTACCTTACAGTCACCTGGGCAGAAAGCATATTCAGGTTATAAGGAGCCAGAGAATAGTGGAACAAACTTTCCCTACACTGGGTGTGACGCAGTAGAAAGCCAGAAAGCTAATCACGTCCACCTGGGCAAGGAAGCACGTACAACGTGCAGGAGCCAGGAGGATAACAGTGGCTGGGAAAACCCAGTAGAGAGAGGTGCAGCCAAGGGAGGAGCAGCGAAGGGAGGTGCAGCAAAGGGAAGAGCAGCTGACACAGAGAGAGCTGGAAGTGCTCGTGCACAAGTCTCCCAAGCCAGAGGGGGCATCGTCCCAAGGAGAGTGAGTAAGCAGCTGGAGGGCAGAGGTCACAAGCAGGAGAGCTTGCTGGGTCCAGAAAGCAGAAGCTGGGTCCCGACAGCAAGTAGCAGTAGAAGGGAAACCTTTCCTGGAAGTTATTACAGCCCAGACCAGACAACTGCTGAGTGGAACTCTCGGGGAAAAGCAGGCTATAGCCCAAATAAAGGAACCTGGTTAACAGAGGAAGGAGTGGAAGCCAGCTACCCCAGAAGCAGAGCTAAGTACACCCATTTCTCTAGAGGGCAAGAGGTGGGCTCGGCTAGGAAAGTAAAAGCTAATACTTGGGAGGATAATCCTTGGTGGAGAGAAAGGGGAAGCCTCAGAGAAACAGGCTTCAGTACAGGTCTCCAGGACCCTCCTTATGCAGAACAGTTTCCTGCCTTAAGAACTGCTGCCTCTCAAGAGAGTTGTGTAAATAATAGCTGTGGTGAATGTTACCCATTTACTATTTCTGACGGTGAGCAAATGCAATGGGAAAACACTGACCAGGACATTGATTCCAGTGCTATGGATTGCACGCTATGTATCTCGGATGAGATTACGTCTCTTTGTTAATTAAGCAAGCGAGAGCCTTGTAATACCTGTTTGAAAAAGGTACATTTCATTTTGCTATGAAGAAACAGTTTTGTTTAAGTTCTTTGTTGCTGTATGAGAAAAACAGAAATCCACAAGGGAAGGGGAATAAAACCTCATCATTATATTTTGCCTTTAACACACGGCTACAGACTATTCTTTATAAAGGCGACCCGCACCTCACGCCCCTAGGCAACCGCCTAATAGGGACGGTGGTAGCAGTACCTTGACAGTACATATATCTATTTTCACTTTTTGATAACTTATTTTTTATTTGGTGAAGGCCCATCTGTGTTCTGCATGTGCAACTAAGGCTGGGTATTCCAGAATTGCCAAGTTACCCAGTTCCAGGAGCGAGATTTTTGTCCAGTTCTTGTTTTAAATTTGCCTTGCAAAGCAGTATGATATTTGTGGTCCCTGATTTTATCCATTGAAATCAGTGCTGCAGATCCCATAATGCATCAGAATGAAATGGTCAGACATCCAGGAGTGGCTTAAAATCTCACTCCTGGAACCGGGTAACTCTGGTATTCTGTTAGCATGTAATTTATATTTAAGAATGTGTAGTGATATGGCTTGTTCAGCTTTCCGAATAGATTTACTGTTGTTCGAGAGCCCTCTGCAATATTTACAATGCTGTCTTTTCCTGATAGAGTCCTTGGGTGAGTTTTGGAAATTAGTGCTGGCATGGTAGATTTGCTCTCTTCTCTGAAGGATTTTTTTTTATTAATGTCCAATAGGCCTGGTACTCAGAGTGTTTCTATTGCTGTTACTGATATCTTTGTTTTGTATGGTTAGTTGTATGGGGAAGTGACCTAGGAATGGGGGAGTCTGTGGATGCAGAATATATATTTGGATTTAATTCCATATAGGTGAGCATATGTGTATTGGGGGTCTGTGACTGAATGGATGTGGAAGAATGAAACCTCTTGTACTCTCCACCCCACTTTGATATGGCCTGCAGATACTAAAGCCTGCACTCCTATCCTCTCTGCCAGGGCCAGATTTACCTATACGCCATGTATGCCATGGTGTAGGGCCCACAGCTAGCAGGGGCCCACAAAAAAAGAAAAAGTTAATTTTTTTTAAAATAAAATAAAAAAAAAAACCTGCTGACTGCCGCCGCGGGGCCCCCTCTGCTGCCGCGGCAGCGCCGACTGACCCGCGGGGGCCCCCTCTACAAGCTGACTCCGTCGGTTCGTTCCTCCCTCCCTCCCTCCGTGCAGGCTGTGAGAGACGCGAAAGTGTCTCCTCGCGTCTCTGTTAAGCCCGCAGGGGCTGATGGGAAATTTCCCATCAGCCCCTGCGGGCTTAACAGAGACGCGAGGAAGACACTCTACCTTCGTGCCTCTCACAGCGTGCACGGAGGGAGAGAGGGGACCGACGACGGAGTCAGCTTGCAGAGGGGCCCCCGCGGGTCAGTCCGTGCAGCCGCGGCAGCAGAGGGGGCCCCGCGGCGGCAGCCAGCAGGTTTTTTTTTTTAAATTAAATTTTACTTTAGGCCGACGGGGATGGGGGGGTAGGACTGGTAATGGGCTATTGGGGGGGCTGGGGCTGGGACTGGAAATGGGCTGGGGGGGTTAAGGCTAGAGGTGGGTTGATGGGGTTAGGACTGGTCATGGACTGTGGGCTGTTGGGGGGGGCTTAGAACTGGCAATGGGCTTTGGGGGGGGTTAAGACTGGTAATGGGCTGTGGGCTGATGGGGGCTGTCTGGTAATGGGCTATGGGGGCCTAGGACTGGAAATGGGCTGGGGGGGTTAAGACTGGAGGTGGGCTGATGGGGTTAGGACTGGTAATGGGCTGTTGGGGGGGTTTAGAACTGGTAATGGGCTTTGGGGGGGGTTAAGACTGGTAATGGGCTTTGGGGGGGTTAAGACTGGTAATGGGCTGAGGGCTGATGGGTCTGTCTGGTAATGGGCTATGGGGGGGCTAGGACTGGAAATGGGCTGGGGGGGTTAAAACTGGAGGTGGCTGATGGGGTTAGGACTGGTAATGGGCTGTGGGCTGATGGGGGGGTTAGGACTGGCAATGGGCTATGGGGGGCTGACTGGAAATGGGTTGATGGGGTTAGGACTGGAAGTGGGCTGATGGGGGGTTAGGACTGGTAATGGGTTATAGGGGGGCTTAAACTGAAAATGGGGTGATGGGGGGTTAGGACTGTAAGTGGGTTGATGGGGGGCTAGGACTGGTATTGGGTTTGGGGGGGTTTGCTAGGACTGGAAATGGGCTGATGGGTGGCTAGGACTGGAAATGGGCTGATGCAGGGACTAGAAGGGAATGGATGCTGGGTGAGGCTGGAACTAGAAGGGAGCTGATGTTGGGGGAGGATTAGAATGGGATGGGGCTGGAAGAGTAAAATGGAGAAGGGAAAAATATTTTGTGTGGGAGGGATAAAAAATCTACAATTGGCCGGGTATTGGGAGAGTAAGTGGGGATTGAGGATGGAGGGGTAAAATTTGAGTGGATGAAATAGGAATGAGGAAAGAGCAAAAGGAGAAAGATTAGTATGTTAAAGCAGATGTAGAGAGAGAATGGAAAAAAATCTAGCAGAGAGAAGAAAGGACAAATGGACAGCAGACGATGGAGAGTTAGCAGAAGACACGAAGAAACCAGAAGAAAGTGGCTGGAGCAATTGCAGCTGAAAAAAATGCACAAAAGGTAGAAAAATATCTCTTTATTTTGAATTTATTAATTGGAATATGTCAGCTCTGGTAAATGTGCATCATTAACGTCTGCGCTTTGTTTAGTACAAGAGCAAATTAATGTATAGTTTTATTTCTACAGTGTTGTACTTTCCAAGTTTGGCTTTTGGGATTCCCAGTTTAATTATTGTCTTCCTGTTTCTAAATTGTGATTACTTGTTTGATGGTCTATGTTCTGCATGTGTAACTGAGCTGAGGTGTTCTGTTTATATAATTCCTATTTGACATTGCCACTTGTTCTCTTTCCCCAGTAGGTCATGTATTGTTGTTCTCTGAAATGTATTGGTTTAATATTTGCAGTGTTGCCTTTTGATTGGTAGGGTATGGTGCTTTGTGAGTCCTGGTAGTGCTGTTAGGATACGGCGGGTTTACTATGGGTTCTAAATGGGCAGTGTTTGTAGTAGTTCCTAATGTGTCTGGCAGTTGGCACTGGCTTATAGTAATGTAGAAATCTTTTAGTCTTTCTTTATCCATACACTCATTAAGAGGCACGTTTACTAAAAGTTAGTATATGGTAACATTATGCAAATATTTATGCAAATGAGGCCCCGCACCCCCCTTGGGCCGCCCCTGCTGGGGGCCCACAATTTTTGTTGGCGTAGGGCCTCACTCAAGGTAAATCCGGCCCTGCTCTCTGCAGTTATTTTTGGGGGTGGAGCAGGGGCGGAGCAGAAGGCAGGGCACAAGTAGCCACAGGTAGCGGGTTTTTTCCTTTCAAAAAGTTGGCAACCCTACCCCCAAGGGACCAGCCACATCTACCATACTCCTTCCTCTCAAAGTTAGGTGGACTTTGCTGTCTTCTTTTTCAAACTATTGCAACCAAAAGAAATTTAGGATAATCATTATCTGCAATATCTGCCTTTCAAGAAAAGAAAGTCATCACCGCCGTCCAAAAGCCAGCCTTTCTCCTGCTCTCCTCTCCTGCTCTGTGCTCCCCGAGCGGGGTAGAGCACACCTGAGCGGGTGCAGCCATCCCTTCCCGCTCAGGAGCCTCCAGTCCAATCGGGGCTGTGGGAGGCGGAGCCTATCGCCGGAAAAGAAGCCGCCGTCCAAAAGCCAGCCTTTCTCCTGCTCTCCTCTCCTGCTCCGTGCTCCCCGAGCGGGGTAGAGCACACCTGAGCGGGTGCAGCCATCCCTTCCCGCTCAGGAGCCTCCAGTCCAATCGGGGCTGTGGAGGCGGAGCCTATCGCCGGAAAAGAAGCCGCCGTCCAAAGCCAGCCTTTCTCCTTCTCCTGCTCTCCTCTCCTGCTCCGTGCTCCCCGAGCGGGGTAGAGCACACCTGAGCGGGTGCAGCCATCCCTTCCCGCTCAGGAGCCTCCAGTCCAATCGGGGCTGTGGGAGGCGGAGCCTATCGCCGGAAAAGAAGCCGCCGTCCAAAAGCCAGCCTTTCTCCTGCTCTCCTCTCCTGCTCCGTGCTCCCCGAGCGGGGTAGAGCACACCTGAGCGGGTGCAGCCATCCCTTCCCGCTCAGGAGCCTCCAGTCCAATCGGGGCTGTGGGAGGCGGAGCCTATCGCCGGAAAAGAAGCCGCCGTCCAAAAGCCAGCCTTTCTCCTGCTCTCCTCTCCTGCTCCGTGCTCCCCGAGCGGGGTAGAGCACACCTGAGCGGGTGCAGCCATCCCTTCCCGCTCAGGAGCCTCCAGTCCAATCGGGGCTGTGGGAGGCGGAGCCTATCGCCGGAAAAGAAGCCGCCGTCCAAAAGCCAGCCTTTCTCCTGCTCTCCTCTCCTGCTCCGTGCTCCCCGAGCGGGGTAGAGCACACCTGAGCGGGTGCAGCCATCCCTTCCCGCTCAGGAGCCTCCAGTCCAATCGGGGCTGTGGGAGGCGGAGCCTATCGCCGGAAAAGAAGCCGCCGTCCAAAAGCCAGCCTTTCTCCTGCTCTCCTCTCCTGCTCTGTGCTCCCCGAGCGGGGTAGAGCACACCTGAGCGGGTGCAGCCATCCCTTCCCGCTCAGGAGCCTCCAGTCCAATCGGGGCTGTGGGAGGCGGAGCCTATCGCCGGAAAAGAAGCCGCCGTCCAAAAGCCAGCCTTTCTCCTGCTCTCCTCTCCTGCTCCGTGCTCCCCGAGCGGGGTAGAGCACACCTGAACGGGTGCAGCCATCCCTTCCCGCTCAGGAGCCTCCAGTCCAATCGGGGCTGTGGGAGGCGGAGCCTATCGCCGGAAAAGAAGCCGCCGTCCAAAAGCCAGCCTTTCTCCTGCTCTCCTCTCCTGCTCCGTGCTCCCCGAGCGGGGTAGAGCACACCTGAGCGGGTGCAGCCATCCCTTCCCGCTCAGGAGCCTCCAGTCCAATCGGGGCTGTGGGAGGCGGAGCCTATCGCCGGAAAAGAAGCCGCCGTCCAAAAGCCAGCCTTTCTCCTGCTCTCCTCTCCTGCTCCGTGCTCCCCGAGCGGGGTAGAGCACACCTGAGCGGGTGCAGCCATCCCTTCCCGCTCAGGAGCCTCCAGTCCAATCGGGGCTGTGGGAGGCGGAGCCTATCGCCGGAAAAGAAGCCGCCGTCCAAAAGCCAGCCTTTCTCCTGCTCTCCTCTCCTGCTCATGCTCCCCGAGCGGGGTAGAGCACACCTGAGCGGGTGCAGCCATCCCTTCCCGCTCAGGAGCCTCCAGTCCAATCGGGGCTGTGGGAGGCGGAGCCTATCGCCGGAAAAGAAGCCGCCGTCCAAAAGCCAGCCTTTCTCCTGCTCTCCTCTCCTGCTCCGTGCTCCCCGAGCGGGGTAGAGCACACCTGAGCGGGTGCAGCCATCCCTTCCCGCTCAGGAGCCTCCAGTCCAATCGGGGCTGTGGGAGGCGGAGCCTATCGCCGGAAAAGAAGCCGCCGTCCAAAAGCCAGCCTTTCTCCTGCTCTCCTCTCCTGCTCCGTGCTCCCCGAGCGGGGTAGAGCACACCTGAGCGGGTGCAGCCATCCCTTCCCGCTCAGGAGCCTCCAGTCCAATCGGGGCTGTGGGAGGCGGAGCCTATCGCCGGAAAAGAAGCCGCCGTCCAAAAGCCAGCCTTTCTCCTGCTCTCCTCTCCTGCTCCGTGCTCCCCGAGCGGGGTAGAGCACACCTGAGCGGGTGCAGCCATCCCTTCCCGCTCAGGAGCCTCCAGTCCAATCGGGGCTGTGGGAGGCGGAGCCTATCGCCGGAAAAGAAGCCGCCGTCCAAAAGCCAGCCTTTCTCCTGCTCTCCTCTCCTGCTCCGTGCTCCCCGAGCGGGGTAGAGCACACCTGAGCGGGTGCAGCCATCCCTTCCCGCTCAGGAGCCTCCAGTCCAATCGGGGCTGTGGGAGGCGGAGCCTATCGCCGGAAAGAAGCCGCCGTCCAAAAGCCAGCCTTTCTCCTGCTCTCTCTCCTCTCCTGCTCCGTGCTCCCGAGCGGGGTAGAGCACAACTGAGCGGGTGCAGCCATCCCTTCCCGCTCAGGATACTCCAGTCCAATCGGGGCTGTGGGAGGCGGAGCCTATCGCCGGAAAAGAAGCCGCCGTCCAAAAGCCAGCCTTTCTCCTGCTCTCCTCTCCTGCTCCGTGCTCCCCGAGCGGGGTAGAGCACACCTGAGCGGGTGCAGCCATCCCTTCCCGCTCAGGAGCCTCCAGTCCAATCGGGGCTGTGGGAGGCGGAGCCTATCGCCGGAAAAGAAGCCGCCGTCCAAAAGCCAGCCTTTCTCCTGCTCTCCTCTCCTGCTCCGTGCTCCCCGAGCTGGGTCGTGCACACCTGAGCTGGTGCAGCCATCCCTTCCCGCTCAGGAGCCTCCAGTCCAATCGGGGCTGTGGGAGGCGGAGCCTATCGCCGGAAAAGAAGCCGCCGTCCAAAAGCCAGCCTTTCTCCTGCTCTCCTCTCCTGCTCCGTGCTCCCCGAGCGGGGTAGAGCACACCTGAGCGGGTGCAGCCATCCCTTCCCGCTCAGGAGCCTCCAGTCCAATCGGGGCTGTGGGAGGCGGAGCCTATCGCCGGAAAAGAAGCCGCCGTCCAAAAGCCAGCCTTTCTCCTGCTCTCCTCTCCTGCTCCGTGCTCCCCGAGCGGGGTAGAGCACACCTGAGCGGGTGCAGCCATCCCTTCCCGCTCAGGAGCCTCCAGTCCAATCGGGGCTGTGGGAGGCGGAGCCTATCGCCGGAAAAGAAGCCGCCGTCCAAAAGCCAGCCTTTCTCCTGCTCTCCTCTCCTGCTCCGTGCTCCCCGAGCGGGGTAGAGCACACCTGAGCGGGTGCAGCCATCCCTTCCCGCTCAGGAGCCTCCAGTCCAATCGGGGCTGTGGGAGGCGGAGCCTATCGCCGGAAAAGAAGCCGCCGTCCAAAAGCCAGCCTTTCTCCTGCTCCCCTCTCCTGCTCCGTGCTCCCCGAGCGGGGTAGAGCACACCTGAGCGGGTGCAGCCATCCCTTCCCGCTCAGGAGCCTCCAGTCCAATCGGGGCTGTGGGAGGCGGAGCCTATCGCCGGAAAAGAAGCAGGCCGTCCAAAAGCCAGCCTTTCTCCTGCTCTCATCTCCTGCTCCGTGCACCCCGAGCGTGGTAGAGCACACCTGAGCGGGTGCAGCCATCCCTTCCCGCTCAGGAGCCTCCAGTCCAATCGGGGCTGTGGGAGGCGGAGCCTATCGCCGGAAAAGAAGCCGCCGTCCAAAAGCCAGCCTTTCTCCTGCTCTCCTCTCCTGCTCCGTGCTCCCCGAGCGGGGTAGAGCACACCCTGAGCGGGTGCAGCCATCCCTTCCCCGCTCAGGAGCCTCCAGTCCAATCGGGGCTGTGGGAGGCGGAGCCTATCGCCGGAAAAGAAGCCGCCGTCCAAAAGCCAGCCTTTCTCCTGCTCTCCTCTCCTGCTCCGTGCTCCCCGAGCGGGGTAGAGCACACCTGAGCGGGTGCAGCCATCCCTTCCCGCTCAGGAGCCTCCAGTCCAATCGGGGCTGTGGGAGGCGGAGCCTATCGCCGGAAAAGAAGCCGCCGTCCAAAAGCCAGCCTTTCTCCTGCTCTCCTCTCCTGCTCCGTGCTCCCCGAGCGGGGTAGAGCACACCTGAGCGGGTGCAGCCATCCCTTCCCGCTCAGGAGCCTCCAGTCCAATCGGGGCTGTGGGAGGCGGAGCCTATCGCCGGAAAAGAAGCCGCCGTCCAAAAGCCAGCCTTTCTCCTGCTCTCCTCTCCTGCTCCGTGCTCCCGAGCGGGGTAGAGCACACCTGAGCGGGTGCAGCCATCCCTTCCCGCTCAGGAGCCTCCAGTCCAATCGGGGCTGTGGGAGGCGGAGCCTATCGCCGGAAAAGAAGCCGCTGTCAGGCAGGCCCGCGCCTGTCGGTCCCCGCGCCTGAGGGCCTCGCCAGAGGGCCCTTTGGCACGGCCCTTAGGCAAAGGCCCTCTCTCAGAAGGACCTGAAAATCATCCACAACACCAATCTGCAACTCCACCTCAACCCTACAAAAGTGAACTCCCCACCTGTACCGGCACAACCACCGTCTGAACCCACAGCAAGTATACACCAACTGTATGTACAGAATGTCCACTTAACTACATCTTACTCTCAAAGTAATCCCCATATTGCTATCAACAGCATACTGTTTATCAATTTGCCACTATCTATCACCAACTAACTGACACACTCTCTGTTGATTTCTATACTGTTGACAGTAATTCATTCCTACCTGACCACCTCAAGCCATCAAGTCCGGCAACGCTCTACACAACCACCAAATGTTGTCATTAACCTGCCTCTTACAGTTGTCTGTATAGCAACGGCATTCCTACTACAGTTGTCTATTGTATCCTAGATCTTTTGTCATTGATACTGTACTCAGTAATTGTCACTGCCTGATATTATATACTGTCGCCAGTAGCACAAACCCATTTTAGCCACTTTTACTGTATTGTAGCCTGTACCAATTCTACTCTACCTGCACTGCACCACTTGTACTGAAACTTGCACCTGTACTGCACCAATTACACTGTAAACCGTATTCCACCACTCAAGACTCCAAGATACCCTTACACATTCCCATTCAAGAAACTAAAATGTCTCTCCACCTCATTACATTTCTCAGTTTTTACCTTCTCACAGATTGGCTCGGGACCTCCCTTGCCTATTCTTATTCTTCCGCCACCAATCATATCCCTATCCTCAAAATCCATGGAGAAAAATGGTCAAGCAACCCTTACCACTTCCCAAGTAGAGAAGCCCGTATCCGGCACTCCCCACTTGATTCACATTGCAATACACCAAACCAATAACCCTAAACAACACAAACCCCCACCCCTACAAAGCTTAAAATGTGCGCTCATAAACGCTCGATCAATTCGCAAAAAATGGCCTGTAATCCTAGATATAGTTACCCTTCACAATCTTGATGCACTCATGATCACCGAAACTTGGTTATCAAAAGAAGACAATGTACTCATTAACCAACTCATTCCACCAAACTTCTCCATACACACAACCCACAGAGAAAACAAGAAGGGAGGAGGAGCACTCATCCTCACTAAGTCTGAACTCCTTTTCAACACGACTAACTCCTATAGCACCAACAACCTGGATATAATCACTATAGTGAACAAACAATGCTCCATCAACCTGGTCTACAGAGCCCCTTCGAGCTCCCCAGATGACCTTCCCACCATACTAGACCTAGCCGCCAATACCAGTAACCTCAACACTCCCAACTGGATAATGGGAGATCTCAACCTCCCGTCACTGCAGCAAAACCAGTCCTCCTCACTACTCGATGCCATTGAAAATCTGGGATATAAACAACTAATCATGGAACCCACTCATTCCAAAGGAAACATTCTCGACATGGTTTTTCGTTCCACAATCTGCTTATGAACAAAGCAGCAACATTGTAAAGTCGATCACCGATGTACCATGGTCAGACCACAAACTCATAAACCTACAAATTCCCCTGAGCAACACACATCCTAACAACAGAAAACCAAACGACCCACCTAGAGCCCCCACAAGGGGTTTTCGACCTTTCAACAGGGAACTCATACTGTCAAACACCCAACCACTCCTCAATGACCCAACACTCAACCTCGAAGAATCGATCGACGCCTGGAACAACAGGCCTCAACTCCGTTGCTCAATTACCACGCAAAAACAACACATCAAGGAAAAGAACCTCTGCTCCGTGGTTTACCCCCGAATTGCGGTCTTCTCTTACCCACCTACGGAGACTCGAAAAACGGTGGCGTAGATCACTATCCATCGATGATCATACAGCCTACAATCTCCACCTAGCATCTCACCGCGAGGCAATCATAACCAGAAAGAAGCAATACCACACGGATACACTCAAAAGATCACTAAACAAACCTCGTGACCTTTTCAATTTAGTCAAATCACTATCAAAGGAACCATCCCCCGAACAAAAAGAAGACATCCACCCACAAGAATTTGCTGACTACCTGCAAACAAAACTTCTACAGACAGATGAACTCTCACAATCAATGTACAAGAAACATCCTGCCTAACACACCTGTCTGCACTTGCCACACCTTCTGCCAAACACATCGAAGACACAATCATCTCACTGAACACCACCACTGCGCAAACCGATCCTTGCCCAGCCTTTGGATAAAGAATCTTCGAAGTACATTTAGCCCTTTCATCACAAAAATCATGAACCTCTCATTTACAACTGGCTCCTTCCCCTCCGCACTAAAGCTCACATCCATAAGACCTCTACTAAAAAAACGCCAAACTAGACCCAAAACGGCCTGACTCCTACAGGCCTATAGCCAGTATCCCCCTCTTAGCAAAGATTTTTGAGAAAGAGGCACAACGTCAAATCCAAGACCACATAGACTCCGCAGCCCCTCTTGACCATTCTCAACATGGATTCAGAGAATACCATGGCGTGGAAACACTGCTTACCACCCTATTCAATGATATTCTCACTAGCATAAACACCATCCGGCAAGGCGTTGTTCTAATCTTCTTAGATATAGCAGCAACGTTTGATTCAGTAAACCATGAGATTCTCCTCGGGAGACTGAAAGAGAAAGGCATCTGCAACTCCGCACTTGATTGGTGTAAATCGTATCTTGACAACAGAAAGCAATATGTAAAATCTACAACGGGAGAGTCAAAACTCTTCCATCAAAAACAAGGCGTTCCTCAAGGATCCTCTCTTTCATCTCTCATGTTTAACATATATATGCAGCCTATCTGCAATATCATCAGATCATTCAATGTGAAATGTATGATATACGCAGATGATATCCTACTCTACATGCCATTTTCCACAGTGCATATGGATTTATTGCCTATAATAATTGCTTCGACGCAGTATCAGAATGGCTCCTATCACAAAACCTCCGCATTCAGCATAAGAAAACGGAGGTTCTTTTCATCACCAAAGACCCCAACTTCATTCCACCACCACATATAAGTGTTAAGGGAGCAGATCTATGCACTAAGGAAACAATAAGATACCTCGGAGTCACACTGGACCATCATCTCAACATGAAATCACACATAAATAATATTGTAAAAGCTGTGTACTTCAAGATACGCACGCTCAGGCACCTACGCTCCTACTAGACCAAGAGGACTTCAGAACCATCTATCAGGCACTGATCCTACCACACTTCGACTTCGCCAACTCCATCCTGCAAGGGCTCCCACAATCCACCCTGAGCTCACTTCAGCTTGCTATGAATACTGCTGCAAGGGTTCTACAAGGAGCGTCCAAGAGTGAACATGTTACACCTATCCTCAAACAGCTACATTGGCTCCCTATACACGGAAGGATTATGTTCAAGACCTTGATTCTCACCTTCAAGGCCATCAATGGTCTCTCAGCCAACTCAATCACAGAGCTCATACGAACTGTACCACCAAACAGAAATAGGAGACAGGTAGCATTGAACTCCCTAATAATGCCAAAAGCCATAACAACATGCAGCCTATCAACAGCAAACAGAGCTTTCATATTTTGCGCACCAAAATGCTGGAACTCTCTACCACCTGATATCCGTGCCATAACCGACTTAGCCCAGTTTAGAAAGGCCCTCAAATTCAACCTATTCATCAATACTACCCAACATAAAATAAAACTTACAGTCCCACCGCAAACGTAATCACAGATTTCTCATTGTTACTAACATTCTGGCTAAATTGTGTAAATAGTTGAGTATGTTGTCTAGTTAACCGATCATATACTCCATGTAGATAGTTCTCCCATTTTAAATTTGTTTTTTCCAAGTTTATGCTCCTGTTATATGTAACACCGAACAGCTTGTTGTTCTGGTTTTTGTTTTGTTCTCTGTAAACCGCGCTGATGCCGAATAGTGCGGTATATAAAAAATGTAAATAAATAAATAAAAATCACTTTTCTCTTTATTGAACACTTTGGAAATTCTGACATGCATCAAATATTCCCAACATAAACTAGCGCTCCTTTCACCCAATACTCTACGCATTCACAGCCTTCCCCTAATATACATATGCTGATATCAACCCCCTGTATATAGTGTACATAGTTCACATTTAAGTTAAGTTAAGCAGATAGAATTCTTATGGCTGTATGTTATTCATTTATTTTCTTTATTCCTCCTATTACAATATATTGTACTGCTCAATGTGTTTAATTTGTAACTACCCCATGTTATATGTATAATGTTGTTATATTGTAAACCGCTTTGATCTTTGTAAAGGTGGTATAAAAAATCTTCAAATAAATAATAAATAAATAAGTGTTCAATTGTCTCAGAGAAAAAGTAGGGAGTGATATTTGTTCAATTGTGAGGGACAATCCAAAACTCAGAAATAAAATTAAACTTTCCAAAGCCTGATGGAGGAGGAGTATAGCAGAGCAGTGGGCTGAGAATCAGGGAAGTCAGGGGTCAGATCCCACTGAAGGTCCTTGTGGCCTTGGGCAAGTCACTTAACCCTCCATTGCCTCACTTACAAACAGATTGTAAGCCCTCCCGGGACAGAAAAATACCTACTATGCCTGAATATAACTCATCCTGAACTGAAAAGATGTGAGCTAAATCCAAATCCCCACCCCACAATTAGCACTAGTTTTGATAGATCCCAGTTCTTATCTGAATCTCACAAGGTCTAATATGAAGTGCTGATTGTTTTGAAGAACTCTGCTACAATACAACAGCATTTACATGCGTCTTTAGGACCTGGTCCCTTCAGAATAATCTCATAGCCTCATTTAATAAACTGTGTTAGTGCTCATAAATATGAGATAATGCACATTATTTAATGCAAGCCCCATTATGCTTTATTAAAATTTGTGATACCATTCTTAACACCAGTATTAAAACAGTTTACAACATTCATAAAAATACTTAAAATCAATTATTCTCAATGGCGCACATTTACTAAGGGCCCGATATTTTTCTGGGGCGATTATGCGCTGCTATGGCACATAGCCGTTGCCATCGACCTTTAACCCCAGATATTCAATGTGAGGGTCACATGCGGCCCTGGCATTGAATATCCGGGGTCACTGCACAGCCTACAAGCATGCAGAAGCTAACCGTGCAGTGCCGATAATGAGCCGCTGCCCAGTTAGCTCCTACAGGTAAAGATAGGCCAGCTTTTGATGCTCCTATTTGTTACCCACTGGTGCAAACCGGGCAGTAGTGCAATATCGCCACTGCCCGGTTAGCGATTAGTGCCGCCCTTGGAACACCCCGGAAAGCCCATGACACACCTCAATGCTAAGTGGTTAGCAATGGGGACTGTAGCAGAGATAATCAGGGATATTCAGCGGCACTAACCGTTTTAGTGTCTTTCTCCCTAAACTCACTTCCCCCCTTCCTCCCTTCTCTATTTCTGTGGATAAAACTACACTCACCCCCTGTTTCCTCAGCTCGCAACCTTGGATCATTTTTGACTCTCTCTTTCTCTGCACCCATCCAACAGACAGCTAAAACCTGTTGCTTCTTTCTCTATACAATTGGAAAAATCCATCCCTTCTTTTCTACACACATTACTAAGACACTTATCCACTCTTTAGTCACCTGCCTTCTAGACTATTGCAACCTCCTCCTTGCTGGTCTCCTTCTGAATCTTCTCTCTCCCTTTCAATCTGTTCAAAACTCAGCTGCATGGATAATCTTTCACCAGCCTCGATATTTTATTTATTTTATTATTTATTACAGGCTCTTATATACCGCTCTATTCAGCATCAGCGCGGTTCACAATATAACAACAGACCAGAACAACAAACTGTTTGGTTTTACAGAGAACAAGGTCAGAGAACTTGGATAAAACATGGGACGTCATTACTGCAACTATTTACATGAGTATTTACAAGTATACACAACAGGATTTGTTATTAGTTATAGGGTAAGGATCGAGATTGGTTAGCTGGTCAGGTAATATTGGGGGAAAAGGTGGGATTTGAGAGCCTTTCTAAAAAGGGATAGATCAGTGATAGCACGAATCTCTGGAGGTAGGGCGTTCCAGCACTTAGGGGCATAGAATCTGAAGGCCCTGTTAGATGTCGTTGATAGGCATTTTGTCGCTGCTTTAGGGATAACTAGTGCATTTGTTGATATCGTTCTCCTGGATCTATTGGGTGGAACAGTCTGAACGAGGTCTACTAGAGAGGAAGAGGTGATGATTTTAGTGGCCTTGAAGGTTAGTAGTAATGTTTTGAACAATATTCTGCCATGTATGGGGAGCCAGTGGAGTTGCTCTAGGATGGGTGTTATATGGTCCCTTCTTGATGCTCCGTAGAGGACTCTAGCAGCGGTATTCATGGCGAGTTGCAGTGGGTTTAATGTGGAGTGTGGGAGGCCTTGGAGAATGGCATTAGCATAGTCAAGGTGTGGTAGGGTTAAGGCTTGAAATATCGTCCGGAAGTCATCAGGATCAAGCAGGGGGCGAAGATGGCGGAGTGTCCGGATCTTGAGGTAGATGGCTCTGACTACGTTGGTTATATGTAGTTTCAAATCCATGCGCTGGTCCAAAGTGACTCCAAGGTAACGAATGGAAGGTTTGGATTGGAGCTCAGCTTCTTTGACCTTTATATGGGATGGGGGGGTGAAAAGTGGGTCTCTAGTGATGAAAAGAACCTCGGTCTTTTTGTGTTGAATTCGGAGGTTCTGGGATTGAAGCCATTCAGATACTGCATCAAAACATTTGGCTAGCGGGGAAAGGTCCATATGGACTGTGGAGAAAGGCATGTATAGAAGGATGTCGTCAGCGTATATCAAGCATTCAACATTGAAGGACCTAATGATATTGCAAACAGGCTGTATGTATATATTGAAGAAGAGTGAAGATAGGGATGATCCTTGTGGTACGCCTTGTTTTTGGTGGTAAGGTGCGGATGTTGCGGTTCCTGAGGTAACGTACTGCCATCTCTGATCAAGGTATGATTTACACCACTCCAGGGCAGTGTTATTGATGCCTTTTTCTTTTAGTCGCCCTATTAAAAGATCATGATGAACAGAGTCAAAAGCCGCGGCAATGTCTAAGAAGATAAGAGCAAAGCCTTGGCGGATGTTATCAATGCCTGTGATGATGTTGTTGCATAGAGTGGTTAGGAGGGTTTCAACACCGTGGAACTCTCTGAAGCCATGTTGGCATTGGTCAAGAGGGGAGGCAGTGTCGATGTGGTCCTGTATTTGTCTTTGAGCTTCCTTTTCAATTATTTTAGCTAGCAGGGGAATGCTAGCTATGGGTCTATAAGATTCAACCTTTTGTGGGTCGAGTTTGTGGTTTTTCAAGAGGGGTCTGATGGATGTTCTCTTGAGGACTGATGGGAAGGAACCAGTTGTAAAGGATAAATTCATCATTTTAGTGATGATGGGGCTGAGATCTTGGCGTAGTTCCTTTATCCAGTGGGCTGGGCAAGGGTCAGTTTGTGCGGTGGTAGTGTTAAGAGCAGCGATGGTGACTTCAACATGTTTTCTGGATGGTGTGGAGAACATGGATAAGTTTGATATATATACGGTGACTTGAGAAGGGATTGTTGCAATGTTGTTGGTTTGAAGCAGCTTGGATTGCAGGTAATCGGCGAACGCTTGAGGTTGAATGGGTTCCGGATGTTCTGGTGAAGGTTCTTTAGATAAGATTTTGACTAGATTGAAAAGATCACGTGGTTTATTTAGCGATCTTTTCAGCGTATCAGTAAGGAATTGTCTCATCTTGGCCATGACTGACTCTCTGTGCAAAGATAGGTGTACTCTATAGGCTGCTTGGTCTTCAGAAGAGTGTGAGCGACGCCATCGTTTCTCCAATTTTCTTAGGTGTGTGAGGGAGGCTCGTAGGTCAGGGGAGAACCAAGGAGAGGATTTTCTTTTCTTTAGGTTGTTGTCCTGGACTGGTTGTAGTGCAATGGTACTGATAGTGTTGTTCCAGGATGCGATCAGATTTTCGAGATTGAGAGAGGTGTCATGTAGGAGAGGGAGGGTTTCTGTAATTATATGCTCTTTGTTGAAGGTTTTGAATTTCCGAGATGTTACTTTTGTTGAGTCAATGGAGTTTTTGTTGATGTATGATGACTGTTTGCCATTGATGAGGATGGGGAAGGTGATTAAGTTGTGGTCTGACCAAGGTACTGGGGTTACAGAAGTGTCGAGTCTATTGTTGGAATCAAGGGCTGTCAGAGGAGCAAAAATCATGTCAAGGATGTTTCCTCTCTTGTGCGTGGGGGCTTCAACAATTTGTTTGTAGCCCAACTCGTTGATTGCTTCAAGGAGGGCTGAGGCATGGCTAGGATGCAGTGTTGGGAGATTGAAATCTCCTAATATCCAGTTGGGAATGTTGGGCTGGCGTGTGTTGGTTGCTAAGTCCAGAATGTTAGGAAGGTCATCCGTGGAGGGTGAGGGTGCTCTGTATATTAAATTGATGAAGCATTGCTCATTCGTGATGGTTAAGACGTCCATGCTGTTTGAGCTTGTGGAGTCCACAGTGTGGAAGTTTAGGTCATTCTTGGTAAGTATGAGAATGCCTCCACCTCTCTTGCTCTCTCTATGTTGGGAATGGACGGAGAAGTTGGGGGGTATGAGTTGGTTAAGGATCACATTATCTGTGTCGGATAACCAGGTTTCAGTTATCATGAGGATGTCTAGATTGTATATATATGCTTATATTACCCCTCTTCTCAAGTCGCTTCACTGGCTCCCTATTCGTTTCCACATCCAGTTCAAACTTCTCCTACTGACCTCTCGTGAGAGATAGTGCACTCATTCTGCTGCCCCTCATTACCTTTCCTCTTATCTCTCCCTATACCCCTTCTCGGGAAAGCCACCCTTCTGACAGATCCCTTCTATCTGTGCCCTTCTCTTCTACTGCCAACTCAAGACTTTGATCCTTCCACCTTGCTGCTCCTTATGCCTGGAACAAACTACCTGAGTCTGTATGTCAGGCTTCTTCTCTGGCCCTTTTCAAATACAGGCTGAAAACTCACCTCTTTGAGGTCGTTTTTGGATCCTGATCTTCTTAGTCTCCTATGTGTTTCCTTACCATTCCCCTAGACATATCCTTGTCCTCAGCTGTTGTGTTGTCTGTCTTGACTAGATTGTAAACTCTGATGAGCAAGGACCGCCTTTTACATGTGTCTGGTCAGCACTGCGGACACCTTGTAGCGCTTTACAAATGATAAGTAGTAGTAGAATATCCATCTAAGCAGCATTTACACAGTTTACAGGTCTGTAAAGCGTGTAAATGTCTTTGAATATCGGGCCCTATGTGCATACATCAATGCATGTTAATACAGGTTAGCAAATAGGTTCCTTATTTAGCTGAAGTTTGGGTACTGAGTGCCTCCCCCTTCTGACCAAGGAGCTAATAGGGTGGACCAAAATTGAAACTGCAGAAAGTGAAGCTTTTATGCTTTTATTCCATGCGCTTATAATGTAACTAGCAGCTAGTGTTCGATAATAGAGTGATGCTGTTGCAACTGGTTCCCATGGTCTGGCTTCAGCATCTGCAGTAATAATTACACCAGTGGAACAGGTCTTGTGACATCTATGGCTCGGCCTCTGTAATAGTGCTGGTTTGCTGTATCCTGTGATGTTCTGTTCCTTCTCAAGTTATTGCTCTTTGAGTACATATTGTACAGGCAACTGCGAAGCGACAACCAGGGCCTTGGGTTTCTCAGAAAATTGGTTTCAAAAGTAAATGACTATTCTCTTTCCCTCCACAAAGCTCTGGGCTTCTAGTGACATGGCAAAATGAAAGACCAAGGCCTGCTGTGAGAATTAAGCAAACAAAGAGCTGTTCCCCAGTGAAAGGCTGAATGTTTTTCCGCTGTGTAGGTGAAATGAAAAGTGGTTACAAAGGTTTTGTTTGGTTTCAGAGGCAGGCTGGATAGACATGTTGTTCCTGGGAGGACTTGATTTGGGATGGGACTGATTTCTGGTTTCCAAATCTGCCATGTCTCTCATCAGCTATTATCTGAAGCACACATTTTTTCTGAAGTATTATAATGGTCCTGGGGATAATTTTTTATAAAGACTTTTATACACATCTATGATAATATATGCTTGTTAAATGCAGCTTATAAAATTACCATGTGTGTACAGGTACGGTGATGACAAGACCATGCATATTAGTAAGAGAGCCGGTACTACAAGGTGGTTGCCTAGAGTACCATTAGTCAGAGGGTGGCCCGTGAGTACATTTGGTGGACATGTACAGAGGTTTATTATAGCTGCGATTTCTGCAGGTTTTGTGGGGCAAATTTATAAAGACACATAAGCACCTATCTATCTTCATAAACTAAGCCCAAAATAGGTGCTCCCTTGCTCTCGCCGACTAGCCATCTTGTTAGAAAATGACTCTCCATGTGTATATTCAGTGGCGATGTATCAGTACCATGATACTGGCTGCTGGATGTACACTTTCCCAAGGATTAGTTCTGGGAGACCCGCTTCTTTACAGAAGATAAATTGTGGCCACTCACAGGCCCATAATGTGACATGTCTTTGTGTATAAAGACCTCCCATATGTACTACTACTAGTAATACTTATCATTTATATAGTGCTACAAGATGTATGCAGTGTTGTACAGAAACAAGTAAGAGACAGACCCATATAGTGAGCTCCAGACTGAAACAAGCAAAGTTTTCACTTCAGTTTCTGTAACCCCTTGAGTCGGAGACACTGAAACACTTCTGTCACAATAACAATGCTCGTGTTTCGAGCAATGAGCAGCAGCCCTGAGTGACACAGTCTGTACCTTGGGGGCTCTTTAACTAAAGGACATTAGCTCTTAGCACAGGTTCTGGTGCGCATTAAAGGTGCACTGGGACACATGTCACTAGCTAGAGCCATAAAAGCCCCACCGGATTTTGGTGCTAACTGTCCATGGTGCATTAGGGGAGCAAGTGGGTTGGGGCAGAGAGTGGGTGGGGTGAGCGCCTTGAAATCAGTGCTCCCATGCTAACTGCAAGGCGTCCGATTAGCGCAGGTGCACATATCACCATCTCAATAAGTGGAAGTAAGTGCGCTTGTGCTATTGTTATGACACATTAGGGTAGAGTGCACTGCATTAACTTCCAGGATCATGCTTTCAATGCCCCTGACATTTAATCCTAGTGGTGTTGCACTAAGGTGCCATGGTTTTGGTGCTATTGGTGTTTTAGGTACAATGCCATAGAACCCTTTAGTAAAAGGGCTAAGGGTGCCTTACACAGCTGCTCATTGCTTATTTGGGACTGGTGCTGCTCTGTAAAGTGGCACAACAGCTAAACCCTTCTTCTCCACTGGGAGGTGCAAAAAGTCATTTTTTTAGGAGTGTTTCCTTACTATTATACCCACGCTTATTGGGCTCGATATTCAACGCCAGTGGCTAGCGCTGCTAAAGACGCTAGCCACCGAACTTAAAACCTGGATATTCAGTGCTGAGGCCATATCCGGACTGCTCAGATTGCTGCAAATTAACCAGGCAGCGGTGACATTCAGCTACTGCCCGGTTAGCTTCTGCGGCGAAAGTTAAGCCAAGGTTTCCTGTGCCTCACGTTTGCCACATATTGCTAACTGGGCAGCAGCTCAATATTGCCCCCAGCACGTGTAGAAGTGGCAATTGCAGATATTCAGCGTTAGTGCCACTGAATATCCCGCAGAGTGGTATGTAAATACCTTTGAATTCCCCCCCCCCCTACTATTTTTAAAACTCTCCTTCTATGAGTCAGGGTTTGCATGGTGTGATGTGTCACCAACTTTATTTCAAGGGGCTTTCACCTGATTTACTCCAGTTGGCATCAGACTCTGTTTTTTTTTCATAAAAATAATTGTAACAAGAGAATCCTGCGGTCATGTGGGTGCTGCCACAACACACAAGTGTTTGCACATATCAACGTGATGCCCGCATCTGGTTCTGATAATGATTAGCATCAATATATTTTCATAAGGGTGAGAGTGCCTTCCAAAATCGTTAAACATTCTTATTTTCTCAGGAATGAAATAAAAAAAATGAAAGGAAAAAGAGATGATTTTGGTTTAATAGGCAAATCGTTTAAAGCATGCCTTGCAGACTATTACAATAACTTTCTATCATGTGGTGGCTGGTCATATTTGCCATTTGGGTTACCAACTTGCTTCAGATTCACCCAACGGGATTGATCCAGTTCTTAGTTTACCTCATTGCACGCAGGGATTTGCTGTTCTGATTTTCCAATTGCTTTTCCTAAGAAAAGGCTACAAGTCCTTGCAGGCAACATGGTAAACCCAGGACTGGATCAACCTGGTTGAATTTATCTAGAGCCAGCTGGCAGCCCTATTACCCATTTGACTGCTATTTTGCTCTTGGTTCTTGGGATAGTCGGTATCTGTTTTTGTTGGGGGTTTTTTTTGGGGGGGGGAGGGTGATGCCTAAATTATGTTTTTAAAACACTCCTAGAGCTTGCACTAAACTGCCAGTTTCCTTTGGTCACAGAACTAACCAGCTGCACAGATCTGTTGTTTGTGGTCTCACACTGATGATTCTTAACAAGAAAACAAGATTAACAGCTTTAAAACTGCCACCTTCTTGGACTTTAGCCTGTGCTTGCTCTGGGTTGTAGAGTGGATCAGGGGGCAGAGGACAAATACACTTCCCTGTCTGCTTCATCAGTTAAATTGACTTCCATCAGCCAGGTGCAGATCGTCTGTCAATCGAGGGATAAAGAGGTGAAATTCACCAGTTCTGCAGCTTTCAGTGTTAAAGCTTAAAAAAAAAACAGATTTATGAATGCAGAGAAAAAAGTGAATGTCACCTGTTTTATCAAACATTTTCCTATAAAAATCTACAGCATGTAAATATCGCATCTTGAAAGATAAAAGCCTGGGGACAGATATTCAGCAGCAGCGGCTGTCCAATCTAATGCAGAGGGCCGCCGCCGCTGAACTCTAAGCCTGGATGTGCAGCGCCAGAGACATATCCGGGCCCCGGCCTGGAATATCTGGTTGGCTGGATTGCCAGGAAGCTAACTGGGCAGCGACGATATTCAACCAGCGCCTGGTTAGCGTCTGCGGCAAACGTTAGGCCAGCCGTTGCTGTGCCCGATTTTCACCATGTGTCGGTAACCAGGCAGCGACTCAATATTGCTACTGCTTGGTTATTAATGGGTGCCGCCCTGGAACGCCCCCCAGCTTGCCCTGTTGCTAACCAGTTATCATCAGGGTGGCTTCATCCACGGATATTCTGCAGCACTAACCATGTTAGTGCCACTGAATATCCCGCTGAGCGGCATTTACATGGTTGCAAGTTTGCAAACCATGTAGATGCCTTTGAATATCCTCCCCCTTCCCTATTTTAGTCTTTTTAGGTGTGTTTCACTTCAGGCAAATATATCTATTGCCGTGGGTCAATCCATCTGTACACAGAGCGTTGTTTGCACACGTGCAACCCAACTGTGCCTACGAAGACAGAATGCAGCAGACCACACACCCTACTCCCACACAAGCAGCCCCTTTCTGCACCGCACACGCAACACCCCATCCCTGCACCATACACATATAGACACCCTACCCCCGCACCACACACACTCTCTATCACCACACCACACATACACTATCCCCGCATGACACATGCATCGCACCCCTGAATCACACACACACACACACACACACACACCCCAACCCCACGCCACACACCCCCTACCCCCATATCGCACACACTCACATACTATTTCAAGACAGACACATTACTGATATTACTTGTCATTTGTATAGCTCTACAAGGCATATGCAGAGCTGTACACGTGGATGTAAAAGACAGTCCCTGCTCAGAAGAACTCACAATCTATCCAAGACAGGCAAATAGAATAAACAGGGGAATAGGGTAGAACTAAGCAGATATGGTATAGCACGTTCAGGTGGTAAATAGGAGAATAAGGATCCAGTCTCATCCGGTCTCCCAATTGTTCACATTCAAAATTCCTAGGCATCATCATGGATAATATATTGAAGCCCTCGGTCCAATGTGCAGAAAGCAAACAGAATGTTAGGTATCATAAGGAAAGGAATGGAGAATAAAACAAAGGATATGATAATGCCTCTGTGTCGTTCTATGGTGCGACCTCACCTTGAATATTGTGTGCATTTCTGGTCGCCGTATCTTAAAAAGGATATAGCAGAATTAGATAAGGGACAGAGAAGAGCCACCAAAATGGTAACGAGAATGGAAGGGTACACCTATGAAGAAAGACTTAAAAGGTTAGGGCTTATTTTTATTTTTATTTTAAATTTCAAAAGAACAGCAAGAAACTGCTACAGAAAAGAGCAAAGAAAACAAGTGCACAAACTCACCAGGAAAATATATACAAATTAATAGCTCATTAGTCCACAATAGGGAGGGATGTGGATACAATTCGGAGACACAATAAAAGAAATAGGTATAGGAAAACAAGCAATAGCATAACAACAGGTAACTCTAGCCAAATCCTTCATGAGAGTGTGGCTCCCAACTCCACAGGAGGAGAGATTGATTATAGTCTTAGAGGAAATAAAGACAGTTAAGCGCATAGGGTCAAAAAACATGTAACTATTGCCCTGAAAACTAACTAAACATTTACAAGGATAATGTAATTTAAAGCTAGCCCCAAGCTGTAAGACTTGGGGTCGGAGCAATAAAAACTGTCTTCTACATCACTGGGTACTCCTAGCCACATCAGGGAATATCTGTATTTTACAATTCATAAACAACACATCTTTATATTTAAAGAACAATTTCAGAAGCCAGTCACAGTCAACATCCAGAGCCAATTGTACCAACAAAGTAGCCTTCTGTACCTCTTCTTCCACAGAGTGCTCAAGTATGTCCGTAATGTTCAAAAGGTCCATACCAGAAGCCTGAACCCCTTCAGGGAAGCCTTTCCATGCGGAATATAGTACACAATGGTAGTAGGTGGGACAGACTGCTCAGGAACCTTTAAACACTCAGACAAATACTTCTTGACCATCTCATATGGGGAAAAAACACCAGATTTAGGAAAATTCAATAAAAGAAGATTCCTACGCCGATCAGTGTTCTCCAGAGTTTCCAATTTCAAATGAATCGCCAAATTATCCTTCACCAGAACTGCATTCTGGGACTCCAAAGCCTTAATTTGTAGAAACATAGAAATATGACGACAGAAAAAGACCACATGGCCTATCTAGTCTGTCCTTCCATATCAACAACTACAACAGTCCCCTTTTTACCTTTAGAGATCCTCTGTGTTGGTCCCATGCTTTTTTGAATTCAGTTACTGTCCTCATCTCTACCACCTCCACTGGGAGACTATTCCACGGATCCACTACTCTTTCCGTAAAGAAATATTTCCGCATATCACTCCTGACTCTATCTCCCTTCACCCTCATCCCATGTAGATCTTGTGCAGCAAACCTCGTTTCCAAAGAGTCAAAGTCTGAACAAACATGCACCAAATCAGCAGAGTACTGGGTAATATATTGAGTGAAACTCTGGGATAACAAATTAACTGAAGCCTGGAGACCTTGCATGGCTTCCTACAAAGTTTGCAAAGTAATTTCCAATGGACCAACAGAAGAAACCCCAGTTGACACAGTGGGTGAAAGTGCACTTACAGTTGCAGAAGAGGTAAGCATCAAACTCTCTGATCCTCCCAAATGCTGTCCTGAGGGATCTTCCAACACTGGGATTGCCCCCATAGCTTTTCCACCAGCCACTCCTGCTGCACTACCTCTCCCCTCCAAAACTGCAGTGTCGGGGCTGGCTCCTCCAGGGCCCGATATTACAGTCTGCACAGAACTCACTGCCGAGAGCCCCGGAACAACTCTCCCTCTGGGAGATAGCAACACCGCCTCCAACGAGCCCAACGAATTCTCTGAAATAACCGCGGACTCCAGCAAGGCACCACCGGAGGTATTTCCCAATGCAGGGGTCTCCAGATCGAAAAAGGATGTAATGGGCGGCTGGGTCGGCATCAGTGTTCCCCTGGGGCCCAAACCTGAAGCCTTGGCTGGTGCAACCCAGGTCTTGGCCTTCCGTTTCCCCATTCTCAGGGGAGCAACTATCCCACACGCCTGTGTGTTGTCGCCATCTTTCCATGCCCCAGGTTAGGGCTTTTAAACTTGGAAAAAAGATGGTTCAGAGGGTCATGTGATGCAGTGAGCTAGAAAGGATGTAGCTTTCTTTTTTCTTTTTTAAATTTGAAATTTTTACAGTCAACAATCCACACTCCCTCATATTTACATCTATTCCTACTTCCGTCATGACCTTTATTTATTTACCTATATTTATAAACCACCTTTTGCTGGGTCAAGGCAGTTTACATAAACATTGTGGTAGAAACAGTAACATTTTTACATTGAACCTTTTAACAATTTAACATTTACAGCATGCAACAGGTAGCTAGGGATGGAATAATATATACATATATGTATATATGTACAGATCTCGTACGGATCGGACTTGTATTGTTGTCCAGTTTACAGCGAGTGATATATTTGGGGGGGGGAATTAATTGGTGGGGGAGAAATGTTCAGAGAATAGATATGTTTTAAGATGTTTTCTGAATTTGTAGATGTCAGATATGTTCCGTAGTTTATCGGGTAGGGCATTCCAAATTGAGGGGCGTAGAGCTTAAATGTGCGTCCACAAGCCTGTTAACTGGATTTGGTTCTGGCATGGGGAATGATTAGTCTATTCCTCATGGATGGGCATCTTGATCTGTTCAGATGGGGTGTTTGCATTAGCGTGTGGAGGAAGGTGGGGGGAGGGGTCAGAGTGGATAGACTTGTGTGTCAGTATGAGGGTTTTGTACTTTATGCGGCTTGTGAGTGGTAGCCAGTGGAGTTGTTTGCGTATGGGGGTGATGTGGTCCTGGTGTTTTGTACCTTGGAGAATGCAATCTGCTTTGTGGAAAGCAGTCCGTAGGGGGAAAAGTGTGGATTGTGGGAGGCCTTGGTAGATAGCATTATAGTAGTCGAGGTGTGGTAGGATCATGGCTTGAAATGCAATGCGGATGTCTGATGGTTCCAGGAGTGTTCTGAGGCATTGCAGGGTCTTTGCTTTGTGGTATATGGCTCTGATGCATATGTGGCTCTGATGCATATGTGGTATATGGCTTATGCATATGTGGGGTTTGAAGGTGAGGTGTTTCATCGAGGATGATTCCTAGGTACTTCACTTCCTTGCTGGTTTTGGTGGTGAGTTGTTCATGGTTATGGTAGATAGAGGGGTGAAGGCTTTGTCTTTGGTTATAAAGAGGGCTTGTGTTTTCTTATAGTTGATCATCAAGTTGTTATTCTTCATCCAATTGGAAAGGTCATTAAAGCAGTTCTGGAGGGTGGAGTAGGAAGGTTGTTTTCTATTTATTGTGTCATATATCATAATATCATCCACATAGATGTGAAATTTGAGGTTATGTGATCTGATTATTGTGCATTAGGGGTCTGAGGTAGATGTTGAACAGAAGTGCTGAGAGAGTGGAGCCTTGGGGCACACCTTGTATCTGTTTGTAGGGGCTAGATGTGTTGGGGCTGATCTTTATTTGCTGGTATCTGTCAGTCAGGTAGGATGCAAACCATTGAAGGACTGTGCTTTGTATTCTGGTGGAGCAGAGACGTTGTAGGAGGATGGGATGATTTACTATATCAAAGGCTGAGGAGATGTCCAGGAAAATCAGTAGGAATTTTTGTTTTGTGTTTTGTATTCCTCGTTAGGGTGATTAGGAGAGTTTCTACTCCGTGTTGTGGATGGAAACCATATTGTTGTAGATCGAGTATGTTTTTTCTGTTGATGTGGTCCTGTAGTTGGATCTGGATGGTCTTTTCAATAATCTTGGTTATGAAGGGTAGGCTGGCGATTGGCCTATATGAGGATGGTTTGGAGGGGTCTAATTCTGACTTTTTGAGGGCAGGGCATATGGAGGAGGTTTTTAGGGTCTGGGACATAACACCTTGTTATAGTATTGACTTGAGTGATTACAGTGAGTGATTGACTGAGTTCCTTCTTGGCTGCTTTAATCCATGTGACCAGGCATGGGTCTAGTGGTGAGGTAGTGGTGTTCAGGGACGAAATGGTGGTTTCAATTTGATTTTTGTTGATCGTGCCAAAGGATTACTATGGGATGGGCTGGCTGCTTTTGTCAGGGGTGTAGGAGTGAGGGGTTCTGGTTGTGGGTTGAGATGCTTGTAATAGGATGCCACTTGTTGGGGGGTGATGGTTATATCCTGGTTTTCAGCTGAGGGAGTCTTTGTCAATCATTTTATGATGTCAAACAACTCTCTTGGGTGGTTGATGGCTGAGTTCAGCAGTTTATTATGGTGATCGCATTTCGCTTTGTCTGTTGCATTACAGTATTCATTGAGGAGACTTAGATAAGTAAGTTTGTCGGCAGTGTCCCTAGTTTTCTGCCATTTTCTCTCTTGTTTTTGTAATTTTGTTTTTTTATGGCGCATAGTGCTGGAGTGTACCATAGGGCTTTCGCTTGTTTTGTGCTGGAGCATATAGGGGTTGGAGTAGTTGCGGCTGTAGTGTTGATGACATGGTTCCAGTTCTCTATTGGTATGTGGGGATCTGTTGAGTCATTTTTTTGAATTGCTTGAATTTCTTCTTCATTGGTTGCTGGGTGGGGTGTCCAGTGGGAATATTACATGGGAGGGGGAAAATGATCAGCTTGTGGTCAGACCATGGTACGGGATATACCTGAAGGGTGGCATAGTTGTTGGAGAAGATCAGTTCAAAGGTGTTGCCTTTTTCGTGTGTGGAGGTTTGGATAAGCTGGATGAGGTCCATTGCTGCCATTACTTGTAGAAATGCGTTTGCGTGGGATGGTTGTAGTGATGGAAGGTTGAAGTCCCCTAATGCTAGGGGTCTTTTTCCAGTGCTTAGAGTCGAGAGTACTTTGCCCATGATGTTTGATAGATCATTTGAGGTTGAGGGTGGGGTCCTATAAATGAGGGTGATGGTCATCAGTTTGTTGGTTATGATAAGGGCTTGTGCTGTCAGTTAAGCGGTATCGGAATTTGAGGTCAGTTCTGGCTATGATTGTCACCTCTAACTTTTGTTCGAGGGCAGTGGTAGATATCATATCCAATTGGTGTCAGTTGGTTCAGAAGCACATTATCGGTTTCGGTGATCCAAGTTTCTGTTATACACAATGGGTGTTATTCTGAACCACAAATAAGTCACCTGTTTGTGCAAGATAGATGTTTATCTCACAAAAACGTCCAGAACCGTATTCTGAACCTTCACGGCCCTGCACATGAATGGCACTTACATGGGGATCGCAGAACATAGGCAGGAAGGGGCAAAACAGGGGTGTGATCAGCCACAGAGACATATAAAGTGTATTCCGGTTACACCTGTGTACGTCTGCAGTCGACTCCACAGATATACAGGTTATACCTGCAAAACTGTGGAATAAAGGTAAGACTTAGAAATATTACTGCCCCTCACTCCATTGCAGCCAATAGTGGTAACTGGATGTCTAATCTATGCTGTGCACTGGTATGACTGCACTTTGGAAAACCACAGCATGCAGTGTTATGGAACAGAAAGCAGAGGAGAGTAAATCAAAGCAGCAGAAATAAACATCCCCACGTGTGTATGCAGTAGAGCACAGGTGCTCAATCCGGCTATGCTGGCATTCGCTGTGTGAGCTTAAGGGGCACAGCAAGGGCTCCCTAACAATGCCCACATCCTGGCAATGATACTGGTGACGGAGTTATAGCACCCCATGTGAACATGTAAGCCCAGCCATCAGTGCTATGTGCAGCACCCAACCAGCTGGAGTATTGCGCCCCACACAGTGGAGTTCTACAATATGCTCTATGGAATGTGTACAGTCTCCTGATGCAGATGAGGGCATATGTGAATCCTATCAGAACACTATATTGGAGATATCTTATGCCAGTGGCTATATGGCACATATCTTGTGCACAAGTCATTGATGCAGTTGTTTACATATGTGGCTCTATGATGTTCAATGCGCATTCAGGGTTTGACCCTTGAGGCTGATATACTGGAAAGGCTGTTTGGGTCTACTGCAGCTCTGTATCTCTTAGAGGTCCACTATTGTAGTTATCGTATATGTACATAGCCAAATAGAAATGTAGTGAGCAGGTATAATGCTGGATTGGAAGTATTGATTGCTATGGTTTCCTTTCCATCAGCTAAGACATTTGGTGCAGGGCATTCTTTTGGCAGACGGCTGTTTCTGTGGGGCAGCAAGTGAGGGTGCGTGTGTGTGCGTGGTTGTAGGGCTGCACGGGGGGGGGGGGGGGTCTAGATTGCTCAACAGGCAGGAGTGAGCAGGATGGTTCCGCAATCACTTCCCTGTCCAGACACCTCCCTGTCACTGCTCAGGGGAGTTCAAAGGTAGGGCGTGCAACAGTGCAAAGACAGTGCACCATTCCCAGGTGTACCAGCATTGGTCTCTACAAATGTGCACAGTTGTAGGGAGCGACGATGGTGCCTCTGGGCATGTCTGTGTGGTGTTTGCACTGCTGACTGCTGTCTTTCCAATGGCCCTTTAGCAGTGCAGGGGAAATGTTTGGGTAGTTCTCTATGGGGGGGCCTGTTCTGCTGGGATCATGTCCTTATTTAGCACTGTACAGTCATGCTCCTGAGATGTTCACGACGTGCATACATCGGGAGGTCGTCTACTGCCATGAATGTAGTGCTGCACTGTTTTCCTGTTACATTACTGTGCAATGCTTTGTAGTGGTTTGGCATGCCACAGACTAGTTTCTATTGTCTAGCTTGCATCTGCCTATAAGTATCGCCAAGTTTCATTGTCATTCAGAATACGGTGGATGTGGGGACTTACAAAGCCATTGTCGGATATACCCATCTTTGTACAACGTTGAGATGTGTGTGTGTGCACATCTGTGTGGATGATTCTATGCATGTGGCTGCGTTTATCCCTGCTTGTGTGGAATCGGGCTCTTTTCCTGCATGTTTCCATTTGGACGTACCCGCTGCCTAGACATGCACGTTTTCGGAATTGGCCTCAGTATGTCCAGGTGCTGGGATCTGAGCAGGTCTCTAATAATGGGGATTTTGTTTCAGATTGAGTGAGAGTTGATGAGTGCACAATTTAGGGAGTGTATGTGGGGTATGTTGGTTGTGTTTGTGGTTGTATTTTTTGGAGATGTTAGTATGGGAATGAGATAATGCGGGTTTCTGTGGGGTTTGTGTGAGTATGGTATGTATGTTGGTGGGATTGTGAGGGCGCCAAGCCATGTTTGCAGGGCTATGATAGAGAACTGTGTGTGGACTGCAGTGATTATGAGAATCACCATTAGCGTATATAACATTGGGTATAGCAGAATCATGGTTGCTTGCAATGCTTGAATGGCTGTACTATAGTTGTTATGTCGGCTGGTGTGCAGAGAGGTTTGTGTGCCATCCTCACTTCCCCAGTGTTTGTATGTGTGAATTCTGGCCTTGTGTAAGTTGTTGTGGTCCCCTTCATGGGCCTGTGCCTAAGGGCCATGCCTAAGGACCCTCTGGCAAAGCCCTCAGGCACAGGAATGCCTGAAGGTGCTCTAAATTTAAAGTCCTTTGTGCTGGGGCCCGACTGGCCTTGGCAGTGGGGAGCGGGGAGGGGCTTTACCTTCCCGTTCCTTTCCCCGATGCCGATCGGGGCTGCAGAGATTTTCCTTGCCTATCTTTAAGGTGCAGGGGCTAATCGGGTAGCATCGAAAATCAGTGCTACCCGCTAGCTCCTGCAGCTTCTGTGGTGTGTGGCGAGACCCGGATTTTCAATGCCGGGGCCGCATACAACACCGGCATTGAAAATCCATGTTAGACAGAAGGGGGCGGGTTGTGCGCCGACACAGTGCATAGCACCGCCCAGTTGAAAATTGGGCCCAAAGTCCTTTGTGCTGGGGCTCGATTGGCCTTGGCTGTGAGGAGTAGGGAGAGGCTTTACCTTCCCACTTCCTTCCCCGATGCCAATCGGAGCTGCAGAGATGTTCCCACACCTGAAGGTGCTCTAAATTTAAAGTCCTTTGTGCTGGAGCCTGATTGGCCTTGGTAGTGGAGAGCGCCCCCTCTTTCCCCCTTCCCCCACCTTCCATCTTTTCTCCCACACCATCCATACTACTTCACAAAAGAAACAGTAAAGTAAGACAGTAAAATCCCCTCTCTCACTCTCCTCCCTACCCCCACCCCTAAGCTCTACTTAGGTTATCGATAGCTCTTCGCTAATTATCATATGCGGACCACTTATCACGGAATTGTGCATCTGTGGAGTTAATCAGTTCTTTCTGACATTTGATAAATCTAATCAAATCTGTTTTTTACACAGTCCAATTCTGGCATCAGTTTGCATTTCCAACTCCTTGCAAGTTCTATCCTTGCTGCAATAATGTACATCTGGGCAGGCACCCTTCCCCCTCTTCCCACTCCTTGAATTGGGAGATTCAGTAGAAAAGAGGTTGATTCTGGCTCAGTCACCACCCCCTCTATTTCATCCACCAACAGTGCGATCCTTTTCCAGAATTTGGCTGTAACCAGACAATCCCACCACATACGAAAGAATCCCTCCTCTCGACCATAACTCCACCAGCACCTCCCCTCTCCTTGTCTATCCATCCAGTGGAGCCGGGTCAGATCTAAGTACATACATATTCACCCTCATTGGTTACCAGTTTCCTACTGTGTCAAGTATAAATGTCTTGTCCTCACACATAAAATTCTCCATTCTGGGATTCCGGGTTATTTGTCATTTCTCCTTATCACACGTGCACCTTCCAGAATATTATGTAATTCTCTTAGTCTCAGTCTTTATCTCCCTTCGCCATCCCAAGCACGCCTTGAATCCACTAGACATGCTTGCTGCCTTCTACTTCCTGGCCCCTTACCTCTGGAATTTGTTACCAGCTGATATCCGGCTAGAGCTCTCTCATCCCAGGTTCAAAAATGCCTTGAAGACATATTTATTTCAAGCTGCGTTTCAGTTGACCTCCCAGTGATTGTTTTGAGGCTTAGCTCCCCTCCCTTACCCTGCTGTCGTTTCATTTCTGTTTTTAATGAAATTCTTTTCTGCTTCTCATATTTCATGGATTATTATTGTGAACCGCTCTGGTGTATTGAAGGGCGATATATCAAATTTTAATAAACCATACGATATAAAACTTCATAACCATGCTTCACTAGAGCCACCACCATTAATAATTTACTAGTTCTCTCAAAAATACGCGCGCATATCACCTCTGCCAAGGGAGTACCTAAATCCTTTTCGCAATTGGTAAGAAACTTAGCCCTCCCACTGGGTCTTCAATTCAAGATTTTATAAAGGCTAGACAACAGGCCTCACAAACCCTCCCATTTTAAGAACATGATCTCAAAATCTGACCTATCGCCCAGTGAATACATAGGATTCTGCCTGGGCTGCATATAATGGCGAATCTGACAATAGTAAAGGTAATGCTCCGGCTTTAGCTGAAACTTACACCTTAGAGCCACATAGTCCAGGAGTTCTCCCATATCCCCCACCAGCTGGCCCACCCACTCCAATCCTGCTTACTGCCATTCCTTAAATACCCCATAAAGGAGGCCTGGTTTAAACTCCATGTTATACCTAATGGGGGGGGGGGGGGTTTGCCAAAAGAGATCTCTCCTACCACATAACTGCTCTTTAGAGCGGGACCAGACATTCAGGGTGTGTGCAACAAATGGATTATTTCCCTCCTTTACTCCCCTCCGGCCCTTCAACCCAAGCTCTTTCCCCAAAGGTCAATGACTTTACAGTTTCTGCTTGATCACCACCCATTGCTTTCCTTTTCCTCTTTTTTCCATTCTACTAATCTACTCAACAGTGCCCCCACATAGTACTTTTTCAAATCTGGGATGCCTATACCCTCATCCTTCTTTTCTTTCATTAAAACTGAATGCGCCACCTTTGGGGACTTTCTCCAAATAAAGTCAAAGATATGCTTGTGCCACTTCTTTAATACCTTATCCAGAATCTCTACCGGTAAAGTCAGAAAAAGAAACAGCCACGGCAATACATTCATTTTGATTGTCACTATCTGGCCCATCCACAACATGGTGAGGTGACTCCACCTGTCCAAATCTCCCATAATAGCCAACCACAGCTTTTCATGGTTAAATTTAGAGTTCCTCCCAGTTCCTACCCACCTGGATTCTCGAGTATCTAATTGACTCTCTGGCTCATTTAAAGGGGAAGGCCTCCGTCAGTCTAACCTCCAGACCCTCCTCTGAATGAATTTTCAAAATTTCTTTTTTGATCATATTCATTTTATATCCCGAGAATCGGCTAAAGACCTCAATTTCCTTAATTAAGTTAGGGAGAGAGACCAGAGGTTGGGACAGGGTGTATTTCACATCATCTGCAAATAATCCAACTTTGTTTATCCGGGGATTACTGTGTGCATGACCACATCAGGGATGTCTATGTTCCTAAAATCAGCTGGAGACATAGATGTCCCTGGAGGTCCCTGATTTAACTTGGACATCCTTTCTAAAATCACCCTCTTAATGTATGTCAACATAAATCTTCCCTAAACACATAGAGGCATATTCCGCTTTGTACATCTCCGGGCCATCCAGACATACAGACATACAGACGGCCGGGAGATGCAGCCGATTCTGCTCCCATGGGGTCTAGACATCCCTGCGGGAGCAGAATCGCAGCACAGTGGCTGGATGTCCGGAACATGACCCTATTCAGGCACCCCGGATGTCCAGCCACTTACCCAGCTAACTCAGTCAGGCTCCTTAATGGAGCCACGGTGCCATGGCGTCATGGCCATTGAAATGCTGCGTCCAGGGGGACTTATTCCACTTCTGAGGTGGAATATGTCTCCCATCTTCCCGGCCAACCCCTGAATAGACCCTGAATGTCTGGGGAGATGATCCACCCTTTCTCCGCCCTCTTTCCACCCTCCCCCTGCCCCCATCTAAGGCTCCCTGTACAACTCAGATGTTTGTACAGGGAATCTTTTGCCGACAGCCACATCTGGACGAATATTGGATATATATATCCAAGCTGGACATACATCCCCATTATTCGTGGTTGGGAATGACCCCCATAGGGTCTAATATTCTGTTGGGCAGGCTATGCCAACCCCAAATATTCAATACCAGGGTCATGTGTGGCCCCAGTATTGAATATCCAGAGATTACCACACACGCCAGAAGCTGCAGTAGCTAATCGGGCAGTGGTGATATTGCATGCTGCCTGGTTAGCTCCTGCACCTTAAAGATAGGTGAGGGTTTTCCTTGCCTATTTTTTAGGTGCAGGTTGCTAACCGGGCAACATGCAATATCGCTGCTACCTGGCTAGCGACAGTCTCCACCTCTACTCTGCCCCAGAACACCTCCAACATGCCCTGATGCTAACAGGGTTAGAAGGGGATATTCAATGGCACTAATCGTGTAACTGCCATTGAATATCCAGATTTAAGGTATTTACATGGTTTACTGGGCTGTAAACTGTATAAATGCCTTTCAAATATCGGGCCCATAATCATCAGTATATGGGGGAAAAAAGATTATTTCACCCTGCCACCTGACTTCATTATGGAGATGATAAAGCCTTACGAGCCAGAACCAAAGCAGGATTAACTTTTCTTTTTCTTCCTTTTATCTAAAAGAACTTCCTGGTGTCCTTTTGGCTACAATGAAAATGTAAGATTTGAGGATATGGCCTTTTGACTTGACCATACTAGGGAATAAAATCATTTAGACCCTGATCAAATGAGGAAGACTGAACTTCCAGTTTAAGCAAAACAAATTTAAAGAGCCAACTTGATCCATAACAGTTGGTTAAGTTGATGAACCTCCCTGCCTCCTGCAAATATATGGAACTCTACAATGATCACTGTTCCCTCTAAGCTGTGCGCGTGTGCGCGCGCACACACCTCGCCGAGTGAGCGCACATACTTTAAAACAGAGCGCACAAAAATTACAGCTCTGATTCTGATAGAAAACAGCACAGACGTCTTAAAATTTAAAAGTTATGATTGTAATTACTAGAAATTTCCCGCTTCATTTAGTAATCGTCTATTTTCATTTAATTTGATTAAAATCAATGTGGTGTACATACTGTATTCTGACGTGTAGTCAAATTTTAAAGTATATAACTCCGAGTGTCGATATGTGGCACACAAAAATTTAACCTTCCTTCAAAAGCTGCACACAGCTGATATTTTATGCGCACACAGCCTATAGAAAATTAGAGGGAACATTGACAATTATGTTGCTCTTTCTCTGGAGAAAGTAATTGTTACATTAAGGGGCATATTTACTATCCTGCGCTATCTGTTAACACAGCAGATAGTGTGCACTATCTGGGCGCCAGGACTGTACCAAGCTAGAAATGTGCCCTGTGCAACTAGCGAATTTGGTGCCCCTCCTCTACCTAGCCACATTCAGTAACTAAATCTTTTTGAGCTTCCTGAAAGCCCAGTGATATTAGTGCCCCCTTCTGAGCGGCCACACCACTCACACAGCCCTCGGTACGGCCTGCTGAGCGCAGTAACAGCACAGCAAAAATGCAGAGAACACAGTTATTTTCTGTGATATCTGCACAAATTACATCAGCTGCACTAGTGGGCAGAAAATGGGCAGAGAGTGGGCGCATGGTAGCCACCAAAGTCACAGATAGCAGGGTTGCAGGTGACACCACCGTGATGGGTGACATTAGGTGCATCCATGGTGCTGCCATGCTGCGCTCTCTGCATTTCAGTAAGGTATCTGCTGGGGACATGCAGTGCACACCACCAACAGATACTGCGCGGCTTTTGCAGTTAATGCTACAGTATTTGCACTAAAATGCCGCATTAGTCGCAAAAGCCCAATGTGGTTTAGTAAACATACCCTTAAATATTTATTTATTTAATGTCTTTTTTTTATACCGCGCTCTTTAGATTCAGTGCGGTTTACAGTTAACAACTTGTGCAGTGCAGACAGGACCTACACTGGACTTACAATGAACAGGGGTTTCTAAACGGGACTGACAGGGTAACTATGTACAGGCAAGCTAGCTCTCACAGGTGACGTGGTCAACTCGCAACTATTTACAGATTTGTTCAACTATATACAGATTGACCAGTCAGAGTATGTACACATTCCACCTGCAGAATGTATCGTAATCTAGAGAGTGGGGCTGCATTCGTGCAGGGTGGCTGTGCTGGGGATTTCGGCCTGTAAATATATTTACTCTTTAGGCTGGTACTTTCTTCCAGGTGCACCTGGCTGCCCTCTAATTGTGGTTACCTCTGCTGAGCATATTGGGAGCTGTGAGCTTCCTCATTATTATTTATTTAGCTCAGGATTTTTCTAGTAAGCATTCAAAGTGAGCTAGATTCAGGTACACTAGTTATTTCCCTGTCCCCAGAGGGCTTATAATCTTAGTATGTACCTGAGGTAATGAAAGGTTAAGTGGTTTGCCCAAGGCCACAAGAAGTGCCAGTGGGATTTGAATGCTGGTCTTTCAAGATCCAGGCTACTCCTCCACTCCATAGGCCAGGTAAAGTGCTACTCGCTTTTGAGGCAGCCATGAGGCTTTTACATAAGTGATCAGCTTGACCCTTCCCCCAAGCCATGAGGCTCTTACATAAGTGATCAGCCTGCTAAGAGAAGACATTAAGATTTCAGTAGGCACCCTTCCCCCACTCCAGGTCTGAGCACAATATCCCCTTGCCCAGAAATCAGCAGACCAGAGCACACCGGTTTGGACAGGTCACCCAGGTACCTTCCCCAGGGGCTGCTGATTGGTGGACAGGAAATATCTGAGACAAATGGGATTGTAGAATGAGTTTGAAAATGTACAGTATATAAGGTATTGTAGGATGTCCCTCGGGGCTCAGAATTTTTGTGCAGATTGCTGGTTCTCTGTCTGGGCCTGTGCGCACATTAAAGATCCTGTGTTTGCATTCCAGCCTGTCTGTGAGTTTTCCTTCTGTGGGTGAGTGAGAGAATTAGAGCTTTAAGCTGATTGGCTGCTACATTCTGGTGACCATGAAGGGACCAAATTAAATTAAATTAAATAAAAAGCCTCTCTCATCACACCCACGGTGGGAAGACTACTGCTTTTTGCAAGATCGGGCCTCCACCAGACAGGGATCGGCCCCTCCAGGAGATTAACGGTCCTTGGCGCCCCGGGCCACTTTGTGCTCCGGAAGGACACCTTGATTTGTCTGGTCAGTCGGTCCCTGCGGCTGAGCCCTGATTGAAAACCAGCTGGATAGACTGGCATCCAAACTATCTGCCTGATCAGAGTTCTGATGAGTACTGCTACCTTACTGTATGGGCTAGTTCTGTACTCTATCTGTAAATCCTGGTAATTTCTGGGAACCTGTAGCGGCCCGATCACCCGCAGCGAGCATTCCGAGTAGGGGTCCTGGGGGGGTTCTGAAACCATTGCTCGTCCTGTCTGTATCTGGTATCTGATAAATCTGGTTGAAATCTGGTAGGAATGGGGGGGGGGCGCTTGCTTGCGAGCGCCAGTAAATAACTGCAGTATAAATTTAACTTTGCCACCTCGGGCCCCTTAAAGGTATTTAAAGTGCAGTGCTGCCAAAGCTATTAAAAATTGCCTAAAATATTAGTACTTAACCCCTTTAAGTGTGCCTTTCAAGAATAATTGCGCTGATCGCAATTCTCCGATGATCGGGGCGATTTATTTAGAGCCTTTGCCCCATGTGCTCCTATAATGTTGGGGGCTTTTTTGTGTTGCTGGGGGTTTCTTTTGTGTTGCCATGTGCTCCTATAGTGTTGGGGGGCTTTTTTGTGTTGCTGGGGGTTTCTTTTGTGTTGCCATGTGCTTTTAGTGTTGGGGGTTTCTATTGTGCTGGTGGTCCTGGAGCTCCATCTGGTGGACATTGGAAAAATAGCTAGCTATATTTCTCATATTGCTATTGTCCACATGGTAAAGGTTGGATCGTATGGTGCAGCTAGAGAGTGTGTGTGTGTAGTGTGTATCAGTAGCAGCTGCTACTGAGGAAAGAGAGTGTATGAGAATTCGCTGCTGAGACGTCTCTGTTTTCTGTTTTCCCTCTTTCTTTTTCCCTTTGTGGTCCTGTCTGTTTTGCGCAACCAAAACTCTGCCTGTTACCTGAATTATATTGTATATTGTATTCCCAGAAGTGAGATTAGAAATTTACACTGTAACTTGTGATTTGAAAACTATGATTAGAGCATGGGGTCCGGAGGCTAAATTGTAGCGGAGCAGCATCCGGACCAGTTTCCCTATATAGATTCATGGCTGGTCCATATAGTTAATGTGCTGTTATGTAGAAACTGATAGAGTGTCTCTGTAAATGTTAGAGTGTCTCTGTGTTTAGTTGTGACATTAGGGAAAGATTAGGGAAAGAAAGGTTTTGTCCAGACATTAGTTCTTTATATTTCAGGATTGATTTTGATACTCTTATCAGTAAAAGGTGAAGTTATTAACAAATCGCCCCTGTGTCCCCAAACAGTGAAAAACACCAGGTCTACTGATTGCAGGGAGAGGGACAGTTTAGAAAGTGTTTTGGTCACATCTCTCAGCAGTGAGTAAGGGGTAGTTGGAACTGCTGAGATAGTTTGCATAGCTATAGAAAGATACTGGGAGGACTTCCTTCTTCTAGCAGATGAATGGAGGCCCATTAGAGAGTGAAGGAAGACAATTGCTTTATTTAATGCATATCCAATTTCATTACTATGTTTCATGCATAGTCAATAGTCAAAGAACCAAATTTTTGATCACACCTTTCAGCAGTGAGTAAGGGGTGGTTGAAACTGCTGAGATAGTTTGCATAGCTATAGAAAGATACTGGGAGGAGTCCCTTCTTCTAGCAGATAAATGGAGGCCCATTAGAGAGGACAAAAGAAAAAAAATCACCTAGGAGTCTTTCTCCTAGAGGACAAAGAACCCCAATTCACCTAGCCACACCTAGCCTGCAAACAATCCTCTTGTCATCAATTTTAATTGTAGAGTTTTGAGCTTCTAGAACCATGGGGGGTGCCTCCTTTGAGCATCCTCAAATGTCTGCTGGAAGCAAACAAAGGCTGAAGAAAATCCTTATAAGATTATGAAGAAATGAAGATTTTTTTACTTGTCTTTTTAAAGCCTGAATTTTATCTCTGGTACATATATTTGGTTTTGACTGCACATACAAAATTAAACAAGTAATACTTCTGCATGATATGCCATCTTTGACATCTTATTCTGCAGACAGTAAATGCTGTTTTGATGATTGCATTCTTTCCTGCTTGGTACATTAAACTACCTTGATCAACTGTATTCATTTTTCTGATACTACAATGATATTGCATTCCAGGTATCCACCACCCTTTTTATAGAAAAGTATCAGTTTCATGCTTGTTTTGAACTGTAGGATTCAAGGTAATTACTTTGTCTTGTTAAGCACTGTGCTGACAAATGATGAACAGAACAGTAACATCATAGATGCTATACTATTGGATGTTGGAATAAATTCACCTGTTATTCTGTATTTGAATTTTACGCATTGGGGTCCAGAGAAAAAGTGTACCTTGTTTTGAGGGTTTTTCAGTTTCAGGAGTACAGTATATTATAGCACTGTGGGAGACAAATCTTTTTAGTTTATACACTTGCACTTTGTTACCAAATATACTGGTAGCAGTACATTATGTAGAGGTCCAGTATACACAGCAATAATAAGGATACATTAGTACCTATGTATGTGATTGGTGGAATGATGCAGGTGATGGGGGAGTGTTGTGAGGGATGAAGTGGGATATTAAGAAGAAGGACTTTTGATTGACATTAAACTGATGAAGGTAATTTGAAGTGATGTATCTGGCTAATGAATATGTAAACAAAAAAAAAGAAAAAAAAAAGAGATGAGCATTTTATTCCTGAATAAGGCCTGGAGCCATGTCACCAAATTGCAATCCAGAGAGCCCAGCAGAGGGAAATGGCCAGAGTCCAGATGGAGCAGACCATCCCGAGAACTCAGAACTACCCACCGCTGAAATGTGTGAAGGAGTCCCTATCTGGATCAGTGTGTCACATTGAAAACGGGCCAAGATATCTGCCTATGAGAATGAGAGGTTCAAATTTTGAGAGAAACAGAACTTAAACTTCAGAGAAAGGTGAGGCACACTGTGAGGTCCTGGGGAACTGCTGAGAGGCAGGAAAAAGAACTATTGGACTGACTGGGGGGTTTTGGGGGCTTCTGTGAATGATTGTATTGTTATCCTTTTAATATTGTTTTCTTAGAAAGTAACTGAAATCTACAAGCCATTTCGGCTTCAGCAACTGCAATACCCACACCAGCTCAAGTTTTTGCTGTACTATTCTCAGAACTTTCTTTATCACATTATTAAGCACTGCTGCTTTTGACATACTTTCATGTTATGTGTTTTCAATATTATTGACCAGCTGCAAGAAAATGATGACCCCTATCTGTCTCAATATCTGTCTCAAATGGTTGCTTGTCCATTGCCCTTAGTGGGATTACCTTTGCCCCATTCACAAGAAAAGAAAAAGAAAAATTGGGAATGAAGGGAAATTGGCTGATAGGTATGTCTAGTATGGCTGCATCCTTGCCTGAGGCTGTAATACATTATGATGGCACAGAAAAAACATGTGGGCTAAGAAAATGAGTACCCAGAGCCCAGCACAACAAGAGTAAAGCCAGGGGGAACCATACTCTGAACAGAAGTGCACAGAGAATGGACCCAGCTAAGAAACAGGTCAGGCCTGAAAGTGCACAGAAAATGGACCCAGCACAAGAAAAGACATGCCAGGCCTGAACAAGTTAAACAGGCCTGAGCAAGCTGGGCAAGCCTGGACAAGTTAAACAGGCCAAACAAAGCTGGTGATACAAAGTACTCATATGCCCTGAAGACTACAGTGCCAGTGATTAATGAAGCAAAGGGAATGGCAGGGTGCAGCCAGAATGACTCAACACTAGCAAGAATAAAAGCCATTAATATGCTGATAAGGGTGGATCCCAGGGAAAGAGCCTTTGCCCCAAAGGAAAGAGGCCTCTGCAGACTTTTTGCACACGGCCCTCCTTTGTCCCAAAGGAAAGAGGCCTCTGCAGGCCCTGCAACCTTTTACAGACAGTACAGCAACTTTTGCACACGGAACAAAACTTTTGTGCAGGAGTTGCTACAGAGGGTATAGGGTATGTGTTGTTTTAAACTCACTGACGCAAGGGTTTCCATTGAACACTCTATCCAAGACCTAAGTGATCTAGTTAATCATATTACTGACCTGTATGTGTACTGGGTGGTTTATGAAGTGGTTCAGTTGGCTAGGGGGACTAAAAATCCCAGTGGTAGGGGTTCTTTTTATTTTACTGCTATGTGCCATTCTGCCATGTTGTATCCCCATTCTTTACTGCTTCATTACCACCACCCTTGATACCCTGGTAGAACGCAAGGCGGCTACCACTGTCATGGCCCTGACCCAATACACCCCTCTGCGGCTTGCCTCCAGTAATACTGCCCTCTACCGCCCCTAGCGGTTGAGGTCTCACTTAAAAAGGGGGGAGTGAGGCAGCCATGAGGCTTTTACATAAGTGATCAGCCTGACCCTTCCCCCAAGCCATGAGGCTCTTACATAAGTGATCAGCCTGCTAAGAGAAGACATTAAGATTTCAGTAGGCACCCTTCCCCCCACTCCAGGTCTGAGCACAATATCCCCTTGCCCAGAAATCAGCAGACCAGAGCACACCGGTTTGGACAGGTCACCCAGGTACCTTCCCCAGGGGCTGATGATTGGTGGACAGGAAATATCTGAGACAAATGGGATTGTAGAATGAGTTTGAAAATGTACAGTATATAAGGTATTGTAGGACGTCCCTCGGGGCTCAGAATTTTTGTGGAGATTGCTGGTTCTCTGTCTGGGCCTGTGCGCACATTAAAGATCCTGTGTTTGCATTCCAGCCTGTCTGTGAGTTTTCCTTCTGGGGGTGAGTGAGAGAATTAGAGCTTTAAGCTGATTGGCTGCCACACTTTGAGCTACCAATGAAAAGGTGAGAGTTAAATTCAAATAAGTAACTAAAATATTGGGGAGTGAGCAGGAGTTGTCAGGCAGAAAAATGCATCAACAGGAAGTTGGGGGTATTGTACTCATAAATAAATACTGAGAACAGGGCCGGTCCAAGGGTTTCTGCCACTCTAGGCAGAAACCATGGCCTCGCCGCCCCCCCCCCCCATCTGCCATTCCCCCCCCCCCCAGTTGCCACCGATTCCCCCAGCTGCCGTCGATTTCCCCACCCCAACTTCTGCCGATTCTGTCTAGGGAGGGGGAGGCATGCAGTGGCGGCAGCAGTATTTCCAAAAGCAACTGCTTTTTGCCGCTGCTTTCTTGTCCATGGCAGGCCATGTCCTTCAGCACACGTGGTCTGCCAAGGGGATCAGAAGCAGCAGGCCATGTGTGCTGAAGGACATGGCCAGTCACGAGCAAGAAAGCAAATCACAAAAAACTGTCAAAAAACAGTAGCTTTTGGAAATACTGCTGCTGCTGCCCACATTCCCCTCAAACAAAATCGGTGACAGCTGGGGGGAGGGGGTAGCATGGCCAGTCATGTGTGCTGCTGCTGCTGCCCACCCGTGCCGGCTACCCTAGGTGCCCGCTTAGCTTGCCTAGTAAATGGGCTGGCCTTGACTGAGAAACATGAAGGAATGTAAAAGATTTCACACAATACATTTCCATGGGATTGAACTGATTGTCCCCTGAGCAAGCCTGAACAACTATTTTGCAAAATGAGTAAAATTGCAGTGAGCCAAAAATATGGCTGGATTTTCACCCATTTACAAGACTCAGGCATTTTTCAGAATAGAGGATGCCAGCAGCAGGCCTGACCTTCATGTTTCTAAACTCTTTAGAATACATTTGGTTGGAAATTTGCCATTACATCCAGTTAATTAATTCTGGCAGCTGCTTAGTTTTTAACTATTTAGAATAGTAGCATTAATTAAAAAAATATTTAAGTTAGCAATTTTTAAAAATATTATTTATTTATATAATTTCAAAAATAACACAAGAATTATTATTGATACAGAAATGCTAATACGTTGCAATACAAGTAAAGGATTAAACTATGAAAAAAACGAAAATCATAAATTCCACACCATTTTGCAGGAAGACCACAAAAGAAGGAGTGAATTCAATAAGAAAAAAGATTTTAAATAAAGTGCACAGCTTTCTCCAGAGAATATATGGAAAATATTTTGTTCTAACAACAAGGGAGGAGTAGAGGAGTAGTCTAGTAGTTAGAGCAACAGCCTAGTATCTAAAATATCTAAGGTTTGATTCCCACTGGTGCTCCTTGTGACCTTGGGCAAGTCACTTAATTCTCCATTGCCTTGGAAGAAAGGCCTGGCAATCTACTTCCAGTTATATATTGCCAAGAAACCCAGAGGCTGCTGGGTCACCAGCAGTTAGCCCTGACTTGACTGCACTGGAGAAAAACAACAAGGAGAGAAAACAAATCTTCATTTTACTTCATGCTTCATGTTAATAAGCTGTGACATAACTAGAGCTTTAAATTGACATGCAGGACCATATTTCCTGCAGTTCATCAGAGGAGCTATTTTATAGTTAGTTCTGCTGGAATTCTGCACACAATAATTCAAAATTTTGTGCTTTTTGTGTTTCTTTTCTGTGTTCTATTTTAACTATCACTCAAAAACAATATGCTTTGTTATTTTGACAAAGCATGTAGAATTTTGCATCATTCAGACCTTTTGACAAAATTTTGAATTTTGTGTGCAGAATTCCAGTAAGAGTACTGTAGAATAGAGCTTTCACTTGGTATTAAAATAAGGAATTGGATTTTACTCATGCCTTTTCTCAGACGTTCAAGATGAGTGACCTTCAGGTATGGTAGGTATTGTCTTTAGACATGGAGACAAAAAAAAGGGGTCTGTCTTCTAAGTCGCAATAGGCTTTTGCTGCTAACGAGATGCATTAGTGCAAACAGTGCTGCGTTAGCTGCAAAAGCTGTGCATTCTCTGTTGGAGGTGTGCACAGCATTTCCCCAACAGATGACACATTGAAAATGCAAAAGATGTGGCCTGGAAGCATCATGGATGCTGATAACACCACTCATTGAGGTGGCATTAGTAGCATCTGCAATGTCTGCAAAGTGTGTGGTTACCACGTGCTGTTGACGCTTATGGTAACCATGTGTTGCAAACACACCCCTTCTCTGCCCTCACCTTGCCCACTTATGTAGCTAACACGCGGTCAGCAGATAGCACAGCTAATTGCTGCACTATCTGCATTTGCCCTGTATTAGCTGATAATGGGGCATGTTTGACAAATGCTATCTGCCACATTAACAGCTAACGTGGCTTAGCAGACAGACCCCAAAGTGTACAAAGAGATCACATGATGTTTTTGGGGGTATGGTCTCCAACACGGATGGCCAAGTTTGGTCCCTAAAGACCACAAACAGGTATGTGAATGATAACATCTCAAAACAACTAAGGGAATCTGTGAACAAGAAAATACAGGGAAGAGGGGACCTAGGTGAGAGTACCAGCAGAAAGGAAGACACAGAAAAGGAAAGAGAGATTGAGGGGGAGATGGAGTTGAGAGATGTCAACAAATTAACTGAAGAGGAGGAAGAAAAGGAAGAAGAAGAAAGGGAGGAGAAAGACTTAAAGGTGGAAGACTTCAAGATAGAACTTCTAGTCCACATGGAAAGAGATGAAAATACTGGGTTCCAAGCAAGGAACAGATTACCTGAGCTAAATTTAACACCTAAGGTTAGAAGTATGATAATTAAGATGAACAAGGCCATATCCAGTATAAAGGGACCATTTATTGACATCACCAAAATTAATTGGATACAATATTGTGCAGCTAAAATTATTACTGCAAAAATACTACCAACTAAAGTGCAGGGCCAGAAGAAAAAGAGAATAATAACAGTTCCTTCTTGGAAAAAGTATATCGAAGGACAAATACAATCATTGCGTGCAGAGGTATCCCTGATAGATGGGTATCTAAAAGGATTAAGATCATCAAAAATATTAAGGAAGATCCAAGCCATCAAGCTAAAGCATGCTGCATTAACAGAAGAAGACCTGAAATTTATAGGTTCCAACAGTAAATTGAAAATAGCAGCAGAAGCACAAAAACTTCGAAGATATGAAGAAAATAGGAGAGAAAGATATCCAAATAAATTATTTAGAGAGAACCCAAAACAATTCTACAGGGAATTGGGAAAGAACATTAATCTGGTAATTCTCCTAGGACAAGCAGGATAGTCAGCCACAGTAGGTGACGTCATCCGACGGCGCCGAGACGGAAGTACTCTCTAGAGCTCAGAAGGGCTTTGCCCTTCTGGGCATGACCACCAGGTACCACCCCCCAGGGTCTGCCCCTAGCCAGCCACTTTTTTCTCTTCCGCCTTGCCAGCAAGACGGACTCTCCTACTCTCCTGATTCCTCACCACCAAAATTGCGTCATTTTAAATAACAACAGCATACAGAATTAAAGATCAAAACATCTACAATCAAGATGCCTAAACCGCTTTTAAAAAATGCCCGGGCTGCTCCAGAAAGATGAATTCTACAGACGCCTACGACCACTGCCTAAAATGCCTCGGGGTCTCCCATAAAGTGGAGGATTGCGCTCACTGTGCGAAGATGTCTCCCCAGGCCCGAAAAGACAGAAAACATGCCCTCCGGGAACTGTTTCCAGAGAATAAAGACCCAGGTACCTTTTCTGCTGTCCACGTGGCTCCCCACGTTGCTCAGGCCAGGACTCAGACTCCTGCTCTGCAGACCCCCACAACGGCACCAGATGCGCCCCTATAGGCCTCCATCCGCAGCCGCTCTGCCTCTGCTCCCTCCTTCTCTGCTCCTGTGGTGTCTCCCTCGGGCTTTCCAGCACCTCCTCGGGGCTCCCCGGTGCTTCCTGGATCATCGAGGGACTCCCTGTCGGTGGCCATCTTGGATTCTTCTTCGGGCTCTACCCACCTCGGTGCTATTGGCCGGCGCCATGGCAACACATACAACAAGGGGCATGGTCAGGAGTCTCACCTGCAGGTGGCCATCTTGGACTCTGCCCCCGACTCCGCCCACATCTGCGCCATTGGCTGGCTCCACGACAACAGGGCAAGCAGGAGGCATGGCTCCAGGAGAAGGCACACCCACCGGCCAACCTCTCCATCGGCGTGGAGACATAGCTCCAGCCCGCACCTACACAGAAAGAGACACAGACACCACAGGAGATGCAGCAGCAGCAGCACCAGAAGATTAAAAAAACGACACAGAGGCCACAGCTACAGCAGCAGCAGCAGCCCACACCACAGAAGGCACAGAAAGGTACAGAGACACCGGCGTCAGTACTCCTCATCCAGCAGCACCTCCTCCAACAGGTATGCTCTGCTCCCAGACTCCGATGTGGACTCGGATCCTCCCCAGCAGCCCCCCATGGACCCAGAAACACCGGAATTCACCCTTGCCAACCCCTCCGGCCAACCCAGGGGGCAGCACGACCCTACCTCCACGGCTCTTCCCTTCCAAGGACTACCCGACATGACTGCACAACTTAACAGTCTGCTTTCAGGGTTCTTCAGCCAATGGCTCCAGTCTCAAGGGGCACCTTTTCCCCCCCCCCCCCCTCAGAAAGCCTGCTCGGACACTCCAGAGTCTGTTCCAGAACCGCCGGGTACCGCTTGTGAGAGGGATGAAGCCACAGCTCCCGAGCCCACCGCATCTGTGGAAAAGCCATCTGCTCCAAATCCACACCCAGAACCATTTACACCCCACCCGACAACCCGGAGGACCTGACTTACCCGAAATTCCTCCGCAAACTCTCAATGGCTTTGGCTCTAACAGCCCCCTGCCCTACTTCTGACAAGCGACCTGAGACTCAAGCGGCCCTAAAATTTTTAGAAGCCCCCAGGACTGCTGCAACTATACCCGTGCACCCCCTCCTGCATGAGAACCTCCTCAAACTCTGGCAGAACCCCACCTCAGGGCCACCTATGTCACGAAAGCTGGACCTAAAGTACCAAGTGCAACTCCTGCCAGGGTTCGACAAGAAGCAGCTTCCTCACCACTCCATAGTGGTGGAATCTACCCTCAAGCGCTCAAAATCTACGCGCACGTCTTCCAACAACCCTCCGGGCAGAGACCTCAAGCTCCTTGACGAGGTCGGAAGAAAGGTATTCCAGGGCGCCATGCTGTGTGCAAGGGTGTCCGCACACCAGCTCCAGCAGGCCCTTTACCAGGACGTTCTTCTAGCTCAACTAAAATCCACATCGACGCAAGATGTGCAAGCTTCACCCAATGCTCTCCTGGCAGACCTCCAGGAATGCATAAAGCACCAAGTCCGGGCGGCCTTCGATGCCTTCAACGCAGCCGCACGCACCGCTGGAACGGCCATATCGGCTTGTCGCCTGGCCTGGTCAGAGCCTCATGACCAGATAGCGGATGGCCCCTGCATCAGGGATTCACTTTTTGGCAACAAGATGAATGATACTGTGACCACCATGAAGGACCACTGTACCACACTACAAACCCTCACAGACGAGGGCCTAGAACGGAGAAACCACAAGGCCCCTTACCACCGGAAGCCTTACTCTTCCTCCAAAAGACAATACAACACGTATCGGAAGTGGCAGCAGCCGCATTACAAGCCACAGTCTCACCAGACCTCCTACCACGGGAAGCCCCGCCAAAGGGAAAGGAGGCAACAAAAGGCCCCTCAGACTGGCCCAGCAAAGACCAACAAGACGTTTTGACAAACACACAGGGCCAGCCCCCCCATGGGGGGGTCAGCTCACCGCATTCCTACTGGCCTAGGAGTCAATCTCAACAGACAACTGGGTCCTGCAGATCATCAGGGAGGTGTACCGGATCATATTTCTTTCAACATTGTCGCAACGCAAACATCCCCGCGACAGGACGGACATCATATTGCTTGGCCTCCTAAAGGAGGAAATATCATCCTTCCTTGCATCCAAGGCCATAGAGCCTGTGCCAAAGGAAGAGCTGCGTTCCGGCTTCTACTCCAGATACTTCATGGTCTCCAAGAAAACGGGAGGCCTACATCCTATCCTCAACCTCCGCAGACTCAACAAGTTAATTGTCAAGGAAAAATTCCGAATGCACTCCCTTGGGTCTATCCTTCCGCTCATTCAACAGGGAGAATGGCTGACATCCCTCAATCTGATGGACGCATATACACATGTCCCCATTCACAGAGACCACCGCAAGTACCTGTGCTTCCAAGTCATTGGGAGACATTTCCAATACAAGGTCCTTCCATTCGGACTTTCACCCGCACCACGAGTGTTTACAAAATGTGTGGCCGTGGCAGCCGCACACCTCTGGAAACAGGGCATATGTGTGTTCCCGTACCTCAATGACTGGCTGATCTCTGCTCCCTCCTCACGGGAGGCCACTTCAGCCACTCATCGAACCATCTCCCTGTTATCATCTCTGGGCTTCCTAGTGAACCACCAGAAATCACACCTGCAACCCTCCCAGCGAATCGAATTCATAGGGGCGATCATAGACACTACTGCCTTCAAAGCATTCCTTCCCCATCCCCGGAGGGACACCATCATCAGCCTGACACGGAACGTCTCAACGAACGGACAAACAACCGCCAGAACGCTGCTCCGCCTGCTGGGCCACATGGCTGCTTCAACCCAAGTGATTACAACAGCAAAGCTTCATATGCGCCACCTACAGTGGCACCTGTGGTCACATTGGAACCAGCACTCACAGCCCTTGAGCTCACAAGTCCCTCTAGCCGCAGTAACAGCCTCCCTCCACTGGTGGACGCGCAAAAGGAACCTAACGCGCGGTCGCCTCCTGAGACAGCCTGTTCATCAGCTAACCATCACCAACAGGCTGGGGGGCGCACTGCCTCCACCTCCACACTCAGGGAGCCTGGATGGCAAAAGAACAAACGCTACACATCAACCTCCTGAAGCTCAGGGCTATACGACACGCCCTCCGAGCCTTTCAGAACTTCGTCCATGGGAAAGCAGTGCTCATCCAGACAGACAGCCAACTGGCCATGTTCTACGTCAACAAGCAGGGAGGGACAGGCTCCCGCCCACTGTACAGAGAGGCCCTCCAGATATGGATCTTTGCACTATCCAAACGCTGCCTCATCCGAGCGTCCTACCTGCCGGGACTCCAAAACACACTAGCAGATCAGCTCAGCCGCCAGCTCAACCCGCACGAGTGGTCCCTCAACCACCAAGTGGCTCTAACCCTCTTCCAACAATGGGGGATGCCACAAATCAACCTCTTTGCAGCACCGGAGAACACGAAGTGCAGCACATTCTGCTCAAAACACCCCTCCCACCTCAGCATCGCGTCGGATGCCTTCGACGTGTACTGGGGGGAATGGTCACTCATTTACACCTTTCCCCCCCTCCCCCTGATATCCCTGACCCTACAGCGGATCGTCTCGGACAAAGCAGGAACCATCCTCATCGCGCCTCAATGGCCACGCCAGGTGTGGTTCCCGTACCTTTGTCACCTGGCACAGGAAGCTCTGGTACGCCTTCCCCTGGTGCCCGACCTGATCTTCCAGGACAATGGCAAAACCCTACACCCCAACCTGCAGACCCTATCCTTGACAGCATGGAGGCTGAGCGGGTGACTCTATCCCCCTTCCACCTTCCCTCTGAGGTCACGCAGGTGGTTCTCGCAGCCAGAAGCCCCTCAATCAGAAAGTCCTATGGGCTCAAATGGTGACGCTTCACTGCATGGTGCTCGGCGCAACATTTCAATCCCTTCTCCTGCCCGATACCTCAAGTGCTACAATACCTCACAGATCTCTCCCGGCAGGGCTTTCAACCACAATCCATCAAGGTACACCTTGCCGCGATCGCGGCCTTCCACGACCGGTGCGGCGACACCTACATCGCAGTTCAACCTATCGTCAACCGCTTCATGAGAGGTCTCTGCAACCTGCACCCACCGGTCAAAGCCCTGGTGCCTCTGTGGGACCTCAACGCTGTCCTCAACCAACTTACACAGCCTCCCTTTGAGCCCATGCACTCAGCGGCCATGAAGCATGTCTCATGGAAAACTCTGTTCCTTATCGCCATCACATCAGCAAGGAGGATCAGTGAACTGTAGGCCCTGGTGTCCCACCCTCCCTATACTCAGCTGACCGCAGACAGAGCCTCCCTCCGGACCCACCCTAAGTTTGTACCCAAAGTGGCATCCGCCTTTCACGTCAACCAGACCATTGAACTTCCCAGCTTCCACCCAGAGCCCCACTCCTCCATGGAGGAGCAAAGGCTACATACCCTTGACTGTGTCAAAGCCCTCCGCATATACCTCCTCAGAACCGTGCTCCATCGATGAGGGATGCAACTCTTCATCTCCTACGACCAAAACAAGCCGGGCCGACCAGTCTCCAAACGGACATTGTCCATCTGGATCTCCTCCTGCATCACCTTATGCCTGGAGCGGGTGGGGGCAGGGACGGCAACCTCGATCCACGCTCATCAACTACTAGCGATGTCCGCCTCCATCGCCAACCTACGGTCCCGTTCCAGTGGCAGACATCTGCAAAGTGGCCACCTGGTCATCCCTCCACACCTTCCAAAGGCACTACTGCCTCAACCTCGCCACCGGAGCTGACCTCGCCTTCGCCCGAGCAGTCCTCGCTCAGCGAGCAACCCCACTTAACTTTGCCATTTACCTCAGTGTCCTGGAGGCAGAGGGGACATGGCCCAAGAGACGGTAACAGAACCTTGATTGCAACATCACCGCTGCTCACTGTCGCACCTTGCACGGGCACACCTTATGCCTGCCGCACTTTACACAGTGGCACATTGCCTATATTGTATTTGTTGCACTGTTCTGCACTGTTTGCACTGCTGTACACTATCTTGACGTGTTTTGCACTGTGTTTTTGATGCACTGTTTGCACTATTAGCTCATCCTTGCTAGTTTGCACCATATCGGGGCCTCCTGCCCGTAATAAATGCAAAGTTGCCCCACCTCGGCGTACTTGAATACCTTGAATTCGTGCTCCTCGAAGCTATTAGCTCTCCGCTGACTGGGCCCCTCTCTACTGCAATTCTGGTAGCTTGGGAGGCACCTACTGTGGCTGACTATCCTGCTTGTCCTAGGAGAAAACAAAGTTACTTACCTGTAACTGGGGTTCTCCGTGGACAGCAGGATAAGTCAGCCACACAATCCTTGACGAGGGGACATGGGATGAGGGTGAAGGGAGATAGATTCAGGAGTGATATGCGGAAATATTTCTTTACGGAAAGAGTAGTGGATCCGTGGAATAGTCTCCCAGTGGAGGTGGTAGAGATGAGGACAGTAACTGAATTCAAAAAAGCATGGGACCAACACAGAGGATCTCTAAAGGTAAAAAGTGGACTGTTGTAGTTGTTGTTATGGAAGGACAGACTAGATGGGCCTTGTGGTCTTTTTCTGTCCTCATGTTTCTATGTTTCTATGTTTCCCTCCTCCCCTATAGGCCAGTATACACCGTGTCGCGCCCTAGGAGCTAAGCTCAGCTAGTAACTCAGTGGCTGGCTAGGGGCAGACCTGGGGGGTGGTACCTGGTGGTCATGCCCAGAAGGGCAAAGCCCTTCTGAGCTCTAGAGAGTACTTCCATCTCGGCGCCGTCAGATGACATCACCTACTGTGGCTGTCTTATCCTGCTGACCACGGAGAACTCCAGTTACAGGTAAGTAACTCCGTTAAGCACCACTATCCAAAGCCGAAACTGAAACCTTCTGGAGAAAGCTATATGAGGACCCTATACAGCACAATCAAGAAGCAGAATGGTTACCCTGCATACAGGAGAATTTAGGAAAAACAGACATCAAACCTGTGGAATGGCCTGTAGTAACAAAGAAAGTGCTGGAAAGCAGGTTAAAACGAGACTCAAACTGGCCCTGGCCTAAATGGAGTAATCTACTTTTGGCTCAAACAGTTAACATCACTCCACCAAGACATGGCGAACTGCAAAAATCAATTGTTCAAGCAGCCGGACTTAACACCGCAATGCCTTACCTACAGGAAGAACGGTTCTTCTTCCAAAGGGGGACCTGAGTAACATTCCTAAAAATTATAGACCAATAATCTGTTTACCTGCAATCTATAATCTGTTCACTGCAATAGATGCAGACAGAATCTATGATCACATTGAGCTCAATACCATCATGGTAATAGAGTAAAAGGGCAATAACAGAGGAGCATATGGAACCAAAGACCAGTTAATGTTGAATAAGGCCAATCATGACCAGTGCTAAGAAAAGCAGAAATCTCAGTATAGAATGGATTGATTATAAGAAAGCTTTTATTTATTTATTTAGCATATATTTTTATACCGCTACTTCCAGCGATCAGCAGCGGATTAGATTACATATTGGAAACTGTCAAATCAGGACAGAATAATTTGGAATATATACAAGGTGATTTGTAAGGTGAGCACAACACACAGTAGTTAGGTAATTGGGTTACTTTACATATGTACATTTTTTTTTTTACATATATACATGCATGGTTCTTTTGGATGGCACAGTTTGGTCCACGTGGACTAAATCAGATTGTACTGAATCTGAAAAAGGTGAGTTTTGAGTTTTTTTCTAAAGTCGATCAGGTCTATGCTAGCTCGCAGCTCCGGTGGCAGTTGGTTCCAGAGTGTCGGTGCTGTGTAAGAGTATGCTCTGTTACTAGTACCGGTTTTGACAGATCTTATATCTGCCGGTACACAGAGGGTGTTAGAGTTGATGGTTCTTCTGCTTCTTCTGATGGGTGGTTGTGTGCAGATTAGGTTGGAGAGGAAGGATGGGGCTTTGTTATGCATGAGTTTGAAAGTGGTTATTAGTGTTTTATATTTTATACGAGCTGTGATGAGGAGCCAGTGTAGTTCAATCAACACAATATCCCACACTCTTGGATAATACATTGTCTTGAAATGTATAAAATAAATCCTAGCTTGACAGAGTACATTAAGTTCACTATGACAATGTGGCAAGCCACACTCTTTTTGAGATATGAAGATGGTCAGTATATCATTCCTAACATTAAGATCCAGCAAGGAATATTTCAGGGAAATTCCCTGTCGCACTTCAGTTTTGTTTGGCGCTTAATCCAATGAGTGCTCTTATCAACTCTTTGGGATATGGATTTAACCTGAATTCTAAAGAAGGTAACAACCCAGAAGTAACATCCCATCTACCATTTACAGATGATCTGAAGCTCTACAGTTCCAGTGACCAACAATTAGCAGAGCAAATTTGTGTGGTGAAAAGCTTTTCAATGACATCAGGATGACGCGCCGGCTTTCAGAGCGCGAGGGGAGAGTTTCTCCCTCGCTGCTCTGTTAAGCCCGCGGGGGCTGATGGGAAGTTCCCATCAGCCCCCGTGGGCTTAACAGAGCCCCGAAAGGGAAACTAGTCCCTTCGCGCTCTGAAAGCCGGCGCGTGTGACTGCAGCTACGAAGAGAGAGGTGATACGGGGAGGGCAGGCTCTGCTGGGCAGGGGGGGCCCCGCGGCACACTCGATACTGCCGCGGCGGCCCCGGCAGCGGGAGAAGACAGCTTTTTTTTTTTTACTTTTCTCTGGGCTGGGCTGGGCTGGGGGGGGGGGATTAGGAGTGGTGATGGGCTGGGGGGGTTAGGAGTGGTGATGGGTTATGGGGGGGTTAGGCGTGTTTATGGGCTATGGGGGGGCTATGGGGGGGTTAGGAGTGGTGATGGGCTATGGGGGAGCTAAGTCTTTATATGGGCTGATGGGATTAGGACTGGAAGTGGGTTGATGGGGGGTTAGGACTGGTAATGGGCTATGGGGGGGCTTAAACTAAAAATTGGGTGATGGGGGATTAGGACTGGAAATGGGCTGGTGGGATTAGGACTGGGAGTGGGCTGATGGGGAGGTTAGGACTGGTAATGGGTATGGGGGGGCTTAAACTGAAACGTGGGTGAGGGGGATTAGGACTGGGAGTGGGCTATGGGGGGCTAGGACTGGTAATGGGTTGGGGGGTTGCTAGGACTGGAAATGGTCTGGGGGGATTAAGACTGGAGGTGGGCTGATGGGGTTAAGACTGGTAATGGGCTATGGGGGGGTTAGGACTGATAATGGGCTATGGGGGGGCTAGGACAGGAAATGGGCTAATGGGGAGGGGTTAGGACTTGAGGTGGGCTGTGGGCTGATGGGGGGTTAGGACTGGCAATGGGCTATGGGGGGGCTGACTGGAAGTGGGTTGATGGGGGGGCTAGGACTGGTATTGGGTTGGGGGTTGCTAGGACTGGAAATGGGCTGATGGGGGGCTAGGACTGGAAATGGGCTGATGCAGGGACTAGAAGGGAATGGATACTGGGTGAGGCTGGAACTAGAAGGGAGCTGATGTTGGGGGAGGATTAGAATGGGATGGGGCTGGGAGAGTAAAATGGAGAGGGGAAAAATATTTTGTGTGGGAGGGATAAAAAATCTACAATTAGCTGCAATAAAGTTAATTTGAAAAGGAAAGACAGCCTGTGAGGAGCCCGCCCCCATGACATCACTTCCTTGGGCTCTGCGATGACCGGAGGGCTCCTGACACAGTTTCTCTTTACTTTTCAATGTAAGTGTAGTGCAGCCGCTGCTCTGTACAAAGCAGAAGCAGCGGCTTGGGCAGAGGGGGGGTGTGTGTGTGTGAGTGAACCAGCAAGGGGGGGGGGGGAGTGTGAGTGAACCAGCAAGGGGGGGGGGGAGTGTGAGTGAACCAGCAGTGGAGGGGGGGGGTGGTGTGAGTGAACCAGCAAGGGGGGGGGGGGGGGCGATGGTGTGAGTGAACCAGCAGGGGAGGGGGGGGGGTAAGTGAGTGAGTGACCCAGCAGGAGGGGTGAGTAAGTGACAGGGGGGTGGGTGAGTGAACCAGCAGTGGAGGGGGGGGGGGGGGTGGTGTGAGTGAACCAACAGGGGAGGGGGGGGGTGGTGTGAGTGAACCAGCAGGGGAGGGGGATTGGTGTGAACCAGCAGGGGAGGGGGGTTGGTGTGAGTGTTTGATTCCTATTCAAGAGAATTACTTTATATATAGTCAATATAGGCACAGAGGTAAATTTTTTTAACATTTTCTAATGGTGGTGTGCCTCGTGATTTTTTTCATGAAAAAAGTGTGCCTTTGCACAAAAAAGGTTGAAAAACACTGGTCTAGGAATGCTCATGTGGAACAGACACAGGAGAGGTATGCATGATATGGCTAACTGCTGCAAATGACCCTTGATGGCCATGGTGGGGCAGCTTTATGGCAAAGAGATGAATCCTCCTGATGGCCAGAGAGTTTGCAATGTGTGTGGTGGATGGATGGATGGGATCTTACTGACCAAAAGCATTTGGTGTGTGTGATCCAAAAGCAGCAGTACCATGGGGTACATGAAACACCATTTGTATGGGTGGGACTGGTGCCTGAGCCTGTGCAATTGCAAGACAATACACCCGATAGAATTGCATGATAGAAAGGGACAAGTTGAACCCATTTGCCCCATGTGGAGCAAGTAATGATGGCAGAACAGTGCAAGGTATGGCTATGCAACCAATATTATGTGCCTGAATGTATGAGATATATTCTCTTTACGTAAAGCTGGGAAGTTACAATGATGGCACAATAGAAAATGCATCTATACCAGTTGTCCCAGACATCTGCTGTGTATACATCACTGACCCGCTGCAATGGGCTACAGCAGAGCCACTAAAGCCATGCTCTCAGATGTCCATGATGGGGAATGGCATGTTGGGCTACCCAACGTGTGGCCATAATGCATAGAAATGTAGGAGGACAATTGTCTGCAGGTCACAGCAGAGCCAGGATTGTGCAAGGTGGGCAAGTGACAGTAGCACCCAGGGACAAAATGAACAAGTAGGAATCAAACCCAGGACTTTTGACTATGGAGACATTGCACCAACCAGTAGGCTACACTTCCACACAGCTCTACACAGCTATGTAGAGGCTGCAGGTCTCTGATCAAACTGTTTGCTGTGTGTGCCGGTATAGGTTGGACCCTTCACTACCCATGAGGCACTGCACATGCAAAACAGCAGTCTGCAGCTGATGAACCAATGGAGAATGCATTGATCCAGCACATCTTCTCAGTAAGACGCATTGACTGCATGTGTTACATGCACATAGCAACTGCAAGTCGTACTGCAGAGCGGTTTCAGCTGTCACCCTGAGGGTGAGGATGGGTGCCCAGCACCTGGTCCACTGAACCTGCACTGTTAGAGATGGTCTCTGCTGGCCATGCTGTAGGCCCACATCACTGCTAGTGTTTGGAAGGTATTGACTGCAGTGTGTTATGCTTTTTTTCCTTTTTTTCCTGCATGCTGTAGGCAATAGCAACAGTTCTGCCCTGTGTTCTGCCCATTTTGGACACTAATTTTCCAATGTCAGTGCCCAATTTCATATGCTGATTCCATGGACAGCCACTGCAGTGGGGGCGTATAGGTTGGGGTGGGGCCACTGTCCTGCCATGACCGCAGTGAGTAGGCCATGAACTACTGCTGTCCCAATCATTGAGGACCAACAATCGACCAGAGCACACACAGTAAGACTGCCCCTGCTGATCTTCACTGGGCTGTGTCAGCCATGCACAAACCAACTGCAGTTGGTCTGCTGGTCAGCACGCACAGCATGTGCTTAGAGTGACTACAAGCACCTTGCCTTGGGATACTTAGCACTGGCATCCCCAGACAGAGATTGCATCCACATCACTGGAATCCAAAAATAAGTAAACCTAATGGAATCAACCTAAATATCCCAAAATCAAAAGATTCCAAAGTGCAATACCCCCAAATACACAATTCTTTTTGTCGGAGTACGCCAACACAGTGCTGGGAAACCAATCCAGGCACCACTGTGGCAGCTCCTTTTATTAAGACGTTTTGTATGGATAAAAATTAGAAATCCAAAACTTAGCTTTTAAAGAGTGCCATCCAACGCAGCTGAAATATGCCAGTAGTTCAATAATGACGACGTGGCTCACGTTTCGGGTCCTTCATCAAAAATGTTATAGAACCCTGCTTCAGGTCCATCCACAACTGGCAAGAAGAAAAGCATGAATGAGAAACCACGGGGGTATAACCCACCAAATAGACATCGGCGTCTGACGTCAGCTTCCGTTGAAAAATCGAAGCCACCAATCACAAAACAGAGGAAACCCAATCAGAGGGAGTCCCACTGCATAGAGAAACCATCGATGGAAACCTCCAAAATGTCACTCAAAGAATGTCACTCAAATAATAGTATGCCAGTCCACTTGAAGATTAAGACCCTTAGGGGTAATAGAGTTCAATGAATATATCCAACGCTGCTCACGCCACTGTAATCGTTGTTCCCTGTCCCCACCCCTGGGATCATGGGGGATAAAGTCCAATACTCTCCATCGCAGTGAAGAAAAATCATGCCCGACGGTTAAGCAATGATCCACCATGGGAGCAGAGAGAGTTTTAGTTCGTAGTCTAGAAGCATGCTCCGATAGACGAACTTTCACCGCACGTTTAGTGCGCCCCACATAGTAGAGGGAACAAGGGCAAACTATCAAGTACACTACAAAGGAGGAAGTACAGTCAGTATGCCAGACCGTTGTGTAGGTCCGAGATGTATGTAGATCAATCCAATCAGAACCCTCCAATGTAAGTGTACAATAAATGCATTGCCCACATGCAAAATGCCCATTATCATTATGCCTTTTCACAGGGCGATCCTGCAGAGAAGTAGTGTGCATGACCAGGCCTCTCAAATTTGCTGTGCGGGAATAAGCTATGCACAAAGTAGACTCCCGAAAACATTCATGCGACCCCAAAATGGGCCAAAAACGATGCAGCACCTTAGTCACTTGATTCATACTGTGAGTGTAAGGCAAAACCCCGGTGATCACTTGGTCAGAAGATGTAGAGGTAGGGTCCCGCGGAGAAAGAAGCCATTCCTGATGCAGATGTCGGGCTCTCTTATACGCCCGATTAATAACATCAGGCGGGTATCCCCTACAGGCCAAACGTGATCTAAGTTCCACTGCATGGAGATGAAATTCAGACAAGGTCAAACAATTGCGCCGCAGGCGTAAAAACTGACCAAAGGGTAAACCCCGCCGAAGCGCACGGGGGTGAAAACTATCATATTAGAGCAGGGTATTCCTCTGAATAGGCTTGCGATATAAGGTCGTTTCAAAACCTTGAGGGGTCAAAATCACCATAATATCCAAACATTGTATACGATGAGGATCCATTTGCGCGGTAAACTGAATACGTGCCACATGAGAATTAAGCCTCTGCAGGAACCGGTCCAGATCCCCTCGGTACCAGTCCAAAGAAAGAAAACATCATCTAGGAATCTCCTCCAGAAAGGGATAAATCGAAATGCTACATCAGAATAAACATAGGATGTCTCAAAAACAGCCATAAAAAGGGTCGCTATTGACGGGGCAACCGTGGCCCCCATTGCAATGCCATGGATCTGTTGATAGAACTGCTGTTGATATAAAAAATAGTTGTTACTCAGAACCATCTCCAGCAAATCCATCACAAACTGTTTAGGAATGCGATCCGGAAGATCTAACGGATAGTCGTGTAGACAAGCAAGAGCCTCACGTTGATCAATATTAGTGTACAAAGACTGTACATCAAGAGAGACCAAATATGTATATGCATTCACATCCAAACAATCCCTCAACTGGTTCAAGAAATCCCCAGTATCTCTAATATAAGAACGAACCTTGGACGCTGCAGGTTGCAGAAAAATGTCACAGAATTTCGACAGGGGCTCTAGTAGAGAGTCCCTGCGGGACACGATAGGCCGGCCAGGAGGGTTCTGTAATGATTTATGTACTTTAGGCACCAGATAAAAAACCGGCACTTTAGGATGTTTTTTTTTTTCAAGAAAATTCAATTCTTGTTTGGTGATCCAGTTGTGGAAAAAGGCGGCAGATACAACCGAATGAATACGGCAGCGAATATCCTCAGTGGGATCCCCGGGCAAAACAATATAATTAGCCCGGTTATTCAAATGGGTATCAATCTCCCTCTGATATTGATCAGCTGCCAAAAGGACCGTAGCCCCACCTTTGTCCGCTCTCCTAACAACAATATCGAAATCAGCAAGTTGTCGAAGTGCCTGATAGTGATCTGAAGACAAATTCCCATAGGTGTGTTGCTTCCGTTGTTCCAAAGGGCAAAGATGTTGCAAAACCAAATCTTGGTAAACAGAAATAACCGGATCCGGGACCCCTGGGGGAGCCAACGTGAAGGATTTTTTATTAATGATTGGCCTACATCACCAGACATACTTGAAAAGTAGTGAATCACCCGGAGTTTCCGAAAAAACCTATACAACGCCACCCTAGTGGCAAAACCGTCGTACCGGGAGGTGGGGACAAAGGACAAGCCCTTCTCCAATAACTGCATCTGAGGGGGAGACAGCTGTTGTCCAGATAAATTTATAACGGACGACTTTTGGTCCGAGAGCGTGTGTCCGGTCCCTGCCAAAAATCCTGCTGATAGTTTCGACGGGAACGTCTACCCCTAGAAGAATTACCCCGATATCGGTCAACCTGGGGAGTACGAGATGTCACTGTATCTGATATCCCCTGATCACTCACATCAGAATCTGTCGAATCCCCAGAAGCTACATCAAAGGTAACTCTCTACCCTGTAGCAGACTGGCGCATGGAAGGCCAACAATAGACACAGTCATTATCATAGTCAGATTTATCACGCTTGAATTTCCGAATCTTTAGGTTGCGGATATGATCTCGAAAAGTATCCAATTGTTTTTGGGTTTCTACCCACTGTGTCTGAAAAACAACCGATTCCTGTGTCTCTAAAATTTTCTTTTTAAGGTCATCAGCTTTAACCGTCAAAGCATCCTGCTCTTGTAAGGATCTTTCAATAAGCAGTGCAACTAAATCAAAGCTGCATTTATTCAATATGGCATGCCATTTATTCAGGAATGACTGATAGTCAGTAAATTGTTTAGGAGGTTTAATTACACAGGTACACTAAAAAAATTTTTTTTTAAACTGCCTCTAATGTTTCGATTGATTTTTACGTTTTTTGGTGCGCTGAATCCAAATCTGGTAACCAATTTGCTCCATCACGTACAGATTTTTTGCTACATTGGGTTAGCAGTTTGAGGTGAACGTTTCAGATTGAGTGCGATCGAGATAAAAGTTTCTTGATTAATTCTTTATACTAATTGTTTAGTAGTTATTCAATAAGAATAAAGAAAATTGTAACAAGGCAGCACATAGAATAGAGTAATGTCAACAAAACACACTGTGATGGTAGCAAAATTGTCTGCACTTAAAACAGCCACATACATGTGCACAAACATTGAGCATATAAGAGCGAGGTTAGACACAAAGCAAAAGCACTGTGCAAAAAATGTGTACAGTATGTATGTAAGAATAGAAAACGCAAACCGCACCATTGCAATACATGAAGACAAACACCCGATGGTGTGAAAATAAAATTTCTAATAAATGAGATCCGACACTGTGGTAATAACTAGCAAATTTTTATTTCAAAGTTTAGTAAAAACACGATATTTGTCAACACAGTTTAGATTTTAAAGTCATTCTTGGGTCAATCAATCTCCTGGTGGGCCCCGTTTTCTTCTTCCCCCCCGAATGCTTCTCTTGGTGCGCTGCTTGGCGTATTTTTCATCTGGGTTTCCCGCAGCAGCAACCAGCAGAAATCAGCCATCATAGTGGTGTTCCATCTTCCTTGGTTACCTTCTCTCTGCGTCCTTGATGTGTCCTGGTGAAACCTTTCACCTTGTTCTTAACTGTACGCCCCCACGTTTTCGGTAAAGTAGTTAACATGTGTGTTCAAGAAATGTACTTTCAGGCTCATGTTTCTGACTTTTTCTTTGTAGGCATTGAGCATCCTGGCAACTATATCATTATAGTTCTCATCCCGCCTGTTCCCCAACAATTTGAGAACAACATCCTTGAAGGAATCCCCGGCTTCTTTTTTTTCCTTCTCAGACATCGTTTTCAGCGAATGCTCCATCTGAAATGAGTTTCCTTATATCAGGGCCAACAAAACACTCCTTCCTTTAGCTTTGCTTCAGAAAAGTCGGGGGAACTTTGAGCAAAGGTACCGAAAGCACTCACAATCTTTTGGAAGGGACTTGATGAATGGCTTAATGAGACCCAACTTAATGTGGAGAGGTGGTAATAGAAATTTTATCACGAGGTACCAAAGCTCTCATGAAGAACATTTTCTCTTCACCGGGTCTCAAATACTCTCCGAATTGGCCAGTCTTTTTTTCCCCCAGTGTAGGTCGCGGGCCCGGCTATCCCAAGCAAAGTGAAGCAGGGATATTTGGTGAAACCGGATTGCTGCCCTAATAGCATGGATAGAATTTTAAAGTCTCCACAAATCATCCACTTATGCTCATCATAACGAATCTTCTGAAGAATCAGCAGGCCAAATTCTCGTATTTTTTCTTGGAGAATAACAGAGTGAGCAATAGGAACTGAAGCGAATGTGTTGCCATTATGAAGAAGAAACACCTTTTATGCTGTCTTTTTGATGAATCAATGAACAGCCGCCATTCAGCAGGATCATACTTGAGTTTAAACTTTTCCATCACTCCGTATATATCGTTGCAAAATACCAATCTTCCTCTTTGCTGAAATACTTCAAAAATTGTGTCTCGCGGTTGCGGTTGCGGTACCAATAAAAAGTTGTTCCTGGTGACAATAGATTTTTTCCTGTTTAAGCCGAGAACCTAGCAGTTGGGCAGCATCTTTTGGGAGTCCTAAATCCCTGACTAAATCATTCAATTCAGCTTGAGAGAAAAGTACAGGTTTCGGATCTGGTTCAGAATCAAACTCGGAGTACTGGACTCATCGGGAAAGCCATCTGATGAGTTCTCATGATCAGAACCGTCCACACAAATATGATCCAAAGATTTTGGTGATTCAGGCACAGGTACTTCGTTGCTATGAGGCATAGGCCTAATTGCTGAGGGGAAGGTTGGGGTAACTTATTACTTCTTATTTTTTAAGTTGTTCCCTTCACAATGCAAGAGCAAAAAAATAGCAGTCACTGCTGTGGTCTCTTTGTTCACGCGCCACATCATAGGTATTCCAAAACGAATGCTTTTGTTTTTTTACCTTTCATCCATAAGCGTAGATCTTCCTCACATGTCTTGCACACTTGGTGAGGAGCCCACGGTTTGTCCTTGATCGCCTAACTTCAAACCGAAATAGGCGAAATATACTTTTTTAATAAATGCAGAAATGTTCCTCTGCCGCTTTTTCACGGTATATTCCCCACAAATAAAACAAAACTGTTCCGGAGAGTTGACGCAACCTCTGGCTCTGTGAGCCATCACAAATACACAGCACTGCAAACTACAACTGTAGTGAACCACTTCGGAATAAAGCTGGATTACGACTGAGCAAACAAAAGGTAATACTGAACTTGCAAGAAACTGAAATTTGACAGGAACGTTCATGTCGCAACCACCGTGTTTGAGTGATTCGCGAACGAGGCGAGGCGAACAGGAAAGACATGCGCCAGCGCGAGTACTGGATTTAGCCCCCCCGCCTCCCAATTGTCCTGTTAATGTATAAAATGAATACAAAAAACACTCTAAAATATCATGAGGGAGTGTTTCTAGTTAGTTAACCATTACAACCTCTATTTTGGGCCAAGAAAATAAACTGCAGTCGGCTAAAAAGAAATTATGTGAACATTCCTTATATGGGTAAGAAATCTAATTTTGCAAGAAAACGTGACGTGATGGAACATTTTGGCTATTTTTCCTGGATTCAGCACCCCAAAATCTATAGGAATCAGTTGCAAAACTGGAGGCAGTTTTTTGGTAGTGTACCTGTGTTATCCGAAGACCCCTAGGGAGAACCGAAGATTTTAAATACTGAGTCATAGCCAACCCGTGTAACTGGGCACGAATCAACTTCTTATGCAGGTCTTTCAATTCCAGCAATGTAGGTGGTAATTGACTCAGAGACGTCATAGGATCCACATCAAATAGGGATTTATGTTTTTTGAAATTGGCCAACTGTTCTTCAGTAAACCATCGGGCATGATTTTTCTTCACTGCGATGGAGAGTATTGAACTTTATCCCCCATGATCCCAGGGGTGGGGACAGGGAACAACGATTACAGTGGCGTGAGCAGCGTTGGATATATTCACTGAACTCTGTTACCCCTAAGGGTCTTAATCTTCAAGTGGACTGGCATACTATTATTTGAGTGACATTCTTTGAGTGACATTTTGGAGGTTTCCATCGAGGGTTTCTCTATGCAGTGGGACTCTCTCTGATTGGGTTTCCTCTGTTTTGTGATTGGTGGCTTCGATTTTTCAACGGAAGCTGACGTCAGACGCTGATGTCTATTTGGTGGGTTACACCCCCGTGGTTTCTCATTCATGCTTTTCTTCTTGCCAGTTGTGGATGGACCTGAAGCAGGGTTCTATAACATTTTTGATGAAGGACCCAAAACGTGAGCCGCGTCGTCATTATTGAACTACTGGCATATTTCAGCTGCGTTGGATGGCACTCTTTAAAAGCTAAGTTTTGGATTTCTAATTTGTATCCATACAAAACGTCTTAATAAAAGGAGCTGCCACAGTGGTGCCTGGATTGGTTCCACATCACTGGAGCCAGACATTATAATAGTGCTATGTGGATACATAGCTGTGCCACTTGTGGTCTTGGGCAAACCACTTACCGGTAACCCTCCATAGCCCATGTTCCCTGTAAAAAAAATAATTATCTCCAAGTTATAATGCCCTATTCAATGTAATTTCAGTTTGTTCAATGTAAACCGCACTGATGCAGAATAGCGCGGTATATAAGAGAATGTAAATAAATAAAATAAATCTCAGCATGACATGCTGTGGCCACCCAGGCAATGCACATGGCAGACAGGCACAATGATGTCTCAGCCATTGACCCTACCATTGTGACAGACACATCCAGACCAATCTGTGCTGTTTCAGGCAATACCCACAATCCTCTGCCTCATGTTATTTACATTTTCAAACACAGGTGGGAACAACTTGGACAAGGAACTTGCAATATAGAAACCCCAGGGGGGACCTGAACCTGTGACCCGCTGCACATATACACACCGACAATGTGTGTTGCACCATAGTACTGCCATATGGCAATAATAGCCCCTGTTGCTGACATGCTCCCCTTTGACTGGCCTTTGGCACATGCTGCAATGCGCATGGCACACAGGACTAGGACAAGACTTCTGTCTACTGCAGGCTGGTGCCGCTATCCATGCAACCACCACCACCACACCATGCAGACATGCCCACGCGCTGTCAGTGGTGGTGGTGGTGCGAAGTCCCAGCATGTTAAACATGCAGGTTAGATGGGCATCTTGGGTGCAAGGCCTGGATGGAGAGGGTCAGAGGCACACATGGATGGCCACACAGCCCCCCCAACCAGCTGACTATGCAGGGGCCCCATCACCGCCTGCCACTGATCTGTCTTGGGGGGAGGATGGCAGCCACTGCTGTGGTATTTCCCCGGGCACCTGCATTTTCCAGCTACCTGGAGGGCTACAGCTGCAGGCACTATTGGTCTCTTCCTCCACAGCTGGGTTCAGCAGCACCATGAGGGGGGCCCACCATGATCTCTGCCTAGAGTGCCATGTCCTTTGGACTGCTCCATGGCAGATCTCCTTTCCACAGCTGCCATATGTCTGTGTTTCGCCAAAGTCACTGTGTGATCATGACAGACTTCACAGATGGTATGGATGGGGGGATGCCCCTATGTGCAGAGGGGCCCCTTCAACCTGGAGGACAGACGGCTAAGGGGAGATATGCTGGGGGTCTATGCATTACTGAATGGCATGGAATGGGTAAAGGTTGATCTGTTGTTTATGCCATCAAAATGTGGGGGGACAAGGGAACAGGCAATGCCGCTACAGTGTAACGCATTCTGGACTGATAGGGGTATATAGTTTGTCAGGCAATGCATAGGCAATCTGTGGACAGGCAATACCACTACAGTGTAACGCATTCCGAACTGATAGGGGCTTATAGTTTGTCAGGCAATGCGTAGGCAATCTGTGACACTCCGACCATGAAAAGGTCATAAAGGCTGTTCGTGTAACTGTGCTTAGAAAAGGTTTGGTTAGTTTCCAGGGGAATGGTCATTGCACCATTATGCAGGAGGCACTGCAGATCCACAGCTTGCCCCCCTTACAGGCATCGTTGAACATGGGTACATTTTATGGACCCAGCTAGGTATTTGTGAGCGCGATTGGCCACTGTACGACAGAGGATAATGGGGCTTGATGGCTCATGGTCTAACCCAGTATGGCATATATCCAGATCCTCTGTTCTTATGCCACTATATGCCACCTGGGCAGCTGCCTGGTCTGCAATGTACACCTGCACCTACCACTGTATGACCAACGTGCCACCCCCTTTGCTCCATTGGCAGCATCAGCATGGTCCCTTCCCTACTTGTGCACCATGCTGCGGCTGCTGCTAATGAAGCACTACTATCAGTGTCTTGGGCTCCCTTGTCATTTCATCACACTGCTCACATTTAAATAAGCTCTCTCCACTCTGCAGACATTCTTTCCGCGAAGTTTCATATGGCGGTATGGTTACAGGCATAAAGAGGCTATAAGGGGTGTTGCGCAAGAGGCGGTAAGGGAACACACGGTGTTACTGCCCACTCTATGCCTACTTTCCAGCCCTTCACGCGCGCTCTCTGCCTCCTGTTCTCTTTATGCTTCAGGAGCCTTTTACGCATGGAAACTTAGCATTTTTGCGGCGTTAAGAGGATATGTGTGCTGTTACGCACGTAAATGGCGCACTTGCTCCCTTACTGCTATTTAGTAAACATACCCCTAAGATCATACTTCACATACCCTGGCTTAGAAGTGAGGTTCATGTCTGTCATGGTATCCGCAAAATTAACCCATTTGGAGAAAATGCCCCAAGTGAAAATATGCAAATTAATTTCTTGTTTGTAAATGTATTTCATGAATTTATATTGCAGCCTGTCTGAAAAGCAGGCCTCTTTGAAGCCTTCAATGAATGGTGCTGTCCATATCTCTGGAATTTTCTATTCCCACTGTTCAAATGTGCAAGAAAGGGCCCCGTTTAAATGTGGTGCACTTGCTGAGCAACTATATAAACACCACACAAGTCAATTGGTTTAGTCATTTTGTCAAAACTTAAGATATGCAGCTACTGACAGAGTCAATAAGCTGGCTTTCAAGGAAACACTTTCCAGTTCTTCTGGGACACCAGCTTATACATATAAAGCTTGATTTTGCATAGGGTGTCTAGGTAGGAATAAGAGAACCTTTTAACATACATTTAAGGAAGCCAAGAAATACATTTATTAATACCAACTTGTCCAATGGGAGCAGACATTTTATTAAGAAACACATTCAAAAGAGAGCAGCATCACCCAGGGCTTTGCACTTGGAAGTACTGGCAAGTGCCGATGTTACAACCTACGCATGGAAGCGTTGGCAGGCGCCAGGTTTTTCAAAACTGGATGTCAAGGAAATCTAATGAAGGAGCAAAGGAAGAATGTTTTATTTTTTTTTTTATTTTGAGGTTGTGTTAAACACCAGAGTAGTAATTGCCTCCTCAATCATTTGTGCAATCCCAGTCAAATGAGTAGTTAGCTGGCACCATGCCTTGGAGTAGGTGTAAGTCCAATATCTATTTTTTTAAGTATGTGTGTATTGCTGCTGCAAAATCGGATATACACCCATGCTTTATTGGCCTGCTCAAAATAACCTCCCTTGGAAACTGTGCATGCTGTGTAACTGCATGTGTAAATAGCAGCTTTCTAAAATGGCTGTTTACATCTGTAGGGCATTATACATGTAAATCCCATTATTGTACATGTAAACGTTCTGCAAGCCTTTTAAAATTACCTCTGTACTGTAAAGGTTTCAGTTATGTTGAATTTGCTGGATTTTTTTCCAATCCATAGAATGTGTAAAAATCTCAAAAAATAAAAGGATAGGAGTCACAGGGGTCAGTCTAGTAAGCCGTGTTAGGCTTTTGAAGCTAATTTTGGGTATGAGTGCACATAGCGACATATTAGTTGAGAAAGCTGTGCGTTATCTGGCAGATAAGACATGGAAAATGCAGAGATCATGACATGGCAGCATTGCAGGTGCAGTTAATGCCTCTCATTGAGGTGCAATTGGCTATACCTCTGATGTCTATAAAGTCTGCGGTTACCGCCCACTGCTGACGCTCACAGTAAATGCTTGTTTCAGACGTGCCCACTCTCCACCCACACCCCGCCCACTCAAGTAACTAACTCACAGTCTGCAGATAGCGCAGGAAATCGCTACACTCTTTGCAGTTGCCCCACATTAACTGTTAACGCAGCATGCTTTTTCCATGCTATTGGCACGTTAACAACTAATGCCTCTTGATAGACAGACCCCATAGTCTTCCAAAACATATTATTTTTCTTTTCCATGTATGGTCTTATTATTGTTATTATTATTTTCAAAAGCAGAAGCATACTTGTCCATGATGAAATTTTTGACTTACAAATTTTAAAATTTTACACAGACTCTGTATATTGTACCCTACTGAAAGAGCAGAAAGCAGCATGTTTCTCATTCCTCCATTCACAGACTCAGGCATGTCTATGTGGGGACTCAGCAGAAGCATGGTGAAATGTTTCTTGGTAAGTGTTTTAAAGTTAGAACATAGCTTAGCTATGATATTTTCTGTTACTGTTTATTTTCCACCCAATTCCCACCTTCCCCAGACTCAATCTTTGATTTATAGGCAGTTAAGCCAATTAAGAGAATAGAAGGAAAATGTTTCACTGCCAGGTTGAAATGATTATCTTCATCAGCAAGTTATTATTCCTAAGGGCTTGATTAGTTCTAGGTCCTTGCATTTCATCTTAAAGAGAACATAAAATAAATACCACACAATATACCTAATAAGTTTAAGGAACTTTATATAAATTCAAGTATCCATGCTCTCAAGTATACCAAGTCTATATAACTATACAACTTTAAATAAATAACTAAACAAATCATCAAAACTATGATACAGACAGCATTCCAACAGCAAAATGGGAGCTATCCAGTCTTTTGCACTGCATGCCAGATGTACTGTATGCTTATCTCCTAGTTGGTGAGAGGTAATATGTGTGCCCTTAGTACAAAGAGCTCCTAGGTCCCAGGGAATGAATCCAGTCTCTGGAGGCTAGAGTAGAAGACTTGGTAGAGCTATAGATAGAGAGGAATATAGTGGAGACATTAACTTTTGAAAAGGGACATTAACTTTTACAAAGGAGGTAAAGCAGCTTTTAAACTAGATAATTGGAGAAAGCCAACAGTTGCCCAGGAATGCATTGTTCGGACTGATGTATCCTTGAAGCAAACTAACAAAGTAGGGAATTTAAGGCATCCTGATAGAAAGGTTATAATAAAATTTAAAGTAGCCCAGGTGCCTTTAAGTAAAAGGCAAACAGATTTGAAAGGGGATGGAAGGATACCCCTATGAGGAAAGGCTTAAATGATTAGGGCTTTTCAACTAGGAAAAGAGATGGCTGAGGGGAGATATGATAGGGGTCTATAAATTAATGAATGGAGTGGAACAGGTAAACGTAGATCAGCTGTTTACACTATCAAAAAGTAGAAAGAGTAGAGGACAAGCAATGAAGCTACAATCTAACCCATTTAAGACTAATAAGAGAAAATATTTTTTTTACTCAATGCGTATTCAAACTCTGGAATTCATTAATGGAAGATGTACTAAAAGCTATTAGTATAGCTAGGTTTAAAAAAGGTTTGGACAAGTTCCTGGAGGAAAAGTCCATAAACCATTATTAAAGAAGACCTGGGAAATCCACTGCTTACCCCGGGATGAGCATTGTGGAACCTGTGTTCCTTTTTGGGAACCAGCCAGGTATTTGTGAATTGGATCGGCCACTGTTGGAAACAGGATACAGGGTTTATGGACCTTGGTCTGACCCAGTATGGCATTTCTTATGATGTGTCGGGTTGTTTGAAGGCTAGGGAATAGTGGAGGTGTTAGGGTATAGAAGTGTGTCTTTTGATATATTTCAGGATGTCTCTACTCCCTTCTCCTACCCACACTATTTCCCCCTTTCCCTTCCCCTTACACGTACACTCACCCTTCCCTTTGTTTCTCTTTTGCAATCTTTCCTATTCCCCTTCCTTCTTCTCACCCTGGTACTCAATCCTGCACTATTCCCTCCCCCTTTCCACTCATTCCCCTCTTCTGCTAACTTCCCCTGCTCTTATACTCACTCCTTTTCCCTTCCAATCCCTCTTCACTCACTTCCTTTCATTCTACCTTCCCCCTTCTCTTTTCACTCAATCTCTTTCTCTGGCCCAGCCAGCTCTTCTTCTGCCAATGGAAGCTGGGTACTTGCCAACACACTGAACACAACTCCATGGCTATGCCACTCTGCATGTTTTTGTCATGGCCACGGCTCACCTTCTTGTGCTGGGCATTTAGGGACTTTGTGACATACTTTTATTCTAAGTTTATTAGATTTCAAAATGCAATAACAGTAAAGAACATTGAAAGATATTAAGTCTCAAGGAAAGGAGAAATCCAGCAGTAAGGACAGAGTAGATGTTTTTATCCATAGTATAAATAAGGCACTAAACTATGAATCCACATTGATGACATCTTCCATAGGGCTGGATGTATACTTTAGGCACCCAAGAGAAGATGGCTAAATGTGAGCTTTATCAGGTGAAGGTCAGAGAGAGAAGAGAGATGGAAAAGCCTATGAAAGAGCAGTTTGAAGAAAGGATTAGGTCAAGGCAGTGGCCATCCTGCTGAAAGGGAGCAGTACAGCATATTTGTATGTCAAATGAGGACAATAAAGCAAACAGCTTTGAGGCAAAAGAGTCTCCAAGGATAAGGAAAAGGATAAATAGTTTAAAAGAAAAAGTAAAGCCCTCCTTCCTCTTCGTCTCTCCGGGCCAGTCCGGTCACTTGAGGATCGTCAACCTTCTCCAGCAGCTGAGGACTGACAAAACTGAAGTTTTGATGAAGCAGACATCTGGCTCCCCCTGCTGTCCAAACCTCAGTCTTTCAGTCCTCAGCAGCTGAAGGAGACGTTGGCTGTCTGGTTCCCGGAGTTAGAGGAGGAAAGAGAACACCTTTTACGTTATTTTTACTTTAGTTTCTCTTTATTTTTGCTAGTTTGGGCTTTGCCTTGATTTTTTGTTTTGCACGGTGCCGTTAGGTACTGCTGAAGAGCCCTGGCTGGGTTCTTCTTCGCAAGCGCAAGTTTCCCCTCTGGCGCTTAAACAGCTCAGTGGGACGGCGGAGCATTCCGGGCAGAGCCTGCCTAAATCGCAGCTCCGATTCAGCGGGGAAAGGCGGTCAGCGGTACTGGGAGCCCCAGTGACCAACCGACCTTTTTCCATTTTTCAAGCACTACTCCGCTAGCAGCAGCAGTGGCTGACTTGAACAGGAGATTCGCCGCCATCCACTCCTCCTTTCAGCAGGTCAGTTACTTTGCATGTGTAGGTTACCGGCTTCGTGGTCTGTGGCAGTTTAGGCGCACGGCGCTCCGGTCGGTAGAGAATCGGCTGATCGGCGCGATACAGGGTCTCGTCAGGGAGTTTGTTCGTGGCGGGGCTTCTTTTCTTCAGCGCTAGTTTTCGTCGCGTTTCCAATCACCGGCATGGCAGGCAAGCCGGAGTCTGGGATTTTGCTAGGCGGCCTTCAGAACGTGGAGGAAATGGCGGGAATGGCGGCCATTTCAGCAGAATCGAGTGTTTTGCAGGCAAGTCATACAGGATCCGTGAAAAAGAAAGCTAAGACAAGGAGGTCAAGCAAAGTGGGGGAAGCTCCTTCACTGGGGTTGCCTGCAGCTCAGCAGAACTTGGAAGCTTCATTTTCTGCTGACTTTATATTAGCCTTACATCAGGCCTATTGTTTAAAGTGGCATCAGGCACAGGATAGCAGCTCGGCCCTCTGTCCCTCTCCTCTCCCAGTTAAAGGCGATGCCCAGTTGGACCCGGGGGAAGGCTCCTCCAAATCTGTCCAGGGGGCGCAGGGGGGTGCCGATAGCGTTGGTTTCCCGCTACCGGAGCCACAAAGTGAGGAGGAAGGAGAGATCGTGTGGGATCCGGTTCTGGATCAGTGGGCAGCTGATTTGGAGGAGGGAGAGTTGGGGGCCAGCAAGGATCCCGGTAGGTTCGGGGTATTTCACAAGGAAGAATTGGGAGCGCTTATTTCCCAAGCGCTGGCGACCTTGCATATTGTCCCACCGGCGGCTCAGGATCAGCCTTTGGAGGACCCTCTGCTGCAGGGTTTTAATACAGAGAGGAAGTGTTTTCCTGTGCACAGAGTAATGAAACAGATGGTGGAATCGGAATGGGAATGCCCAGAGGCTACCCTGTGGGGGGCTCGGGCTATCGCCCGTTTATATTCGTTGCCGCAAGAAGAGCAGGAGCTGCTGAAGATGCCTAAGGTGGATGCACTGGTTTCAGCAGTAACCAAGAAAACTATGATTCCTGTGGAGGGCGGGGCGGCCATCAAGGATTTGCAGGATAGGAAACTGGAAACTCTGTTGAAGCAGACCTTTGAGTCCTGCGCTCTTGCGCTTAGAGCGGCTATCTGTGGGGCGTATGTTTCCAGAGCCTCCATTAGATGGATTCAGGGCGGTACTGCCTCCAAAGGGGAGGATGAGGAAGGTGCGAAGCTGGAGTCAGCCGCGGCCTACCTGGCAGATGCCTTCTATGACCTGGTGAGGATTTCCGCAAAGTCCATGGCGGCAGTCATTGCGGCGCGAAGGTTCCTTTGGCTACGGAATTGGGCAGCGGATGTTTCGTCCAAAGCTCGCCTAAGTAAGCTGCCGTACAAGGGTACGTTGCTCTTTGGAGCCGCGTTGGAGAAGATTGTGAAGGATTTAGGGGACTCCAAAGGAGGTCGGCTCCCAGAGGATCGTCCGAGAGGCCAGTGGCCTGCCGGGTCTCACAGGGCTCCATCACGAGAGTTTCGCAGGTTCAGAGGATCTCGCTTTGCCCCATATCACAGGGGACACGTTGGGGCACGCGGGCAGTCCTTTTGGGGGGCTTGGGGGTTCGGCAGGAGCTATTTCGCTGCCCAGCAGAACTCCAACAAAAAGCCACAATGAAGTGAGGGTGGTCCAGATGGAAATTCCGATAGGGGGGCGGCTGCAGCAGTTCCTTTCCATCTGGGCCACCGTAACGACAGATCTCTGGGTTCTGGAGATCATACATGACGGTTATGCTCTAGAGTTTGCTCGGCCGTTACGGGAAGCTTTCGTGGCGTCGCCATGTGGTTCTGCAGAAAAGGCGAATGCGGTGGCCGTGACTCTTCAGCGTTTGTTGAGTCTTCGGGCAGTGGTTCCAGTTCCTCACGACCAGTTAGGATCCGGTCGATACTCGATTTATTTCATGGTGCCCAAAAAGGAGGGATCTTTTCGTCCCATTTTGGATCTCAAGCATGTGAACCGCTGTCTCAGAATCCCGCATTTCCGCATAGAAACGCTAAGGTTGGTTATTTGTTCGGTGCAGCCTGCAGAGTGGCTCACATCAATAGATCTGACAGAGGCCTACCTTCATATACCCATTCGGCCCGAGCATCAGAAGTTCTTGCATTTTGCGGTGCCCATGGGACATTTTCAGTTTCAGGCCTTGCCGTTTGGCCTGGCTATGGCGCCACGCACCTTCACAAAGGTCATGGTAGTGGTCGCTGCGGCGCTCTGGCGAGAGGGTGTGTTGGTGCACCCATATCTCGACGATTGGTTGATTCGGGCGCCGTCAGTCTCGGAATCGCAAGTGGCTACGGCACGAGTGGTAGGTCTCCTAGAACAGCTGGGCTGGGTGATCAACCGGGCCAAAAGCCAGTTGCTTCCGGTTCAGTGGCTCCTTTATCTGGGGGCGGTCTTTGACATGAGCCTCGGAGCGGTGTTTTTGCCCGAAAGCAGGGTCCAAAAGATTATGCAACAGGTAACAGCATTCTTGGCCCTGAAGGCGCCCACGGCGTGGCGTTACCTACAGCTTCTTGGGTCCATGGCGGCCACCATAGATCTGGTCCCCTGGGCTCGAGCACATATGCGGCTGTTGCAGCAGGCGTTACTAACAAGGTGGTCGCCTCAGGAGCATCCCTTAACCCGGAGATTACCCCGGTCTCCGGAGGTAAGCGACAGTCTGCGGTGGTGGTTGGATCCTCTCCATCTTCAGGCCGGGGCCCCCTTGCGCCACCCGGTATGGTTGCTCCTGACGACGGATGCCAGCCTCTCGGGCTGGGGGGCGCATTGTCAGTCCCACTTGGCTCAGGGGTGCTTGGTCGCCCGAGGAGTCAGGTCTATCCATCAACCTGTTGGAGCTCAGAGCGGTGCGCTTGGCGCTCCTCGAGTTTCACTCTCTCGTAGCGGGGAAAGCGGTGAGAGTTTTCTCCGACAATGCGGTGACCGTGTCTTACATCAATCGGCTAGGGGGAACAGGCAGCGCAGTCCTCTTGCAGGAGAGTCTGATGTTGATGGACTGGGCAGAGTCACATCTAGTGGCACTCTCAGCGGCGCACGTAGCAGGCCGGGACAATGTGCAGGCTGATTACCTCAGCCGTCATGTCATAGATCCGGGAGAATGGGAGTTGAATGCAGCGGTGTTTCACGACCTTTCCCGCCATTGGGGGCAACCGGTTATGGACCTGATGGCCACTTACAACAATGCCAAGGCGAGTCGCTTCTTCAGCAGGAGCAGGGAGCGAATGTCAGAGGGCCTCGACGGACTAGCGCAGCCGTGGCCATCCGGATGTCTTCTCTATGTCTTTCCGCCATGGCCGTTGATAGGGCGCATCCTTCGGCAGATCGAGCACCATGACAGGCGAGTGGTTCTCATTGCACCAGATTGGCCGAGGAGGCCGTGGTATGCGGATCTCGTCCGTCTTCTGGTGGACGACCCTTGGAGGTTGCCGCTCTGGGCGAACCTCTTGTGTCAGGGTCTGCTTCTCATGCCGGACGTGGATCGCTTCTCGCTTACGGCTTGGCTCTTGAAAGGGAGAGGCTGAAGCGTAGAGGGTATTCACCGGCGGTGATAACCACTCTTTTGCAGGCCAGACGGCGGTCTACTTCCCTAGCTTACGTGCGAGTGTGGCATATCTTTGAACGCTGGTGCAGTGAACGGAGGCTCCGTTCGAGCCAGGTCCTGGTGTCTGACATATTGGAGTTCCTTCAGGACGGTCTGGATAAGGGTTTAGCTCTCGCCACTCTAAGGGTACAATTGGCGGCGCTGGCATGTTTTCGAGGTAAGGTGCAGGGGGTGCTCCTTTCCGGTCATCCCGATATTCTGCGGTTCTTGAGAGCAGTGAAGAACTTGCGTCCGCCAGTTCGTCCTTTGGTTCCAACCTGGGATCTCAACTTGGTCCTTGAGGCTTTGGCAAGGCCTCCTTTTGAGCCGGTGCTGGTGGTGCCGCTCAAAGAGCTCTCTTGGAAAACCGCTCTGTTAGTGGCCTTGTGTTCGGCTCGGAGGGTGTCGGACCTGCAGGCGCTGTCCTGTCGGGAACCGTTTCTCCACTTCTCTCAGGAAAAGATGGTATTGCGACCAGTTCCCTCTTTTCTCCCAAAGGTTGTGTCTTCTTTTCATATGAATCAAACTATTTTTCTTCCGACCTTTAAGGATCAGGACGGCGTGCCCATTGATTCCGTCCTCCGTAAGTTGGATTTGGGTAGAGTGCTCAAGCGGTACCTGCGGAGAACGGAACCGTTTCGCAAAACGGACCGGCTTTTTGTATTGTTTGGAGGACCTCGGAAGGGGGAAGCGGCCTCCAAAGCCTCCATTGCAAGATGGGTTAAATGTGCTGTACCGGCGGCGTATCAGGCGAGCGGGAAATCCCTGCCGATGGGGTTTCGCTCTCATTCAACGTGGTCAGGCGACGTCCTGGGCCGAGTTGGCCCTAATTCCGCCTGTGGATATTTGTCGTGCAGCTACTTGGTCGTCGCTGCACACTTTTTCGAAGCACTATAGATTGGATGTTCAGGCCAAGGGAGACGCAAATGTAGGGGCGTCGGCCATCATTGTGGGCCTAGTGGGTCCCTCCCAGGGTTAGGCACTGCTTTGGTACTTCCCTCAAGTGCCCGGACTGGCCCGGAGAGACGAAGAGGAAGAAGAAATTAGACCTTACCTGCTAATTGTCTTTCCTTGAGTTCTCTCCGGGCCAGTCCGGATCCCACCCTATTCCAAACCCACCGACTCAATGGATTTCAAACTGTTTTAATGATATTTCACTCTGGCTCAAAAAACACAATTTCTCAAAAACCGAAGCGTCATTTGTCACCAGAAATCAATCTTTTGTACCCACAACAGAAATTCTGCTCCACCATTACAGTAAAAAAAAAAGAGGTAAAATACCTAGGGGTTATTCTAGACCAGACCCTCTGTATGGAATCTCACATCAAAAACACAGCCTCAAAAAATCATTATAAACTCAAACTTTTAAAACAACTCAGACCCCTAATTCACCTTCAGGACTACACATCAGTAATACAGGCAATCATTACACCTCATTTTGATTTTGCTAACTCCATTCTACATGGAGCATCTAAACAGGCTCTCAGAAGACTGCGACTAGCTCAAATTGTGGCTGCAAGATCAATTATGAATGTCAGCACCATTGAACACATTACACCCATTCTTTTCAAATTACACTGGCTACCTATCCACTGCAGAATTAACTATAAAATACTGGTGACCACATTCAAAATAATGAATAACTTAGCGCCTTCAACTATCAGTTCCTTAAGTCATAAGCAAACAACAAACCAAAACCAAAGGAGCAAATCCAAACACAAACTTATAACACCGTTGGATTTCAGAAAAGCCAAACAGGTAACCAATAATAAAGCATTTTCACACTCTGCCCCTATACTCTGGAATGAATTACCCGATGACTTTAGAGAAGTTAATGACCTCAGAACATTCCGTAAAAACCTAAAAACACACCTTTTTGCTATTCACTATGGATCAAACCCTAACTCCCTCACACAAACAGTATCAACATCCCATAACTTGAGTACTCTGTCACCAACTCTTTATGACGTCATGCCCATATTACAGTAAACATTAAATCAATAATCCCGACTTTACCGCTCCTTTGGTGCCTCCTGTTCACCCATACTGTATATAGTTCGTTATGATATTTGTTATAATTGTACTTGTATATATACTATGTATATAGTTTTACTAGCTCTAAGTAATGGATATGCACGTTTATGCATTTCATATACTGTTTTTTGTAAACCGCGCTTGATCTTTGGAAGGCACGGTATAAAAATGTTTATTAAATAAATAAATAACATTCATCAAGTAAGGAAGCAGGTGCTGATAGATGACAGTCACCTCGTTGTAAAAATGTGATTCATACAAAGAAGTGGGTTTGAGGTGGAAGAAGGGTTTGAAACCTGCCAGAGAAGAACAGCAACCTGAGACCACCACCATAGCCCTCATTTTCCCATTCAAGTGTAGTGAATGGGAAAATGATAACCTCCGTGACAGAGAGCAGCAACAGAAAAAGTGTCCGTGGAGCAAAGCCAAGTCTTGGCCAAAGCAAGATGATGGAGGGAATGAGTGATAAAGAGGTCATGAATGTAGGTAAGCTTCATAGAAATAGGCTAATCACCCCTCTGAGAGAGAGGGGACAGGAAGGAGGGGAATAGGGATTAGAATGGAGAGGTAGCAGGTTGAAGTAAAAAGACTGGGTAACAATTGCCTTGGAGGACCAAAATTGGAATTGATATACTCAGATTAAAGAAGGAAGAAGATAACAGCAACGATGAGAATGAAATGCTCTCAGGGAGAGTGGTGAAGGATGAATGAGAGTTAGAATAGTTTGAAGCTCAATAATAGTAGATAGGGCAGAAAATAGAACAGCTGGAAAGATGGAAAGTGTAGACCAGAGGTGTCAAATGCCAGTCCTAGAGGTCCCAAACAATCTGAAAACCTGCATGGTTTTGTGGCCTTCCAGGATGGGGATTTGACACCCCTGGGACCATAGATTGATGCTTATAATGGTTTGCATGGTGAATAATACTGGGGATGGTAGGTATCAGGAAGAAGAAGAGATGAGGAGCTATTAGAAGAAAAAGGACAGAAATATGCTCCAGATCTGAGATAGTCTTATGAAATGCATTGTGAGGTGCTTACATCAGCCTCTATTGTTGAAGGAACATGGGGAAGCAGATGCCCAAACCTCAGTGGACTGTGGTGTCCATTGGGCTTATCAATTGTTCAGCTTTATATTGAGATTATCTAATTGTGTTTGAATAAATACAAAAAAAAGGAAGTGGAAGGAGCTTAAGTATAGCAAGTCTATATAAGAAGAATCTGAACCTGGGGTGGGTGGGTGAGGGGTAGTTTAAAGGGATCTAATGCCCTAACTACAAACAACTTAGTGCAGACCTTGGGATTAATCCAGCCTATGTTCCTCTCCCATGAATGTGCAACTATTGTGCTGTCTACCTCACAACAAGCAGCAAGAACTAATGTCAAATGGACTGAGTACATCAGTCTTTGATCAATGAGCAGCCCTGCCACCCAATGAGGACGTCCCTTTCACAGTTCTGATAAGTCAGAGCCAAAGCACTGTTTATATACAAACTGGCAGCTTCTGCTCCCAACTAAAAGTAACTTATCACAAACCTTGGGATTTGTACATCTTTCATTCTTCTTTCCCAGAATGGGTAGCCAGTTGCAGTTACGAAGACGCAGCATGACCCAGAAAACAGCAAAGATCATCATGCTAGCTGCGGAAGCCCAAGTGAACAGCTATTATACTGCTTTCATATATTTCAGCAAAACGTACTTAATATAATGTTAGTTAGTTTTTTGCTTTTCTGATTGCAGTATTTTAAGTGCCATTCAAGATCTCCTCTGTTTTCCTATAAAATGTAGCAACTCTAGCAGGTCGGTTTGTCAAAGGACTTCCCATTCTTCGTTATGTGGCCACAGTCCTCTCAAAAAAAAGGCTACATTATAAATTTGGGCAGTTACAGGGTGCTATAATTCAGTGTGCACCTGAGGAAGATGTTGAGCTTCTCTGTTACTTAAAAGTATATAAACATTTTCAATAGTAGAGAACTTTCTAGGAAAAGGAGTTAGCCATCAGTAATGGCTTACCTTATTAAAACAACCTTCTGTGTTTTGCTGGCAAGAACCAGATGCACAATCTATTGCTATAAGGCAGCTGAGAGAGTCCTTTCTCTCCATGCTTGCATTCTCTGTTTTGAAGAGCATCTGCGGAAGGTACAGTTCAGGGACTTCCTTTAGAATGTTGACGTTCCTTTGCACTTTATTGAAGGGAGCTAGATCAGTTCACCTGAGAGGGGGAGGGGCATATGTCAAGGATCACTTTGAGCTCTACTGCAGTTCTACAGCTTCCATTTGTCCAGGTACTTCTTCCACACATTTCTCTTGAAAGGTAATCAAAACATTTCAGTTCATTTATATAAAGGTCAAAGATGCACCAATTGCATCACCTATTCTACGGGCCTCCTTCCAGTGCCCAAATGACATGCCATGGTTTTGAATTTATTTGTTACTCTTTGTAGTCACACTAAGAGCATTTATTTGATTTCTTTCTTCAAATACACTATTGTCTCTTTTAACCCAAACAAGCTCCCTTTTAAACCAGTCCTCACAGGCATCTGTCCTCCATTTCTCTATTACAGTTTCTGTCTAAGTGTTTAAAGGTGTATGACTCTCAACAAATTGTCCATTATCAACATTTCTATTTCATTTACCTTTCCCTGGTCTTCTCTAATCTGCTTTAAACTGTTTTCTCTCATACATTTCTGAACAATAACAAGGATCTCTCTCTCTCTCCTTTTCTTTCTCTTTCTCTCTGTATTCTGATCCTTAGTAGAAACAGGTTTCGAATGACAGCTTTCTAATTTATATAAATAGTTGATAATTCAGCTCCCCAGTGGGCTAAAAAGAGGTCAATGTCATTAATAAACAGGAAGACCCTAAACTGTTAATAGTTGGTAAACTTGTCACAGCAGGCAAACATGTTTTAAGTTTTGCAGAGATGAAGGATGGCTTGGAATCTTTCAGAAAAGTAAACCAATAATTAGATTTTTTTTACTCTCTCTCGTTCCAATTTTCTTGCGCTAATCTTACTCCTGATGTGGTAAGAGTTTTAATGTGGATAAATCTGCAGTAAGAACCACTGCACTAAAGGATAGAGTGGTGAGTGCATGCATAAAAGCCGAATCTGAAATTGTTCCCACTGTGTAAAAAATATGCTCTAAATTTTTATGCATTTTTTTTACTTCTCTGCTATTGCTGAATCTTTACTCCAGCTCAGAGCTGAAGTAAATATTCTAGCATGGGAGCAAAGGATCATCAGAGATAAAGTGCAGCACTTCACCTCACATCTCCCCAATCGGCAAAGATCCTTGGTGACTCAAGTGGGTCCTGGACACCCTCTACCTTAAATATCATTCCTTGGTGGTCCAAATAGACCCTGGATACTATCATCCTCTCCCCCTCCCCCAAGAGCAATCCCTGGTGATCCAATTAGGCACCAGACACCCCTCCCTGAACCAACCACTCACCTTGAGTCAGGGGGGCAGGAGTAACGCCAACTCACTCCTTCTTCTAGTGCTGCCATCATGCAAAATAGTGGCACCTAACTCTTAGTGGTATGTTAGAACACACTGCTAGGGTTCAACCTGCCAAATAAGGGAAGCACTTCCTTTGTTTGGCAGTCTGACCCCTAATAGTATATTCCAACACAGTGCAAAGGATCAGTCTGCCAAATAAGGGAATGTTTTCCTTATTTAGAACGTTGATTCCTAGTGGTATGTTGGAACGTACCGCTAGGGGTCAGACAATTTTGCAAGATGGCAGGTGAGGGGTGTCTGATCCTCACTTGGACCACCAGGGAATGTTCTTGCCTGGGGGAGTGTGAGGGCTTTGAGGCACCAGAGACTGTTTTCCTGGGCTTTTTTTTTCTCTCTTCCTGTCAGTGTGTGGGTCAATCCCCATTGTCTCAGGTACAAACGTAGACTGTAAACCCTCTGGAGACAGGAAAATACCTGCTGTACCCGAATGTAACTCACCTTGAGCTACCACTGGAAAGGGCATGAGCTGAATCCAAAATTCCACTATACTGAAAGGGAATTGGCTCACACAGCGACAGAAAAGAAGAGAAAAATGCTTGATGCAGGAGGAGACAGCAAATTACCAGTGTTGTGTGCTGTTTCATCTGTCACCACACATTTTTTGAATCTACAACAATATGCATGGCCTTTTGTTTGCTACATCAAGAGTAAAATGTTTATTCAGCAGGTGCATTATGAAACTGAGCACTGAAGCTCAGTGTACAGTTCAAATGCATGGTTTATTACATCGGGCCCTGAGAGTGGAGGTTATTTGGCAGTATCATGGAAGAAACTATTAAAAGATTCTGTTCTCTGGTGGAGATTAGAAATTGTATTAAGGAGTTGCTTTCGGCCTGTGTTGGGCTGAGAGACAGCAGAGCCTCTTTCCAGAGATGTCAAGTCTCACTCATTAGGAGTGTGTCACACTCATTTGAAGGCTTTCTCACTCTCACACGCTGAGCCCCTTTTCTGAAACATTAGAGCCTCAGTGCTAATGCACTGATACTGACCACTGCTTTCATGAGATGCAAGCCTAAGAGAACTAAAACTAAGTGTCTCAAACAGTAGGAAGAAATCCGAGCTTGCTTTCCTGTGTACTGCCTCCTCCTGTACCATCCCTTTTCCCTGTACCTACAAGTACAGGTGCTGTGAAACCTCTGCATATACTTTTTGTCACTTAGTGGAGAACAATTTTAAACCCAGAGAATTTACCCATATTGCTTCCACTATATCTGAATCCTTTCAGAAGTTCCACAGAAAAGCAAATACCATTTTATGCTGGTTTTGTTCATTGCAAAGCAATACTATATTTAAATGTTTCTAGATTTATACTGTGGCTGCACCATCTGAAAAAAATCTCGCTCTTTGGGATGGTTCACCCTTGGCATCTCTGTCTTCATGGCTAGCTAGGTCTTGTAAGAGAGAGAAGATCTCCCCCGGCCACCTAGGCCTAACCAGTAAAAAGGAGCTGAGAGGAGAACAGACCTTGGGGAGACCTGGAGGAGATTTTTGGATATCCAGCTGGTTTTCAACAACTGAGATTGCCGTAAGAGTTCTGAAAATCCTGTTCAGGTTGGCTTGAAGATAGAAAGTTGCAGCGGTGATTTGCAGTATTCCAGTAAACATCCTTAGAACTCCATGTGCATCCCGAGAAAGTATTGTTAAGTTTTGTATTTTGGTCTTTTGGGAAATTTCGGATTATTTTCCCTTACTCCTTTCCCCTGTTTTGAGGATTTGGGGGATTTTTGTGAGAAGTCCAGAACATGTGCACAGCTAGTACTTGAATTAATTACTAATGAGATGTTGTGAGACTGTGTGGAGTTGTCTATATTTGAGTATACTGTATTTCAGAGAACAAGGAAGAAGTCAAATGTACCCAGCCTGAGACCTGGCTTAGTTCAGATGTAATTACCAACCACACTATTCAAGAAAAGCACAGAAATCTAACTAGAATCAAAATGAATTTAGGTTTGGGGGTTTCTCTTTTTTTTTAAAATATTTTAGGTATCTCACTAGAACCTCTGTAGACACAGTACTTGCAAAGTGACATAAGATATTCTAAGATCCCTGAAAAAGACTTTGGAGTCACCAAAAATGTAAGTGATTTGAAATTCTTTGTTTTGGTTTATATTTCTAATGCATGATACCATGACACATAGGAGGAAGTCCTGGCTCTGCTCAGAATACATTTCTGTTCTCTATTCTGATATTTTGTATGGGGTGGAGGGAGGAGGGTGTTTGGGGAGGTGCTATGAAGAGGCACAGTAAAAATATTTAATTCTTCTCCCTCTGTCCCCTGGAGCAATGACAGCCAGTAAGGAAGTGGGAAATAGTTAATTAAGGGCTGGCAGGCTTGTTTTTTCCTAATTTGTCCCTTGGGCAGCTTGTTGATTACTCTGTACCCCATCTGGCATCTCATTTTACAGTCATTCCCTGTCACCTGGACAAATTGGTTAAAGAGGAAGGAGATGTTTGTTCTATAACACCAGTACGTTGATTTCTTTCCTCTATTTATAGCGATGTCTTCTCTACATTAGGACCGATTGTATGAAGTATCTTTCCCATTGATTCCACCAACCTCAAGCCCTTAATGTATGAAGTGAGGGGGGGGACATCCTCCCGCAAGAGAGGTCAGATATGTGAAAGAGAAATTAAAACATTTTGGATTACTAGTATGTATGTGCCAACTAAACATCTACCAGTGGTTCTCAACCCAGTCCTCTGGGATCCCAGGCCAGTCAGGTTTTTAGGATATCCACAATGAATATGCATGAGATAGATCTGCATGCACTGCTTCCATTGTATGCAGATCTATCTCATGCATATTCATTGTGGATACCATGAAAACCCAACAGGACTAGGAGTCCCAGAGGATTGGGTTGAGAACCACTGATTCTAGATCTTGCTGGAGAAAATGCTTAGAGCAATGCAGTCTTACTCTTTCAGGATCCTTGTCTTTTTCCTCAAGCCTATCAGTAATATACTAAGGGCTGGATATTCAAAGGGATTAATCCCCCTAGTTGGGATATTCAGCGGCATTGACATAGCAAACGTCAGGCCCAATAAAGGCTGGCCTAACTTTCTCCACTGAAATTAATAGAACAGCGACTGAATATCACCACTACCTGGTTAGTTTCCTGGCAATCCGAGCAACCCAGATATTCAATGCTGGGGCCCAGATACGGCTCCGTCATTGAATATCTGGTTTTAAATTTCAGCAGCAGTGTCTAGATGCTTTAGCAGTGCTAGCCACTGCCGCCGAATACTGGGCCCTTAATTATATAAATTGAATTACATGAAAAATATGTTTTTTTTCTTTAGAAGTTTTGTATGTACTTGGGCTGGTCTAAACTGAGATTAAACCTTTTATTCCATCAGTTTGTATTATTGACTATCTTAAAGAACTTGCTTTCTCCTGAATCTGACTTGAAATTTATCACATGGGAAGTGGCATTTTGCAAATGATGTCCAAGCCAGAATGTCTTAAAAAGAAACAGGCATATTCAAGTTTAGCCAAAATTTCACAAACATGGATGTGCCTGATATGAACATCAGAGGGGCATCTACATAGACATCACTGTTCCCTCTAAGCTGTGCGCGTGTGCGCGCGCACATACTTTACAACAGAGGGCACAAAAAATCACGGCTCTGATTCTGATAGAAAACACAGACATCTTAAAATTTAAAAGTTATGATTGTAATTACTAGAAATTTCCCGCTTCATTTAGTAATCGTCTATTTTCATTTAATTTACTTAAAATCAATGTAGTGTACATACTGTATTCTGATGTGTAGTCAAATTTTAAAGTACATAACTCCGAGTGTCATTATGTGGCGCACAAAAATTTAACCTTCCTTCAAAAGCTGCGCACAACTGATATTTTATGCGCACACAGCCTACAGAAAATTAGAGGGAACATTGATAGACATCCCCAGAATATTATTCCAGACCATGGATGGCGAGGAATAGCCTAATGGTTAGAGTAGTGGGCTAGGACCAGGGAAGCCAGGATTCAAATCTCTGACATTGTGATTGTGTAGAGTACTGGGAATCATAGAGTGCCATCTTCTGTACACCCTCTGGATGTTTTACAGCCAAAACAAGCACTTTCCCAGTGCGACTCTGGATGTCCAGGATGTTTCTGAGATAAGGTGCGATGGCGTCCAGGTTCTTAGGAAAACCTCCACCATGCCCCCGTTCAGACTTAGACGTCCTTGAACTAGGGACATCCACTGACCCATCGTCTAATATGCCTCTGGAGATGTCTCCCTGCTTTGGACATCTCTATGCCCGTTTTCAGATACTCAACGCATGAATAGGGCTTCTAAAATAACCCCCTTAGCAACTATGGTTGGTTTTATGAAAGTAAAACATAAAAATTGCCAATCCAGATCACAAGTACCTAGTAGGATCCCAAAAGTAGCTAGATTCCATGCTGCTTACCCTCATGGATAAGCAATGGCTTTCTCAAAATCTACAGTTTATGAACTTCTCCACCAGGAACTGATCCAAATTTGTTTAACTCACTTTTACCACACCCTCCAGCAATGAATTGCAGAGCTTATTTATGTGTTGAGTGAACAGATGTTTTCTATGATTTTTTTTAAATGCACTACTTGGTAACTTCATGGTGTGTCACCTAGGTTTTCTTTTTTTTTTGAAAGCGTAAACAACCAATTTGTGTATAATCAGGAGGCATTTAGGATGAGTACATAATACCACCCTATTATGAAAATCCTTAGTGTAGGGTGGATCCACTACTAGAGCCTGGTGCTTGGTAACTCTGCATTCTGAAGTAACAACCACCAAAAACAGGACATTCCAAGTCAAAAAAATGCAATCCACGGGTATCTAGTGGCTCGAAAGGAGCTTTCATTAGCTGAGTTAAAACCACATTGAGATCCCAACATACTGCAGGAGGCTTTAGGGGAGGCCTCAACAGAAACAAGCTTTGCATAAAGTAAACTACTAAAGGCTGTTGAGAGATCTGTTTCCCTTCTAAACGGTGATGGTAAGTGCCAATTGACCTAAGGTGGCCTCTTACAGAATTGTTCTTAGAAACATAGAAACATGACGGCAGAAAAAGACAATATAGCCTATCCAGTTTGCCCTTCCATACTAACTACTATAGTCCCTCTTTTTCCTTTAGAGATCTTCTGTGTTTTTCCGATGCTTTCTTGAATTCAGATACTGTCCTGGTTTCTACTACCTCCACTAGGATACTATTCCATGGATCTACTGCTCTTTCTGTAAAGAAATATTTCCACATATTACTCCTGAGTCTATCCCCTTTCATCTTCATCCTATGCCCCCTCATTGCAGAGCTTTCTTTCAGTTGAAAAAGGCTCTCCTCCTTATGCCACAGAGGTATTTAAACATCTCTATCATATCTCCTTTCTCTTGCCTTTCCTCCAAAGTATACATATTGAGATCATTAAGTCTGTCCCCATATGCCTTATGACAAAGCCCACTGACCATTTTGGTAGCCACCCTCTGCACCAACTCCATCCTGTTTATATCCTTGTGAAGATGTGGTCTCCAGAGGTGCATACAATATTCAAAATGAGGTCTCACTAAAGACTTATACAGAGGCACTATCAGTTCCTTCTTCCTTTTGGCCATTTCTCTCCCTATGCACCCAAGCATCCTTCTGACGTTTGCCATTGCCTTTTCTACCAGTTTAGCTACAGTACCTTAAGATCATCAGAAACAATCACACCCAGGTCCCACTCCTCTTTTAAGGACAAAAATACTCCATCTCCTATACTGTACCACTCCTTTAGATTTTTGCAGCCCAAATGTATGCTCTGAGGAGTGCAATGACTTCAAAGAGCTTGCCTGCCTCTTTGAACCTTTTGCAATACAGCTACAAATCACCAGGCAATGCAGCAGAAAAAGTTAGCTATGAAAAATGAAAAAAGTCCCCTTTAAGAGCTCTCAGACAGAGTTTATATTCAAGAGCCACAGAAGTACCTTGCTTGCAATGGAGACCCACTAGGAATGGCAGTACTTGCAAGGCAATGTAGACCGTTATGCAACACTCAGCTATCTGGATCCTAAGCAAGCTAATTAAGAACACTGAGGAGGGCAAAGAGCTTGCCTACCTCTTTGAACCTGAAGGTTAGAAGAGAAGAAAAAAAAACATAGCAGCAGAAAAAAGCTCTACCTAAGAACACAAAAATACCCCTTTTGCAATACAGCTACAAGTCACTAGGCAAAGCAGCCAAAAATGTTAGCTAACACAGTGTGAGAGATGCAGTAGCTATTCAAGCAGTTTTTGTGTGGGAATGAAAAGGGATCTAGGGCCTCATACCAGACAGCTAACCTGCACCATTTGAACTGCTCCTGAAAGCCAAGAGGATATTGACCACTCTAACTTGTAGGTTCAAAGAAGAGAATTCTAGCCTCTCAACATCCAAGTTGTGAGAGCTAGGGACCTCACATTGGGATGCAGAAGTCTCCCCTGATCCTGCAAAATCAAGGTTGGAAATTTGCCCAGACCCTTGGGTTTCCCAATGTGCAAGTCTTGGAGAAGGAGAAACTATGGCTGCCTGGGCCAAGAAGGCACAATGAGAATCATGGTGTTTTTGTCGTGTTGAAGTTTTAGGAGAATTTTCACTATCAGAGAAATAGGCGAATACACTTTCAGAAGACCTGCCCCTCAATGGAGGAGGAAAGCATCTGAAGTCAATTAGCCATGTTATCCTACTCTGGAGCAGAACTGAGGGACTTGTTTGTTTTGGGGAGTAGCAAAGAACTCTATCAAGGTGGTGCCCAACTCTCAAAATATAATCAACGCTACTTCCCTGTCCAGAGTCCACTCGTGAGGTCAAAGGACAAGGTCTTAGATCGTGCTGAGGAGGAATCTGCTGTCTTGGTATATGTTGGTATCAATGACATAGGAAAGTGTGGTAGGAAGGTTCTGGAGGCCAAATTTAGGCTTTAAGGTAGGAAGATGAAATCCAGAACTTTAGTTAGCATTCTCCGAAATGCTTCCCGTTCCTTGCGCAGAACCCCAAAGGCAGGCAGAGCTACGGAGTCTCAATGCATGGATGAGACGATGGTGTAAGGAAGAGGGTTTTGGATTTGTTAGGAACTGGGCAACTTCTGGGGAAGGGGATGGGGCTTTTCCGAAAGAACAAGCTCCACCTTAATCAGAGTGGAACCAGGCTGCAGGCATTAACCTTTTAAAAGGAGATAGAGCAGCTTTTAAACTAGATAATAGGGAAAAGCCGACAGTTGCCCAAGAGCACATGGTTCAGAACAATGTATTCTTGAAGAATACTAGAAAAAGACTGAAGTTAGGGCATATTGACAAAGAGGTTCCAATAAAGACAAAAGTAATCCAAATGCCCTTAAGTACAGAGCAGACGAAGTTTAAAGATTCCAAATTAACCCTGCCTACCGATAACCAGATTAATATAAATAAAATACAGCCTCTAAAATGCTTGTATGCAAATGCTAAAAGTCTAAAAAAATTAGATGGGAGAGTAGAATATATCACAATAAATGAGAGGTTAGATATGATTGGTATCTCAGAGACATGATGGAAGGAGGGCAACCAGTGGGACACTGTGATACTTGGGTACAAACTATATCGTAATGATAGAGCAGATCAAATTGATGGAGGGGTTGCACTCCATATTAGAGAGGGCATTGAGTCACAAAGGATTAAAGTCTTTCAGGAAACAAAATATACTGTAGAATCTCTATGGAATGAAATTCCATGTAAAAAGGGGAAGGGGAAAGCAATGGCAGTGAAGGTGTACTATCGACCGCCTGGCCAGAATGAACAAATGGATGAAGAAATGCTCAAATAAATCAGGGAAGCTGACAAACGTTACAGCACAGTAATAATAATGGGTGATTTCAATTACCCCAGTATCGACTGAGTCAATGTCACAGCAGAGAGATAAAGGGGTATGTTTACTAAACCCTGGTAATGTGCGCGCCGCACTAGTGTGCGGGATGCCATATAAGGAGTGGGCGTTTCTGGCTGAAAAAAGCAAACCGACATTTCTAGTGCGCAGCGCCGTAAGGGGCGCCCCGCACATTACCGCATGAGAAATGCACGCGGGCGGCATAAGGCGGCACGCTGATGTGCAAGCACAGGAACAGAGCCACAGCACAATGGTGAAGACACTGACCAATGGTGCAGGGCTCATGGGTTCAATCCCTCACGGTGCCCAATGAATAAGGCTGGCTGAGGCAGTACCTATTATGTGTAATATTGCTTTAGGAGGCATGTTTATTTTCGGCGGCATAAGGCGGCGCGCTGATGTGCAAGGACAGGAACAGAACTGCAGCACAATGGTTAAGACATTGACCAGTAGTGCAGTGACCATGGGTTCAATCCCCCACGGTGCCCAATGAATAAGGCTGGCTGAGGCATTACCTATTATGTGTAATATTGCTTTAGGAGGCATGTTTATTTTCGGTGGCATAAGGCGGCACGCTGATGTGCAAGGACAGGAAAAAAACCACAGCACAATGGTTAAGACACTGACCAATGGTGCAGGGATCAGGGGTTCAATCTCCCACAGTGCCCAATAAACAAGGCTGGCTGAGGCATTACCTATTATGGGGAAGATTGCTTTAGGAGGCATTTTAAGGTCAGGAAGGGAGGTCTGGAGGAGAGTGCTTGTAACTCGGAGACCCGCCTGGCCGAGCAGATGGCAACAAGAAAGACCGTCTTCAGAGTTAAGTCCTTCAGGGAGGCCCTCTTTACAGGTTCAAAAGGCTCCCCTATCAGCGCCTTCAGTACCAGGTTGAGGTCCCAGGGGGGTATGAGCGACCTGCGCTGAGGACGCAAACGTCGGATTGCTCTTAGGAACCTGGCAACGTCCGAGTGGACCCCTAAAGTCTTGCCGTGGACCTTTCCTCTATAGCACGCGATAGCGGCTAGTTGTACACGTAGGGAACTGTGCGCTAAACCCTTGTCAAACCCCGCTTGTAAGAATTCCAGGATCTCCGGGACTGAGGCCGCCAGGGGCTTAATTTTGCGTTCCGCGCACCATGCCTCGAAAATGCGCCAGACCCTCACGTAGGCGAGACAGGTCGAGCGTTTCCTAGCCTTCAACAGCGTTGAGATTTCTGCCCCCGAATATCCTCGCTTCAGGAGCCGCGCCCTTTCAAGAGCCAGGCCGTAAGCGAGAACCGATCCACGTGAGGCATCAGAACCGGGCCTTGTCTGAGTAGGTCGCTTCTGCTGGGCAGCCGCCAAGGTTGGTCTGCCAACAGCCTCACCAGGTCCGCGTACCAGGGGCGACGAGCCCAATCTGGAGCAATGAGGATTACCAGGCCCTGGTGGGCTTCTATTCGCTGTAGGACCTTGCCGATCAGTGCCCACGGAGGAAACACATAGAGGAGGCCCTCCGCCGGCCACTTCTGAGACAGGGCATCCAGACCTTCGGACATTCTCTCCTTTCGCCGACTGAAGAACCGGTCCACCTTGGCCGAGGAAAATCTTGCCATGAGATCCATCACTGGGAAACCCCATCGGGCCACTATTTGGTCGAAGATCCCCTGCTCCAGCTCCCACTCTCCGTGGTCTATCCTGTGCCTGCTGAGGTAATCAGCTGTGACATTGTCCGTGCCTGCCACGTGCTGGGCTGACAGCGCTTCTAGGTAGACCTCTGCCCACTGGAGGAGGACGTCCGCCTCCTTCTCCAGAGCAGGGCTGCTGGTGCCGCCCTGGTGGTTGATGTAAGCTACCGTGGTGACGTTGTCCGAGAGGACGCGGGCTGCCTTTCCTCGTACCACGGGCTCGAGCTCCCTGAGCGCTAGGGTGACGGCCCGTAATTCCAGTCTGTTGATGGGCCACTGAGATTCCACCGGAGACCAGCACCCCTGGACGAACTGGCCCTCGCAGTGGGCTCCCCAGCCCGACAGGCTCGCATCCGTTGTCAGGAGCACCCACTGGGGGGGCTCTAGGGGCATTCCCAGTTCCAGATTTCTCGGTTGCTGCCACCAGCGAAGAGATCTCTTGGTCCGCAGAGCGCAGGGTAACCGTGTTGTCAGGGAGTGGATTTGTGGAGACCACCGTCGCAGTAGGGAACGTTGTAATGGGCGCATGTGAGCTCTGGCCCAAGGAACTACCTCTATCGCCGCCGCCATTGTTCCCAGGACTTGAAGGTAGTGCCATGCTGAGGGTGCTCGCCTGCTTAGGAATCGAGCGACCAGTAGCCTTAGGTCCCTGACTCGGGATGGAGGCAAGAATACCCTGCCCTTGCCCGTGTCGAATCTTGCGCCCAGATACTCGAGATTCTGGGAGGGGATCAACCTGCTCTTCGTTCTGTTGATCACCCACCCCAACTCCTCTAGAAGGCGAACCACCTTGTCCGACGCCGTGCGACTTTCCTCCTCTGACTTTGCTCGGATTAGCCAATCGTCCAGGTACGGGTGGACCAAAATTCGATTTATATCAATGATGTCATTGCATGATCCCTTTATACTTTTAACTTAGGTGTTAAATTTAATTTGGGTAATCTTTCCCTTGCCTGGAACCCAGCATGTTCATCTGTTTCCATGTGGAATAGAAGTTCGATCTTGAATTTCTCCACCTCTGGGTCTTTCTCCTTCCTTTCTTCCTCCTCTTCAGTTGGTTTGTTGACCTGCCCTGTATTCATCTCCCCCTCAACTGCAGTGGTGCCTGAGTACCTACAGTAATAAGCAAACTCTTTCACTGGGTCCAGGAATGGGTAACTTCTGTTGAATTTGGCATCCCAATCTTTTTAAAAATTTGGCCCCTGCGGCAAAACCAGTCTTTGCTCCCTTTCTGCACAGAGCAACCACCCCCAAAAAGAAATTATTTAATAATTTCATTATTAATCTTTGAACTTTCTAAATCTTGTGAGTAAATGTAAAATGGGATTTAGAACCATGCAAGCCAGTCAACAGTCAATCGTCGGTCCCAAAAAAGCCTCCCATGTCCATTAAACTATATTTTAATTTAGCAGAAGTGTCTAGAGTAACATTTCCTTAAATAAACACAATTACCTAGCTTTTTCTTTATAATCATTGTCCATTGACAGGTAAAAGAGGTAAAATCCAGTGTTGGCCGGCATTTAGCCAGATCTGCCTCAGGGATTTCTTTAACACTGCTTCTAAATTCTAAGTGTTCTAAACAACATATCGGTAAACACAAAACGCATGGATGCTTTTTGGAAAAACACGCACCAGTTCTTTTATATTCTGGGACCTAGCAAAGACTATTCTCAATGTATCCTCCTAAAACCAAGAACAGAAAGGACAGTGCTTCCTCATAATCCTAACAATCAGGGGTGATAAAAGTGAAGATTTCAAACCATTCATAGTCATCGCCCTTCTCTCATCCACAGAGGATGGAGCCCTTTGATGTGTTTTCTCAATGACAATTTACAGGACATCCCTCCCACTCTGTATCAATTTCTGTCAGCTCTTGAGATCTAGTGTTAAAATCCTTGGGACCCTAACATATCCTCCAACACCTCTAAAATAGTGAGTATGGTTATCAGTCAGAGCCTTTGGACGAAAACTCAAATAATGCAAAAACGTGTTCAGATCTGTTGGTTTTTGAAACACAGTAGTCTGAGGTCTTTTCCTTTCCCATTTTATATTTATTCTCAGGATTTATAAATGCTAAAGATCAATAATGAAATGAATAATAAATTGCTTTCTTACCTGTTGTGTGCACTTTGAGATCGCTTATTGCTTCCTTCCTGATGCCTGTAATCCAAGTGTTTATCTTATTTGTTGAGTACCTTAATGTAAGCTTCAGGAGAATTTTCATTAAGTAAGGATTAAAGAAGAGTAATAAAATGGGAAAGAAGCTCAGATTCAGAAAAAAACTGTGAATAGTCAATTGAGATTTTCTATCACAAAAGAAATGCCACGAGGTTAGTAAAGCCGTGAATTCTGTTGATGTTCCAGAAGCCTTCAAGATTGTAAAAAGGTATGCATACCTGAAACCTATGAAACATTGGTTCCCACAGATTACCATTTTTATGGTTCATTGATTCCTCTAGAAAGACATTGTTTATTAAGGACTAAAATTAATTCTTGAAGGGAATAATTATAATTAATAGAAGGTGATCATCTTCAACTGCATGGGATAACGATCGCGAACCGCTACCGCAGCTTTGTAAACAAGCCCCTAAGTGTTGATACATCTGTCTTCTGAAGAGATTCACAAAATTGTCCTTAATCAATGCTATTCCTCCAGGAGTTTGAAGTGACTCCTGTATTTTGTCCACATTTAAGTGCCATATAGTTGGGTGGGAGGCTGCTTGCAGATTCTGTCTGTTGGATCCTCTGTTCTGGCTCTACAATATGGTTAAGCACAAGGATTTATCTTTTAAGCTGATAGAAGATTCTTATCATCTATCAATACTTCTTTACCTGATTAGGAAGGAAGATTCTGGAGAAATACCCGGCATGGCTGGACATTCTAGCTTTTCAACAAAGTTTCCAATCAGAATGCTACTCCCCAGCTTGGAATATACTCAAGCCTCCAAACTTCCCCACTGCGGCAAAAGGATGGTTCTTCATCGCTTACAAAGTGTCAGGATTCTGGGGCCGTTCCAAGGTTGCCCGACAACTTTTTGGAATGTGAGTTACTTGCTTCTCTTGAGAATATGGAGAAGAGTCTTGATTTGCCGAACTCCTCTATTGATTCTTCCTCCGGATTGAACAAACAGGCTATTCATCAGCATCAGGAACTGCTTCTTCTTCGGAAACAGATAGTTGCCACATTGAAGGAGTCGGCAATGCTGTGGGCTAAATGAGTAATCCCCAGTAACCTTTTCATCTAGCAATTCTCAGAAAACATTATTATCCCACCGTGGAAATGGTAATTATGGAGAACATGCTGCTGCGCTTACACTGGATGTAAACGTGAGTGGATCCAATAAGGTAGAGCCAGTTTCTTCAAAGAGGACAATAACTGTAGTTTCTGATTTCATCGCTAATTCTAAACCTAAGGCAATGGAAGATCCTGCAGTAGACTTAATTTTGAAAGCTTCTTCTCATTGGAGGTTTGCGTAACCCTTCCAGCAGCTTGGAGGCTGAGCCCAACCTTTTTGGAGGTGGGGCGGGATAAATACCACTGAGACCACCCACCAACTTCAGTAATTGACTGAAAAAGCAGACTAAGGAGACTAAGCAGACTATCCTGAGGACTAGATTAAGAACCACTTCTCTACACACTATTGGCATCATTGACCATCATCTGCTCCTTCATATCATGTCTTCATTCAGACTTAGAAATTCAGTTCTATCTTGCTTATCTTCCTTCCTCTTAAAATGCATCTTTAGTATGTCTTCTGGAGGATTCTCTTCCAATACTGTCCTGTTATAGTTGCTGTATCTCAGGGCTCTGTCTTGGGCCATCCTCTCTTCTCTATTTGTGCTCTCTCCCTTGGTAACCTGATCTTCTCCTATGACTTTCCGTATCAACATTAAGCAAATGACTCCCAGATTTACCTTTCTGTTCTAGAGTTCGCACCAAAAATCTAATCACAAATCTCATTCTACTTGTCAAACACTGGTAACTGGATGTTCTAGTATTGCCTAAACCTCAACGTGATCATAACATAATTTATTATTTCCTCCCCAGAGCTGTCTCTCTCATCCCCTTTCTTAATCACTGTGAATAATACTATCCTCCCGGCCCTCCAGCCTGCAATGGAGGGTCCTCTTTGTTATCTTTATTTTCCTTTCTGTGCACATTCATAACACCATAAACAGGTGTCTCTGCTTTTTTTTTTTAAATATCTCTAAAATCAATTATTTGGGAATGCCTTGCCATAAACAGATCTGTGTTTAAGTGGTTAACTTCATTTCTTGTGTATATAACTCACTGGGTCCATTGGGATAATAAGGACCATGACTTCTTGAATCATGGAGTAGTTTGTAGTTCAGTTTTGTTTACCCTTCTTTTCAATGCATATCTTGCTCTACTGGCTGATACCACTTGCAACTGTGGCACTAAGTTCCATCTGTTTGCAGAAACATTCAGCCAACTGTAAATGTGGGTAGAACCAGGTTTCAGCTAATAAAAATGTCAACCAATGTTTATAAGCAATTTCAGAATGATTAGAGAAAAATAGGCCTTTGCTAGTATACTCTAAGGTAAAAAGGACTACAATCTATCCCTGAGAGATAGTGTCGAGCTTGTATTAAACTAGATTACAAGCTGACTTTGATGAAACAAGTACGATCAGTAATGCACTTTATGGGGACATACATTAATTTTGAAACAAATGGAAAAATCATGACTAATGAGTCCATTTTCACTTCTTTCCCCTTTTTACAAACGAATAGATACTGGTCCTAAATTAACTACAAATCATTTGTATTCAGTTCCATTAAAAATCTATTGGACAATGACAACAGTGCTTATTTCAGATAGTCTAGAACTGCATTTGGAAGGGACAAAGAAGAAGCAGGAGTTGCTTAATCAATCATGTTAAAATGTTTTAACAAGCAGTTGAATAAGCCTATCCCAACCTTATTTCTTCCAAATCTTATGGCTGATGATGCCATTATGAAAGTGAAAGAAACACCATTTTGCATTCATTTCTCTATTGGATTTCAGAGCAAGAGGATATTTTAGGAAGGTGCTAGATTGAGAGTTTGTTAAAGTAAAAAGGGGTGAAAAAGAAAACAATAACAGAGAAAGAAGGAACCAAAAGTGCACATATATAGGGATCTTACAAGCAGGCAGTCATTGCATTTGTCTGTCTGACAAGAGTGAGTTTTATAATTCTAAGACTCTTTGGGTCCATAGTTAGAGACTTTAGAGTTAGAGGGAGAAAGAAACTAAAAGACCACAAACAGGGTTCCTATAGGCAAGCAGACATTCACTCTATCTGCCTGTCTGAGAAGGGCAAGGTGTGAAACTCTGGCTCTGTGGTAACAAACTATAAACACTGGAAAGTGACTGGCTCTGCACTTTACTTTCTGTCTTATGATATGATCACTGTATTGTGCATTAATGCTAATATCCTCATACTGGGATTTGTGCTATCTGCCTGGTGCCAGTATCCTAGATGTTATGGAGAGTTTGCTGAGACTCCTCAAGCCTACTGACTGTTATCTGCTGATACTCATCCATTTTGTCACAAACATTGCTGCAAAATTCCCACCTGAGCATATCAAAAATGACTCTGTGGCTCTGGGAGAGAAAGTGAAGCAGTTAGGTGTGCAGGCGGTGTTCTCCTCAAACCTCCCTGTCAAGGATCAGGACCAATGCTGAAAGGTTTGCATCCTGGAGATGAATGCCTAGCTGGTATCATCTTTTGGTCTTCTCTCAATCCCATTTCCAGCAGCAGCCCTCCAAGAGGGACCCATACAAAATCAGAGGTGTGGGTGCACTTTACAGCACTTGAGGATCAGCATTTTGCATAATGTATTTGCTGTTGGAAGTTCTTCAGCAGAGAAAAGTCAACATTTCAACAGTAGCATGGTTTATCATTTATAAAAACAACACCCATGAGTGCCAATTTTGAAGAAAGGTACTTGGAGCCTCTGTGCTCCACTCAGAGCAGCAGAAGGAAGAAAGCTACAGCAAAGAAGTTCATCTCCCAAACTGAGCTCCAGTATCTTTTCCACTGAGGTAGCAGGTGAGAAGCTCTAACACCCATGTAAGCAAGTCAGCTGGAGGAGATGGAGTGATGTTTGGCATCTCTATCTCATAGAAAGAAGCAGGCAGCATTGAAAGTGGTAAGACGATGCATCAAGGAAATGATTGTCCTGAATGACAAGCCTCTGCAGCTCATCAAGAACATGGGGTTTACGTGATTGCCGCATCACTTAGCCTCTAATTACCAAGTATCCTTCAGAACAACTTTTAATTGGAAGGGAATCCCCAGCCTGTACAATCAATACTATGCCTGATTGTAGGTACAACTGACCTAGGCAAAACGTAGCTGAGTACATTTTACAAGCAGCATCTGGACCAGACAGAATGCTATATATGTCTCTCTCTCTCCCTTATGACATGCTGGTGGCAACTGGACAAGGCATCATCAGGCAGTAGGTTTAGCAGAGGTGCACTCAGCAGCATGGTACAGGTAGACTGTGCTGTACATCCAGTGGATGGACCAGAGCCGTAGTGAGGGTCTTAGACTTTGGGAAAACTAACTTTGCCAAGATGGGACAATACCTCAAGGGGTCGCTAGCGGGATGGGAACAGCTGGGGGATGTAGAAAAGAAATGGACAAAACTGAAAGGGGATATTTTAAGGGCAACAAACTTTTTGGTTAGAAAGGTAAATAAATGTAAAAGGAAAAGGAGGCCACTATGGTTCTCAAAAGAAGTAGCTGAAAAGGTGAAGAAAAAGACAGTGGCCTTCATAAAATACAAGTGATCACACAGAGAGGAAGACAGACATCAATATTTAGAAAAACTAAGAAAGTAATCAGGAATGCAAAGATACAAAAAGAAGAAGAATTAACAAATGCAATAAAATGGGAGGACAAGACATTTTTCAGATATGTTAGCGAGAGGAGGAAGTGCAAAAGTGTATATATTGTCAGACTCAAGGGTGAAAGGGAGGAATATGTAGAAGCTGATGAGGATAAAGCGGAATTGCTTAACAAATATTTTTTTTCTTTGTTCACAGATGAAGGGCCAGGCGCAAGAGTTCAGAAAACACTGACAAATAGGAACAGAAGTGATGGAGATCTTGAATGTTTTTCAGAAGACTGTTCGTGAGGAACTAGCTGAACTAAAAGAAGACAAAGCGATGGGACTGGAGGAGATACACTGAAGAAACTTGGGGAAGTTCTAATGGCTCTACGGACTGACCTTTTCAATGCTTCTTTAGAGTTGGGAGTGGTCCCAGAGGACTGAAGAAAGGCACATGTGGTCCCTTTACACAAAAGCGGAAGGAAGGATGAGGTTGAGAACTACAGGCCAGTTAGTCTGACCTCTGTGGTGAGTAAATTATTGGAAACGTTGCTAAAACAGAGGACAGTGAGGTTTCTGGAGTCTAATGGATTGCAAGATACGAGGCAGCATGGGTTTACCAGAGGCAGGTCTTGTCAGACAAATCTAATTGATTTCTTTGATTGGGTAACCAGAGAGTTGGACCAAGGGAGAGCCTTAGATGGGTGTACTCAGATTCCAGTAAAGCCTTTGACACTGTTCTGCACAGGGGACTTATAAATAAACTGAGCATTCTAGGGATGGATCCTAAAGTGGTTAGAAATTGGTTGAGTGGGAGGTGACAAAGTGTACAGGTAAATGGAGCTGACTCTGAAGAGGGATCTGTCCTTGGTCCTATTCTTTTTAACATCTTTGTTAGTGATATTGCAGAAAGGCTGTCAGGTAAGGAGGATGATATGAAAATCTGCAATAGAGTAGACAACCAGGAAGGAGTAGATAACATGAGGAGGGATCTTGCTAAGCTTAAAGAATAATCAAAAATTTGGCAGCTGAGATTTAATGCTAAAAAACGCAGGGTCATGCATTTGTGCTGCAAAAATCTATGGGAGTGGAACAGTGTAGGGGGCAAAGTACCCCTGTCCACGAAAGAAGAAAGAGACCTGGGTGTGATTGCTTCTGATGATCTTAAAGTGGCTAAACAGGTAGAAAAGGTGACAGTGAAAGCCAGAGGGATACTTGAGTGCATAGGGAGAGGAATGCCCAGCAGAAAAAAGGAGGGGATAGTCTCTGGTGCAACCTCATTTGGAATATTGCATGCAATTCTGGAGACCACACCTTCAAAAGGATATAAACAGAATGGAGTCGGTGCAGAGGGTGGCTACTAAAATGGTTAGTGGCCTTCATTATAAAGCATATGGGGACAAAGATCTTAATATGTATATGCTAGAGGAAAGGCAGGTTAGAGGAGATAACCTCCGTGGCACAAGAGGAAAGCCTTTTTTGATTGAAAGCAAGCTCTGCAGCAAGGGAACATAGGATAAGGGTGAAAGGGGATACACTCAGGAGTAATATGTGAAACATTTTTTACAGAAAGAGTGGTAGATTCATGGAATTTGTCTCCAAGTGAAGGTAGTAGAGTCCAGGACAGTATCTATATTCAAGAAAGCATGAGACAAACACAGAAGTCTCTAAAAGAAAAAATTGGACTATAGTAGTTGATATGGAATGGCAGACTAGATAGGCCATATACTATTTTTCTGCTGTCATGTTTCTATGGGCCCGATATTCAAAAGGCATTTACATGGTTTACAGCCCAGTAAACTGTGTAAATGCCTAAGATGGGGATATTAAACAGCACCTACCCAGTTATTGCCGTTGAATATCCCCATCTAAGTCCCCTACGTGCCCCAATTCTATCCAGTTAGCATCGGGGCATACTGGAGGTGTTCCAGGCCAGAGAATGGTGCTAACTGGGCAGCAGCGATATCGGATGCTGCTGGATAGCGATCTGCACCTTAAAGATAGGCAAGGAAAATCCTCTCCTATCATTAAGGCGCAGGAGCTAACTGGGCAGCATCCGATATCGCTGCTGCCAGGTTAGCTTTGGCGGCGATCACCGGATATTCATTGCCGTCGCCGCAGCATTGAATATCTGATTTAGAAGTCAGCAGGGAGGGCTATGCGCCTGTCGGCGCATAGCCTTTCAAATATCCAGGTAGCTATCAGGCCCTATATTTCTATATCTTTGCAGAAATAAGTGCACTGATGGAGGGTTGGCAGCTAAGCTAAAAGAGACAACCTGTGGATTCTGACTATTTTGTAACAGATAGTGGAAAGAATATGGTTAGGGGACAGTAAGCAAAGGGGGCTATGCTGGAATTTGCTTCACCTGGTAATATGGTGCTCCTTGGGTCTGAGGGCAAAGGAAAGTGGCAGTCTTGTCCTGCAGAAATTGATCTAGAAGTGCAGGAAAATAGAAGGATATTTTCACTGGAGCTTGAAGGGTGAGCATGAGCTGTGTCAGAAGCAGCAGCAGAGCCACCAATCTAACGCTGGAGAGGTTAGTGGAGCAACAAGCAATCTTTCAACAGTTGTCTTTGGAAACTAAGATTTATATGTAAAGCCCCCAGAGGTGTCAGGATTGGACAAACATGACTCAGATGATAGATGCCTTGAAGTTCTTCAAGAATGCATAGAGGATCTGAGATCCGAAAGGGCCACTCGTCCAATAGTCAGATAGTGAGTCAGATAGTGAATATCCTGGAGTGGAAGTTAGAGGATTTTAAAGGTTGAAAACCTTCACCAAGTAGGATGTTTACATGCTAGCGACCCTGTGCAACCCATAGGCAAAAGTGAATTTCACCCTCCAGCCCAACAGACTAATTTGCTTAAGGGATAAGCTGGCTAATAGAGTGGACGAAAAGGGTGCCAGAAGCAAAAGGGCAGTGGGAATGCCCTGGAAGAAAGTGTAGGCACTCTGGCAGCCACTACCATCAGCATGACCACCTATCAGCTACCTCTGCCTTCCCTACCTTTATCTACCACTCCCTCATGGACACCACAGAATAGGCTTTCTTGACACAGACCATAGCTACAGCATTAAGTGGCAGAGACCACCATCACCTGGCAGCAAGTGAGATCTCTAGACAAATTTCAGTGACATGGCACCATGCAGAATCCATTATGGTCACAGACTCGTTAGGATAAGGGACACACAAGACTGCAATCTGGCAAGATTTGGCCAAGCTCTGGCATTTCTTTTCCTGCCCACCAACATGCATGTCCAATGTATAGGTATTTCTATTAGCAAAGGAAATCATGAGTTCACATCATTCACAATTAGCACTAGATTTTATGGAAATACTGGAATTCATAAATGTAAGCCTCCCTATACTTGAGCCACCAAAATGGTAAAGGGGATGGAAAGATACCCCTATGAAGAGAGGCTAAAAGGTTAGGACTGTTTAACCTGGAAAAAAGATGGCTGAGGGGAGATATGAGAGAAGTCTATAAATTAATGAACGGAGTGGAACGGGTAAACACAGATCGATTGTTTATGTCATCAGAATATAGAAAGACTGGGGGACTTGCAATGAAGCTACAGGGTAACCTATTTAAGACTAATAAGAGAGAATATTTTTTCACTCAACATGCAATCAAACTCTGAAATTTGTTACCAGAGGATGTAGTAAAAGCTGTTAGTATAGCTGAGTTTAAAAAAAAGATTTGAACAAGTTCCTGAAGGAAAGGTCCATAAACCATTATTAAAAGGGACCCGGGATATCACTGCTTGACCCAATACAAGCATTGTGGAACCTGTGTCTTTTGGGGAAACTGCTAGGTACTTATGACCTAGATTGGCCACTGTTGGAAACAGGATACTGGGCTTGATGGACCTTGGTCTGACCCAGTATGGCATATCTTCTGTTCTTATGATTTGTCACAAATTCCTTGCAAGTGAGAGAAGTCTGAGTGCACAGCTCTACTGAATTAATGCATGCCAACACTTTTTACCTTCAATGACTTGTGTGTTTTTCAGATACTAGTCTAGTCACTGTTGCCTAGCCTTCCACTCATAATCCCTTGGGCTATCTACTCCACTTTTCTTGGCTGCCTGTGCAACTCTCACAGTGCTGATCCTGACAGTGTTGATATTGCTCTGCCAGTCCCATAGTACTTTGGTGAATGGTTGCCTTTGCCTGCTGCTGTTCTGCCACTCTCATAATGTCTTGAGGTGTTTTTGCCAATGTCTGCTGTTGCTCTGCCACTCTCAAAGTCCTTTGATGTATTCTTTCATATACCCACTGCTGCTCTTCTACTCTCATAAAGCTTTGGTGTGTTCTTACCACTGTCTGCTGCTCTACTACTTAGTGTTATAAGGGGGAGGGCTGATAAATCTCTGGCCTCATAACGAAACAAAGCTACGGGCACACTTACGTTCCGGTGGTCCGAATGATCTCTCTGCAGTTTCGTTTTAAATAAATAATGACCCTGCTGCTCTGTCACTCCCAAAGTGCTTTGCTTTATTGAACATGGTGGTGCCAGAAGACTGGAGAAAGGCACATGTGGTCCCTTTACACAAAGGCGGATGTAAAATTGACATTGAGAACTACAGGCCAGTTAATATAACCTCTGTGGTTAGTAAATTATTGGAAAGGCTACTAAAATAGAGAATAGCAAGGTTTCTGGAGTCCAATGGATTGCAGGATCCAAGGCAGCATGTATTCACCAGAGGCAGGTCTTGTCAAACAAATCTGATTGTTTCTTTGACTGGGTGACCAGGGAGTTGGACCGAGGGAGGAACCTAGATGTGGTGTATTTAGATTTCAGTAAAGCCTTTGACTTTGTTCCACACAAAAACAACTTATAGAGGAGTGGAGGAGTGGCCTAGTGGTTGGGGCAATGTACTTCAGGCCGGAAGGTCAGGGGTTCAAATCCCACTACAGGACAGCAACCTTGGGCTGGAAGGACTGGGGTTTCTAGTCCCACAGGTGCTCCTTGTGGTCTTGGGCAAGCCACTTAACCCTCCATAGCCCATGTTCCCTGTAAAATAGTTATCTCCAAGTTATAATGCCCTGTTCAATATAATTTCAGTTTGTTCAATGTAAACCGCACTGATGCAGAATAGCGCAGTATATAAGAGAATGTAAATAAAATAAATAAACAAACTGAGCACCCTAGGGATGGACCCTAAAGTGGGAGGGGAATGGGTTACAAATTGGTTGAGTGGGAGGTGTCAGCTCCCATTCCCACAGGTAAATAGAGCACACTCTGAGAAGGATGTTACCAGTGGTGTGCTGCATGGATCTGTCCTTGGTCTGATTCTTATCAACACCTTCCAAGGCACTTATCACAGAGTGTGAAATAGCTCAATTCAATTTCTTTACACCCTAAATATCTCTTTTTCCAAGCTGGCAGATAAATTTCAAATATTTAATTTTAATATTCCCATGGGTAAACTTCAATCACATGACACACTGTTTGTTATATAAACAAATTCAATTAGTTGTTTTATTTATAAGATAAACATCTCTTAGATTACGTGTCCATCCATTATATAAATATCCCTAAAATATCTCTTAACACAGTGTGACTATAAATTCCATAACTTCACCCCCATTGGGATTAAAATATACATAATTGCTTACACTCTATTTTTTCATATAAACCATAAAATTTGTATTACTTATGCTGAATAATACATAAAACCTCGTTACTACTTTCTCTTTTGAACTGAGTAGCTGGTATATGTGGCTTGGTTCACAATGATTATCACTAGAATGTTGTTCGTATTTATCCTGTTCGTGTCTATTCAGTTCATAAATCTTTCTTCCTTTTTGTAGATTTTCTTCAATGAAGTCCAACACTCTGTGTAGATACTTCACACTGTCCACATTATCTTAATCCTCCAGCATTAGTCAATCCAAAGTGTCCCGTATTGAAACTGGTTAATATAGCTTAGTGCTTATACTTGTCCCAACGCCGTTCACTGGCACTGCCCACACGTTTCTCTGTTTGGTTCTTCAGGGGTTTATCTTCAGATATCACTACCCTCAGCATACGCTTTGCAAAACCAAATAAACAATCACAATTAAAATTAAAAAAACTTTCTATCCGCCACCCCACCTTTTACTACCTACCACAATATGTCTATCCTCATAAACTGTTACATTTACCGCTCCAAAATGCACTTACTTAATGCTGCCCACGTCTTTCTTTGATCTTTCTTACTGGAAAATTAACCAACGATCCAGGAACGCCGCGCATGCGGAGTTGATCTACTATGGAGAATTTAAACCTCACGATCCCTCGGGGATCCTCTGACAATTGCTATTCTCACTCCAAGCGTCTCACTTCGTTGAAAATCCTACTCTCAAGACTATCACCGTTCCTTCTCTATTAAAGCTATTACTAGTTCACACTATACAAGACCGCCATTCAATTTGCAAATTTAGCCCCCCTGGTGCCTCAGTGCCTAGCTCAAAAATCCACCATTGTTCACGCCAAGCGAGCCATTGGTCCAAAGATCTCCCCTGACTTCCTCGGTCTATTTTTTCAATACAGAAGCACTTCAAATCTGTGAATTCATGGTCTAGAATTTGGCAGCTAAACTTTAATGCAAAAAACTGCAGGGTCATGCATTTGGGCTGCAAAAATCCAAAGGAGCAGTACAGTGTGGGGGATGAGGTACTTCTGTCCACAAAAGAAAAGTGGGACCTGGGTGTAATTGTGTCTGACGATCTTAAAGTAGCTAAACAGGAAGAAAAGGTGACTGTGAAAGCCAGAAGGATGCTTGGGTGTATACAGAGAGGAATGGCTAGCAGAAAAAAGGGGGTGATAATGCCTCTGTATAAGTCTTTGGTGCGACCTCATTTGGAGTATAGTGTGCAATTCTGGAGACTGCACCTTCAAAAGGATATAAACAGGTTGGAGTCAGTGCAGAGGGTGGCTACTAAAATGGTTAGTGGTCTTCATTATGAAGCATATGAGGTCAGACTTAAGGATCTTAATATGTATACTTTAGAAGATAGGCGGGATAGGGGCAATATGATAAGAGACATTTAAATACCTCCATGGCATAAATGCGCAGGAGGAAAGCCTGTTTCAATTGAAGGCAAGCTCTGCTATGAGGGGACATAAGATGAGAGTGAAAAGGGATATACTTAGGAGTAATATGCAGAAATATTTCTTTAAGGAAAGAGTGGTAGATGATGGAATAGTCTCCCAGTGGAGGTGGTAGAGATGAGGACAGTATCTGAATTCAAAAAAGCATTGGACAAACACAGAAGATATCTATAGGTAAAAAGGGGACTATTGTAGTTGATATGGAAGGGCAGACTAGATAGACCATGTGGTCTTTTTCTGCCATCATGTTTCTATCCATTCTCCTCCTTCCCCTCCGCATCTCTCCTGGTTCAGCATCTTGCATCAATATGCTAGTGCTGGTGCCCAGCCTCTTCCACCCAACTTGTCCCTCTCCTGGTTATAGAAGAGTGTCTAATCCCCAAATAGTAAAACGCTAGAAAAAAAGAAAATCCTCCTCTGCTACCCCTCTCTGCTTCTATTGCCTCTATTGCCCGATGGGCCCCAGATGCTGCTGCTGTCTGTCCTGCTTTCTTGGATCAGCACTCTGCTGTACTGCTGCTAGCGTCATTCTTGCTGCCGCTTCCCAGCCTGATCCTGCTGCCTTGCCATTCTCTTTTTCCACTGGGATGTGTTGCCCCCAAAAAGGAAAGAAAAACCCACGAAAAAGAAAGGATCCTTATCCTCCTCTGCTACTCTTATGATGGGCCTAACTTAAAAACACACCCTGGGAATGGCTTACTTTAATGTGTCTAAATGTATGCAAGTTGTAGAAAAACAAGTGGGGCCCGATATTCAAAGGCATTTACATGGTTTACAGACCTATAAATGTCTAAATGCCACTGAGCAGGATATTCAGCGGCACTAATGCTGTTAGTGCCACTGAATATCCCCGATTATCTCCGCTACACACCCCAATGCTAACTGCTTAGCAATGAACGTGTCAAAGGGAGTTCCGGTGCATTCCAGGGCGGCACCAGTCTCTAACCAGGCAGCAGCGATATGCACCGGTGCCTGGTTAGCACCCGTGGGTAAAAGATAGGCACAGCAAAAGCTGGCTTATCTTTACCCATGGGAGCTAAGTGGGTAATGGCTCGATTTTGCTGCTGCTAGATTAGTTTCTGCAAGCTTGTGGGCTGTGTGGCGACCCCGGATCTTCAATGCTGGGGCCACATATGACCCCAGCATTGAATATCTGGGATTAAAGATTGGCAGTGACAGCTATGCGCCATAGCAGTGCATAGCCATCCCAGAAGACTATTGGGCCTATGGTCTTTTAGCCATATTCAGGGTATGAAATTTTAACAGTCCATTTAAAATTGAATATTTCCCTGGATATCCACAAAATAGTTTGTAAAAATTCTCATACATGAAATATCATACTCTTAGGGCTCAATATTCTTCTGGGACGGCTGTGCGCTGCTACAGGGCATAGCTGTCACTGCCAATCTTTAATCCTGGATATTCAATGACAGGGTCAAATGCAGCTCCGGCATTGAATATCCGGGGAAGCTGCACAGCCCATAAGCCTGCAGAAACTAACCGGGCAGCGGCGATATTGAGCTTCAAACAGGTAAAGATAGGCCAGCTTTTGCTGTGCCTATCTTTTACTCGCGGGTGCTAATTGGGCAGTGGTGCAATATCACTGCAGCCCGGTTAGCAACTGGTGCTGCCCCTGGAACACCCATGACATACTCCGATGCTAAATGGTTAGCACTGGGGCGTGTAGCAGAGATAATCAGGGATATTCAATGGCACAAACCGTGTTAGTGCCATTGAATAACCCACTCAGCAGTATTAACATAGTTTATGGGTCTGTAAACCATGTAAATGCCTTTGAATATCGGGCCCTTAGAAAATTTATAGCACAAATATGCCTAGGATGAAAATCATTTTGAATGATGTCTGCTCTTCTGAGAGCAATCAAACTATCTCTAGCCACTTCAGTTTTGAAATTTTGAAAATCTCCTATTTGTTCCTCTTAGTTAATAATATTAGGAGACATCTTTTGAGTGGATCTTGCCAAGAATCCACTTTAACTTCTAGAACCTCCATTTTTCCTTAAGAATTTTATCAAGTAACAAAGCTTGACATTTCTAAGATGACTGGTAACAAACCAACATCAGGATCAGTAACTCCAGCAGTAGCCTGGCCTCTAGAACAAGTGTATTCCCGGAGTCCGTATTCAAGGAGGGCTCTATGACTTGCGGTAAAATGGTGGTCTCCCCATTTGTTGTTGTTAATTGCCATTGAATTGGTGCCAACTCATAGTGATACTCTGGATAGTTGTCCTAAACCATGTTCGAGTATTTAACCAAGAAGCTAATTGTTGATAGAGTAGAATCCATAGCTGCAGTTATTGCTGGCCTTCCTCTTTTGCTTTGACCTTTATCCTTGCCAAGCATGATGTCTTTCTCTCTTTTTGCATGATATGTCCAAAGGATGAAAATTGAAATCTTGTCATCTGAGCTTCTAAGGAATCTTAGGATTGATCTCCTCTAGTGCCAACTGGTTTGTTCTTTGGGCAGTCTATAGTATACACAGTTCAGTATTCTTCACCAGCACTATAATTCAAAGGCATCAATTTTCTTTCTTTCTATCCATTTCATTGTCCAACTTTTGCATCCATATGACATTATTGAAAATACCATGACTTGAACAAGTCAAATCTTTGTCTGTCGAGATACTGCTCTGTGATGGAGTATTTGGGAAACACCCCATCCCCCACAGGGAATCTCCCCAGCCAAGCCTAGCACAAGTGAGGTATTGCACTGTAAACCCCTGTCCCTTTAAGAAGAAAGGCTGGAGAATGCCTGGGATGGGTGTGGCCGGCTCCAGGCTTTATCCCAGGAAGCAAAGGGACATGGGGAGCCCGAGATGTTTCAGGGTACAGAGTAACTACCTACCTCTAAGGAAATCTTACGGGAAGGTAGGAGCCGTGGTGTTTCCACATCGGTCAGCAGGCTTGTGGTGCTACTGCTGTAAAGCCCAGAGTGAAGGAACTTTGGGGGAGGGGAGAACTGTGTCTCTGCTACCACTGCTGTGAACTCTGTAAATAAAGCACTTTCCTTTAACTCTCCGCCTGGATCCGTGTGGGTTTGTGTCCTGACCCGCTCGCAGCATCCTACAAGTTCTACATTTGAGAATAGGTCATTCATAGCCATTCTGCCAAGAGCAAAGCATCATTGGATTTCTTGACTGCTTGTTGTTTCTTAATTGATTATTGATCCAAGCAGGTTAAAATTGTCCATTATTTCTATTTCTTCTCTATCAACGATGAATTTATTGATTTTGCCAGTTGTCAGGATCTTTGTCTTCTTCACATTAAGGTGCAGGCCCATTTTAAGACTATGTTCCTTGATCTTGAGAAGCAAACGTTTCAGATTGTCTTCACTTTTTGCCAATAATGTGATATCATTAGTACAGTGAAGGTTGTTGATGAGTCTTCCAACAATCTTCACTCCTCAGTTGTCTTCATACAGACCTGCTTTTCTGATGATTTGTTCTGCATATAAATTAAACAACTAGTGGGAAAGCATGCAACCTTTATGTACAACTTGGCTGATTTTAAGCCATTCTGTTTCTCCTTGTTCCACGCAAACTGTTACTTCTTGATCAATGTAAAGGTTGCACATGAGAATTATGAGGTGTTCTGGTATACCCATGCTTCTTAATGTGGCCCAGAGTTTCTCATAATTTACAAAGTCAAAGGTCTTGTAGTTAATAAAACAAATATAGATATCCTTTTGGTATTCTTTTGTCTTTTCAAGGATCCATATCATATCGACAATGATGTCTCTTGCTCCTTGGCCTTTCCTGAATCCTGCTAACACTTTAGGTAGGTCTCGTTCCAGGTATGGCTGTAGTCTCTGCTGAATGATCCTGAGTAGAATCTTGCTGGTATGTGGGATCAGAGCAATAGTGCGATAATTTCCACAATCACTCAGATCACCTTTCTTCAGTATTGATATGAACACAGATCTCTTCCATTCAATTGGCCATGATGTTTTTCTTCCAAATATCCTGGCAGAGCCTTGTAAATATGGTAACTGCCGTATTTGATTTCTGTAATACTTCAATGGGAATGCCATCAATATCTGGTACTTTACTCATAATGCTTTCAATGCTGCTTTATCTTCTTTTTTCATCACTAACGGGTCCTGATCATAAGGTACAGGTTAATGGTCCACTTGTTCTTTATGATATAATGATTCTTTCCACTTTATCTTGTTCTTCTCAGCATCATTCAACATGGATCCTTAAGCATCTTTTAGCATTCCAATTCGAGGCTGGAATTTTCTCTTTAACGCTCATTAACTTTAGAAATGCAGATCTTGTACCTCCTCTGATAGTCTGATTCTATTGCCTTGCATCACTGTAGTACTTCTCCTTGTCCCATCTTCTGTTAAGTTCTGTGATTACCTCCTTTGGTTTTAGCTTCTCTGCATTTCTGGGCAATTTGCAAAGTTTCTTCAGTCATCCATTCTGGCCATTTTTGCTTTTTCACCTTTTGTAGAGACTTCTCACTTGCTTCGAGCACAACTTTCTTGATGTCATCCCATAACTTTTCAGGTGCTCTGTCATCTGTATCCAAAGCAGCAAATTTATTTTGCAGGTAGTCTTCAAATTCTGGTGGTATATTCTCAGGATCATATTTTGCTACAATCATAAGAGGCTTGATCTTTTTCAGTTTTAGCTTGAGTTTGCATTCTAGTAGCTGGTAATCTGTACCACAGTCAACTTCGGTTTTGTCTTTGTTGAAATTATTGAACTTTTCCATCGTCGACTTCCACAGATATAGTCAATTTGATTTTTGTACAATGCATTGGGTGAAGTCCATGTGTACAGTCGCTATTTGTATTACTGGAAAGATCGTTGGTCTTGCAGAATTTTATCAGTCTATCTCCAGCTTCATTTCTGTTGCCTAGTCCATATTTTTCAATCACTTTGCCTTCTTCTTTGTTGCCAACTTTTGCTTTGTAGTCATCCATTACTGTCAGGATATCTGGTTTGCATGTTCTGTCAATTTCAGCTTGTACTTATTCATAGAACTGATCAATGTCATCCTCTTCTGCATTTGTTGTTGGGCCATATACCTGAATAATAGTTGTGTTGGTAGACATTCCTCATAGACGAATAGAAATTAAGGGCCCAATATTCAATTGGGTGGGCTATGCGCCACATTGGCACATAGCCCTGTCTGCTGACCTCTAAAATAGGATTTTCAATGCTGCAGTGACGGCATTGAATATACAATGATCGCCGCCAAAGCTAACCGGGCAGCAGCGATATTGGATGCTGCCCGGTTAGTTCCGGTGCCTCAAAGATAGGTGAGGGTTTTCCTCGCTTATCTTTAAGGCACCAATTGCTCTTCCCCGGAACATCCCCAACACGCCCTGATGCTAACCAGATAGCATTGAGGCATGTAGGGGACACAGATGGGGATATTCAATGGCACTAACCATGTAAGTGCTGTTGAATATCCCCGTCTAAGGCGTTTACATGGTTTACTGGGCTGTAAACCGTGTAAATGCCTTTCGAATATCAGGCCCTATATGTCCACTGATTGCATTGTATTTCACTACAGTTCTTGCAAGTTTCTTTGTAATTATAAATGAAACACTTTTTTCTTTGTCTCTTGCTTCTGGCATAGTATACCATAGGATCATCAAAGTGCCCAATGTCAGTCCATTGTAGTTCACTAACACCCAACAGATCAAGTTGTAAATTTTATTTTTAATGAGATTATAGCAGTTTCACAAACAACTAATATAATAAAGAAATTACAGGTCACAACAATAATAATATAGCAATTAAAGATAACATAAAACAAAATAATCTGCAAAGATAGGACCTCTTTCAAAGCCCATGGCATGGGGAGTGTCCTGCCGTCGTAGAGCAAGGATGAAACTTACATAGTGTCATAGAGCGGATGCTAATGAAAGTGAAGACTTAGAAAAAAACGCTGTCTTTCACAAAACAAATGATGTGCAGAAGATGCAATTGCCCTGCAGCGCAGCTAGAGGGAGCAGGCGAAAACTTACAGAGGCTGAGTTAACCCACCCGGCTGATAATTCTGCAGAAGTTAATCAGCTGCACCTGAAAAGTAGCCCAGGGAACTGAAACGTGGAATGCCTTTATAAGCAGAAAGCTAGTGCAGGAGCAGGGAGGAGGAGGAGAAGGGGAGCTGAGACAGCCAGGAACAGCAGCCCAGCCAGGTCAAGCAGTGCAGCCAAGACAAGCAGCACGACAAGGACAGCAGGAGCTGGAAGAGGAGCAGAAAGAGCCAGAGAGAAAGACGGGCCGTGGAGAGTCAGTCCGGAGAAAGACTTGGTAGCAGGAGACCTCAGAGGTAAAGAGCTCAGAAGGAGAGAGCCATACCTGGAGAGAGGCCTAAGCTCACCAGAAGACTCTGAAACAGGATTGAAAGGCTCCAAAAGGAAAGGTACTGATAGCAGAGTTACCTATACCAGGAAGCAAGGAAGTCTGGATTCCTCACCAGGTTTTCCTAGGCTACAGAAAGGTCAAGCAGTGCCCAGAAGCTTCCAAGAGAAAGTCTGCCAAAGAGACTGTGTCCTGAGAGAAGTGCTTGAGAAGGAAAACTCCAGTTATACCGGCTACAGGAAGCCAAGATATGGTGACACTTTATTCATAAAAAGAAGCTCAGCTCTTAGAAGCTCTTGTAAAGCAGATATCCAGTTTGAAAGGAAAAGAAGCAGGCCAGAGTTTTATAAGCCAGGACGTAAGGGCATAGGAACAAGCCATGCTTATCTGAGAGCCCTAGAACAGCCTTACTGGAAACAAGGGAACAGAAACAGTGACCGGCAAACTATAGCAGCCAGGGAAAGCTCCAATTCAGAGGGAGATAACAATGACCCAGAGCCCATGCAGATAGCACTTGAGGACCCTATTCCCTTATCTCAAGACGAATTAATGGATTGCTCCATTTGTATTGCGGGCAGTTTTGAATCACTCCCTGAACTGTGAGTTATACAGACATTGCTTTGAGAATACTCATGTTTGTGCTGAATGAAAGAGGAATGTTCACTCCTTTATTTTGCTCTAAAGTTTGAACGAATCCTGGGTTAAATCCTACAAGCAACTGTGAAGTTTGTAACAGTTTACCTCTTTACTTATGTTGTGGTGGAAGCATGAAAAAAAGGACTTTCTGTATTTCTGTATCTCAGAACATAAGATATGCCATACTGGGTCAGACCAAGGTCCATCAAGCCCAGTATTCTGTTTCCAACAGTGGCCAATCTAGGTCATATGTACTGTCGGAGCTCCCCCGTGTGGCCAGGCAGTTGCCTAGTAGTGTGAGAGGGCTCCGATCGTCCTTTGTATAAAAAGTTAGCCCAATAGCATGTAGTTGTGTTTTAAATAGATTAGAGCCAAGATCAAAGGTCGCAGGAAATTTCTTTTATTCAAGAAATAAGATTTTCCCAACCAACTTAAATTCTTTGCCAAGAATGTTGAAGACTACAAAACAAAGTTCAGGATACTTCTCCAGTCATAAACCTAAGCCTGGTTAAACAGTCTTTGGCTTGGCTTAGTTTAAACACACCTTTTTCACAAGTAAAAATCCTTTACAACCGCAGTCTGTTCTCCAGTCCCCAGGAGGCAGTACAATACACTGTTCGTTTCACAGCTGGTATAGCATAACATTTCCTGGTCCACCAACAGACTTTAAAATTCAATAGTATTTCTTCAAGATACAATTTATACTTTTAGCTCCTTTCTGGCTTCGTTAACCATGCAGCTTTATCAGCCAAGCAGTCATTGATCAGCCTAGCTAAAAGTTATGGGCTTTTGCATAGAATGTCCTTATTAAGAACTCCTGGGTTTTCCTCCAGTTACTAAAACCCTATTCAGTTCCTTATTCTTCTTTGGCACAGATAGCACATTCAATTTCCATATCTGAAACCCCACTTTCATAAAAGGTGTCGCCTAGCTCCATTTCTTCCTCACTGGGCTCTTTCAGATATTTGTTCTCCTCAGCGTCTGCCTGAGGAGCCTTTACACGCTGTAAAGTTTTCAACACTTGTTCCCAATTATGCTTCTCAGTACGTGAGCTAGTGGGGGAAGGGCAGGAAAAGGTTTCCCTATTTAAAAGCTTCTTTAAGGCTTGTAAAGGGCTCACCTTGCCAGTAGTGTGTTGTCCTCCTGTAGGCCCCTTATACTGAGAAGGGCCAGACCAGGAGCTTCTGGAAAATATCTCCTCCTCAGACGAATCTTCCCCTGAGCTCTCCCCTCTGGCCTTCTCACCTCTCTGTTCCTGTCCTTGGTCAGCTTCCTTCATCCCAGTGGCGCTGCCACAACTCTGCTTGTTTCAGTGCCTCTGTGTCTGCTTTCAATCTCATCCTCCTTCTCAGCTCGTGTCTGTTTCTCCTTCCATGCCCATCTCCGTGCATTCCCTTCCTGTGTCTCCTTCTGCGTCTGTGCAATCCCTTCCTGTGTCTCCTTCCACTTCTGTGCAATTCCTTCCTGTGTCTCCTTCCACTTCGGTGCAATCTGTTTGTGAGTGAAACTTCCCTGCCTAAATGTTTGGGGCTGTCCTATGGCTCTTGACTCTGCCCCCCGAACCACTCCCATCTCCTCCCTCGGTCTCCATGGGAACTGGGTGTGTCTCTGGCCCTGCACTCCTCTGCAGGAGATCTTTGGCTTTACTTTGGGTGTTAACCCTTCCTGTGCCTGCAGTTTCTTTGGGTTTAGAAAAAAAAGACTGTTTCCCCTTTCTTTTCCTGCACTCTGAGCCTGCTTCTCCACCACAGTACCTAGCAGTTTCCCCAAGAGACACAAGTTCCACAATGCTTGTACTGGGTCAAGCATTGATATCTTCGGTCACTTCTTAATAATGGTTTATGGACCTTTCCTCCAGGAACTTGTCCAAACCTTTTTTAAACCCAGCTACACTAACAGCCTTTACTACATCCTCCGGTAACAAAAGCAAACCTTTTGCGTTAAAAAGGAAATAAAAGCCTTATTTACCCTCTACTTGGCATACACAAATTATTCACATAAGGAGCAGGACTACAAAGACCAAGATACCCTTGGCCTTAAAAGAGCCTTCTACTCCCAGAAAATAATATGCTCAACCTACCCTTACAGCCACTGGCCACCAGGGGGGGTTGATGACAATAGTCAGAAAAAACAAACTTCTAAAGAAAAATAAACAAAGATAAGGGCAAAGGGCTAACAAGTCACCACACTTACTATCCAAAAGAACCTCCAACCGAGATGGGTCCGTTTAAACATACCACCCCCCCCCCCCCCCAAATCAACACCAAACACTTGCATGGAAAGTGGAGGAAGATGTCCCCTCCCCCCCCCCCAGCCAAGACAAGAGGCTTGAGCCACAGGAAGGACTTCCTCCTTGCCTGAGTTGAGCAAGAGACATCCAGAAAAATAGAAATCGACTGGCCACAGAAGAGGGAATCCTTTATGCGAAAAAAAACTAACAGAGAAATTTTATCAAATACGGAAACAAGGGTGACTATCAAGGTGGCTCTAGAGGTGATCAGTTCTTCAGAATTTTCCAAGAAATCAGTTAAATCAGTAACAGAAAGTGACTCACATCTTGAGCCATCTCACCACTCCCCGCCACTGAATGAACAAGCAAATAATATAAATGAGTAATTACAATTTTTCCAGGATTCGGATACAATAACACTTCCTTGTAATATTTATGAAACAGAAACTGCGGAACTAACAACTTAGTTATAGGAAAATTTAAAAATCTTAAACTTTTTGAGCATGATACATTCTCCAAGATTTCTAAGCGAGTAAAAAGCTCACATACATCTTTAGTAATTTGAGGGTTGCCCACCTGAGAGGAAACACTTTGATCCTGAAGACGGAAGAGCCTCTGGTTAAATAAGGATATATTCTCATCAATTGTGTGGACCTTTTGAACAACCTGTTCTGAAAAAGAAATAGTACAGTCCATAAAGCCTTCAGCAAAGAATTAGTCTTTGATACCTCTCTCCATATGTCGGCCAAAGAAATTTCACCAGAGGCCTCCAAACCTCTGGAGATATGCAATAACCACTCAATCTGAACCAATGCAGCAGAGGCATCTTTGTAAGAAGTCTGCGATGAGTCATCCGATGCAGGTAGATCTCCAACCACACCGGAACCCATTAAAGGAGCTGAAAAACTCCCATCTACATCTGCCAGTGTTGGACCTGGATTAGGAGGAGGAGATCTGACTATAGGGCTTATGGAAGCCCCAGATAGAGACAATGAAGAGGAATCATTATTCTTAATCTTCAGGTCCATCTTAGGTGTGGACAATACACACACATGCTGATCCATAGGACCTGATGTCACCTTTGGAGCTGACACGCCCACTGTTCTCGATTTTTCTCTCACCGATTTAATCTTCCTCTTTGCTCCACCATGAGGCATTCCCAGTGGCAAATCTCAGGGCCCTAGGGCCTGAAGTGGCCCCAAAGGGGTATGCCCCTTTGGTCATGCGCCTTCGGGCATGTGAACACGGGCCGCGACCACAGCTGCAAAAAGCTGCCCGGTTTTAGTGTCCCAGGGGCGCCCTTGGATGGCGTCTCAGATAGGACTGCCCCATTCCACACACCCCTCACCTCTGGGGTTTACCGGGTCTTGCGGGGAACAATTACAGCAAGAAAACCTTCCTCAGCTGAGCAGAGTACTCCCAACATGAAGGTGAGCTGTCTGGTATTAAATAGTGTTCCAGGGGTAGACCTTGGATGGTGTCACAGATGGAGCTGCCCCGTTTCACACGCCCCTCACCTCCAGGGTATATTGGGTCTTGTAAGGAACAATCACAGCAAGAATACCTTTCTCAGATGAGCAGAGCACTCCCCCAGATCGAGTTGTAAACGTTCCATTTCATTCTTGATGACCTCCAACTTCCCTTGATTCATGCTTCGTACATTCCATGTCCTAATATGTAAGACATCTTTGCAGCTTTTCATTCTCATTTCATGTGCAGCTACATCAGCAGTCAGATTCCCAAGGTCTTTCTTTCAATGACATCGTAAATGCTGGCTTTACTCTGAAAAGTCTTCAGTTCATCCTCAGTAGCCTGTTGAATACCTTCTGACCTGGGGGAAGGGGGGGGGGGTCTCATCTTCCAGCACTATATTACAATTTGGTTTTTGTGACTATCCACTGGATTTTCACAGCAAGTAGATTGCCAGGACTTTCTTCTGTGCAGGTAATGCTAGTGTTATTGCCATTCTTATAGAAATGTGATCCTCTGCTGCAAATACCTTCTCATAATGCTGCTTCACAGATGTATGGTTTATCTTAGTCTGGCACCTCAGCTGAGACCTGTCCATCTTGGGAGACCCTGCCAATAGTTAAGCTATTGATAGCTCTCAACATCACTGATGCACACAAGTCCTTGCAGTATGACAAGCCTGCAAACCAAACAAGGGGGTCTCTCCCCATTACTTGCCAAGAATGGCGGAGTCTGGGGAGATACTGACAGAAGGAAAAGCATCCGATTTCATCAAAATCCAGGACATCTCAATGGTTACAAATCCAGGTCCCACAATATCTCCTGCTAATGTAGAGGTTACAACTTCCAATCTGGGGAAAGTAATGTTATGGAGAAAGATGGACAAACAATATGGTTTTATTAGCAACAATTGAAAAAATGAATATGGGTAACTCAGAGACTAAACCCACCACAAAATATCAAGAAACTCTCTGCAATTTCAGAGACATTTTTATATTTTTCTTTTTTTTTTAATGAAGGCAACCTGGAAATAATGGGGAGCATTTTCAAAATATCTTAGCCAATTAGAAGACCTGCTAACTGGCTAAATGCGGTCACCACAATATTCAATGGCACTAACTGGTTAGTGTCATGAATATCCCCATCGGAGCAACCTGTGGGCAGAGTGGGGGCAGTGACAGCTACTATCCAGTTAGTAGTGATATTCAGTTGCTAACCCACTAACCAGAAAGCTTCAGCGATTTAAGTTAGTACAGGTGAATGGCTGTTTAGCACTAACCGGTTAGTGGCTGAATATCTCCGCTATCTAGATAGCATCCCCAGTGCTCCCAATTATGTTTTAAATTTGTAATGTCATTCTTCATTGTGTATGTGTTTTTTAAAAAATAATTTTTATTAACTTGAAGAAATCAGTATATTTAGCCATATCGTAACACAATATAACCACATAGACATCAGCCAAATTGTACATACATCAAATAGCCATAACATTCAGCAATGATATTTCTGTCTCCAAACCTCTGGCCAACCATAGACCACCTACTGACAATCCCCATTCATTCCTTCATACAGTACATTTCTCAATTTTCTTTCTCCCCCCACTGCTCCCCCCCCCCCCATATGACCACATACTGTGACTGGAACCAAGACCATATAACCAAATATCTCTTTGACAAAGGCTGAGTCAGATGCTTATAGGCTTGCTTCTCCACCTATGCCACTTCATGCATCGAATTTATCTAATGTTGCCTCGGAGGCTAATTTTCCCCCACCCAATATCTTGAAATCACCTTTTTGGCCAGCAGTATCGCCAACTGCACAAATTTACTTTCAGTTTTAACCCTTTCCTGCTCCTGGAAAACTGTCCCATCCCCCAGCAGTAGCAAGAAATTGACCACTATCATCTCCCTGGTGAAATAGGCTCTGTGTAGAAGTTTATATTGCACCTCCTGTAGAATGGCATTACATTCAACCTTGGGAATAGAAACATGACAGCAAAAAAAGACCACATGACCTATCTAGTCTGCCCTTCCATTTCAAATACTAATATCCCTTCTTTTCCTTTAGAGATCTTCTCTGTTTGTCCCATGCTTTTTTGAATTCAAATACTGTCCTCGTCTCTACTACCTCCATTGGGAGACTATTTCATGCATCTACCACTCTTTCCATAAAGAAATATTTTCATATATTATTCCTATCCCCTTTCACCCTCATCCTATGTCCCCTCATAGCAGAGCACGCTTTCTATCGAAAGAGGCTCTCCTCTTGTGCATATATGCCACAGAGGTATTTAAACGTCTCTATCATATCTCCTCTATCCTGCCTTTCCTCTAATGAATACATATTAAGATCTTTAAGTCTGTCCTCATATGCTTTATAATGAAGACCACTAACAATTTTAGTAGCCACCCTCTGCACTGACTCCATCCTGTTTATGTCCTTTTGAAGGTGTGGTCTTCAGAATCACACACAATACTCCAAATGAGGTTGCACCATAGACTTATACGACATAAAAAGCACTCTTGATCTTTGCCCATGAGAGACCACAATCCTTCTGGGACAATGTTCTGTGGATAGATGAAACCAAACTTGGGCTTTTTGGCAATGCAGACCAGTGATACATTTACAGGTGAAGAAATGAAGTTTATGAGAAAAAACACACCCTTCGTACAGTTAAATATGATGGAAGTTCCATAATATTGTGGGGCTGTTTTGCTGCCTTAGGAACTGGAGGCCTGGTACGTATTAAAGAAATCATGAAGTCAGAGGACAACCATGGTATTTTGGAGCAAAATGTGCTACCTAGTGTCAGAAAGCTAGATCTGGGTCAAAGGTCCTCCAGCAGGACAATGATCCAAAACATATATCCAAAAGTACAAAAGAATGTTTAAAAAGGAACAAAATGGAAATTACACTTACCTGGTAATTGTTGTTCCTTGAGTGACTACAGTTTAGTCCCCCACCTCTGGGTAGTGTACCTCCTCCTGCAGCTTGGAGACTGGGCATGTCAAAATTGTGACATCACTGGATATAGCCTGCTGGTCTCTCCCATCAGCCCCCAGTGAACTATTGACAAAGCAGACTCAAAGGAGCAACAAATAAGTAGCTATCATATCAAAATCAATACTAAAGCCCAACCAAAGGCATAACCGAATATTTAACAACTAAAACCCCCCTCACTTGAAAGGAAGAAACTGCTTTTTGCACTTACTCCTTCCAGCTCTATGCCTCCTCCAGGACAAGAGAAAGAAGAAGAGACAGAAAGAGATATGAAGACCAGAGCCGGTCAGGCACCAATTAGAAGCTCCACTCACCTGTATGCCTGCCCCTCGTCCAACTGAACCACCACTGTAGACTAATCCTCCCCGGGCGGGATGAGGACTAAACTGTAGTCACTCAAGGAACAACAATTACACCAGGTAAGTGTAATTTCCATTTCCTTATTGTTCCTACGGTTTAGTCCTCCACCTCTGGGATGTAACAGAGCAGTAATCATTGGGAGGGACCTTTCCAGCCAGAACGCAACACTGCCTCCCCAAAACAGGCATCATTCGCCGCTAGAACATCCAGGCGGTAATGCTTTCTGAAGGAATGAAGCGAAGACCGTGTGGCTGCTCTACAAATGTCTACTGGTGGAACCAAACTGTGCTCCGCCCATGAAGCCGCTTGCGCTTTAGTGGAATGAGCCCTTAAGCCCACTGGTACCAAGCGACCTTGTAAAAGATACGCTGACGCAATCGCCTCTTTAATCCATCTGGAAATGGACGCCTTCACCGCCGCTTCCCCTTTATGGGGGCCTCCGAACACCACAAAGAGGCGGTCAGACTTGCAAAATGGTTCTGAGACTTTCAAATACTGCCGCAGCACCTTTTTTACGTCCAAATGATGTAAACCGCAGTCCGAGACCTTCCCCCCTGACAAACTTAGAGAAGGAAGAGAAACAGTCTGATTTAGGTGAAAAGGAGATACAATCTTTGGCAAAAAAGACGGAACCGGCCGCAACACCACCTTTTCCATGGAAAAAGACAAAAATGGCTCTCGACAGGACAACGCCTGTAGCTCCGAAATCCGCCTCGCCAAACAGATGGCTACCAAGAATACTGTTTTTAAAGTTAAATCTTTAACCGAGGCCTGATGTAAGGGTTCAAATGGCTCCTTAACCAATGCCCCCAAAACCAAGTTGAGATCCCACGGCGAAACTGAAACTCTATGAGAGGGCCGCAACCTGGACGCTGCTTTAAGGAAACGCACCACATCCGTATGCGAACCAAGTGCCGTTCCCTGAACTTTTCCTCTGTAGCAGGCCAAAGCTGCTAACTGAACTCTCCAAGGAACTAGCTGGTAGACCCTTATCAAACCCGTCCTGTAAAAAACTCAATACCACGGGAACGGATACCGTAGCTGCGCGAACCTGCCTTCGCGAACACCAGTCCTCAAAAACACGCCATATACGCACATAAGCCAGAGACATGGACCTTTTTCTCACTCGCAGCAAAATTGCAATGACCGCTGACGAGTAACCTTTCTTCCTTAACCTTGCCCTTTCAATGGCCATACCGTAAGAGAGAACCGATCCACTTGAAGCATTCGAAGAGGACCCTGCAGCAATAGATTCTCCAATGTCGGTAACCGCCAAGGATCCCCGTTGAGCAACCGAATGAAATCTGCGTACCTCGGGCACTTTGGCCAATCCGGAGCCACCAACACTACCTTCCCCCAATGAGCTTCGATTCATTGAACTACTCGACGTATGAGCGCCCATGGAGGAAAGACAGAGGAGGCCCGATGACAGCCACTGCTGTATCAGCGCGTCGATTCCTTCCGACATCCTCTCGCGTCATCTGCTGAAGAAACGACCCATTTTTGCTGACTGAAATGTCGCCATGAGATCCATTATTGGTGGACCCCACCTGCGAACTATCCGCGCGAACATGTCCGGATGCAACTCCCATTCCCCGGCATTCACTCGGACTCTGCTGAGAAAATCCACCATGACATTGTCCTTTCCTGCAATGTGTGCCGCCGAGATCGCCGGAAGTCGAGGCTCCACCCAAGAGAACAGAGCCTCTGCTTCCTCCTCCATGGCCATACTTCCGGTACTGCCATGCCGATTGATGTAGGCCACCATCGCGGAGTTGTCTGACAACACTCGCACCGCTTGACCCAATACGGTCGATTCGAACGCTTGTAATGCCAGGCAGACCACTCTCAACTCTAGCTGGTTGACTGACCAATTGCTCTCTCGTTCTGTCCAGATGCCTTGCACAAAGAGAGATCCGCAATGCGCTCCCCAGCCTGCCAGACTCGCATCGGTCAGCAAGGAGAGCCACTCCGGCTGCTCCAAAGGCATTCCTGACTTCAGAGATTTCGGATGCAGCCACCATCGAAGCAACTGCCTGACCCGCAGTGGACAAGGAAGCCGCTTGCTCAGCGAGTCGGACTGATGCAACCAACGGCGAAGCAACACTCTCTGTAATGGGCGCATATGAAATCTGGCCCATGGAACTACTTCTAATGTTGCTGCCATGGTTCCCAGCACGCGAAGGTAAGTCCATGCTGAGGGCGCCAGAACGGACCTGAATTTGCATATCAACTGCTGCAGGACTTGAACACAACGAACTGGCAAAGACACCATCCCTGACTGTGTGTTGAACCGTACCCCCAGATATTCGAGATCCTGGGACAGCACCAAGTGGCTCTTGGCCGAGTTGACCACCCAGCCGAGGCTCTGCAAAAGCTCTACCACCTTGTCTGTGACCTGTATACTCTCGGCCCTTGACTTTGCTTGAATTAACCAATCGTCGAGATAAGGGTGAACCAGAACACCCTCCTTTCATAACGCTGCCGCTACCACCACCGTGACCTTGGTGAAGGTTCGTGGAGCCGTCGCCAGACCGAATGGCAAAGCTTAAAACTGATAATGTCCCCAAGGGAAAGTGAACCGTAGAAACTTCTGATGAGTCTCCCTGATCGGTATGTGTAAATACGCCTCCATGAGATCGAAAGAAGTCAAATACTCCCCTTTGTGAACCGCCACAATGACGGACCGCAAAGTTTCCATCCTGAAATGCGGCACTCGAAGGCAGCGATTCACCCCTTTGAGATCCAGAATGGGGCGGAAGGATCCGTCTTTCTTTGGTACCACAAAATAAATGGAGTAGCAGCCCACGCCATAATCCCCTCGTGGCACTGGCATGACTGCACCCAGCTGTAACAGCCAATCTAACGTACCACGAAGCGCCAGCATCTTCTTCTGACCTCTGCAGGGAGACTCCAGCACTGGCTTCGCCAATTCTAGCGCATAACCTTCGCGAATGATCTCCAACACCCACTGATAGGAAGTTATTTGGGTCCAGGCGGGAAGAAACTCCCGAAGACGCCCTCCTATCGGTTGGCTTCCCACCGGGACCCGCCTCATTTCATTGCGGTTTTTGAGAAGCTGCGGAGGAAGCCGCTGCAAAACCTTGACTTGCTCCACGAAACCCCTGGGCTCTAGAAGCAAATCTTCCCCTTTGGAAACCACCCAAACGAGAAGAACAAAATCTCTGGAAATCTCTAAACTGACCCCGAAAGGCCGGCAAAGACTTCCCTTGCTTAGACTTATCCTCCGGAAGTCTGCCACCCTTGGACTCTCCTAAATCCTTAACTAACTTGTCAAGATCCTCTCCAAACAATAACTTTCCTTTAAAAGGAAGCTTACTGAGTCGCGACTTGGAGGAACCATCAGCCGCCCAACTTCTCAACCACAGAGATCTCCGGGCGGCAACTAGCGAAGGAGGGAGAAAGAAAATGGTGCCGGTGCACGCCGAACTTCAATTGGCGCCAAAATCTACCATGCCAAAATGACACGATAATACAAGCCCAAAGGCCTTACCGGCATTGCAGAAATCACCTGCCCCGCTGCTCGCACTCTGCCGGGAGCAGCCTCTCAAGCTGCGAAGCTCTCCGGCGCTGCCGCAAGTGTCCGGTGCAGCGAGAGCTGTTTCTACCGGCACCATCACTGGCCAAGGAATCCTCCGGTACCTGGTGCTGCTGAGATTCACTCCCTCAGAGTGCGCAGGTACGGCCTGTGGGGCTCTCCCCCGTGCAGTCCAGGGGAAGAGATCCAATTCAGCGAGGTGCCTGCCCGCCGAGAAAAGGAAAAACACAGGCCTCTTTTTTTTTTCAAGAATTTAAAGGGACAGTACAAAAAATAAATTAAGGGAATTTAGACTATTGCCAATACTAGCAAATGACCTAAACCAATAAAAATAATGAAATCCAAATAACTAAAATAGAATATTAAAGCCAATTCAAATCATAGTGTAATTTGTTTGAAATCTAAATCCTGACTAAATCTGCTATCTGTTCCTCAAGTGAGCCCAGCACCTGGGCTCACTACGTCCTCCTGCTGCATGGAGACTGGACACACTGGGGGCTGATGGGAGAAACCAGCAGGCTATATCCAGTGATGTCACGATTTTGACATGCTCAGTCTCCAAGCTGCAGGAGGAGGTACACTACCCAGAGGTGGAGGACTAAACTGTAGGAACGATAAGGAATGGACTGTTTTAAATTAAGTCCTGATCTCAATCCAATTGAGAACCTTTGGAAAGAGCTGAAATCTGCCATTGGTAAATGGAATCCTGGAAACATTCTTGAGCTGGTACAAATTCCAGTTGAAGAGTGGGAGAAACTACCAGCAGACAGATGTACGAAACTTATAGATGGTTACAAGAAACATTTGGAAGCTGTCTCACTTCCAAGGGTTGTGCAACCAAATATTAGTGAAGGGTGTTATTAATCCTGTCCATGTCATATTTTGTTTTGTTTTCACAGAAATTACTATGTCTAAGTTGTACAGACATCTTTTTTTGTTGTTGTATACCTTTGAACTATTAAAATATTGACATATAGTTGGAGTATTAAAATATGATGACATATAGTTGGAATATTTCCAAGGATTTCTCAAGATATTGTACACGACATACCTAAAATGTAAAGGTGCCAATAATATTAACCACAACTGTAGTCCTGCCATACCTTCCACAGGAAAACCAAAACGTTCTGATCAAGGTACCATGTGGGGTTCAACTTCCAGGGATGCTCCCTTCCCAACTCCAAGAGTTTAAGCCCCATTACAGTACTACAGCAGAATGGTTTGATACAGTGTCTGCAGAAATCAAGTGATCTTTCAGGGCATCAGAAAATCAAAATGTTATGTTGAGAATACGTACTATGAGCCTCCGAATAGTGGGTGAATTCAACAGCCAGAGGTTGCATCACCCTCCAAGCATCCACCAGTTCCAATTCCATGGTCAAATAATTTACCCCCCTCAGACCATGGGCCCAGGCTGGCCAGCAGTCTATGGGGTCTGCTACAATATGAAAGTCTTCCCCAGCAATTATTTTATAGTTAGTATAGACTGCCACCTTCACTATAAGCACTGAGAAGAATCCATGATGATACACATTTGAAGCGTATATATTACATAACACCTTTTGTCCATTTAATACTCCCAACCACAGTACATAGCACCCTTCGGGATCTATGATAACTTTATGTGACTCAAAGGCCACAGTCTTATCCACCAAAATAGCGATCCCCTTTCTGCCTACTATTATAAGCAGAAAAATAAGCTTCCCCCACTCACCCTCTCCTAAGCTTTCTATGCTCTGCAAAAGTCAAATGCATCTCTTGCAGAAATATCACATTTGTTTTGGCCCTTCTGCAGTAACTTAATGTTTGTCTTGCTCTTACCCCTGACTGGGCTCACCAAGTAGCAAATCCTGACCTCGGTTCTTGGGCTTTGATCCCATTACTCAAAGCAAGAAGAATGCAATAATAATAAAAACAATTCACACACAGAGTTATATCTTAATAATGCTTGAAGCTTCAGGAGGGGATTGCAATGCAGACAAAGTTCTGCATAAGTTTGCAAGGTTCTGCCCTCTTCTTCTTCAGCAGTCTTTTATTGGAATAAAAACTGTTACATTGTATATTTTTTACCTTATCTTTCTACAACAAGCATTGCGTTGCATTTTGCTAATTCATATCTATAAATTGCATCTACATGTTAAAGGTCAGATGTTCTTGTTACAGGTCACCTGGACAGAGAGAAACTTGGCCATCTCTAGACATAATTTCTTAGACATATTTATAAAAGCACACATTTTCTGTCTACTCAAGAAGTTGTGTTCTTTTTCTGTAGACTGGCTGTCGTTTTACAACTCTAAAACTCAGAGAGAAACGGTCAAGGATATTTCCATAGCAACAATCTCTTATAGCTAGACTGGAATTCCTAGGCTACTGTGTATTGTTAACCCTTTCAGAGGGTCCTTTTCAAGTAGTACTATCACTATTACTATTGAACACCTATATAGTGCCTCAAAGTGTACACAAAACTGTACATACATGCCCTCTTACACGCAATAACTTGATTCTCTTCATTGGAAAGTGTAAACCACCTACATTCAAAGTTAAAAGTATCATATCAGCCATATTCCCAGCAATAGAAAAAACACATCAGCCTTATCCCCATGGGCCTCCTAGCCAGACCCTTAGATGCTTCTCCCTTCCATACATCTGCCCAGATGCACCTTACATTCACACACAATACTCAGTCTTATTCCTGCCCCCCATCCCACTCCACCCTCCCAAATACTTAGCTCTTGCCTACTCCCCCATCCCTTTCACTACTTCACCATTCCCTCATCATACACTCTCCATTCTTCTGTTCCCCAGATTCTCACCTCAAAGACACCCCCCAACTCACACAAGCAATGCTACACTTTCATCACCACCATTTGCTTCTATCTTCCCCAGACCTCCACCAATTTTCCTCCCAACCTCCCTTCAAGGCCCAGGGTCTTTTAATTAAACCCTGCAGCATCCCATTTTGAGCCCTGCCCCAGGATACAGCCCGTGTCCATTGTGAATGCCTGGAGCACACAAAGCCAGTAGGTAACTTCTTTCTTGGGGGACCCTCAGCTCTCTCTCTGCTGACCACTACCTCCTCCAGCATCCTTCAGAGCACCCAATTAAGAAGAGGGGCCCCTCTCAATAGCAAACACAGCCGGGCCGGCAGTTCCTCACCACCAGTAATCCACCCTGAACTGGAGATCACCCGTCTGACAGGGCCAAACAGTAAAAGCTCCCATCCTCAATTGCTTGCTGCCAAAACTCCTTTGCCACTCACACAGTACTATCTGGTACCACAGCCATGATTCGTGGCCCATCCTCCTGAAGGCTGTCGTTTCCAGGTACAGTAGTTCACAAAACTCCAATATTAAAAATAAGAAAAGCAGCTTACAAAGGGCATAGAAACTAGGCTCAACCCAGTCTAAATAAACTACCAAAAATACAGAGGCAAACCGCTTCTTGCCTGGACTTCATTTGCATATCTTCCTTGCTTCACATCTATGACCTGTGCCCCTTACTCCATGCCATTCCCAGGGCAGTTAAGGCAATCCACATACTTCCAACCTCCGCCATAGTATTCAAAAATAGACCTGCATATTGAATCTTAGGTTTGGCTGGGAACAACAGTGTGAGATGCACCCCACACTGATTGAGAGCAGTACAAACTGGGGACATTTCCTTCCTCTGCATGGTCACCATTGCAGAGTAATCATTAAATAGCAACAATTTGTGGCCTTCATACTGAACCTCCGTACATCTGAAGAAGGCCCAGAGCAGCGCCATTTTATCGGCCCAGTTGAACAGCTGAGCAATCACAGTCCTGGGTCGCTTCACTCCCTCTTTCAAGAGCCCGATCCTATGCACCTGTTAACACTGCACTTGGTTCTGCTCATGGGCCTGCAGCCCCACCTGGCCCGGCAGTCACTGCTCAAAAACCTTTGTCAACTCATGCTGCTTGATGGACTCAGGCAAGCCCACCAGCTGTAGATTCTTTCTTCAACTTCTGTTTTCTTGATCCTCCACTCAAGTAGTTAGCAGTACATCTGCCCTGCACAGTACATCTATCTGTGCCTGCATTCTCTACATAACATCTTGTTGCTGGCTCTCCACCTTACCTAGCCGCTATATGTGAGCATGAAATTTATCCTTGATCTCCTCCATACCTGCCTGGAGCTTAATCAACTGGCTCTCCATCACATCCAAGATACTTTTAGAAATGTCCACAATTGCCTCCTATGAGATCTTAAGGCTTGTTTGCTCATGCCCCCACTACTATCTTTCACGCTCCTTTACAGTATGGGATGGTTTTAGGGGTATAACATGCTTAAATTCACCACCTGCTGCCACCAATGTTCTCTGGAGCAATCCAGCACCACAATCCCCACAACAATGATCAATTCAGCATGCTATTACAATAGAAAGGCAACCTTCAAGGGGAAAATGTTCCAAAGCTTCACCTCCGTGCTGCCTTCCGGCCACTCCTCATCATGTGACCTTTTGTGTATGTGCTTTAAATATGCATGTATCTTTGTGAACAGGGCCGGCCCGTCCATTGAGCAAGAATGTTTTTTGCACAGGGCCCCGCGTTTCAGGGGGCCCCGCGCAAAAAACATTCTTAAGCATCCCAAGTTAAAAAAAAAACAAAAACAAACCGGCTGCTTCTGCCGCGGCAGCTTCAAGAGCTCTGCCGCGGCAGCTTCAAGAGCTCTGCCGCGGGGCCCCCCCCTGCCCGGCAGAGCCTCCGTGCATCTTCAGCTCTTCACGTCCAAAACGCGGGCTTTTTTCAGAGCCGCGAGAGTTTCTTTTCTCGCGGCTCTCTTAATCCCGCGGGGCTGATGGGATTTCCCATCACCCTCGGCGGGATTAACAGAGCCGCGAGAAAAGAAACTCTCGCGGCTCTGAAAAAAGCCCGCGTTTTGGACGTGAAGAGCTGAAGATGCACGGAGGCTCTGCCGGGCAGGGGGGGGCCCCGCGGCAGAGCTCTTGATGCTGCCGCAGCAGAGCTCTTGAAGCTGCCGCGGCAGAAGCAGCCGGTTTGGGTTTTTTTTTTTATTTTAATTTGGAATGATAGGGGGGGGGGTGGTTAGGACTGGTAATGGGCTATGGGAGGGGGGGAGGCTAAACTGGAAGTAGGCTGATGGGAGGGGGAGGCTAAACTGGAAGTGGGCTGATGGGGGGGGGGTGGTGAGGACTGGTAATGGGCCAGGGGGTGGGGTGGTTAGGACTGGTAATGGGCCGGGGGGGGGGTGGTTAGGACTGGTAATGGGCCATGGGGGGGGGGAGGCTAAGACTGGAAGTGGGCTGATGGGGGGGGGTTAGGACTGGTAATGGGCTATGGGGGGGGCGAAGTGGGCTGATGGGGGGGGGTTAGGACTGGTAATGGGCTATGGGGGGGCTAAGTGGGCTGATGGGGGGGTTAGGACTGGTAATGGGCAATGGGGGGGGGCTAAGTGGGCTGATGGGGGGGGGTTAGGACTGGTAATGGGCTATGGGGGGGGGCTAAGTGGGCTGATGGGGGGGTTAGGACTGGTAATGGGCTATGGGGGGCTAAGTGGGCTGATGGGGGGTCTGGTCTGGTAATGGGCTATGGGGAGGGGGCTAAGGCTGGAAGTGGGGGGGTAGGACTGGAAATGGGCTGATGGGGGGGTTAGAACTGGTAATTGACTATGGGGAGGGGGCTAAGGCTGGAAGTGGGGGTAGGACTGGAAATGGGCTGATGGGGGGGTTAGGACTGGTAATGGGCTATGGGGGGGCTAAGACTGGTAATGGGCTGATGGGGGGGGTGTTAGGACTGGTAATGGGCCGGGGGGGGGTTAGGACTGGTAATGGGCCATGGGGGGGGGGTGTTAGGACTGGTAATGGGCCATGGGGGGGTGTTAGGACTGGTAATGGGCCATGGGGGGGGGAGGCTAGGACTGGTAATGGGCTGATGGGGGGGGAGGGTTAGGACTGGTAATGGGCCATGGGGGGGGGGAGGCTAAGACTGGAAGTGGGCTGATGGGGGGGGGGTAGGACTGGTAATTGGCTATGGGGGGGGCTAAGACTGGAAAAAGGCTGATGGGGGGGCAAGGACTGGAAATAGGGTGATGGGGGGGTTAGGACTGGTAATGGGCTATGGGGGGCTAAGACTGGAAATGGGCTGATGGGGGGCTAGGACTGGAAATAGGGTGATGGGGGGGTTAGGACTGGTAATGGGCTATGGGGGGCTAAGACTGGAAATGGGCTGATGGGGGGGTAGGACTGGTAATTGGCTATGGGAGGGGGGCTAAGACTGGAAATAGGCTGATGGGGGGCTAGGACTGGAAATAGGGTGATGGGGGGTTAGGACGTAATGGGCTGATGGGGGGTTAGGACTAGTAATGGGCTATGAGGAGGCTAGGACTGGAAATGGGCTGAGTGGAAGGAGGGCTTGAACTGCAAATAGCTGATGGGGACGGGGGCTTGGAATGGAAATGGGTTGTGAGGGGGAGGGAGCTAGGACTGGAAATGGGTGAGGGGGGGGGGGCTAGGACAGGAAATGGGCTGATGGGCTAGAATAGGACTGGAAATTGGCTGTTGGGGGGTGCTAAGATTGGAAATGGGCTGTGGTGGGGGTTTGGATTGAAATGGACTCATGAAGGGGCTAGAACTGGAAGTAGGCTCATGGGGGGCTTGGATTGGAAATGGGCTGAGTGGAGGGGAGCTAGGATTTGACATGGGCTGATGGTGGGGCTAGGAAAGGACTAGAAATGGGCTCATGGGGGGCTGGGATTGGAAATGAGCTGATGGAGGGACTTGGATGGGACTGCAAATAGATGGGGGAGCTAGGACTGGAAATGGGCTTATGGGGGGCTAGGACTGGAAATGGGCTGATGCGGGGACTAGAAGGGAGCGGATGCTGGGTGGGACTGGAACTAGAATGGAGCTGATGTTGGGGGAGGATTAGAATGGGATGGAGCTGGGAGAGTGAAATGGAGAGGGAAAAAATATTTTGTGTGGGAGGGAAGACAAATCTACAATTGTCCGGATATTGGGAGAGTAGGTGGGGATTGAGGATGGAGGGGTAAAATTTGAGTGGATGAAATAGGAATGAGGAAAGAGCAAAAAGGAGAAAGATTAGTATGTTAAAGCAGATGTAGAGAGAGAATGGAAAAAAACTAGAAGAGAGAAGAAAAGACAAATGGACAGCAGACGATGAAGAATTAGCGGAAGAAACCAGAAGAAAGTGGCTGGAGCAATTGCAGCTGAAAAAAAATGCACAAAAGGTAGAAAAATATCTCTTTATTTTGAATTTATTAATTGGAATATGTCAGCTCTGGGAAATGTGCATCATTAACGTCTGCGCTTTGTTTAGTACAAGAGCAAATTAATGTATAGTTTTATTTCTACAGTGTTGTACATTCCAAGTTTGGCTTTTGGGATTCCCAGTTTAATTATTGTCTTCCTGTTTCTAAATTGTGATTCCTTGTTTGGTGATGGTCTATGTTCTGCATGTGTAACTGAGCTGAGGTATTCTGTTTATGTAATTCCTATTTGACATTGCCACTTGTTCTCTTTCCCCAGTAGGTCATGTATTGTTGTTCTCTGAAATGTATTGGTTTAATATTTGCAGTGTTGCCTTTTGATTGGTAGAGTATGGTGCTTTATGAGTCCTGGTAGTGCTGTTAGGATACGGCGGGTTTGCTATGGGTTCTAAATGGGCAGTGTTTGTAGTAGTTCCTAATGTGCCTGGCGGTTGGTATTGGATTATAGTAATGTAGAAGTCTTTTAGTCTTTCTTTATTCATACACTCATTAAGAGGCATGTTTACTAAAAGTTCGTGTATGGTAACATTATGCAAATATTTATGCAAATGAGGCCCCTTATGCAAATGAGGCCCCGCACCGAGTCTCCGCACATGGCCCCGCACCCCCCTTGGGCCGCCCCTGTTTGTGAACCACCTAGATATCATAGGATAGGTATATATAAGTAATAAAAAAATAAAATTGATTTATTTTATATGCTTGCAGTAATGTTAAATGCCAGAGAGGTAAGCATGACTGCCTCCTTTATCACTTGAGGAAATCACAGGTCCAAACAAGCAGTTAGCTGACACTTATGCCTTCCTCGGAGCAGATGTAAATTCCAACATTAAGTATTTTTTTAAGTATGTGTATATTACCATTGCAAACTTGGAAATTACGGTCATAAGGGCCAATATTCAAAGCACTTAGCCAGCTGGACAGCCAATGGGTGGCCAACCAGCTAAGGGAACTCACCACAATATTCAGCGGCATGATCCAGATAGTGCCACTGAATATCTACAGAGTGCCCCACCTCTATCCAATTAATGCAGGGGTGGTGAGTCAGTATAGGTATTAAAAATGGTGGAGGGGAAGGATATTCAGCAGTGGCAGCTAGCTTTGTAAAGTGGCTAGCCATTGCTGCTGAACTTAAAACCCATATTCAATGAAGGGCCATATCCGGCTTCAGACATTGAATATCCAGGTCAGCCAGATAGCGGCGAAGCTAACCAGGCAGCAGCAATAATCAGCTGCTCTCCGGTTAGCTTCTGCAGTGAAAGTTAGGCAAGCCTTCAAGGTTCCTAACTTTGCCACTTAGGGATAACCAGGCAGCAGCTGAATATCGCCGCTGCCTGGTTAACCCTGGATGCCGCCTCTGCTCTGCCCCCGGAACATCCCAATGCTAGCCAGCTATCATTGTGGTATTCAGTGGCAACACCCGAGGATATTTAGTGGCACTAACCGCATTAGTGCTGCTGAATATCCCAGTCACCATGATTAATGCAGTTAGCGGGTCTGCTAATCGTGTTAATCACTCTGAAAATCGGCCCCGGCAACCTTATCTGGTTAGGCTAGTATTTATCTGGCACTAATCTGCCCAACTTAGGCTGGACTAAGTTGAAAGGTGGATTAGTGCCAGCTAAAATTTGATGCTAATCGGATGTTGTTGTTGTTAAGTGCCGTCAAGTCAGAGTCGACTCATGGCGACCCTCTGGATAGCTATCCTAAATTGTGTTTGGTCTTCAGTCAGGCAGCTCATTGTTGACAGACTGGTACCCGTAGCTGCTGTTATTGTATCGATCAATATCATTGCTGGCCTTCCTCTTTTGCGTTGACCTTCTATCTTGCCAAGCATGATGTCTTTCTCTAATGATCTCTCTCTTTGCATGATGTGTCCAAAGTATGAAAGTCGAAGTCTTGTCATCTGAGCTTCTAAAGAAAGCTTAGGTTTGATCTCCTCTAGTAACGACTGGTTTGTTCTTCGGGCAGTCCATGGTATACAAGTATTCGCTGCCAGCACCATAATTCAAATTGGATAAAGGTGCTGTTCATCAGTTAGCACCTCTCAGCCTGGATTTTCAGTGTCAACTCCTATCCAGATACTGCTGCTGAATATCCCACCGATATTTAAGCACCTTATTTGAATACTGACCATTCTGAAAATCGGCCCCACACTTTCAGTCCTGCCAAAAATACACACAGAACATGCCCCCTTCAAAACTGGGTATTCTGCAGATCTATACTGTGGGACCCTAGCCTGGGCCTAAGGCATACAGCTATGGGCTGCATTTTGTCTGTCCTTAAATGCAACTTTATTCTTTGTCACCAGCAAAGCACCCTGGGACTTGTAGTTGATAATTCACATTCAAAGACAAACTGTAGTTGTGCAACCGTTGGTTGAGGCAACAAGAAAATTTATTTTGTGTATTTCCAAATGCATTAAAGTTCAGGCACACAAACACAATGGATACTTCTCCAATAACACAAGAGTAAAGTAAGGAATCTGGAACGGAAGGTAAACTGAGCACAAGTCTCTAACAAAAAACTTATCTTCAATAAAGCAAAACAGAGCACAGCCTTATAAGCAATTTCAGCAGAGGTAATTTTCTTCTTTTTCAAAACCTTCTTTTAACCCTACTTGCAGGTTTTTCAAGCTTATTTGAAACAAAGAGAGCAATCCATTAGATAGTCCTCTAGAATGTATTGGGACTCACAGCAATCAATCTGCATGGGTTCTGGTACTACGGCTGGCTTATCTCTGGACTCAACAGCTTGTTCAAACTTTCTGGCTTGTAGGAATTCATAAAACTCATTCCATAACTTCTGTTTCTGGTCATGAACATTTACATTCGAGGAGTAAGCTTTCCCTCCCTCTAATGCTTGCTTTAAAGTCTCTACTGTGTCCACGTTAACTGCCCTGCTTGTGGCTGGGTTATGGTTCTTTTCCCAAAGGAACGTATCCATCAACCTTCTAGCAGTTGGACCTTTCAGCATAGGGTCCTGGATATTGGACAGAGGCACCTGTTCCAGCTGGTTTGTAGCCTTTCCAACTAACCGTCTGCTGGCTTTAGGTCTGGGAGTTTCTCTCAGATATGGAGTGCTTCCTTCTCTGCTTTCAGGCTTCAGCAATTGGAAGTCAGCCTCCTCGTGGCTCTCAGCTCTCCTAACTCTCTGAGCTCCTTCCTCCTGGGAACTTTCTTCCCCCTGGAAACTCTCTTCCTCCTGGGAACTCCTCCGTGCACGCTGAGAACTCCTCTGTGAACTCTGTACGCTCCGTGTGCTCTCTCTCTTCTTCTCCCTTGTGCTCTGTTTGGAGACGGGTTTAAAAACCTGTTTCTTTCCTGCCACACCTTTCTCTTTGCACGTGTGCTCGTAATCAGTAAGCAAGCCTGCCTCCTCGTCAGAGCTAGGGCATGGCTTGGCTTGACTTTTTTTCAAAGTAGTTTTTCTCCCTCTGTGCAAAGCTTGGCTGTCAGTAGTTTTAAAGGCACAAGTACCATTTTCTTCTATTTCCATTCTTTTCTGGTCACTCTCATCACCACAATACGTCTAAGTACGTGACTTCTAAACTTGCTACTTACATATGTATGACATTTAAAAACATAAATGCTGCAAAAGCATTTTGTATTGTCCTTCAATATGTGCCTTGGATTTTTTTTAGCTTCTAGAAAAGATTCCACTAGAGGGCCTTATGGTTTCAAACAGAGGAGTCATATCTTTTAGTTTGATGGAAAGGCCCTAGATTGTGGTGCAAAAGTCTCTTACAGAACAATTAGAAACAGTTAAAGATTCTTACTTCAAACTAGGTACAAAATAAAGTCAAACCACTTCTGGAGGTTTGCCAGCTCTAGGAAATGACAAGTGAATTCAGATGTAAATGAGTATTAACAGACTCCAAAAACTCTGCACCTTTCCCCTTCAGGTGTAGGTAGGTAGAAAGTTGTAATGTCCCCTGTCTCTGTAATGCCTTTCTCTGAGGCTCAGAAACTAGTAACTGAACTTGAACATTCCATGTGGGATGAAGTTCCTCAGTCCATGGAATGAGAATCACACTTGCACTCCATCTTAAGAGTACTTATAAATTCACTTTGGACAAGACAGTCATGAGTGGAACCCTTAATGTCAGTTTTCTATAGGAACTAAACAAAACCTTTTTTTATATGGTCAGGTGACTTCAGAAATGTACATTCTCTCTTTGGAATTTTTGCATCTCTGTATGCACTCCCTTGGGCATTTCTTTATAACAATTAAGATAAAACAATGTTAGTTTTACTTTAACAAAGAAATTTCTTCTCAGGAACCTATGAACAAAGAAGAAAATGGCATGATTAGTTAAATCATGAACATTTTTACATAACTAGCAGTGGTGGAACATGGTGAGTGTCAAAAGATTCCACACTGAAAGGAGATGAAATCAAATTTAGACAGTTGCATTCTTAACTGCAAGATTTCTCAGCAGAAAAGAGCATTTGTGCATTTGAAAATATCTCAGGTACAGCACACCTGAACCATGCATGCACAGGACCTTTCCTAGTCTGTTTGCAAGCATGTTTTAATTTATTTTGGGTATGGACAGGTAAATTTATTATTCCTATTGGTATGGAAAAGTTGCTTTGTTGGTAGTGGGCCAAGAAGAAAAGCTTTAAATTTCAGCTTTTGACTGCAGTCAGGAAGGGATCGTGATACACATCTCAGGTTTTCCTGATGCACAGAGAACAATGGCTTTGTGTCTTTTATAGACAAGTCCCAGTCAGAGAAATTGGTCAGCTGTCCTGTTATCTGCTTTTTCTCTGTATGTGAAAATCTCTCTCACAACGGTAAACTGGTTTGAAATTTCCTTACTTCCATTCATATTAACAGGCAATGAAACATTGTGCTTTGACTCAAAATCAGAGCTTAGCAGAACCTGGGCTGTTTTGGGAGCTAAGCATAGAGGTGCACCTTCCCCTCTTGCAAGGGCTCAATTCCCAACTCTTCTTCACTAACAGAAAAAGGGTTAGAAAGACTCTGCTTTTCTCCTCCCTGAGAATTCTGCACTCACAGGGCTATTTCTAAAGGCAGGACAGAGCTAAAATCAAGCTCTGGCTGATTTATGGGATTCAAAGAAGCAGTTTTGGCATTAGCGAATTGCTGCTTTACTGGCTGTAATTCAGAAAAGGAACCTACAGATTTCTCCCGGATTTCCCTTTCCACCTCCTGAAGTTCCATTTCAAGGGAGGCTTGTAGCTTTCCCAAGAGTTCTAATGCATCCCTACATGTGTGAATCTTTCCTTTCAACAGATCCCTTTGTTCTGTTAAAGAGTCACACTCACACACAGCTGCTTTGTTCTTTTCAAGCAGGCAAAGAATATATTCCTGCATGAGCCGTCCATGCTGAAAAAGCTCCTTCTGCTCAGTGACTAGAGGAAACACCTTTCCAGTAGTTTGCAAAATGTCCCTCATTTGATATTTTGCCTCAGTCATTTGTGACAAAAGCCGTAATCTTTCAGATTCATAGGCATGAAATTTGGAAGTCACCTCATCTAACTATATCTGAGCACTGTGTAAACCATCAAGACATAGCACTGATGATGCTTGTATATATGGTAAGTACTCCAGTAACTTATTTTTAAGTACATGGGGTCCTGCATTATGCACATTACAGAGTCCTGTAGGGATCTCTTGAATTATGGCAAGTATATAAGTCTGCATAGAGGAGCGCATGCTTTCAGGAATTGTTTTTTGCACAGCAAGGCTATCTCTGTCAGCTGTAGCCATCATGTGTCAAACAGTCTTAAAGGGAAAAACCCAGGGCTAGCTCATTCAGAACTGCTCATTCCAGTTCTGTGAAACAGTTCATTCAGAACTGCCCATCCTGGAAGAGGCTCTCAAAATCTGTAGGGATTATGGTCAGTAGCAAGTATATAAATATTTATTACATGATAATTCTAGGGTATCGCTACTTCCCACTTTTCACAAGATTCTATGGGACTGCTGACAAAAGAACCACATGGAATAAAGGGAACCAACCCTGTTTCTATATATATATATAAAATTAGACTTTATTGCTGATAGAAAAATAATGCAGATATAGAATAAATTAGAATTATGAGATAACCAGTTATGTAGCCCTATGATTACAATTACACCAAGATCATAAATCACTGTTTTAGTAACCAAAGTCACTGATTAGCTCTGCACTCAGATGTACAGAAAATTGGCTGTCTGGCTAGGCCCACCCGCAGGAGAATTAAGACCAGTAGCTTAGCTTTGCCAGGATAATCATGGCTGGGTCCAAGAAGTCATCTCCAGAATGACACAAAGTCCAAAAGATGGCAGTGGTCCAACGCAGGCTACAGGCATCTGGCTGAGCAGTGTGTTAACACAGAGCTTTGGTCTGTTATGGTTTAGGCACTTGATATACTGCCCTTTACTTGTGCATCAAGAGCGGTTTACATGTATGTATATACTAACAGGCACTTTTTTATTCCCTTGTCCCCGAAGGGCTCACAATCTATATGTACCTGAAGCAATAGAGGGTTAAGTGGCTTGCCCAAGGCCACAAGGAGTGGCCATGGGACTACAGACCTCAGTCCCTCCAGCCTGAGGTTACTTGTCCCAATGTGGGAATTGAACCCTTGGCCCTTCAGCCCAAGGTAACCTGTCCCAAACACTGAGCCACTGATGGGCTTTCTTGGGTTTGGGAGAGTTTGGAGTCTTCCATTGTGAGGACTGAGCCTTAGTTTCTGGGTCATAACAATAAAACCATGATTCATCATCAGTAATAATCTTTTTGATGAAATCTGAGTCATTTTTAACACATCCCAACAACTCCCTGGCTACAGACAGTCAATATTCTTGGTCAGGGGACAGGAGTTTAGGCACAAATTTTGCAGACAACACATCTGATCCCCAAATAGACAGTAAGAATGGACTGTACTGACCCAAAACTGATGTCCATGTCCTCAGCAAGCACCGATAGCCAGTTGATGATTTGAGCGTATTGCAGCATGCACTGCTTCGACTGTCTTCATTCCTGCTTGTGGATGGGGATGTTTGTCAGTCAATACTTTAGTGGCCTCTTGGAAACATTTGTATTAGCCATAAACGCAAACAGAACTTTTGAAAAGCTGAGAAAGTTCCTGGACAGGCTCCATCGCTGGCACCACCCATAGGAGAGGACGTAGCCTGCTTATTCACAGAAAATTGTCATTTCAATTCCAAGAAAATTAATAATCTCATTCTTAATGTTTGAGGCAACAGTATGCCCTAGTATTGCAGTTCAGTTCCTGTTTCAACAGGCAGAAAAGCATTGTTACTCACCTGTAACAGGTGTTCTCCGGAGACAGCAGAAATCAGTCCTCACACATGGGTGATGTCAATGCCAATAGAGCCCAGGCAAAAGCATATACCCAGCTTTCAAAGAAAGCCTTTGGGTGGTGCACCACACATGCGTGGTCCACGTCCAGTCCAAGGGTGTCATCTTGCCTCAGTCTAATGACATAGCTAGGATGGCAAAAATATCAGATGCTAAAGAAGCAACTCCAAGGGGAGGAGGGAGGGTTGTGAGGACTGATTCCTGCTGTCCCCCGGAGAACACCTGTTACAGGTGGATAACTATACTTTCTCCAGGAACAAGCAGGAAGTCAGTCCTCATATATGGGACTCCCCAGCTACAGGCTACTTAGAACCTGTAGCCAAAAGAAAAATGCCATGGCAACCTGCAAAGGGAGAGCAGTGACCAGCAGCAGTCAAGTCCCACAGGAGAGCATCCACTGAACAACAGTGGTAGCCTGAACACAGAAGGGTCAAAGGGTAGGAGTTGCCTTCACCCCGAAAAGATTATGGAGTATGGCCTGGCCGAAGGCACTGTCCCATTAGCACTCCCTCTCCAGGCAGTAGTGAGCTGCAAAGGTATGGGACTGCAGACCAGGTAGCAGCCCGGCAAAAATTTCCATTATGGGGATGGAACACAGATTGGCCACGAAAACAGCCATGGCTCTGACGCGGTGTGCCGTGACTGGTCCAGTGGGATCCCTGCTTGCTCATAGGCAATGGTAATGCAGTCCACCACCCAGGTGAACAGAGTTCATTTAGTTACTGGGAGCCCCAGACGGCTGGGAGTCATAGGATATGAAAAGCTGCTGAGCTTTGCTGTGGTCCTGGGTCTGTTGCAAGTAGGAGAGAACTCTCTTGCAATTCAGAGTATGGAGAATAGTCTCTGCCCTGCCCGTGTGGGGCCTGGGAAAGAAGGTGGGAAGCACCACCTCCTGACTGAGGAGACCACCCTGTTGTTGAATCTTGTGTAAGGAGGCTCTGCCATCAGAGACTGGAGCTCACTAACTCTGTGAGCTGATGTGAGTGCTACCAGGAAGGCGACCTTCCAGGAGAGGTACCGCAGGTGGGAGGTAGCTAAAGGCTCAAACAGAGGCTTAGTGCACCACATGAGGCCCTGTAGGAACTGAGACACAAGGGGCTGAGCAGAGAGGGGCTTTCCCTTGACAAAGAGGTGATGTGCCGCATTGGCACTTAAGTGTACTCTGACCGAGTTGGACTTCAGTCCTGCCTGCGATAGGTTGAGCAGGTATTGGAGCACCATATGCACTGAGCAGGAGAATGGGTTTGCCTGTTTCTCTGTGCACCAGTGAGAAATGTCACCACTTGAAGGCATATGCCCTTCACGTGGATGCCTTCCGAGAGGCCAGAATGTCTTCCAAGTTCCGTAGAAGGTTGAAGGGTGCTAGTGCTACCCTTTCAGCAAGCAAGCCATGAGCGAGAGGGACCCCAGGTTGAAGTGTAGGAGAGTGTCCTGCTCCTGCAAGACTAATCCTGGGGCTCGGCCCAGGGGAATCAGTACCATCAATAAGAAGAGGAGCAGTGGGAACCAGAGCTGTCTGGGCCACCGAGGGGCTATCAGCAATAGCAACGCTCTGTCGTGTTCAGCCTTGAACAGGGTCTTGGTTATTAGTAGTGTTGGGGGGGGGAAGGCATGAGGCCTTCCGATCACAGGATGAGGAATGCATCTGCTGCTACATGAGATGGGTGTGGTCGGCAGGAGCAGAAACAGGGCAACTGTGCATTGTCTGGGATGGCTAACAGGTCTATCAGTGGGACACCCCAGAGCTGGAACAGCCGTGAGGCTACTGCTGGGTCCAGGCGCCACTCGTGCAGCTGGAGTACCCTGCTCAGCTTATCCACCAAGATACTGTCCTGGCTGGGAGATAGACCACTCTCAGGAGCATCCCACTGCTTGTGGCATAAGAACAGAAGGCTACCGACTCCTGGCAGAGGGGATACGACCCCATTTCCCCCTGTTTGTTCACATAGAACATTGTGACTTGATTGTCGGTCTCGATCAGCACCGCGTGGTGCTGTAGCTGGTGGCGGAAGGCCTTGAGGGCCAGGAATATGGCCCTGATTTCCAGCAGGTTGATCTGCATTTCGGATTCCCTTCGGACTGTTGCAATGCGCTCCACAGGAGAGGTGTCCGTGGTGAGGACTTTCTGGGGGGTGGGTGCCTGGCAGGGCATCCCAGCCTGAAGGTGATCTGGATTCTGCCACCATTTGGTGGGTCACGTGCACCCTATCCCTGAGCCTGCCTGTAGCTTGGGTCCACTGAGAGCAGAGGCACCACTGGGCTGCTCTCATGTGTAGGCGGGCATCTGGGGTCACATGGACCATGGAGGCCATGTATTTCAGCAGGCAGTCAGGTGGGGAGTGCCTTGCACCTTTGCACCTCTGTGGCTAGTTCCAGAGGGAAGACCTTTGCCTAAAAGAGTATCCAGTGTCACACCTCAGAGCCTATGAACTCTAGGCTCTGAGGTGTGACTTGGGGTAGCTTATGACAACCCCCAGGTGCTGTAGGGCGTTTATGGTGCATCCGGTGGTGCATTGTGCCTTTGCAGCTGTGGCCCCCTTTATGAGCCAGTCATCCAGGTAGGGGAAGACAAAGGCCCCTTGAAGTCTGAGGTGGGCTGCAACCACCGCGAGGCACTTTGTAAAGACCCTTGGTGATGAGGCTAGCCCAAAGGGCAATACCCTGTATTGGTAGTGTTGTCTCCCCACCATGAACCAGAGGTATTTTCTGTGGCTGGAGTGGATTAGGATGCGAGTGTAAGCATCCTTTAGGTCTAAGGAGCAAAGCCAGACTCCCCACTGGAGAAAAGGCAGCAGTGTTCGAAGGGAAAGCATTTTGAACTTTTCCCTGACCAGAAACCTGTTGAGCTCTCGCAGGTCCGGGATGGGCCTGAGACTCCCAGTCCTCTTGGACGAGGAGCAGAAGCCGGTACCCCAGAGGTGTTTTGGGACTGGCTCCACTGCTTTGTAAGAACATAAGAGATGCCATACTGGGTCAGACCAAGGTCCATCAAGCCCAGTATTCTGTTTCCAACAGTGGCCAATCTAGGTCATATGTACCTAGCAGTTTTCCCAAGGGACACAGGTTCCTAGCGTATTCCTGCTAGCTCGGTGAGGAGCAGGGTCTGGATGAAGGAGAGGCCTGGTGGGCTCTCCTGGGAAGAACAGGGGTGGTGTCTAATGTAGATGGAGGAGGTAACCTTCCTTGACCACCTGTAACACCCAAGCATCGGTGGTGATGACTGTCCACCTGTGGGCAAACAGGGTAGGCACTCCCCTATGAGTAGCAAAGGACCCCCTGGGGTGTGGGGGGTTTATGTTTATTAGAAGCTTAATATACCGCCCATAACAAAAGCATCTGAGCAGTTTACAATATAATAACAGCTGCTAGGAAATAGAAAGGAACGCCAATAAAAATTAGACAGGACCACAACTGGAAGGGGAAACAGGGAATTGTAAATCAGCAGGGGGGTGGGGAGAACGGGGTTGGGCCTGAGCCAGAGCCTGAGGCTTCGGGGCTTTATGCTTTCTGGGACCATGTCCCTGGCCTTTTTGTTGCTGGGCCTGTTGAGGGCCTGAGACGGCTTAAAAGTGCAGAGTAATACTGAAGCCCCTTTTCTTCTTCGGGAAGATGGGCTTTTTCCCTGGGGTCTTCTTTCGGGATTGCACCAAGGTCTTTTTCGAGAGCCTGGTTCTCATCACGTACTCAGTCTCTATCTCCGCTGCTTTGTCTGCCATTGGTTTCCCGAACAGGTTTTCACCTGTGCAGGGGACATTGATCAGTTTGTCCTGTACCCATTATTCCAGATCAGATGACTGCAGCCATGCTTGGCGTCGTGCCCCGAAGCCTGCGGCAACCACCCTAGCCAATGACTCGAAGCCATCATAGGTTGCTCGGGACAGAAGCTTTGAACATTCCTTAACCACCAAGATTAGGGTCTTGAACCTCTGTAGGGGTTCTCCATCGAGGCCTGCTGAGAATCTCCTGAGCTTGACAGCTCCTTCAAGTACATGCCACTATAGAGCTGGTATGAGTGGATTTGACATGTTAGCATCGAGCCCTGAACAGCCTTTCGGCCGAGGGCATCAAGGGTTCAGGCCTCCCTGCCAGGTGGTACCGAGTGTGTCTTTTGGCTCTTAAGCCAGCGCATGGCTGACTCCACAACCATTGAATTAAGGGGGAGCTGGGCCTTTTGAAACCCTGGGCTCCGGCGTACCTGGTACATGGCATCCAGGTGCCTGCTGACAACTGGTACCAATGCCGGTGTTTCCCACATCCAGAGGAGGAAACGGTCGAGGATCGAGGGCACTGGGACCATAAGGATTTCCTTCAGGAGTGCCTCATATTGGAGTATCTCCAATTCCTTGGTTTGCAGGTCCTCCTCGGCTCGGGAGCCTTGGCCATGTCCCTCACAAAATCGAGGAACGCAATGTCCTCTTGTGGGGAGCAGCATTGGGTTGCCAAGTCTGAGGGCATGTCACAGTGTCGCCTCATGTCCAGGGACTCTTTGTCCTCAGTCTCCCATTTGGACTCGAAGTCAGAGTACGAATCCAATGCTGCACGATCACCTCGGTCAAGGACCGCTCTCCGCAGTGTAGTATCTCCAGAGGATCATTGGTCCAAGCTGCGGGTGCTTGCGAGGGAGGACTGGTGTCCCAAAGAATGGGACCAGGACCTCAACCCGGACCAGGGGCTCACTTGAGGCCAATGGCGCTCGAGGACCGGCTCAACGTCCAGGGAAGCCCTCAATGTCGAGGGTCCCATTGTCGGGTGGATGAACCGGACGAGCCAGACAAACATCTGCTGCATGGACACTAGGGCAGATATACTGCTCTCTAGGGCTGCCATTCTGGTCTCCAGGCCAGTTGACTCCGCAGCCTTCGACACGGGCACTGAGGACTTTGGGCCCAGAACCAGTACTGTCGAGTGGGAGTCCTCGATGAAGATGGCCTCGGAGGCCCGAGACTGATTGGCAGGAACCGATGACTCCTTGTGGGGCAACTTGAAGGCCTGCTCCTGCTCCAACTCCTCCTCCTCAGACTCATGCCTGGGGCTGCAGGACCTGGGATGGGATTTCACCTTCTTCCCTGATCCGTCCTCCAATGCGGTATTCAAGGATTTTTTTTTTATGTTCCACCTCCGGGGACTTCCGCTTGGAACAACCATGGCCACAGGACTCCGAGAAGGCTCTGGCTTTGTGGGGCACCGAGGTATCAGAGTGAGCCCTGGAGCGTGGTATTACTGGAGACTCTGGGGAAGAGTCAGACTTATGAAAACATTTTTCTTGTTGCTGATGGTGATTCTTTAAAGTCTTTGGGGTTATTCTGCAGAGTTCGCAATCGGAGGTGCTCCAGGGCAAGACATCAGAGGCAGCAGTTGTGTGGATCAGTAAGTGACATAACTTTGCCACACCGGTCACATTTTTTGAAGTCACAGGGCCATCGGAAAAAAGGGGGTCCCTGCCTCCCAGCAAGGGTCCAAGGCCTTTGACTGAAATATGGTATGAATGCCGGTCGACGTGGACTTCGACGAAAAAAAGTAGCAAATGGATAGACGAACCCGAGAAACGATGCCAAGGCGAGCTGGCTTGAGGGCAGGAAGGAACCGGTACACAAATTGGACAAAATTTAACTAAATTAGAATTTTTCCAGGGAAAAAAGGACAACGTCCGAAGGGGTCCACAGAAAAAGAAGACTGAGGCAAGATGACACCCTTGGGTGGGAAGTGGACCACGCATGTGTGGTGCATCTCCCAAAAGCTTTCCTTGAAAGCTGGGGAGATGCTTCCATGCAGGCTCCATTGGCACCAATGTCACCCATATGTGAGGACTGATTTCCTGCTTGTTCCCAGAGAATGATCCTTATTATTTATACCAGATATTGGCCATATAAAGTCCAGATCTGCAATAACATTTTGGCCCTTGCTCAATTTTCAAATGTGCATTTTTTTCACTTACAATGTATTGACCAATTTTCTTATTGCAGAAAGGTGAATAGTGGAGTATCCTAAGGATATGTACTTGACCTGCTGCTTTTTAACATATTCATAAATGACCAGGACAGGAAGGGACCTCCTTGAAGGGGAGTGGGGGAGAGGGGAGGGACCTAGGGCAAAAGAATTAGCCTCCGCCAAAACAAACCCTTCTGGGCCTTTCCAAATCAAAAACATTAGTTCCTTCCAACAGCACCAGCCTGCAAAGTTTAAAAAGTCCACCATCTGCTAGAGACTATACTGATTAGAGTGAGGATGCACAGGACCTCTTATACCATGACATCAAAATGTTCAAGCTAAGATTCTCAGTCTCCATATCAGTGTTTCCCAACCCAGTCCTCGGGGAACCCCAGGCCAGTGAGGTTTTCAGAGTACCCACAATGAATATGCATGAGATAGATTTGCATACAATGGAAGCAGTTCATGCAGATCTCTCTCATGCATATTCATTGTGGGTACTCTGAAAACTTGACTGGCCTGGGGTTCCCCGAGGACCGATGTTGGGAACGTCTGCTCCATATGCTGGTAGGCATGCATAACCAATGCGACTGGACTGGAGGGACAATGAGGAAAGTCCAGATATGCAATAACATTTTGGCCCTTACATGATTTTCAAATGTGCATTTTCTTATTGCAGTTTCACTTATAATGTATTGGGCCAATTTTCTCACTGGAGGTGAATAGTGGAATACCCCTAGGCCTGCTGTTTTTCAACATGTTCATAAATGACACAAAATTATTCAAAGTTGTTAAAACACAAGAGGATTGTGAAAATTTCAAGAGGACCTTGACAAATTGGGAAACTGGGCATCCAAATGGCAGCTGAAATTTAATGTGGACAAGTGCAAAGTTATGCACTTAGGGAAGAACAATCCAAATAATGGTTACATAAAGCGTAGTTACCTATAGCAGATGTTCTCCGGGAACAGCAAGAATCAGTCCTCACATATGGGTAACCTCACCAACGCAGCCCGCATGGTAATACTTCCCAGCTTCGAAAGGAAGCTTTAGGAAGGTACTCCACGCATGCATGCTCGTCTTCTCACCCAAAGGAGCCATCTTAACTCAGTATTATGACAGTTTAATGAAGCCCAAAAAGAAAACAACTCCACGGAGAGGAGGTAGGATAACGAGGACTGATTTCTGCTGTTCCTGGAGAACACCTGTTACAAATAATTACGCTTTCTCCCTAGCTACAGGCTACCAAAAAACTCTGTAGATAGCCCAATGGGGCAACCAGAAAAACAAACTGAGAAAACAGCAGGAAACTCTGAGGTTCTGAGAGTCAACACTAGCCTTAGGCATCAACCAAATGTCAACTCTCCGATTGCCTGGACAGATTGAACGGCTGGAGAAGAGTTGCATTAATTCCCAAAGAAGTGACGGAGTATGACTTGACCAAAGATACTGTCACGCCGGGAATCCTCATCCAGGCAGGAGTGGGCTGCAAAGGTGTGGATGGATGATCATGTAGCAGCCCTACAAATCTCCACCATGGAGATGGAGCGCAAGTGAGCCACTGAGGCTACCATAGTGTGAACATTATGTGCCATGGTCTGGCACTTTAAGATAAGCCCAGCATGGGCATAAGCAAAAGAGATGCAGTCAGCCACCCAGATAGATAGGGTGCACATGGAAATGGCGACCTCCAGTCTGTTGGGGGTGTAGAAACAAAGAGCTGAGTGGAACAGCAATGGGGCTTCGTCCATTCAAGATAAAAGGTCAGCACTCTCTTACAGTCCAAAGTATGGAGAGAGGCCTCCTCCCTAGAGGCATGAGGCCATGGGAAAAAGGTGGGCAGCATCATGGACTGGTTTAGGTGGCATGCTGAAACCACCTTAGGGAGAAACTTAGGATGAGTGCGTAGCACCACTTTAGTTTTGAAGAACCTGGTATTAGGCAGGTGCGGTACAAGCACCTGCAGCTCACTGATTCTGTGCGCTGAAGTAAGCGCCACCAAAAAGATCTTTCTAGCTGAGAAACCTGAAAGGACAGGTGGCCAGTGGCATAAAGGGTGCTGAGCAGCTATCCCAGGACTACATTGAGATAACACGCCACCAGCAGTGGTCAAATAGGGGGATGAAAAAGCAGAAGAATCCGCATAAAGTGTTCTATGAGTGGATAAGTACAAAGGGCTCGATCATCAACATTGCGGTGATATGCTGCAAGAGCACTCAGGTGAACGCTGACAGTGTTAAACTTCAGTCCAGAGTTGGAGAGGTGAAGTCAGAAAGGAGTTGAGGGCCCGGTTCACACACCAGACTGAAAATCTGTGTGACTTGAAGGCATATGTCCCCCTGGTAGAATCCTTACAAGATGCCAGGAGAATGTTCTCAACATCTTTGGGCACATGGAACTCTGCCAGAGCTACCCGCTCAGCAGCCAAGCCATGAGCGATAGGGAGCGGAGTTTGGAGTATAGTAGGATGCCCTCCTCCTGTGAGAGCAGATCTAGGGCACAACCCAGGTAAAGGGACAGTGCCCAAGACATCTGTAGTAACAAGGGATACCACACTTGCTGGGGCCACCATAGGGCAATGAGTATTAAGGAAGTCTTGTTTGCTTGGATCTTGAAGAGGGTCTTGGCCACCAAGGGGGTTGGTGGGTAAACATAGGAGGCCCTCGCTCCAATCCAGGAGGAAGGCATTGAATGCCACCCAAGTAGGGCAGGACATCCTGGAGCAAAACAGTGGGAACTGGTCATTGTGAGATGTGAAGAGATCCATGGTGGCAGTGCCTCACATCTGAAAGATTCTGCGGGCCACCTGGGTGCTGAGAGCCCACTTGGGCGGTTGCAGGACTCTGCTGAGCTTGTCCGCTAAGGCACGGTCCTCTCCCAGGAGGCACACTGCCCGGAGAAGCATGTGATACTTCACGGCAAACTTCTAGAGCCAGAGTGTGTCTCCAAAGAGGAGGTACGAGCCCATGCCCCCATGCTTGTTGGTCTAGAACATCGTTACCTGTTTGTTTGTGAGAGTGACCCGACCAGCCAGTTGCATCCAGAAGGCCCACAGCGCATTTGCAATGGCTCTGATTTCAAGGAAATATATTTGGTGAAGGCTCTCTCCCTCTGACCAAAAGCTGCTGAGATGGGTTCCCAAGTCAAGCTTGGAGGCATCCGTTGTCAGAATTTGCTGGTGGTGGAGGGGGACGCGCTTGGAAGGGCAGCCCTGCTAGAAAATGCATTGACTGCTGCCACCAGGAGATGGAGCAGAGTAGTGGAGTAACATGCACTCTGTTGGAGAGGCAGCCCAACACCTGATGCCACTGAGTGCAGAGGGATCACTGCACTTGCCGCTTATGGAGGTGGGTGAACAGGGTGACATGGACCGTGGAGGCCATGTGGCCCAGAAGGCGAAGCATCCGATGAGCAGACATCATCAAGCAGCACTGAACCTGGTGCGCCAGAGAGATGAGTCAGTGGGCCTGATCTGTCAGGAGATACGCCCTGGCCACCAAAATATCAAGAAGAGCCCCAGTGAACTAGAGGTGCTCAGCAGGTTGTAGATGGGACTCTGGGTAGTTGATGACAAAGCCCAGCTGTTCCAGGACCTGGATGGTATGCTGTATGGCCTGACTAACTTCGTCCGGCAAGCCACCCCTTACCAACCAGTCGTCCATGTAAGGGAAGATGAAAATCCCCTGCACACAAAGAAAACTGGTCACAATCTCTAGGCATTTTGTGAAAACTCTGGGAGTGGAAGCTAGTCCGAAGGGGGTAACCCTGTATTGGTAGTGCCTGCTGCTGCTGATGAAGCAGAGGTATTGTCGGTGCAAGGGGTGAATGAGGATGTTGGTGTAGGCATCTTTTAGATCTAAGAAGCACAGCCAATCTCCCCGCTGTAGGTAGGACAGCAAAGTTTCAAGGGATACCATCTTGAACGACTCTGACAAGGAACCAATTTAAATTGCGAAGATTCAGAATGGGTCAGAAGCCTCCTCTTTTTCGGGACCAGAAAGTATCGGGAGTAGAACCCTTTTCCTGTCAGACAGTGGAACCAATTCCACCATCCTGGCTTCCAAAAGGTTGTTTACTTCCAAATTGGAGAAGTTCTCGATGGTGAGGTTCCAGAGAGCATTCCCCTGTAAAAAACGGAGGGGAGAAGTCTGTTCAAAGTGTAGGAGGTAACCCTCCTTCATGATTTGCAGGTGATGGTGGTGATGCTGAGCCAACAGTGGGCAAAGAACTGGAGACACCCCCCAATGTGGGCCTGAAAGGGGAAGAAAGGCCATGATCCAGGAGTCAAAATCCTCCCCCCTCCCAGGCTGCGGAGCTGGTTGGGACTTTGTGGTCTTAGGCCGATGCTGCTGTCTTTAGTCTTGGCCTGCTTTCCCTGTGGGGGTGCCTTGTAGAAGTGGTATGAGGGGATATGCACCATAGGCTTTCTTCTTCAAGTAGGACTTTTTCCTCAAAAGCCTGCAGTCAGGAAGGGTCAGCAGTCTTCCTGGAGAGCCTGGTCATGGTGAGTTGTTACGTCTCCAACTCAGCAGCCTTCTCCATCATGAGTTTACCAGAGGTTCTCTCCCCAGTACAGGACATCAGCCAATGTGTCCTAAACCCAGTGCTCCAGATCAGAGGACTGTAGCGATGCCAGGTGGCAGGCACCAATGCCCACCGCATCCACAGACTTGAAGCCATCATAGGCTGCCTGAGTCACAAATTTGGAGCATTTCTTGGTTTTACTTACCAGGTTTCAGAAGTGTTCAAGATAGGCACCAGAAAGCCCAGCCGAGAACCAGGCAAGCTCTCCTGCCAGGTCCCTCAAGTACATGCCCATGTACAGCTGGTATGCTTGTATACAAAGCCACAGGCATTAAGCTCTGGTACCACTTCCTTCCAAAGCCATCCATGGTGTGGGCCTCCTCAGGGGTACCAAGGAGTGTGTCTTAGTACTCTTGATACAGCACAAGGCTGACTCCACCACCATGGAGTTGTGAGACAGCTGTATTTTCTCAAAGTCTGGGCTCTTGCGGACCCAATACATGGAATCAAGCTACTTGCTCACCGTAAGCGGGGTCTCCCACATCCTCATAACCAACCATTCTGGAATGGGGTAGACAGACTGTGATGGCCTCCTTTGGCAGGGTGGGATAGTGGAGGATCTCGAGCTCATCAGTTTGAGGCTCCTCCTTTGCTCAAGAGGGGAAAGACAAGGCTCACAAACTCCAGAAAAGGGAGGCCCTTGGGGGGGGGCGGGGTGCACCATTAAGACAGCAGGTTGCACTCAAGAGCCAGCACCCTCTCCACTAGAAGGGAGGGCTCCATGCTGCCAGTGTCGGCACCAGTACAGATGCTGGCTCCTTCAGCAGGGACTCCACGACAGTTACAGCCTCAGGAGCCCCGTGCCAAAACTCCAAGGACTCAGGAGACAACGCCTCCCGCCAGGGCCGCTTGGGAGGTTGCTCCTGGCCTTCACTCTTGGAATTGCATCGAGGGCTCTAACGCCAGTGACCAGGGGTTTTCCTCCTAGAATCAGCATTGCCCTTCAACGCCAACTCAGCTGGAGTCTGCTCTTTCAGGGAGATGCTCCTCAAAGGAGAGTTGCTGGTCCGATGCCCCATGACCTCGAGGCTCGGAGGTTGCCTGGTCCCCTTTCAGAGCTGAGGCCTCAGACAGAGCCTTCAAGGGCATCAAAGCAGAGGTTGATGCTGGGGATGGTTTCGAGGCTTTGGAAAATAAGGATTCTCACTGCTTCTCTTGGTTCTTAAGCCCCGTGCGTGTCATCTGCAAGCAGAGAAGGCAAGTTGAAGGCTCATGGTCGGCCCTGAAACATTAAAGTGATGAACTGTGGCAGCTGGTGATCGAGATGGGCCCTACCCACTGAATGTACTTTTTAAAAACACTGATTGGGTTTGACAGGATTGGGAAGATGGCTTACGCCAAGCCAAAGGACTCCAATTTCCTCAGCAACCTGGGGGAGGGGGGGGGGGGACAAAAAAACCCCATGCACTGACAAAGAAAAAAACCCAAAACATGGCACAGTGGCACCAATGCTCCCCAAGATTGTCGAAGGCAGGAATAGGGACACAAATCGAGACAAGATGGTACCAAAACAGCAAAAAAATGACAGTAACAAAAATCAACTTATCTGTGGGATTCAGATGGACAATGAAGAGCTCCATGGAAGAAAAAAAAAAAAAAGACTGAGTTAAGATGGCTCCTTTGGGCAGGAAGACCAGCATGCATGCATGGCATACCTTCCAAAAGCTTCCTCTGGAAACTAGGAAGTGTTCCTGTGCAAGTTCTGGCAGTGACATCATCCATATGTGAGGACTGACTTCCTGCTTGGTCCTGGAGAATGCAATGTTCCACATTAGGAACCACCACTCAGGAAAAGGATTTAGGCATCATTGTGGATAATACATTGAAACCCTTTGCCTAGTGTGCAGCAGTGGCCAAGAATGCAAATAAAATGCTAAGAATCATAAGGAAAGGAATGACGAATAAAACAAAGGATATTATGATGCCTCTTTAATGTTCCATGGTACAACTGCACTTTGCATAGTGTGGGCAATTCTGGTCACCATCTCTTAAAAAGGACATATCAGAATTAGAAAAGGTGGGAGAGTTGTAGCTGTACTTGGGAACTGACACGGCTTTTGATTGCCGTGGCAGCAGTGCAGTGGGTTCAGCTGGAGGCTCTGCTGACATCATGCATTCACAGGAAGGACGGTCCCAGGCTGTGGAGGAGGTTTTGTGGACAGTTGTAGCTGTACTTGGGAGCTGACGCGGCTTTTCATCGGCACGGGAGCAGTGCAACGGGTTCAGCTGGAGGCTCTGTTGACATCATGCAGGCACAGGAAGGACGGTCCCAGGCTGTGGAGGACCCTTCCCCTGACTCTACAAAGCCCAGTGGCTCCTACACACAGCCACATGTCACAGCCTGTCGGGGCATGACTCAAGGGGCAGATCACACCCTTTCGGCACGCATGAGCCGAGAAGTCAGGGTGTTGTTTTTTCCATGGGTAAGCGGAAAGCAAAGATTGGCATTAAATCTGGAGCGAGTGCACAAGAAAGTAGGATGGTGGGTCTCATGGACAAATATTTGACTTCCCTGCTGCCTGTTATTCAGTCACCGGACAGGGTTTCATTGAGTCCTGAGTCTCAGTGTCCACCACTGTTTCCTCAGCCAGCTTTCTCATCCACTCTGCTGGAACTGTCCCCTGATGTTTCTCCCCCACAACCTGTGTATCCGGCGGATTCTGATCAGGTGGTCACTACTCCTTTGTCAGGTGAAGTGACTCTTGTGGATATATGGACTGCAATTCAAAATATTGATACTTGTTTGTCTTCTACTGTGTCCTCTTTGTAAATTTACTCATGATGCAGTTGGTAAAATGCAATTCATTGATAAGCAATTAGGTTCCTTTGCTAAGTTTGCTGTCCAGACCGACTCTCAACTCCAGTCTTATTGTGATAATAATATTGCCTTAATGAGAGATTCTCTCACTATTTCTTATTGGCTGGAGGCCCTTGAGAATCAGTCCAGGGCTAAAAACATACGTTTTTTAAATTTTCCTATTACCCATTTGCTATCTTTGGATATTTTCTTAAAAAGTATTTTACTGAGGTGTTGCAATTACAGGGGAATTTAGATATTATTCATATGTATTACCTCCCTGTTGGCTCTTCTTCCTCTCCAAAGGCTGAGGTTCTTTCAGTTCCATCAGTTTCTTCGGTTGGACAGAATCTAACCGCTTTCTTGGAAGATTCTACAGACATTATTTCCAAGCACTGCACTTTAGTAGTGACTTTTGGATCTGAGTCTGATATGTGTACTGCAAGCTTACTTTAAGCACAGAGAGGCTCTTTTCTGTGATCAAAAGCTTCAAGTTTTTCCAGATGTGGGCTGGACTACCCAGCTTCGGCAGAAGCAGTTTCTGGAGTTGAAATCTCAAGTTGTAACATTGGGGGTCTTCCTTTTTCTTGAAATTTCCATGTCACTGTATTCTTAAATTCAGGGGGCAGACATATATATACTGATGTTACTCGATTACAAAAGTTTTTGGTTGAGAGGGAGGCAGTTAATTAGTTGGTGGAATCAATTATAAATTTAGCTCTATATTGTGGCGTATATATACTCCTTTTTACTTAGTTATAATTAATTGGCTAGCTTCTCTCCCTTGATGTGGACTTATGTGGGCTTGTTTTGTTCTTGGCTATTTATAATATGCCTATTTTATTTCTTTGATATATGCATTGTTATGCAGGAAAACTTAAATATGTAAAAAAAAAAAGAAGAATTAGAAAGGGTAAAGAGAAGAGCCACCAAAATGGTAAAGGGTATGGAAGGATCCCCCATAATGAAAGGAGTATAACATTAGGGCTCAATTTGGGAAAAAAGACAGCAGAGGGGAGATATGATAGAGGTCTCTAAAACAAAGAATGGAGTGGACAAGGTACATGCAGATCAGTTGTTTACTCCTTCAAAAAGTAGGACATGCCATGCCATAAAGCTACAGTATAACCCTTTTAAGAATAATCATAAAAAGCATATAGTTACTCACCTGTAACAGGTGTTCTCCAGAAACAGCAGGAATAATTCCTCACATATGGGCGACATAAGTGCCGATGGAGCCCACCCAGAGCATTTCCCCAGCATGGTCCCCTTCCCATCCAAGAGTGCCATCTTGTTCAGTTGAATGACATAGCTTAGGCAAAAAAAAACAAACAAACAGAGGAGGCAACTCCCAGGAGAGGAGGGAAGGTTGTGAAGACTGATTTCTGCTATTCCCAGAGAATACCTGTTACAGGTGAATAACTATGTTTTCTCCAGGAACAAGCAGGAAGTCAGTCCTCACATATGGGACTCCCTAACTCCAGGCTGCCGGAACCCGAACCACAACAGCACCAACAACCACCACCACCAGCAGGGAAGGCCACCAGTTGCTGAAGACAAGTCCCTATCAAGAGACTCCACAATGCCCAGCTTCCCTCGCCACTATTAGTCCGGTAGCCTATCAACTGGCTGGAGGGCAGGAGTTGCCTATATACCGAGCATGCTATGGATTACCGCCTGGCCGAAGGCACTGTCCCCTGCAGGACTCACTCTCTAAGCAATAATGTGCTGCAAAGGTATGCACTGAAGACCATGTAGTGGCCTTGCAAATTTCCATCACTGGTATTGAGGGTAGGTTGGCCACCAACACGACCATGACCCTGACACACTGAGCAGTGATCCATGGAAAGGCCAGCCTGTTGATAAGCGAAGGCAATGCAGTCCACCAACCAACAGGACAGAGTCCTTTTGGTTACAGCAGCCCCAGCTTACGGGGGGTTGAACGAGCCAGAGTTGGAGCTCTTTGCGATGGTCCCTGATCCTATGAAGATAGGAGGACAGGGCCCTCCTGCAATCCAAGGTATGCAAGACCAACTCTACCGTGCCGGCATGAGGTCTTGGAAAGAAGGTAGGGAGAACCACCTCCTGGTTGTGGTGGAAAGCAGACACCACCTTAGGAAGGAACCTGGGATGCATACATAGCACCACTCTATACGTGTAGAAGTGGGTGCAAGGAGGTTCTGCCACCAGGGCCTGCAGCTCACTCACCCTGCAGGCAGAGGTCACAGCCACCAAGGCAGCCACTTTACAGGAGAGGTACCTCAGGTGACAGGTAGCCATAGGCTCAAATGGCGATCAGGTGAGCTGGGACAACACATTAAGATTCCATTCCACAGCGGAGGGCCTAAACAACAGAAGGCCCCTGAGGAATCTGGAGGCCAGGGGCAGGGTCAAGAAGGGCTTTCCCTCTACAGGGTGGTGGTTCGCCGCTATAGCATTGAGATGCACCCTGACTGAATTTGATTTCAAGCCTGAGTGCAAAAGGTACTGCAAGATGAACCTGGCAGAACAGACTCACTTTTCTGTCTGCACACCAAGGAATCTCCTCCAGTTGAAGGCTTAAGCTCTTCTAGTGAAGGGCTTCTTGGAGGCCAGGAGGACCTCCTCAACCTCCCTTGTAAGGTGGAAAAGGGCCAACGCTACCTTTTCAGCAGCCACGCCGTCAGCACTAGGGCCATCAGGTTGGGGTGTAGGAGTGAGCCCTCCTCCTGCCTGGCCCAGGGGTACCAGGGTTGTCACCAACAGAGAGCAGCAGGAGGAACCAGAGCTGCTTGTGCCACTTGGGGGCCATCAGGATCACTGAGGCATGCTCGCTCTGATTTTGAACACACACTTGGTTATTAGGGGGGTCGGTGGGAATGCATAAAGCAGACCCTGCAACCATATCAGAAACACATCCGCCGCTATCACCATCCTCCCGCAGCGTAGCTGAGGGGAGCAGAACTGCAGAAGTTGCGCATTGTCTGGAGAGGCAAACAGGTCCAGGCAGGGGCTGCCCCAAAGTCAGAAGAGCCTCCGGGCCATCTCGGGGTCCAGGCACACTCATCTTTATCTTTATTTGGCATATTTGATATACCGCCCCTTACCAAGGTATTAGGGCGGTGTACAATACAAAATATTATGGCTGCAGAAAAGAAAGGTAGAAAGGAACGCCATTAAGTGGATAGGAAAGCAGTCAAATAGTAACAGAAAGAAAAGAAAGGACAGCAGAAAAGGCAGCAGGCAATAACACCACAAGAGACAAACTGCGGGGCAAACGATAGATGACAAACCAAGGACAGACAACATAACAAGTAGGTGCATAGGGAGAGGTAGGAGTCCTAAGGAGGGGGTGGAGACCTGTATGCATATGTGGTTGTATAATTCTATGGGGAGGAATTGGGAGGAAGTGCAAGGGACGGTTGAGCAGTAGCGGACGAGGGAGTGGGGAGATCAAAGGCCTGACAGAAAAGATATGTTTTGAGGAGAGACTTAAAGCGGGAAAATGAGAGTTCTGTGTGAATATAGTGAGGGAGAGAATTCCATAAAGCAGGACTAGCAAAGAAGAAGGCAGCATGGTGAGTAGACTCAAGGTGAGCTTGGGTGGGAGATGGCAGAAACAGACGATTTCCATGTGCAGAACGCAGCAGACGGGGTGTGGGTTGAAGGAAAACAAGATCAGCTAGATACTGAGGAGTGCCGGTGAAGAATGCCTTATGGGTGATAAGAAGTTTATCTATATAGCGAACTTTGACAGGAAGCCAGTGAAGGGAAAGGCGGCAAGGAGTGACATGATCCCGAGGAGATGACCGGGTAAGCAAGCGAGCAGCTGTATTTTGAATCAATTGTAACCGACAGAGTTGATATTGAGGTACACCGGCTAACAGGGAATTACAATAGTCGAGGCAAGTAATTACCAGGGAAAGGACCAGGGTAGTGAGAGAAGAAAGAGGGAGAAGGGACCGGACGGCCCTAATTTTGCGGAGCTGAAAAAGAGAAGTACGCACCACCCCAGAAATGTGTTGAGGAAAGGACAGTGCAGAATCCAGGGTAACCCTGAGATAGCGGATAGTAGGTGACAAAGGGATGGGGGAATCCATCATAAGTGGCGCCAAAGTGGGGGCGGGGGCACCAAAAGTAAACCAAATAGCAGCAGATTTGGAGAGATTAACGATGAGGTAATTGTTATTGAACCAGTCGGCAACAGAGGCGAGGCAGGTGTTCAGACAAGAAAGATCAGGAGCAAGTGATGTGTGGTGGACCAGGAGGATGTCGTCGGCAAAAAAGTAGGCGGATAAACCAGTTTGTTGAATCAAGAGGGCAAGTGGGGTGAGGAAAACATTGAAAAGACCCTGCAACCATATCAGAAACACATCCGCCGCTACCGCCATCCTCCCGCAGCGTAGCTGAGGGGAGCAGAACTGCAGAAGTTGCGCACTGTCTGGAGAGGCAAACAGGTCCAGGTAGGGGCTGCCCCAAAGTCGGAAGAGCCTCCGGGCCACCTCGGGGTCCAGGCACACTCATGTGGTTGGAGGACCCTGCTGAGCTTGTCCACCAGGAAGTTGTCCTGGACTGGTAGGTACACAGCCCTTAGGGTCATGTGGTTGCATACCGCACAGGAGTGAAGTGCTACAGCCTCCGGAAAGAGGGAGTAGGAGCCCATTCCGCCCTGCTTGTTCACATAGAAGATGGCCACCTGGTTGTCCATCTGTATGAGGATCGGAAGACCTTGGAACAGGTGGCAGAAAGTCCGCAGGGCCAGAAAGATGGCCCAGAGTTCGAGGACGTTGATCTGCAGGAGAGACTCCTTGGAAGACCAGTATCCTTGAATGCACTGGCACTCACAATGCTCACCCCAGCCCGCTAGGGAGGTGTCCATAGTCAGAACCCTCTGAGGTGCGGGTGCCTGGAAAAGCATCCCTGCCCTGAGGTGGTGTGGGGACTTCCACCAGGCCAGTGAGGACACCAGCTGCCAGGTCACCCACACCCTGTCCCCCAGTCTGCCTTTGGCCTGAGACCACTGAGATCAAAGGCACCACTGGGCCACCCACATGTGTAGGCAGGCTTAGGGGGTAACATGCACCATTGAGGCCCTATGCAGCCCAACAAGCGGAGGAGCCGTCGGGCCAGCACCAACCTGTATGCTTGCACCTCCCCGGCCAACTGCAACAGGCAGTGGGCTCTGTCTTCTGGGAGGAAAGCCTTGGCCAGCAGAGTGTTCAGCTGGGCCCTTATGAATACCAGGGTCTGAGCTGGGGAGAGCCTGGACTTGGGGTAGTTGATGATGAAGCCCAGCCGATAGAGGGCATGAATGGTAAAGCCTTGTGGCCCAGTCCACCTCCCAGGCAGTGCTGCCCCTGACGAGCCAGTCATCTAGATAGGGGAAGACATGAGGCCCCTGAAGGCACACGTGTGCGGCTACTGTGGCCAGGCACTTTGTGAAGACCCTTGGGAAGGAGGTGAGGCCTAATGGGAGAGAGTAGTTACTCACCTGTAACAGGTGTTCTCCAGGAGCAGCAGGAATCAGTCCTCACATATGGGTGTCATCGGCGCCGATGAAGCCCCAGTGGAGCATATCCCCAGCTTTCTATGAAAGCCTTTGGGAATGCAGGCACGCATGCGCGGTTCCCTTCCCGCCTAAAGGTGCCATCTTACCTCAGTCAAATGACATAGCTAAGAACAGCACACAAAAAAATAATAAAAATAAACTATGTACAATTGCAACTCCCAGGGGAGGAGGGAGGGTTGTGAGGACTGATTCCTGCTGCTCCTGGAGAACACCTGTTACAGGTAACTACTCTTTCTCCAGGACCAAGCAGGAAGTCAGTCCTCACATATGGGTGACTCCCTAGCTCTGGGCTACCGAGGAACCCAGACTGAACAAGAGAACTCCCTCTAGTCTCAGCAGCAAAGAAAGGCTTTTCAAGGACACAACCTCCACCGGTAGCCCAACAGAGGGCAGGAGTTGCCTAAACCTCAAAGAGATTCCGGAGTGCTGCTTGGCCAAAAGCACTGTCCCTACAGGACTCCCTCTCCAGGCAGTAATGGGCCGCAAAAGTCTGGCTTGAAGACCAAGTTGCAGCCCTGCAGATGTCTACCAAGGGCACAGAGCGGAGATGAGCCACTGAGGCAGCCATTGCCCCGACACGATGGGCCGTGACCCTACCCTGCAAAGTAAGGTCATCCGCCTTGTAAGCCCAGGTGATACAGTCAGCTACCCAGATGGACAAGGTACGCTTGGACACAGCCAACCCCAACTTATTGGGGTCAAAGGATACAAAGAGCTGAGTAGCCCTTCTATGCCCCTGCGTACAGTCAAGGTAGAAGGATAAGGCCCTCCTACAGTCCAGGGTATGCAGGACTGCTTCAGCCTGGCTTGCATGAGGCCTAGGGAAGAATGTTGGAAGAACCACCTCCTGATTGAGGTGGAAAGAGGAGACAACCTTTGGGAGGAACTTTGGATGAGTGCTGAGGACTACCCTGTTCCTATAAATCCTGGTGTAAGGCCTATCACAGACCAGGGCCTGAAGCTCACTTACTCACCTAGCTGAGGTAAGGGCTATCAGGAAAAGTGTCTTCCAGGAGAGGAAGAGTAGTGGACAAGTAGCCATCGGCTCAAAAGGTGGGCGAGTCAGCTGCTGCAAGACCACATTCAGCTCCCACTCAGGGGCAGGAGGACGGATGGGAGGCTTGAGCAAAAGCAAGCCCCTGAGAAAGCGGGACACCAAGGGGTGACCAGACAGAGAATGTCCCTCCACCAGAGAGTGGTGAGCTGCTAGAGCTGAGAGGTGTACCCGAACAGAATTGGACTTGAGTCCCTGATTTGATAAGTGCAGTAGGTACTGAAGCACTACTGGCACAGTACAAGAGAAAGGGTCCTCTGTACGTAGCTGACACCACACAGAAAACCTTTTCCATTTGAGAGCATAGGTTTTCCTAGTGGACTGTTTCCTAGAGGCTAGGACAACCTCCTCAACTTCCTCAGGTAGGCCCCAGGGAGCCAAAACTACCCTTGCAGCCTCCAGGCCATCAAATTGAGAGCTTTGAGATTGGGGTGCAGAAGGGAACCCTGCTCCTGTGAGAGGTCGGGTTGCAACCCCAGAGGTAGTGGAGGATCCACCGCCAGTTGAAGCAGAAGAGGAAACCAAGGCTGTCTCGGCCATCTGGGAGCCACCAGCAGGACCGAGGCCTTGTCCTGAAGAATCTTGAAGAGAGTTCGGGCCATAAAGGGCGTGGGAGGAAACGCATACAGGAGGCCCTGAGACCAGGATATCAGAAAAGCATCCGCTGCTATCCGTAGAGGATGCGGTTGCTTGGAGCAGAACTTTGGCAGTTGCTTGTTCATTGGGCTGGCAAAGAGATCTATCAAAGGGAGACCCCATTTTAGGAAGATCTTCTGAACTACGGAAGGATGCAGCTACCACTCGTGGGGCTGCAGTATTCTGCTTAACCTGTCTGCCAGGTAGTTGTCCTGGCCTGGAAGGTACACAGCCTTGAGGAGCGTGTTGTGCTTGAGGGCAAATGAACAAAGGTCCTGAGCTTCCCGACAAAGGATCCTGGACCCAGTCCTGCCCTGTTTGTTCACATAAAACATGGCTACTTGGTTGTCTGTCTGAATCAGGACAGATTGGTGAGCCAGGGTAGGAGAGAAAGCTTTGAGTGCTAATCGAATAGCTCTGAGTTCGAGGAGATTGATCTGCTGTGCAGCTTCCCAAGGAGACCACAGGCCCTGGGTGCACTTGCCCAGACAATGAGCTCCCCAGCCTTGCAGGGAGGCGTCTGGGGTAATCACTACCGTGTACCCTGGAATCTGAAAAGGCACCCCCCCTTCAGTAGATTTCCAGTTGAGGGAGTGCAGAAATTGTCTGGACACTCTTATCCTGTCTCTGAGGCTGCCTGTGACCACTGAGACCGAAGGCACCACTGAGCAGGCCTCATATGGAGCCTGGCATTGGGGGTCACATGTACTGTCGAAGCCATGTGGCCCAGAAGCCTCAGGCAGAGTCTGGCAGAGACCAGTGACCTGCTGAGAAACTGATTTGCCAAGGCCATCAACCTTTGGGCCCTGTCTGCTGGCAAGAAAGCCTTTGCCAGCAGAGAGTCCAGCCTTGCTCCTATGAACTCCAAGTTCTGGGAGGGGAGCAAAGTGGACTTTGCGAAGTTTATGACAAACCCCAGCCTTTGGAGAAGAGCAATAGTGCTGAGGGTGGCCTGTTTGGCCTCCTGGCATGTCTGACCCCTGATGAGCCAGTCGTCCAGATAGGGGAAGACAAAAATGCCCTGGTTTCTCAGGTAGGCCGCCACCACTGCTAGGCACTTTGTGAAGACTCTGGGGGCAGAGGTGAGGCCGAAAGGCAGCACTCTGTATTGATAATGGTTTCCTCCCACAATGAACCTGAGGTACTTTCTGTGGTCTGGATGAATGAGGATGTGAGTGTAGGCATCCTTTAGATCTAAAGAGCATAGCCAATCTCCCTGCTGGAGGTAGGGCAGAAGTGTTCCAAGAGTAAGCATCTTGAACTTCTTTCACTAGGAACTTGTTGAGGTTCCTGCCAGAAGGGGTCGAAGGCCACCGGTTCTTTTGGGCACCAGGAAATATCTGGAGTAGAAACCATGACCTTGTAAGTGGGGAAGCACAGGCTCCACCGCCCTGTCCACCAACAGACCTTGAAGCTCTTGCAGAGAAGGTCTGTGTGCAGGGGAGGCCTTGGAGGCTCCCCTGGAAAATATGGTGGAGGCTGTTGGTGAAAATGCAGGGCATAACCCTTGAGGACTATGTCCAACACCCAACTATCCCCGGTGATAAGGAGCCACTGGCGGGCAAAGAGGGCGAGGCGACCTCCTGTGCAGGGTTGGGAGAGCAGTGGAGGAGAGGATACGCTGAAGGAGTCAAAAACCCCCACCCTGCTGAGTGGTAGAAGGGCCGGTGGCTTGGGGGTCCTCTGCCTACGGGGCCCATTACCCTGCCCCTTGGCTTGCTGACCCTGGGTGGCAGCTTGGGCAGCCTGATATTGCGGGTACTGTTTGTAGGCAGTGCCCTTCCTCGGGTAAAAGGGCTTTTTACCCGAGCCCTTCTTTTTATGAGAAGGGGCAGAGGTCTTCCTCGACAGCCTTGTCCGGGTGAGGTGCTCAGTTTCGAGCTGAGCGGCTTTCTCGGTCATGGGCTTGCCAAAAAGGTTCTCACCTCGGCAAGGGACATCGACCAACTTGTCCTGAACCCATGGTTCGAGGTCCGATGACTGCAGCCATGCCTGGTGTCGAGCTGCGATGCCGGCTGCTGCAACTCGGGCCGAAGCCTCAAAGCCATAGTAGGCTTTGTGGGACATGAACTTCGAGCAGTCCTGAATCCCCGAGGACAAGGTCTTGAATCTCTGCAAGGGTTCCCCGGAGAGTCCAGCAGAGAACCCGGCCAACTCCTTGGCCAGGTCCCGGAAGTACATGCCCATGTACAGCTGGTAAGACTGGACACGGCAAGCATCGAGCCCTGGAAGCACTTTCTACCGACGCCATCGAGGTTCCAGGCCTCCCTGCCGGGGGGCACTGCGGAGTGCATCTTTTGATTCTTCAGACGATGCATGGCCGATTCCACAACCATGGAATGGTGTGGTAGCTGTGCCTTCTGAAAGCCAGAGGGCTCTTCCTGAGTCGATAGAGTCGACTCGCTTGCTTAAAACCGGCGCCGAGGCCGGTGCCTCCCACATCCGGAAGAGGAGCCGTTCCAGCATCGGAGGAACCGGGACAGTAAAGGCCTCCTTCAGAGGAGAGTCATACTGTAGGGCCTCGAGCTCTTCAGCTCGAGGCTCCTCCTCGGGGTCCGCTGGGATAGCCAAGGCAGCGGCCATATCCCGGACGAACTCCGAGAACTGAGTATCCTCCGGAGGGGATCTACTCCGGGGCTCAGACTGCGGTGAGTCCGACGGGACACACCGAGTCTTTAAGGTGTCAGGAGACTCCTCGTCCTCCGTCTCCCAAGCTGACTCGTCCGAGGAAGAGTCAGGGTCCGACCCCGCGGGGGCCCTGGAGCACCCGCCCCGACGCCGAAGGCACCGGCGTCAATGCCCTCGGTCCCGAACGGGAGGTCGAGGGAGACCGCGACCGAGGTCGACTCCGAGCCACGATGGACTCTAGTATCGGCTCGGTCTCTGGGGTCGACTTCGAAGTCGATGTCCCAGTGGTCGGGGCAGATGCGCCAGACAGGTTGGCCATCAGTGCCCGCTGCTGCTCCATGAAGGCAGACAATCTGCTCTCCAAGGCTGTCATCCTGAGACTCAGCTCGGGAGACGCAGCAGCCACCGACTCGGGCCCCGGCGGCTCCCTGGGAGGAGAATCCTCGAGGACTACGGGGCTATGTGTCCAGCAGACTCCGGCTCCACGCGAGGAACTTTAGCAGGCTTCTCGAGTTCCACGGGCCCGGGGCGACGGTCGGGGGTCTTAGACCTGGCCCTCAAGGAACCAGGGACCTCCTCCTCCGACGCCCTCACGAGCCGCTTCTTCCTCTTGCGTTCCCGGTCGGGGGACCCCCCTGTCCGAGGAGCTTCGACGGCGCTCTGGATCGGAATCCCGAGATGTCGAGGCCTCGGATGAGGTCCGGGCCCGGCCAGAGGCTGCCGAGAAAAGCCTCTCTTTTTGCTGCTGTCGACTTTGGAGTGCCTTGGAAGACATCTTTCCACATGGCCCGCACGACTTAGGGTCGTGGTCGGGGCCGAGGCACCAAAGGCAGCAGTCATGTGTGTCGGTGAGACATTAAATTTCTTACACCGATCACACTTCTTAAAACCGCTGGAAGCCATCGGGGAAAAAAAAAAGAGTCCCCGTGAGGTCAAAGGACCGGCCTTCCAGGGAAAAATGGAAAAAAGGGCGCGAACGCCAGTCACGAAGGGCAAAAACCGAAAAAGATGAATCGGGCTCGATACCGGGGTACCGAACCCGGCAGGAGGGGAACCGGCATCGAACCAGTAGAATAAACAGCAAAAATCGCCGAAAAAATCTAATTTTAACCAGGAAAACAGGACACACGTCCGGTGGGCTTCCCGGAAAAAAAGAGACCGAGGTAAGATGGCACCTTTAGGCGGGAAGGGAACCGCGCATGCGTGCCTGCATTCCCAAAGGCTTTCATAGAAAGCTGGGGAAATGCTCCGCTGGGGCTTCATCGGCGCCGATGACACCCATATGTGAGGACTGACTTCCTGCTTGGTCCTGGAGAACACCCTGTACTGGAAGTGCAGACCTCCCAAAACAAACCTCAAGTATCACCTGTGGGAGAGATGAATCAGGATGTGGGCATAAGCATCCTTGAGCTCCAAGGAGCAGAGCCAGACTCCCTGGCAGAGGTAGGGCAGTAATGCTCCAAGGGAGAACATCTTGAACCTCTCCCTTACCAGGAACCTGTTGAGGTTGCGCAGATCCAGGATAGGCCAGAAACCTCCTGTTCTTTTGGGGACAAGGAAATACCTTGAGTAGAAACCCCTGCCCCAGAGGTGTTGGGACACAGGTTCCACCACTTTGTCCTTGAGCAGACTTACAAGCTCTGTGTCAAGTAAGGCCTGGTGAAGGGCTGGACGGGATGTCGCCCCTGGAAATTAATTTGGAGCGTTTTGCTGCAGGTGGAGGGAATAACCCTCTTTCACCGCCCACTGGCCGGGAGTGATGGTGGCCCAGCTGTCGGCAAAGGAGGCCAGTTGACCCCCTATGGGCTGTAATGGGTCTCCCGGAGGAGGGAAGACCCTGCCCACCGAGTCAAAAACTGCCCCCTGGCTGAGGAGGGACTGGCACCTGGGACTTTGGGGCCTTAGGTTTCCTGGACCCATGCCCCTGGCCCTTTGGCTGTGCAGGATGGTGAGGCTGACCCTGGTAAGGCTGGTAATGGCTAGCCAAGGGGTATCTTCCTGGGGAGAGTAGAGGTCTTTTTGGAAAGTCTCTGCCAGGTAACTACCTCAGCCTTGATCTCAGCGGCCTTATTGGACATAGGCTTTCCAAAAAGATCTCCCATTGCAGGGCACATCCAGGAGCTTTTCCTGCACCCACTGCTCCAGGTCCGAGATCTGCAGCCATGCCTGGCACCGATGCCCATGGCCACCACCCAGGCTGAGGCCGCGAACCCATCGTAGGCAGCTTTAGAGAGAAAATTAGAGCAGTCCTGGACAGCCCGTCAAGGACAAGAAGCGTTGGAGGGGTTCCCCAGCGAGGCCCGCTGAGAACCCTGAGAGCTCCTGGACCAGGCTCTTCAAATACATCCCCATATACAGCTCATAGGCTTGTAAAAGGCACCCAAGCATGGCACCCTGGTAGCATTTATGGCCCCCAGGGACACGGAAGAGTAGGTCTTTTGACTTGAGCCTTTGCATCGACGACTCCACCACCATCAAGTTGTGAGGGAGTTGAGGCTTATGGAATTCCGCACCCTTCCGGACTCGGTAAATGGCATCGACATGCCAGCTGGCCAGCATCTCCCATGTCCGGAGTAGGAGCCTCTTGAGGATCGGGACTGTGAGAGTCTCCTTGGGCGGAGATTCGTACTGCAAAATTTCAAGCTCTTCAGTGTGCGGGTCCTCCTTGGACTCCGTCTGCACCGAGAGCCTGGGTCATGTTCCGAACGAAATCATGGAACACCAGATCCTTGGGTGGAGCGTGGTATCAAGGCTACAGGGGTAAGGGCTCCGAAGGGACATTCCAATGCCGGGAGGTCTCAGAAGAAGCCTCGTCTTGTCTCCCATTCAAATCCCAAGGTAGTCAAGGTCTTGGCCTCAAGGATAGCCCCGAGGAACCGGGGACCACTTGAGGACCAAGGGTCAGACCCCCATAGACTTGCCAGGGAGGACCAGAGCCCCAGTACCTGGCTCGACTCCCAGAGGCTCCCCAGAGGTTGGGGGGCCGATGATGCTGGGAGTCCAGATATCAACACCTGATGCAAGGCCAGAATGGAGAAGAGGCTCTGCTCCATGTGGACCTTGAGGCCCGATGGCTCAGCAGCATTTGGCATGGATACCAAGGGCCTCAGGTCCAATGCCGTAACTCTGGAGAAGGCATCCTCCAGGACTATGGGCTCTCAAACCCTGGTGTGGCCACTGCCAGCCAAGGGCTCCTAACTCGAGACCTTTGGAGGGTGCTGCACAAAATCCCATCACAGGGCTTCCCAGGTTTCATTAGCAACTTGGGAAGCTCCACCTTCTTCTTCAGAGGGTCTAGCGACCTACTGGAGGAGCCGCCACCGCAGGACTCAGAAGACACCTGAACCTCCCTCGAGGAACCTTCCTTCGGATTGGGTAAGGGGGACACTGGAGCGGAGTCTGGCTTAGGGAACACCTTCTCCTGCAACTCCAACCTCTTCCTGTTAATCTTGGGCATCATGACCTGGCACCGGTCACAAAAGAAGCTGTCGTGGTCTGGGCCCAGACAGCGGAGGCAGAAAGCGTAGTTACTCACCTGTAACAGGTGTTCTCCAGGAGCAGCAGGAATCAGTCCTCACATATGGGTGACGTCGGCGCCGACGGAGCCCTCGCGGAGCAATTTTCCCCAGCTTTCAAAGAAAGCCTTTGGGAATTGCAGCGCGCATGCGCGGTCCCCTTCCTGCCCAAGGGTGCCATCTTAGCCAGTCAGATGACATAGCGAAAAGACAGCATAAAAATTTGCAAAAAAACTAAAGCAGATAATTGGAACTCCAAGGGGAGGAGGGAGGGTTGTGAAGACTGATTCCTGCTGCTCCTGGAGAACACCTGTTACAGGTGAGTAACTACGCTTTCTCCAGGACCAAGCAGGAAGTCAGTCCTCACATATGGGACTCCCAAGCTTAAGGCTACCGGAGACCCTAAGCACAAAAATGAGCTCCCTCTAGCTCAGCAGTACAGAAGGAAGGAATCTTCACTGAATTATTACCCACCGGTAGCCCCCATCCGGGATGGAGGGTAGGAGTTGCTCAAACCTCGAAGAGATTTCGGAGGACTGCCTGTCCGAAAGCACTGTCCCTGCGGGACTCCCTCTCGAGGCAGTAATGGACCGCAAAAGTCTGGCTCGAAGACCAAGTAGCGGCCCGGCAGATGTCTGCCAATGGAACAGAGCGGAGGTAAGCCACTGACGTAGCCTTCGCCCGAACACAATGAGCCGTGACCCGACTTTCTAACGAGAGTCCGGCTGCCCCATAAGCCCAAGCGATACAGTCAGCAACCCAGATGGACAGAGTACGCTTGGAGACCGGGAGCCCCAACTTATTGGGGTCAAAAGACACAAAAAGCTGAGCAGCTTTACGGTGCTCCCGCGTACGGTCAAGGTAGAAGTTCAATGCCCTTCTACAGTCCAGGGTATGCAGGACCATTTCAGCTCGGCTGGAGTGTGGCCTGGGAAAGAAGGTCGGAAGTACCACCTCCTGATTGATGTGAAAAGGGGAGACCACTTTTGGAAGAAATTTAGGGTGAGTCCGTAGGACTACCCTATTTTTGTAGAACCGAGTGTAAGGGGGATCAGACACGAGGGCCTGCAATTCACTTACGCGTCTAGCGGAAGTGAGGGCTATCAGGAATAAGGTTTTCCAAGAAAGAAAACAGAGAGAACAGGTAGCCATAGGTTCAAAAGGCGGACAGGTGATCCGCTGCAAAACCACATTCAGATCCCAGTCAGGTGCTGGCGGGCGCAGAGGTGGTTTAAGTAGAAGGAGACCTCGGAGAAACCTTGCCACGAGAGGGTCGCTGGAAAGAGGTCTGCCGTCCACCGGCACATGATGTGCTGAAAGAGCACTGAGGTGAACTTTAACGGAGTTGGACTTAAGTCCCAGATTAGAGAGGTAGAGCAAGTACTGCAAGATCACCGACACCGAGCAGGAGAAGGGATCCTGAGACTGCTGGGCACACCAAGCGGAAAAGCGACGCCATTTAAGGGCGTAGCATTTGCGGGTAGAAGGTCGCCGGGAAGCTAGGACGACCTCTTCCACCTCTGCCGGCAGTAGAAGGGGAGCAAGGACTACCCTTTCAGCAGCCAGGCCATCAGATGTAGAGATCTGAGGTTGGGGTGCAGTAGGGACCCCTGATCCTGTGTTAGGAGATCTGGTTGAAACCCCAGAGGGAACGGATCCTCCACCGCTAGTTGCAGCAGGAGTGGAAACCACGGCTGTCTGGGCCACCGAGGAGCTATCAGGATCATGGAAGCTTTGTCTCGGAGAACCTTGAAAAGAGTACGAGAGACTAGCGGTATGGGAGGAAAGGCATAGAGAAGGCCTTTCGACCATGAGAGCAGAAAAGCATCCGCCGCTACTCGAAGGGGATGTGGCTGCCAAGAGCAGAAGCGAGGAAGTTGCCTGTTGAGAGGACTGGCAAAGAGATCCATCGTGGGGAGGCCCCACTTCAGAAAAAGTTTCTGAACTACCAAGGGATCTAGTCGCCACTCGTGCGGCTGGAGGATTCTGCTGAGTTTGTCTGCCAGGCAATTTTCTTGGCCTGGGAGATAAACTGCCTTGAGAAGAATGCCGTGGCTTACGGCCCAAGAGCAGAGTCTCTGTGCTTCTCGACAGAGAAGGAAGGAGCCCGTGCCCCCGTTTGTTCACGTAGAACATGGCAACTTGATTGTCCGTCTGGACAAGGACGGACCGGTGAGAAGTCAGGTGGGAGAAAGCCTTGAGAGCCAGACGGATCGCTCTGAGCTCCAGGAAGTTGATCTGCTGCGCAGACTCCCACGTGGTCCAGAGACCTTGAGTACACGCCCCTTGGCACTGCGCTCCCCATCCTAGGAGAGAAGCATCCGTCGTCAGCACTTGAGCCGGCGGAGGAGACTGAAAAGGCATTCCGAGTACCAGGTTCGGCCGATGAAGCCACCACTGTAGAGAAGAGGCCAGCGGGCAGGAGATCCGCACTAAGTCGGCTAGGCCGCCCGTGGCCTGTTGCCACTGCTTGCGAAAGCACCACTGAGCAGGCCGCATATTCAGGCGGGCATTGGGGGTCACGTGGACGGTGGAAGCCATGTGGCCGAGTAGTCTCAGGAAGCGCCTGGCCGAGACCAGGGACTGGCTGCGAAAACGGCCGGCTAGGTCCATGAGCCGTTGAGCCCTGTCGAGAGGCAGGAAAGCTCACGCCTGAAGAGTGTGCAATCTTGCGCCGATGAACTCGAGATCTTGCGAGGGGAGCAAAGTGGACTTTGCGAAGTTCATGACAAAGCCCAAGTACTGGAGAAGAGTCACAGTGCGGTGTGTGGCTTTCGTGACTTCTGGAGAGGACGATGCTCTGATGAGCCAGTCGTCTAGGTACGGAAAGACATAGAGGCCGTGAAGTCGGAGATAAGCCACCACCACCGCGAGACATTTTGTGAAGACTCGTGGTGCGGAGGATAGGCCAAAGGGCAGTACTCTGTACTGGTAGTGATTTCCTGCCACCACAAACCTTAGGTATTGGCGGTGGCTTGGGTGGATGAGGATGTGCGTGTAGGCATCCTTTAGATCCAAGGAGCATAGCCAATCTCCCTGCTGGAGGTAGGGCAGAAGGATTCCAAGGGTAAGCATCTTGAACTTCTCCCTCACGAGGAACTTGTTGAGGTTGCGCAAGTCCAGGATGGGTCGGAGGCCTCCCGTTCTTTTTGGTATTAGGAAATACCTGGAATAGAAGCCTTGACCCCTCAGGTGGTGGGGCACCGGTTCCACAGCCTGTTCCTGAAGAAGACTTGCTAACTCTTGAAGGAGTAAGTCCCTGTGTAGAGGGAGTCGTGGAGGCTCTCCCGGGAAATAGGAGGGAGGGACCTGGTGGAAGTGGAGAAGATAGCCTTCTCTCACCACATGAAGCACCCACGCATCTGAAGTGATGTTGGACCACCTGTGGGCAAAGTGGACCAGCCGGCCTCCTGTGCTGGGAGGAACCAGCTGAGGGGGAGAGGCTATGCTGAGGAAGTCAAAAACCCCCACCCTGCTGAGCAGGGGCCGGTGGTGCAGGCTTGGGGGCTTGCTGCCTACGGGACCCGTTACCCCGTCCCTTGGCCTGCTGACCCTGTTGGGGAGCTGCGGAGGCCTGATATTGAGGGTAGTGTTTATAGGCAGCCGCCTTTCTCGGGTAAAAGGACTTCTTTCCCGAGCCCTTCTTCTTCTGGGAAGGGGCAGAGGTCTTCCTAGAAAGCCTAGTTCTGGTGAGAGTCTCCGTCTCGAGTTGTGCAGCCTTCTCAGCCATGGGCTTGCCAAAGAGGTTCTCACCTCGGCAGGGGACATCGACCAACTTGTCCTGCACCCAGGGTTCAAGGTCAGACGACTGAAGCCAAGCCTGTCGGCGGGCACCGATGCTGGCTGCGGCCACTCGAGCCGATGCTTCAAAGCCATCATAGGCTGCTCGAGAAATGAATTTGGAGCATTCCCGAATACCAGTGGACAAGGCTAGGAACCTCCGCAAAGGTTCCTCGGACAGCCCAGCAGAGAATCCGGCTATCTCTTTAGCCAGGTCTCTAAGGTACATGCCCATGTAGAGCTGGTAGGTCTGGACCCGACAAGCAAGCATAGAGCCCTGGAAACACTTCTTACCGAGGCCATCCAGGTTGCGGGCCTCCCTGCCAGGAGGCACCGAGGAGTGCATCTTCTGGCTCTTAAGCCTATGTATGGCCGATTCCACCACCATGGAATGGTGCGGTAGCTGTGCTTTTTGGAAGCCAGGGCTCTTGCGGACTCGATAAATGGAATCGACTCGCTTACTTAATACCGGCGACGATGCCGGACTCTCCCACATGCGGAAGAGTAGTCGTTCCAGCATTGGAGGAACCAGTACAGTAAAGTGCTCCCTGGCGGGAGAGTCGTACTGAAGGGCGTCGAGCTCTTTGGCTCCTCCTCGGGATCCGCAGGGAAGGCCAAAGCCTTGGCCATATCCCTGACGAAGTCCGAGAACCGGGCATCCTCCGGGGGGGACTGTTTCCGAGGTTCGGACTCAGGGGAGTCCGAGGGGACACACCGAGTCCGAAAAGAATCAGGTGACTCTTCCACTTCAGACTCCCAGGCCGACTCCGAGGAGGAATCGGTGGGGTCAGTTCGGGCGGGCAGAGGCGTCGGCGTCGACGACCTCGGTCCCGAACGGGAGGCCGAGGGTGACCTCGACCGAGGATCGACTCGAGCCCGCATGGACTCGAGGATCGGCTCGGTCTCCGGGGTCGACTTAGACGTCGACGTCCCAGCGGTCGGGGCAGAGGCGCCAGCGAGGCTAGCGATCAGTGCCCGCTGCTGGTCCATGAAGGCAGATAGTCTGCTCTCCAAGGCCGTCAACCTGAGTCCGACCTCAGGTGACCCAGCAGCCCCCGACTCGGACCCCGACGGCGTCGGGCCCGACGTCGGACCTCTCGGAGGCGAGTCCAGGAGGACTACAGGACTTACCCGAGCAGGCATCTCCGATTCCAAACGAGGTCGCTTCGGGAGATGTTCCTTCTCCAAAGACCCGGGACGGCTATCGGGGCTATGCGACCTGGCCCTCGCGGAACCAGGAGCGTCCACCGACGCCGCCCTCGCGGGTTTCGCCTTCCGACGATGATCCCCGGAGGGAGAACCTCTGTCGGAGGAACTCCGGCGATGCTCAGAGCTGGAGCCTCTGGACGCCGAGGCCTCCGACGAGGTCCGGGTACGGGCGGGATCTGCGAAGATTCTTTCCCGCTGATGCCGCCGACTCCGTAACGCTTTGGAGGACATTTTGCTGCAGGCCCCACAGATCAGTTCCTTATGATCTGGGCCAAGGCAGCGGAGGCAATTATCGTGTGTGTCAGTGAGTGACATATTTCTGTCACACTGAACACACCTCTTGAAACCACTGGCAGCCATCGGGGGAAAAAGGGCCCCTGCAAGGTCAAAGGACCGGGCTGCCAGCGAAAAACCGAAAAACGAAACTGACAGAAAAATCAGAAAAACCGAAAAATAAGAGAAGGACTCGCAACGGCGTCGCGAGTCCGGGCAGGAAAGAGACCGGCGTCGAACCGAAGAAAAAAGATAAATAAATCACGAAAAATCAACTTTTTCAGCGGGGACAAGAAGACCACGTCTGTAGGGCTCCGCGGAAAAAAGAAGACTGGCTAAGATGGCACCCTTGGGCGGGAAGGGGACCGCGCATGCGCGCTGCAATTCCCAAAGGCTTTCTTTGAAAGCTGGGGAAAATTGCTCCGCGAGGGCTCCGTCGGCGCCAACGTCACCCATATGTGAGGACTGACTTCCTGCTTGGTCCTGGAGAAATCATGAGTATCTGTAACCCATATGGTCTGGTTACATTGGTCACACTTTTTTAATCCACTGGGAGTCATGGTGGAAGAACACACAGCCAGGGTCAAGGACCCCCGGGTGAAAAAAGGCGCAAATACTGGTCAAGGAAATCCTCGACAAAAAGGACCGCAACGAGGCCGAGGATGGCACCAAGGTACCCGACTTGAGGTGGAGGACGGTACAAGAGCGAAGTCTCAGAATTTGGAAGGGGAATCACTTTTTCTGGGAGAGATGAGGACCACATCCGTTGGGCTCCGCAGAAAAAAGGAGACTGATCAAGATGGCACCCTTGGGCGGGAAGGGGACAATACATGCATGGCAGCATTCCCAAAGGTTTTCTTTGAAAGTTGGGGAAATTCTCCACACAGGTTCCATTGGCGCCATCACTCATATGTGAGGACTGACTTCCTGATGGTTCCTGGAGAAAGCGTAGTTACTCACTTGTAACAGGTGATCCCCAGGAACAGCAGGAATCAATCTTCACATATGGGCGACATCCCCGACAGAGCCCACACGGGAACACTCCCAAGCATCCAATTGGAAAGCCTTTGGGAGCACTCCTTTGTGCCTGCATGCCTGTCTTCCCACCTCTCTCCTCAGTTGAGCATGCAGCTGAGAAGACAAAAAGAACTGTACAACTCCTAGGGGAGGAGGGCGGGTTGTGAAGACTGATTCCTGCTGTTCTCAGAGATCACCTGTTAAGGATGAGTAACTACACTAGTCCAGAAACAAGCAGGAATGTAGTCTTCACATATGGGACTCAGTAGCTCCTAGATACATGTAAGGGGGGGGGGGGAGGGGTGTGAGTAGTGCAATCCCTGAGGCAAACACCTGTAGCTAATGAGTTTGGAAGGGTTGTGGGCCATTGGACTCTATTCCAGAAGCCAATACTCCACCAATGCTAGTCTGGTATTTTGTAGAAGTCAGGGACAGAGGTTAGGAGTTGTGTCCCAAACAGATGCTGGAGTACGGTCTGGCCAAAGACAGCATCCCGATGGGAGTCTTCGTCCAGATAACAGTGGCAGCAAAAGTATGAATGGAGGACCAGGTAGCTGTCCAGCAGATGTCAATGGCTACTGAACGGAGATTAGCTACAGAATATGACCCTCCAGTGAGAGTCCTGCTTGTATATAAAACAAAAGAGATGCAATCTGCTATCCATTTAGATCGAGTATGCTTCATCACCGGTAGACCGATGACTAGGATGGGTGGGTATGCATAGAGCAGCCCCTGTCCCCAATGGAGAAGGAAGGCATCCGGGGCCTGTTGGTGTAGAGATAGAACCCTGGACAGAAGCAAGGAAGCTGTATGTTTTGTGGAGTGACAAAGAGATCTGAGTGGGGTTCCCCACATTTGAAAGATCTAAGCAGCCGTCTCTCAATGCAAGGTCCATTCGTGTGGACGAATATGGCTTAATTTGTCCACTAGGACACCGAGTTCACCCAGGAGGTACACCATTCTCAGGTGGATGCAGTGAGAGATGGCAAAGGACCATAGGTGAATCGTCTCTTTGCAGAGGGGATGGGATCCTGTTCGCCCCTGTTTATGTAAAACATAGCTACCTGGTTGTCCGATCAGACTAAAACAGATTGCCATGATAGCTGGGGTTAAAAACTCAAAAGAGCATTAGTCAGTGCCCACAGTTTTCAACATATTCCTGGCACCACTGACACTTCTCGTTCAGCAGTCTGGTATTTCTGCTTTTTACTACACCAATGATCTGCTCCTTCTTCATCATACTTCCCCCCCCCCCCCTTCAGCCTGATCTTGTCCCACTCAACTCCTGTCTCTCAGCTGTCGCAAACTGGCTCACTTTAAATTGTCTGCACTTAAACCTAACGAAAACATTAGTCATCTGGTTCACTCATGGTAGCCCTCCCCCTTTGATCACCCCCTCCTTCTCAGACTCATCTGTTCCTCTTGTTTCAAGCTTCCGCTATCTAGCTGTAATTTTCGACTCTAACCTTTCTTTTCGTGCTCGTATCTCCCACATCACAAAAACTTCCTTTTTCTTTCTTCGCCAGATACAGTCTATTCGTCCTTTTCTTACCCCTGAAGCTCTCACCACCCTTCTTCTTTCCTTAGTCATGTCACGCATCGATTTCTGCAACTCGGTCCTCGCTGGGCTTCCTCTTTCCCAACTTCATCGCCTCCAACGTATTCAAAACACTGCTGCACGCCTTATTTTTCACTCTTCACTCCACGATCATGTCACCCCTCTCTTTCTTCACCTACACTGGCTCCCCCTGCAATTTCATATACGTTACAAAGTCCTCACGCTGGTTCACCAAGTTCTCTACAACTGCACCCCCCAATATCTGGCAGATCTACTTCAATTCCATACGCCTACTCGTTCACTCCATATTAACTGCCTTCACCTCCCCTCCCCATCACGTGCCCACTTACAATCTACACGCTCCTCTGCTTTCTTTTTTGTTGGCCCTGCTTATTGGAACTCCCTACCCCTTTCCCTCAGACTCGAACATTATCCCATCTTCAAAAGAGATCTAAAAATGCACCTTTTCTCCACTGCTTTTGACCTCCCCTCCCCTTTTGTATGAAGCTCCCCTTTTCCCCCTTTCTTTCACTCCTCTCTCTCCTTAGTCCTGAATATTTAAATGTCTTGAGTGCTTTCCTGTCATACTTTGTAACTTCCTTTCCTCTTCTGGCCCATTGGCCTCTCCTGTACATTGATTGATTTTATAAACCACCGTGCTCTAATTGGAATGACAGTATATCAAATTAACATTGATCTGCAGGGCAGATTCTTGTTGTGTCTACAGTCCCCGTGTGGTCAGGTCATTCAAATGAGCCCCCCCCCCCCATCCCAGCTTGGAAGCATCTGTCATCAGGATGCATCGAGTTGGAGGCTTTGTGGGAGACACCACCACTGAAGGGACATAAGTTGAGAAGTGGATCTTGTCCCTTCACTTGTGTCCATTGGGAAGACAGAGTCCACTGAGCTTGACACATGTGTAATCAAGCATAGGGGATGACATGGACCATGAAGGCCTTGTGTCCCAATAGCCATAGCATCTCTTGAGCTGTTATACAGTTCTGATGTTGTATGTTGTTTGCCAGCTCAATGAGGCGGGCACAGCGATCCTCTGGAAGGAAAGCTCAGGCCTATCAAGTGTCTAGGAACGCTCTGAACTCCAGTTGTTGGGTTGGAACAAGGTGGGATTTTGGGACGTTTATGATGAAACCCAGGTGTTGGAGCACCATGATGGTGCAATGAAGGGAGAGTATTACCTCTTGGGGGGAGTCGCCCCTGATCAGCCAGTTATTCAAGTAGGGTGCATAGATAGACAGCAACGATTGCCATGCATTTTGTGAAGACCCTTGGGGCAAAGGCTAGACCAAAGGGGAAAACCCAGTATTGGTAATGGTTTCCTTGAAACATGACGCACAGATACTGTCTGTGCAAGGGATGTATGAATGCATGCCTCCTTTAGGTCTATAGAAGAGAACCAATCGTGTCTCTGGAGATATGGCAGAAGAGTTCCTAGGGGGATTATTTTGAATTTTTCTCAGACCAAGAACTTGTTTAGGTCTCTTGAGATCTAGAATGGGTCTGAAACCTCCTGTTTTCTTTGGAATTATAAAGTATGGGGAGTAGAAGCCCAACTTTTCTTGAGGAGGAACACTTTCTCTGGCATATTGGGATAACAGGGTAGCCACCTCTGGTTGCAAGAGGGTGCTGTGAAGGGGTTGTATGGGATATTCCCCTATGTGGGGGGTAAGGTTTTGAAGTGAAACTGATAGCCCCTTTGGACAATCTGGTGTCCACTGCTCTGATGTTATGAGGTGCCACATGTGGGCATAGTGACAAACTCTGTCTGCAATGTGGAGGGGCTGGGGGCCCTCTAGGGGTAAATTGGAAATGCTCTCTGGGAAGAAGTAAAAAAAACAGGTGTAGGCTGTGCCTGTGCAGCTGGTTGAGGTTTAGGAACCTTGGGATTTTAGGGTGGTGAGGACCTTGCTGCCTCTGCTGAGGTTGACAGGCAGCAAAAGATGGGTAAGAAGAATAGTATCTCTTCTTTTTAGAATAAAAAGATTTCTTGGGAAAGGCCTCCTCTTTTGGATGGGTCAACTGTCTTCTTGGAAAGGCGTTTTAGGGTAAGATCATCTATTTCAATCTCCCCTGCTTTTTCCTTCCAATCCTTGCTATATTAAAAAAAAAAAAAAAAAGGTTTTCAGCAGTACATGGGATGTTGGCCAGTTTATCTTGGACCCATTGCTCAAGGTCTGGGGCCTGTAATCAGGCCATTCTGCAAGCCTCAATGAAGCTCTGTGATGGACTCAAAGGCATTGAAGGCAGCCCTGGTAACAAACTTAGAACACTTCTATGTTTGATGAGGGTCTGGAATGCACCCCGTTTATCCTCTGGAAGCAAAAGGGGGGGGGGGGGGGAAAGAGTCTCCAGATCCCTGGTGACATCCTTCAGGAACATGCCCATGTAAAGCATGTAAGAGTTGATCCTGGAGGCTAACATGCATACTTGGAAACTTTGATGCCCAAAAGCATTGAAGGTCCTCTATTCTCTGCCAGGAGGCATGGATGGTTTTTGGAGCTTTTTATTTGGCACATTGCCAATTCCACCACCACTGAGTGATGGGGAAGCTGAGGTTTTTAGAAACCTGGGCACTCTGACATTCGGTACAAGGTAGAGAGTCTCTTGCTAATAGGGGAACCTTGAGCGGGGCTTCCCACATGCAGAGCATAAGGTCCGATCCACCGGTAAAGTAGCAGCCTCTTTGTGTGTTGAGCGTAGTTACTCACCTGTAACAGGTGTTCTCCAGGAGCAGCAGGAATCAGTCCTCACATATGGGTGACGTTGGCGCCGACGGAGCCCTCGCGGAGCAATTTTTCCCCAGCTTTCAAAGAAAGCCTTTGGGAACTGCAGCGCGCATGCGTGGTCCCCTTCCTGCCCAAAGGTGCCATCTTGGCCAGTCTGATGACATAGCGAAAAGACAGCAAAAAAATTTGCAAAAACTAAATCATATGACTGCAACTCCACGGGGAGGAGGGAGGGTTGTGAGGACTGATTCCTGCTGCTCCTGGAGAACACCTGTTACAGGTGAGTAACTACGCTTTCTCCAGGACCAAGCAGGAAGTCAGTCCTCACATATGGGACTCCCAAGCTTGGCTACCGGAGACCCTAAGCACAAAAATGAGCTCCCTCTAGCTCAGCAGCACAGAAGGAAGGAATCTTCTCTGACTAATCTCCAACCGGTAGCCCAACATCCGGGATGGAGGGTAGGAGTTGCTCAAACCTCGAAGAGATTACGGAGGACTGCCTGTCCGAAAGCACTGTCCCTGCGGGACTCCCTCTCGAGGCAGTAATGGGCTGCAAAAGTCTGGCTCGAAGACCAAGTAGCGGCCCGGCAGATTTCTGCCAATGGAACAGAGCGGAGGTAAGCCACTGACGCAGCCTTCGCCCTAACCCGATGAGCCGTGACTCGACTTTCCAACGAGAGGCCTGCCGCCCCATAAGTCCAAGTGATACAGTCAGCTACCCAGATGGACAGAGTACGCTTGGAGACAGGGAGCCCTAATTTATTAGGGTCGTAAGACAGGAAGAGCTGAACAGTCTTACGGTGCTCCCGCGTACAATCAAGGTAGAAGTTAAGCGCCCTTCTACAGTCCAGGGTATGCAAGACCATCTCAGCTCGGCTGGAGTGTGGCCTGGGAAAGAAGGTCGGAAGCACCACCTCCTGATTGATGTGAAAAGGGGAGACCACTTTTGGAAGAAACTTAGGGTGAGTCCGCAGGACTACCCTGTTCTTGTAGAACCTAGTGTAAGGGGGATCAGACACTAGGGCCTGCAGTTCACTAACGCGTCTAGCGGAAGTGAGGGCTACCCGGAATAAGGTTTTCCAAGAAAGAAAACGGAGAGGACAGGTAGCCATGGGTTCAAAAGGCGGACAGGTGATCCGCTGCAAAACCACGTTCAGGTCCCAGTCGGGGGCTGGGGGGCGCAAAGGTGGTTTAAGGAGAAGGAGACCTCGGGAGAACCGTGCCACGAGAGGGTGGCCGGAAAGAGGCCTGCCTTCCACTGGCACATGATGTGCAGAAATAGCACTGAGGTGAACTTTGACCGAGTTGGACTTTAGTCCAAGATTGGAGGGAAAGCAAGTACTGCAAGACCACCGACACCGAGCAGGAGAAGGGGTCTTGAGACTGTTGAGTACACCAGGTGGAGAAGCGACGCCATTTAAGGGCGTAGGATTTCCGGGTAGAGGGTCGCCTGGAAGCTAGCACGACCTCTTCCACCTCTGGAGGCAGCAGGAGGGGAGCAAGGACTACCCTTTCAGCAGCCAGGCCATCAGATGAAGAGATCTGAGGTTGGGGTGTAGGAGAGACCCCTGATCCTGGGTCAGGAGATCGGGTTGAAACCCCAGAGGCAACGGAGTATCTACCGCCAGTTGCATCAGAAACGGGAACCACGGTTGCCTGGGCCACCGGGGAGCTATCAGGATCAGCAAAGCCTTGTCCTGGAGAACCTTGAAAAGTGTTCGAGACACCAGCGGCATGGGAGGAAAGGCATACAGAAGGCCCGTGGACCATGAGAGCAGAAAAGCATCCGCCGCTACTCGGAGGGGATGCGGTTCCCGAGAGCAGAACCGAGGAAGCTGCCTGTTCAGAGGACTGGCAAAGAGATCCAGCGTGGGGAGGCCCCACTGGAGAAAGATCCTTTGAACCACCAACGGGTCCAATCTCCACTCGTGTGGTTGGAGGATTCTGCTCAGTTTGTCGGCCAGGTAGTTTTCTTGACCTGGGAGATAGACAGCTTTGAGGAGGATTCCTCGGCTGACGGCCCAAGCGCAGAGCTTTTGTGCTTCCCGACAGAGAAGGAAGGAGCCCGTGCCCCCGTTTGTTCACGTAGAACATGGCCACTTGATTGTCCGTCTGGACGAGTACGGACTGGCGAGCGGTAAGGTGGGAGAAGGCCCGGAGAGCCAGGCGGATCGCTCTGAGCTCCAGGAAGTTGATCTGCTGGGCAGATTCCCACGGGGTCCAGAGACCCTGAGTACATGTCCCTCGGCAATGTGCTCCCCAACCCAGGAGAGAAGCGTTGGTCGTCAGTACCTGAACAGGCGGAGGAGACTGAAAGGGCATGCCGAGCACTAGGTTGGGCAGATGAAGCCACCACCGTAGAGAAGAGACCAGCGGGCTGGAGATTCGTACGGAGTCTGCCAGTCTCCCCGAGGCCTGACGCCATTGTGAGCGAAGGCACCATTGAGCAGGCCGCATATTCAGGCGGGCATTGGGGGTCACATGGACCGTGGAAGCCATATGGCCGAGCAGTTTCAGAACGTGCCTGGCCGAGACCCGGGAATGGCTGCGGAAGCGGCTGGCTAGAGCCATGAGCCGTTGTGCCCTGTCGAGCGGCAGAAAGGCGCGCACTTGAAGCGTGTTTAACCTGGCGCCGATGAACTCGAGATCCTGAGAGGGGAGCAAAGTGGACTTTTCGAAGTTTATGACAAAGCCCAGGTACTGGAGCAGAGTCACAGTACGTTGCGTGGCGTGAGTGGCCTCCGTGGAGGACGGAGCTCTGATGAGCCAGTCGTCTAGGTAAGGGAAGACAAAGAGGCCTTGAAGCCGGAGATAAGCCGCCACCACTGCGAGACATTTTGTGAAGACTCGTGGTGCGGAGGATAGGCCAAAGGGCAGTACTCTGTACTGGTAATGATTGCCTGCCACCACAAACCTTAGGTATTGTCGGTGGCTTGGGTGGATGAGGATGTGAGTATAGGCATCCTTTAGATCCAAGGAGCATAGCCAATCTCCCTGCTGGAGGTAGGGCAGCAGGATTCCAAGGGTAAGCATCTTGAACTTTTCTCTTTCCAGGAACTTGTTGAGGTTCCGCAAGTCCAGGATGGGTCTGAGGCCTCCAGTACGCTTTGGTATCAGGAAGTACCTGGAATAGAAGCCTTGACCTCTCAGGTGGTGGGGCACCGGCTCCACCGCCTGTTCCTGAAGACGACTTGCCAACTCTTGAAGGAGTAAGTCCCGGTGAAGAGGAGGTCGCAGAGGCTCCCCTGGAAAGTAGGGGGGAGGTACCTGGTGGAAGTGTAGAAGATAGCCCTCTCGGACTATGTGGAGCACCCAGGTATCTGACGTGATGTTGGACCACCTGTGGGCAAAGTGGACCAGCCGGCCTCCCGTGCTGAGAGACACCAGCGGAGGGGGAGAGGCTATGCTGAAAGAGTCAAAAACCCCCACCCTGCGGAGCAGGGGCCGGTGGCGCAGGCTTGGGGGCTTGCTGCCTACGGGACCCGTTACCCCGTCCCTTGGCCTGCTGACCCTGTTGGGGAGCTGCTGAGGCCTGATAATGAGGGTAGTGTTTATAGGCAGCCGCCTTCCTCGGGTAAAAGGGCTTATTCCCCCGAGCCCTTCTTCTGGGAAGGGGCAGAGGTTTTCCTGGAGAGCCGAGTCCTGGTGAGAGTCTCTGTCTCGAGTTGTGCAGCCTTCTCGTCCATAGGTTTGCCAAAGAGGTTTTCACCTCTGCAGGGGACATCGACCAACTTGTCCTGCACCCAGGGCTCGAGGTCGGAGGACTGAAGCCAAGCCTGTCGGTGGGCCCCGATGCCGGCTGCGGCTACCCGAGCCGATGCCTCAAAGCCATCGTAGGCTGCTCGAGAGATAAACTTTGAGCACTCCCGAATACAGGTGGACACCAAAGACCCGGGACGGCTATCGGGGCTATGCGACCTGGCCCTTGCGGAGCCAGGAGCATCCACAGACGCCGTCCTCGTGGGTTTCTTCCTCCGATGATGCTCCCGGGTAGGAGACCCCCTCTCAGAGGAGCTCCGACGGTGTTCAGAGCCAGATTCCCTGGACACCGACGCCTCTGACAAGGTCCGGGTACGGCTGGGGTCAGAGAAGATTCTCTCCCTCTGATGCTGCCGACTCCGCAAGGATTTGGCGGACATCTTGCCACAGGCTCCACAGATCATTTCTTCATGATCTGGGCCCAGGCAACGGAGGCAGCAATCATGTGTGTCAGTAAGAGACATAAGTTTTACACTTAACACACTTTTTAAAACCACTGGCGGCCATCGGGGGAAAAAGGGCCCCTGCGAGGTTGAACGTTCGTGCCGCTAGGGAAAAGTGAAAAAAGCGCGAATTTGTCTGGCCAAGATGGCACCTTTGGGCGGGAAGGGGACCGCGCATGCGCGCTGCAATTCCCAAAGGCTTTCTTTGAAAGCTGGGGAAAAATTGCTCCGCGAGGGCTCCGTCGGCGCCGACGTCACCCATATGTGAGGACTGACTACCTGCTTGGTCCTGGAGAATAGGGTATTACAGTATCTCCATTTTCTTGGCCCTCGGTTCCTTTTCTGAGGCTACCATGATGGAGAGCTTCGCTGCCATTTCACGGATGAAATCCTGAAAGGACATATCCTCTGGGGGGACAGACGCCGATCCTGAGGCAGCGAAGGGTCTGAAGGGATGTCAGGAAGTTCTCTGAAATTGAGTGTCCCCATGACAGATTCTGAAGAACTTAAATCAGAGTCCAGCAAGAAATCAAAGTATCGGCAACCGTAGGTTTAACCTTGATGCTTCGTGAAAGTTAATGGTCGATGCTGATACTCCAAGGTATCAGAACAGAGAGGGATGTAAGCCTGAGTTTGTTGGATACTGGGGGCATCAACCAGTTCCAAGTGAGGAATCTGCCTCAGGTGTTCCAATGATGACAGCTCGAGGGCCGGTATCGGGGCCGATACTGTGCTTGGTAGTAGGCTCGGTACCAAAGCCTGAACTCCTCAATGTTAGTGGTACCGAGGCTGCCAGGAGTGCAGCCAAACTCCCCTCGAGAGCCAGCATGTGCTGGTCCAGGGAGATGGAAGATGTCTGGGTGGAATCACATAAGGGGCTCTGAGCCACCATCCCAGAGCAAGGAACCAATAAGCTCTCTGGAGGTCAATGCCTCGGGAGCATTCCAGAGCACCACTTGTGCTTTGACAGACATCTTCTCTCCAGGGCTGTTTGGTTGGGCAATCTGCATCAGAAGCACCACTATGGGAGTCACAATGCTTATGTTGGGACTTTACTCTAGTATCAGAATCAGCCTTCGATGTCAAAGATTTGGAAACGGTCAGAGATTTAGACTTACTTCTGTGTTTGGACTTTGAAGAAGCCTGAAACCCATGGGAAGAAGTTGATGCCCTCAAATGAAATGGAAGCCACTGAAACAGAGTCCAAGACAAACGATCGATACTGCTTGGCTCAGTTCTTAAGGCCTCTCTTTGTCATTTGTTGGCACAAAGGACAAGACGTGGATTCATGATCAGTATCCAAACATTTCAAACACCAGTCATGTTTATCAATGGCCGAAATGGTACTGGCACACTTGGTACATTTTTTAAAACCACTGACTGGTTTTTTCATGCCTGAAAAAAACAGGAATTACACTTACCTGGTAATTGTGGTTCCTTGAGTGACTCCAGTTTAGTCCTCATCCTCAGGGGTAGTGAACCTCCTCCTGCAGCTTGGAGACTGGGCATGTCAAAAACACATGACATCACTGGATATAGCCTGCTGGTCTCTCCCATCAGCCCCTAGTGAACTATTGACAAAGCAAACTCAAAGGAGCAAAACAAATCAGTAATTTTTTTTTAACTTACTATATTCAAGGGCACACAGAACATATAACCTACCTACTTACTCCCCTTCCAGAAAGAAAGGGACTGCTTCCTGCATGCTCCCCTTTTTTTTTTTTTTTTTTATATTTATTAAATTTTCTCATTTAACAACCAAATAGTCAAATGACAGGAAACAATGGTAATACAATAATGGTAAGTAATATTACACCATATATACAGGAAACAATTTCATTATGAATACCCTATATTAGACCCAAAATTAGAGGGGAGGAATCAGGAAAAAAGAAAATATGAAGCAAAAAATTAGCAATGTAAGACTTATGCGTCAGCCAAAGGGGAGGAAACTTTCACATCAATCACTTCCCTAGCTTCCAGAAATTCCAGGAGCTGAGAGGGCTCAAAAAACATATATAACTTCCCATCATATGTAACACAACAACGTGCAGGAAACTTTAACAAAAATGACCCGCCCAGAGAAAGTACCCGGGATTTATACCCCAGAAATTCCTTCCTCTTAAGCTGGGTACCCCGTGCTAAATCAGGAAAAATCCTTACATTTGCTCCCAAAAACTGTTCCTGGAAATTTCTAAAATACAAACGGAAAATTAATGCCTTATCAGACTCGAGGGCAAGCGTAATAAGGAGGGTGGTACGGGCAGTGACTATCTCCAACGAGCTCTCTAGGAACCCCGTGAGGTCCCCAGAGGCCCCCCGGGAAAGATTATTATTATTCCCTTGACTACCAGTACCCACCAGTAAATATTGAACTCTGGTTAATGGTGGTAGAGCCTCCTCAGGGATCTTTAAAACCTCCCGGAAGTATCTACGAACCATTTCCAGAGGGGAACATAAAGGAGACTTGGGAAAATTAACCAGTCTTAAATTGTTCTTCCGGACTTGGTTCTCCAAGTACTCCAACTTCCTCATATTCACATTCCGATCTTTCACGTGGGCCTGGTGTAAGTCGCGGAAATGTTCCATTTCAGCAGCCAACTGGACCAGTTTCCCCTCCTGTTCCTTCTGTACCGACGAGAACTGTTGAATTTGACCCTTCACAAAGACAGATTCAGAACTCACCGAAACCACAAACTTCTCCAAAGAAGCATTGATTGTAGCAAGAGCCTCCCATAGCACCTCCATTGTAATTACTGCAGGCTTCACCAACACTCCAGCACCTGATAGCAAAAGTGGAGACTCACTTCCCCGGAGAGAGCTACCCAACACCTCTGGGCCAGCTCCAGATCGAACTCGGGTTCCAGGGTCCCCACACGGAGCATTCGCCACACTAGAAGGGCCCCCGACACTCTCCTGTCGCGGCGTGCTCGTCACCCCGCCAGCAGGAGAGTCACCACTAATGGCCAGAGCGCTTCCGGGGCATGGGGGGGGGGGCCCGCTGCTCCGGAGAAAGAAACACCCCGGATACCGTGCTCAGGTCCGAAGATCCCTCCGGACCTGCTGAAGACGCCGCTCGCTCCACCGGACCCGAGAAACCACACATCTGGAGAGTCCTCTGTGCCGCAGCACTAGACGCAGGTTCCCCCGAGGGAAGGTAAGCCTGCTTTCTCTTCCTCCGGCCCATATTAGCCTCGGGACACGGCACAGCATCAAACAGACCCTACAGAAAGTGTGATCCGGCCGGTAGAGTCACACTGCCGCCATCTTGCTCCTCCCCATGCTCCCCTTTTATGTCAAATGACTAGCCCTAAACAATCCAGAGCAATATAGCAGTATATAACAATATCATAATAAAACAACAATATAGCACAAAACAAATGGAAGCATCAAAACAACTGAACACCAGTGAAGGCCATATCCACTTTTAACCTTGCACTTCCCCCAACAGAAAAACCACTGCTAAGACCCCATCCCTGGGCGGGAATGAGGACTAAACTGGAGTCACTCAAGGAACCAAAACTACCAGGTAAGTGTAATTCCTATTTCCTTATCGTTCCTCCAGTTTAGTCCTCAACCTCTGGGATGTATCAGAGAAGTAATCATTGGGAGGGGCCTTTCCAGCTGGATCTCAACACCGCCTCCCTGAAAATGGCATCCACAGCCGCCAGAATATCTAGGCGGTAGTGCTTGCTGAAAGTATGGAGAGACAACCAAGAGGCCTCCCTACAGATGTCCACTGGCAGAACCAAACTGTGCTCCATCCAAGAAGACGCTTGCACTCTGGTAGAGTGAGCTCGTAAGCTCCCTGGGACTATACGGTCCCGTAGAAGATAAGCCGATGCACTCGCCGCTCCAATCCATCCAGAAATGGACTCCTTCGCCACCGCTTCCCTTTGCGAGGCCCTCCGAACACCCCAAAGAGAGATGATCCGCCTTGCGAAAGTTTCTGAAACCTTTAAACACTGCCGCAGCACTCTTGACGTCCAAACAGCGCAGGCTATGGTTCAATACGCTCCCCTCCGCTGCACCTAGCGCTGGAAGAGAGACCATTTTAGTTAGGTGAATGTAGAAACCACCTTTGGCAACAACGACGGAACCAGCCGCCAGGCCACCTTCTGTCTGGAGACAGACAAAAAACGATTCCTGACAGGTCAACGCCTGCAACTCTGAAAATCGCCTCGCCGAACAGATGACCATCAAACATACCGTCTTTAAGGCAAAACCCTTAACCTATGCCTGTTGCAAGGGCCCCATGGCGTGCTAGCTAACGCTCCTAAAACCAACTTGAGCTTCCCCAGTGGAATTAACATCCTACGACAGGGCTACAAGTCTGGTAACCGCTAAGAAAGCGTACCACATCGACCTGTGCATGAGAGCCACTCCGTCTTTTGCCCCTATAGCAAGACAGAGCTGCTAACTGAACTTAATACCAAGGGAACTGACACTGTTGTCGCGCGAGCGTGCCTCCGTGAGCACCCGTCCTCAAAGATGCGCCATATACGCACATATGCAAGGGACGTAGACTTTTTTTTTCTTCTCCCCGTCGAGCAACCGTATGAGGCAGGCATACCATGGGCGCCTCGGCCAGCCCGAGGCCCCCAACACATTTCCCCGAAGCACTTCGATACGCAGAACCACTCGGCCTATGAGTGCCCCCGGTGGAAAGACAGAAGACCGGATGACGGCTGCCGTTGAAACAGTGCGCCAATGCCTTCCGACCTCCTTTTGCGTCGTCTGCTGAAGAAGCAACCCGTTTACACAGAGTGAAACTCCGCCATGAGGTCCATTACTGGCTGTCCCCATATGCGACCGATCTGTGCAAACACCTCCAGATGCCACTCCCATTCTCTGGCATCTACTCAGACCCAGCTGAGGAAATCCGCCGTCACAATGTCCTTACTCACAACATGCGCCACCGAAAACGCTGGCAGCCAAAGCTCTATCTACACACACAGACCCTCTGCCGCGGCCTCTATGGCCACACTTCCAGTTCTGCCCTGCCGATTGATGTAGGCCACCGCCACGGAGTTGTCGGACAGTACTCGCACCGCTCGACCTGTCACCGTAGATTCGAACACCTGCAACACCTGGCGTATCGCTCACATTTCCAGTCGGTTGATTGACCACTGGGTCTCCTGTGTACTCCAAGAGCCTTGCGCGAAACGATCTCTGAACGTAGCGGAGTTTAACAAAGATTTTGGCCAAGCTCCCGGAAGAAAGGTCCATAACCTTTTATTAGAGAGAAGCTGGAAAATTATAATTTTTTTTATACCATCTTTCACCAATTCAAGATGTTCTACAAGGCACACAACCCAACAGAGCGTCACATCTGTTGTACATGCAACGGAACCCTTAAAATATGAGCATTCATGAATCCACCGCTTGCCCCGATACAAGCATTGAGTAGCCTATTCATCTTTTTGGAAACCAGCCAGGTCCTTAAGACCTGAATTGGCTACCCTAGGAAACAGGATACTGGACCTGAAAGAGCTTGGTCTGACCCAGTATGGCATTTCTCGTATCCTTATGAACGGAACCTCCCCAAGGTCTCTGCCTTGGAAGTTAACAGGCTGCACCTGGCCCTATGACCCTGTGGCTATCTCACATGGAGCAGTGCGGCCTAGTGGTTGAGGCAAGTTGCCAGAGGACCAAGGGTTTGAATTCCAATTGAGACCACCAACCTTGGACCATAAAAACTGGGGTTTCTGGTCCCACAAGTGGTCCTTCTGGCCTTCGTTAAGCGACTTAACCCTCTGCCTCAGGTACCAAAACATAAATTGTGAGCCCTTCAGGGACAAGGGAAATAGAAATACTGTAATCGACTGTATGCCACACTGACCTATAGGCAATCAGTATACTCAAATAAATAACTGACCGGGAATATGTGACCGTAGCAAACACTGGCAGTGGAGAGACATCAGAGCTGGTGCTGGTGCCTGGTCTTCCTTTCTCGCTCTCCCAGTCTTACTGCCATCAGAGAAAAGGCTGAGAACAGATTGTCCAGTGGGCTGGGGACCTTGCGTCCTGGACATCAGAGAGAAAGAGGGGCTAGGATCTGGGAGCAAAGCCCAAAGAAAAAGGGAATCTGGTGACTGTGACACTGTAGCTCCTCCAGACGGCTCACTCCACAGCAGACGGGTCAGTGCCCCTGCTAAGTGCTTAAAGCCCTGCTCTGACAGCACAGGCTCTAGAAATAGATGAGAATTTCCTGGGAAGGGCATGCTAAGTGGAGCTATGAAACACACAGGCACCCCCCCTCCTACCCCCCCGGCCTTCCTGCAGTCAGAGAAATAGCAGTGGGATACACAGACAACCTTGCAAGTGGAGGTCTTAGAGGTTGCTGCCTGTGTGAACCTGATGAGGAATAGGATTTCGTATTTTACAACCCCCCCCCCCCCAGGGATGGGGGCACTGAATACTATATGTGATTCATGAGCAGCGTTGCCATCCGGTGGCCTTTAGGGCACCAGAGCCCGACAAACAATACATAAGTTAAGAGCTTTAAATCTTGGTCATATAATCTTGATTTGCAGAAGGTTAAATTAGACTTACCTGCTAATTGTTGCTCCTGGAGTTAGATACAGTCTAGTCCCGGACCTCTGGGTTGTCTACCTTAAACAGCAGCTTGGAGACTGAGGAACCACCTTCTTTTTCTGATGTCACCAGTATATGATGCTGGGATCCGCCTTCCCTCCCCAGTTACCTATTGACAAAGCAGACTCACCAGAGCAACAAGTATCTCTGCAACTATAACATGCCTAGCAGACGCTATTCCACGCCCATCTTACAATAACTGAGAGAACAATTAACAGGAAAAACCAGGCACATGGAGACTGTAGCCCATAAAAGTGCGAGGAATCTTCCCCCTGTGAAACCCAGGAGAAGCCCGTCCCCGCAAGGAGATTACCCAAGAACGAGCTCCGCATGCTCATCTGTGACAGCTGACTCGTCCATCAGGCTGCTCCTGTCGAGACGCAACCACACCAGGGAGGGATATGGGACTAGACTGTATCTACTCCAGGAACAACAATTAGCAGGTAAGTCTAATTTAACCTTCCTGATCGTATCTCCAGTCTAGTCCCGGACCTCTGGGAAAGTACCAGAGCAGTACTCAACGGGAGGGACCCTCTGTGGCAGCCTGAATGACCGCCGCTCCAAAACACACGTCCTGCTGCGCCTGGACATCCAGACGGTAGTGCCTCACAAAGGAATTCAAGGAAGACCACGTCGCCGCCTTGCAAATTTCCAGCGGCGGAACCAAACGAGACTCCGCCCAAGACGCCGCCTGCGCTCTCGTAGAGTGGGCTTGAAGCCCCTCAGGCACCGGCTTTCCCTTCAGAACATATGCCAAAGCAATAGCTTGCTTAATCCATCTCGAAATGGAGGCCTTCGATGCCGCTTCACCCCTACGTGGACCCGCGAACAACACGAACAGCTTCTCCGATCTACGAAACTCCGCCGTCTGGCGCAGATACTTTTTCAAACGCCCGCTTTACGTCCAGCGGACTTCGAACAGTGCCGGAAGGGCCCTCCGACGGACCCCGAAAAACTGGCAAGGACACAAACGTGATTCAAGTGGAAAGCCGATACCACCTTGAGTAAGAAGGCTGGCACTGGCCTCAAAACTACCTTAGACTCAAAAAACGACAGGTATGGCTCCTTAAAAGATAAGGCCTGCAACTCCGAGACCCTGCGCGCCGAGCAAATGGCCACTAGGAAAACCACCTTTAAAGTCAAATCCTTCAGCGATGCCCGACTCAACGGCTCAAAGGGCTCGCGTTCTAAGGCCTCCAGCACGAACGGGAGGCTCCATTTAGCCACCAAGTGTCACCCGGGAGGCCTCAGCAGCGAAACCACCCTAAGGAACCGCTTAATGTCACAATGCCCCCCTAGGGGGCGACCACCTATTCTACCTCTGTAACAGGCGAGGGCTGCGACCTGAACCTTCAGTGACGAAGCCGCCAACCCCTTATCAAAACCGTCCTGTAGAAATTGCAAGACCTGCGGGACGGTGGCCTCTAGCGCTACACCCGAGCGATCGGCACACCAGGCCTCAAACACTCTCCAGACCCTAACATACGCCAGGGACGTAGACCTTTTCCTAGCTCGCAACAAAGTACTGATTACCGACACGGAAAAGCCCCTTGCCCTCAGCCGCGCCCTCTCAATAGCCAAGCCGTAAGCGAGAACCGATCCAGGTGGGGCATCCACAGCAGCCCCTGCGACAGTAGATCCGCCCGTCGTGGAAGTCGCCAGGGTCTTCTTACCAACAGCCGCACCAAGTCCGCATACCAGGGCCTGCGAGGCCAATCCGGGGCAATGAGAATCACCTGACTTCGGTACTCCTCTGGATAACTCTGCCTATCAGCGCCCATGGCGGGAAAACATACAGAAGCTGTCCCTCTGGCCAGCTTTGAACTAGCGCATCCAGACCCTCTGACATCCTCTCTCTTCTTCTGTTGTAAAACCGACCGACCTTTGCCGACTGAAAGGTCGCCATGAGGTCCATGACCGGGGCCCCCCAACGCCGCACCAGTATGTCGAACACCTCCGGGTGAAGAACCCACTCCCCGGGGTCCACCCGCACGCGACTCAGGAAATCCGCTTGCACATTGTCCACTCCTGCCACATGTGCCGCCGAGGGCCTCTAGCTGTTCTTCGGCCCAAGCAAACAGGGCCCCGGCCTCTTCTTCCAGCACCGCACTGCTGGTACCCCCTTGACGATTCACATACGCCACTGCTGTTGAATTGTCTGAGAACACTTGCACCGCCGACCCCGCCGGAAGCCCGTGGAAACTCTGCAAGGCCAGGGTCACAGCCCGCAGCTCCAACCGGTTGATCGTCCAGGTCTGCTCCTGCGCATTCCACTGTCCTTGGGTGAACCGACCCCGGCAATGCGCACCACAGCCCATTAGACTGGCGTCCGTCGTCACCAGAACCCAAACTGGCGATTCCAGCGGTCTCCCCTTTCGCAACACCGCGGGCTCCAACCACCACAAGGCTACACGCGTTTCTCCGGGGCAAGGGAGCTTTCTGGACAGAGAATCCCGCGGGTGCGACCAGCGTCTGAGCAGAGCTCTCTGCAACGGTCTCATGTGCGCTCTCGCCCACGGCACCAAGTCTATGGTCAACGCCATTGTGCCGAGCAATTGCAGGTACTCCCAGGCCGTGGGCGCCCGGAGGCTCAGGAACCTCCGCACCAGCATCCTCAAAACGCTGGCCCGCCGCTGCGGTAGAAACACTTGCCCTGACCTTGTGCCGAATCGAGCTCCGAGGTATTCCAAATTCTGCGAGGGAAGGAGATGGCTTTTTCCCATATTGACCACCCAACCCAGGCTTTCCAGGAAGGACACTACTCTGGCAGTCACCCTTTCGCTCTCGTCCCTGGACTTTGCTCGAATTAACCAATCGTCCAAGTATGGATAAACCAGAATGCCTTCCTTCCGCAACGCCGCAGCGACTACCACCATGACCTTGGTGAACGTACGAGGCGCTGTCGCTAGCCCAAAAGGCAACGCTCGGAACTGATAGTGCCCTGAAGGGACCGCGAAGCGAAGAAAACGCTGATGGTCCAGTCCAATGGGAATGTGAAGGTACGCCTCCGCAAGGTCCAGTGACGTAAGATACGCGCCCTTTCGCACCGCCACGATAACTGACCGAAGCGTCTCCATGTGAAAGCGGGAGACGCGGAGCCGGCGATTCACTCACTTGAGATCCAGAATCGGCTGACAACCGCCGTCTTTCTTTGGCACTATAAAATAAATGGAGTATCGACCGCAGCCGAGTTCCTCGCGAGGGACGGGAACTACGGCGCCGAGTTCGAGGAGCCTCCGCACTGTCTCCCCCACCGCCGCGCGTTTGCTTGGCAACCTGCAGGGAGACACTACAAAGGCGTCCCAAACCAGCATGCGGAATTCCAAGGCATAGCCTTCTCGAATAACCTCGAGCACCCACTGCTCTGTCGTGATGTGGACCCAGGCTGCATAAAACGCTTTCAGTCTCCCCCCTACTGAAGTTAGGGGAGCCTGGGCCCCCCTGGCATCATTGTGACTTTTTAAAGTTGGACGAGGAAGCCGCGGAAGAGGCTCCAAACCCTCTTCCCGCACCCCGAAACCCCCGGTTTCTTCCGGGGAATCTACCTCTCTGAGGGAAATTAAAATCTCTGAAAGCGGTACCTGCGAAAATCCCGCAACTGGCCCTTGCTCCCGGGAGCTGGCCGACCTTGCTTAGGCTTGTCTTCAGGCAATCTACCGCCCTTGGACTCACACAGGTCCTTCACCAACTTCTCCAGGTCTTCACCGAAAAGCAGACGCCCCTTAAAAGGCAGCTTGCTGAGCCTAGACTTAGACGAATTGTCCGCCGCCCAATTACGAAGCCACAGGTAGCGCCTGGCCGCCACCGCCGAAGCCATGCTTTTGGACAAACCTCTCATGAGATAATGTGTATCCGCCAGATAGGCCGCCCCTGACTCCAGTCTGGAGGCCTCTACGACACCATCGCCGCTTCGCTCTCCTGGAACTCGCTGCGACCAGCGAAGACAGGCCCGGGCCACCCATGCTCCACAAATAGCCGCTTGGAGCGCCAAGGCGTTCACGTTAAAAATTTGACGCAGCATGGCATCCAATCTTCTGTCCTGCGCATCCTTGAGGGCTGCATCCCCCCTCAACCGGAATCGTAGTCTTCTTCGTGATTGCTGCCACCGCTGCATCCACCTTAGGCGGCTGAAAGACTTCCTTATCCCGATCCACAAGAGGATAGAGCCGACGCATCACTCGCGCACCCTTTAACGGTGCCTCGGGGAAATTCCATTCCTCCTGAATCATCTCCTGAAAGACCCTGTGAACCGGAAAGGCTCTGAGTCTTCCGAAAGACTTGTAACAAAGGGTCCTCCAGAGAGTCATCCTCCGATGAACCCGGGACCGGCATATTTAATGCCCCTAGCGTTTCCACAATCAGCGCCGGGAGCTCCTCCCTTCAGAACACCCGCACCACTCTCGCCTGATCCTCCTTCTCCTCGAGTTCACCTTCTTCCAATTCCTCCTCCAGATCCACACTCTGGCACTCGTCCTCGGAAAGCCGCCCCTCCGATACCACTGATGGATCCTTAGACTCATCCTCCAATCTTCGCGTCTTGTCCTGGCGTTCGCCGCGGGGACGGACGAGAAGGGCCTCTTCACACCATGCCTGACTGGAATACCAACTTGCTGCGATAGAGGAGCGCCACCCATTGTCTGTTGCAGCAGAGAGAGAAAGTCATTAGAAAAAATAGACGCCAGTCCCTTGGCCCAGAGCTGGAGAAATGTCTGGAGCAGAGGAGGGATCTGCCACCGGCTCCTCCGAGGGTAACACAGCAGCCTGATCCACACCTAGCTCTGGATCGGCTCCAGGGACCCCGTTCTTGGCCTCCCTCCCCTGATCCATTACTGCGGCCTCTTTTGCGCACCCCTTGCAAACACCGGACTTGGCCACAGAGCCTTTCCTAGCCCCACACACAAAGCACTGGGGTCTAGAAGGCATTGTAAGCACAAGCAGCAGCCCCTCAGGCCCTCGGTCCGCCGCGGCCACCCGAGCACCTCAGGTAGGCAAGAGAGCCCAGAAGGAAGGCCCTGGTACCCTTAGACTGGCCCCCTTCTCAGGGCTGAACCCTCTGTTGGGCTCCTTCCCATTGTGCTTTTGAAGTCTGTTTTTTTTTTTTTAAATGAGCAAAGCTATCCTAAATATAGTCCCCCACAACAAACCAAACGCTCAGAAAACCCCCGACGGGAAGTGCTACACCACACCCCCCCCCCAAAAACACACAATGCGCCACGAGCCAGGCCTCACACGCCGATTTCGCGCCTAAAAAAGCAGAGCACAGAAAGAGCCTCTGGCGAATCTACTCACCGATATCGGGCCCTCGCAAATCGACCCGCTGCCCTCACGCCCCGGCACCTCACCGGATGCTGCCTCGGGACTCTCCGGGCGTGAAAAGCAAAGGAAAGGAAAGGTCTTAATTAGCGGTCCCAGCCGCTGTCGCCAGGCGCGCTGGCAGGCAGAGCGTCTGCAAAGCGCTGGCTCCACACACTCCGAGGACTCCGGTCTGCCACCGACCCGGAGCCACTGCAGCCCCTTTCAAAGCGCTTCCCTCACCCTCCCGCAGTAACACGAAAGGCTCAACGGGAGGGGGGAAGACTCCTGCAAAATTTAAAAGCACAGATTGCACTATAGGCTCTGGTGAAAAATAACCAGAGTGCCCCCTTGTTTTTTTTTTTTTTACAAAACTAACCCAAAAGATTCCTAATTGTTCCTCCAGAGAGCCCGGACCCCCGGGCTGACTCCCTTCAGCTGCTTGGAGACTGAGGTAACTGGGGAGGGAAGGCAGACCCCAGCTTCATATACTGGTGACATCAGAAAAAGAAGGTGGTTCCTCAGTCTCCAAGCTGCTGTTTAAGGTAGACAATCCAGAGGTCCAGGACTAGACTGGAGATACGATCAGGAACATTACAGTTGCTTGTTTAATCACTAACCCCTGAGGTGGCCCTATGGTTATTTCTTCCCTGACTTGCAGAGAATGATCAATCTGATGATGGCTGCATACACACGGTCACAGAAAATAGAAAGGCACTATTGAGTGTACCAGCTGCCCTCTGGTGGCCATAGACCGTAGTACATGCACTTCTTGGTTGACAGTTTAACTGTCATTATGATTACAGTCAAACCTCGGTTTTAATGATTAATCCGTTCTAAGCAGTCTGACTAAAACCGAAACGTACGAAAACCGAAGCAATATTTCCCATAGGAAATAATGTAAATTCAATGTAATCCGTTCCAGACACCCAGCTCCTGTCACTTCTCTCACCTGCCCGATCGTCCACAGGACAGCAAACACACAGATATTGTACTGTAGGGCACTGTAATCTGATCGCTGCCTCCCACATCCATGCAACATCTCCTGCTTACATTGACAGCTACCCTGCTACCTCCGAGCCTGAGGGGGCGCTCCAGAGAACAGGCAGGCGGTGGAGAGATCGGGGCCTTCCTCTCTGTGCAATCCTTGCATCTCTGGCTCGAGGATGTTGCTCAGCTGACAATGGCTTCTCAACACGCGATCGGGTGAGTCCGGGGGGGGGTAGTGCTGCCGGGACTGGGCGGGCAGACCAGCGCGAGGGTGTAGATTTTCAGATCTGGCAGCACTGGTTCCTGACGAAAACCGAGGCGAACACCGATAACCGAGACAAGATCTGAGTTAGAAAAGACGTCGAAAACCGAAACCAACGAAAACCGGGGCACACGAAAACCGAGGTTTGACTGTATATATTTTTTTATATCCTAAGGTTTCCTAAACCGGTCCCTGTGAAACCATAGGCGTTTGGGCAACTTTCACTATAGAATACACAAAAGCACACTTCCAGCCTGTCCCTCCTTCCACCTACAAGTTAGGGCTCTGCTTTTGAAGAACCTAAAAGCTGGAAATTTGCCTAATATCCCGGGACTTAACAGATGCTCCTCAGACATTATGAGGGAGAGAACATGTGGCATCAGAGATCAATGCCAAAACTGCTGTCCTATAAAACTAAGAATAAACTTAAAAGTAAAGAGGACTGACAACACCCCCCCCCCCCCGAGCCTCAAAAAAACCCCTACAAACAAAACACTAGATCTAAAAATCTAGCTATTCTGCCTGTCGTCCTCACACAGGCAGCTCGCTGCAACTCTCGCCATGCAGTCCAAATACCTAGAAAGAAAATGGCCGCCCCTTTGTCAACGAATTTTGGTGCCAAGAACAGCCGCCACTGCAAAAAGGAGGCCTCAACAGACCGACAGAGCCCGAAGGCCTTACCTGCAGGGCCGAAAGCCACGCAGCCTGCTCCTTCCACCTTGAATTCATCCAATCCTCAAGCCGCGCTGATGCGCCCGGCAGCAACTGCTCAGCTGGTTCCACAGAGTAAAAGTAAAATCCGCAGCAACGGAGAGGCTCCGTCTCACACAGCTTCAGTGTGGCTGTATGGGTCCCAGAGCTCTCTCCCGTACCGTCCAGGGAGATCCGCACCAGCGAATGCCTGCAGCAAGTGAAAATAACTGACAAGGAGGGAAGGCGAGAGCTGCTACTAATTTAAAGAGCCAGGCTCAAATTTAAATTTACTGTAAATATAAGGAAATTTGCTCCTAATAACTAAAGGGAACTAATCCATGATTGCCAATTAACCAAAGGTAACTGAATTAAAAGTAAAATTAAAAGTAAATTAAGGGTAAAAATCAAAAGTAAAATCAGAATAGAATTTGTCACACTAAATGCTCCTTATCTGTTCCCCCAAGTGAGCTCAGAAGCTAGGCTCACTACGTTCTCCTGCTGCATGTAGACTGGACACACTGGGGGCTGATGGGAGAGACCAGCAGGCTATATCCAGTGGTGTCATGCGTTTTTGACATGCCCAGTCTCCAAGCTGCAGGAGGAGGTTCACTACCCCCTGAGGTTGAGGACTAAACTGGAGGAATGATAAGAAATTGTCTGAAGAGTGAAGGCAAGGCTATGGAGGCCTAGACCAGCAGTGAGAACTGCAGTGAGAATAGAAAAGAAAAATAAATAAAACTAAAAAGAAATATTGGGACCAAAAAAGAAGAGAGTTTTTCAGTGGTGAAAGGACAGTGCCTCCTACTGGCTCCGTGGAAAACAAAGAATTGAGGAGAGGTTGGGTAGACAGGCACACAGGAATGCTCCCAAAGGCTTGCTTATTGGATGCTTGGGAGTGTTCCCGTGCAGGCTCCATCGGGGACATCACCCATATGTGAAGACTGCATTCCTGTCTCTTCCTGGAGATGACAAATTTTCACTGAACAAACTCTGGAATTCACTACCAGAGGATGTAGTAAAAGCTGTTAGTGTAGCTGAGTTTAAAAAAGATTTAGACAAGTTCGTGGAGGAAAAGTCTATTAACCATTATTAAAGAGGACCAGGGAAATTCACCTCAAACCCTAGGATAAGCAACATAGAATCATGTACTTTTCTGGGAACCTGACAGGTATCTGTGGCCTTGACTAGCTGCTGTTGGAAAAAGGATATTGAGATTGATGGACCCTTGGTCTGACCCAGTATAGCATCTCTTATGTTCTTACTCAACATTCCTTAAAGCAACGTTTTTCAACCACTGTGCCGCAGGAAAAATTCCAATTTCATCCGTAACATGTGGCCTCGGCTCACAAATTAGGGTTGCCAACCGGCCGGTTTTCAGCCGGCCTGGCCGGTTTTTCCATGGCCAGGCCGGCTGCCAGCAGTTGTAAAACCGGCCATTGAAAAGCCGGTTTTTTGCTCTGGCCGCAAGATCGGGAGCGGCCAGAGCAAAATACCGGCTTTTGTGCCGAAGTCCGCGGCACGAACGCGTTTCCCTATAGCAGTGCAGCCGCTGGTTCTGCTTTGTACAGAGCAGCGGCTGCACTACACTTACATTGAAAAGTAAAGAGAAACTGTGTCAGGAGCCCTCCGATCATGCAGAGCCCGAGGAAGTGATGTCATGGGGGCGGGCTCCTCACAGGCTGTCTTTCCTTTTCAAATTAACTTTAGCTGCAAAAGTTAATTTGAAAAGGAAAGACAGCCTGTGAGGAGCCCGCCCCCATGACATCACTTCCTCGGGCTCTGCGATGACCGGAGGGCTCCTGACACAGTTTCTCTTTACTTTTCAATTTAAGTGTAGTGCAGCCGCTGCTCTGTACAAAGCAGAAGCAGCGGCTTGGGCAGAGGGGTGTGTGTGTGTGTGAACCAGCAAGGGGGGGGGGGGAGTGTGAGTGAACCAGCAGTGGAGGGGGGGTGGTGTGAGTGAACCAGCAAGGGGGGGGGGGGCGATGGTGTGAGTGAACCAGCAGGGGAGGGGGGGTAAGTGAGTGAGTGACCCAGCAGGAGGGGTGAGTAAGTGACAGGGGGGTGGGTGAGTGAACCAGCAGTGGAGGGGGTGGTGTGAGAACCAGCAGGGGAGGGGGGTTGGTGTGAACCAGCAGGGGAGGGGGGTTGGTGTGAGTGTTTGATTCCTATTCAAGAGAATTACTTTATATATAGTCAATATAGGCACAGAGGTAAATTTTTTTAACATTTTCTAATGGTGGTGTGCCTCGTGATTTTTTTCATGAAAAAAGTGTGCCTTTGCACAAAAAAGGTTGAAAAACACTGCCTTAAAGGATGCTTTTCAGTTTGAAAGAGCTCTGCTTTAAACTCTAGGAAAGACAGTTCAAACAGAAATGATATGCAGCCAAGGACAGATCACTACAACCTGAATACAAACTTTCGGTTTTGCCACATTTTAGGGTCTCAAATACAAAACACAACAAAGGCAGCAAACTTATTTTGAAGTGTAACCAAATTATATCCTGCATAGACAGACACTGACAGAAGTCAGACACTAAAGATCCCCTGTGCAGCATGTTTTAATTCCATTTAGAGAGGTTGGGCATCCCCAATTCTCAATAGCCCCAAACAAATCTAAGTGTTAAGATTTACACCATGAATGTTCAGTACATTTTCTGCATACATTTGAAATAAAAGTCTAGTAAACGTGCATATTTTGGTAATCCAGTAGAGATATTACATTTAAGACTGGAGTTACCTCTGTAATATGCCCTCACAAAAACTTTAATTAGATCTCTCTCCCTACCTAGATTATAATACAAAATTTCAAAATGTTATACAAGGACATAATGGCATATGAATTGGTATTAAAAATTGTGTTTTACTTCAGTAAGTTACTAGAGTACCATATTTTCTTGAAATATCTAGTTATGACAGAAAGTAAAATTTGGGTTCAGTATGACTGTGCACAATTTTTTTTTCTTACCATAGCTTTATTATGCATGGGAATAGACCATAGATTTTGTTTCCTAACCATATAAAAAAACATGAAATCGGTTAAACTGAGATTCTAAATGGTATACAGATAATGCAAAGCTGAGTAATTCTTCCCCCCACCCCTGCTCTCTATTTCACGCATATACCTATTTTAAAAGGACAATAGTAAAAAAAAATTACTTAGAAGCATTCAGAATGTCAACAGAACAGCTGCAACTTGCATATGCAATTACAGAGTGGTATTCAGTTAGACAACATATTTTTTCTAATGATGCAAATACAATTGAAGATGGAAACTGAACTATATCCTTGTAACTAAATTTATACTGTGACCAACAAGAACCTCCTTAAATTTCCATGCCAATTTACAACCCCCTTACTGTACCAGGCAAGTTTAGTGGCTACCGAAATACCACTAAAACCCCCCCCAAAAAACAACAAAAAAAAATCAAAACCCAGGGCTACTACCTAAAGACACATTTGGTAGTGTGTTAACTATACAAAAAAAAGACACTGTACAGTTTAAAAACAAATCTTACACAGCCTTACATTTCAATTGTATTCTTTAAAAAGGAGTGAATTGTGTACAGGGGGGTTAAATGTTTTATAGACAAGAAAAAAAAATTGCTCTGGTAAAGACTTATTCATCATCTTCCTCTTCCTCTTCCTCCTCCTCCTCTTCTTCCTCCTCCTCTTCATCCTCTTCCTCATCTTCATCCTCCTCTTCCTTCTTCTTACTCTTCTCAGGCTTGGCAACAACTTTTTTCATTGCATCAGGTTTTCCTTTTCCCCGGTATGCAGCAATATCCTAAAAAGCCAGAGAAGGATAATTCAAAAACGTGTTCAAATAATCCAAACAGATTTAAAACAAGCATCCACTGAGATTTTTAAAATGAGACTTTACCTATGGAATAACTCAAACTTGAAGAAATAATATGAGTTGTCAAGCACTATAAATAAATTCATATAAACATCATAAGGTCATGGTCTGTATGTAAGCCTGCACCTTGCTGAGATCAACATTTAATAAATCAGATTAACTTGTAGCATTACCAGAAAAGCGCATTGATGTGGATTATAGGATACACACTGCCACCTTCTGAATCAAATCTGTATCAGTTCTAGGGCTTTATTACTGACGTGCTGACATGAAATTAAGACAAACCAACAACTCTAGAAAGGAGATAAAGAATCCTAATAAATCCAACTCACTAGCCTGACTTGTAGGATTGCTATTCAGAAAATTAGCAAACAAATTTACAGCTTTAATATTCCACCATTATAATACACAAGCACTATATATACACAGTTTAAAATACAGTAGGATTTCTGAAATGTTTTATGAAATTTTATTATGCACAAAGCAGACATTTAGCACTTATATGAGCTAAGGAGAAAATTGTTCCAGTTGTGGAAGACCTGGATTTTGCATGACCTGGATAATTTTTGGGGCACATCCTTGGGCCACTCTGAAAAAAGGCATTTGAATGTTGCAGGCTATTCACACAAAAGAAACAAACTGCAACAACGTTGCATCTTACTTGCACCACAACAGGCTGTTTTATCATTTTTTGACTGAGCAATTTGCCAGCATGTTTAATTGTACCTTGCCCTGAACATTACTTTGCTTGGATGGGTTATAAATTTATTAAAGAAAGGTTAATCAGCAAGGCATGACATGAACCCATGGACATGCTGCTACACCCAGAGTTTTACGATAATAAAATTATGGTAAAATTTTACTTACCGTTATTTTCCTTTCCTGGAATCCTGCTAGACCAGTCCAGACAAGTGAGTCATGTCCCCCCACCAGCAGATGATGGAGGCAGTGACTAGAAGCTCCCAGTGACTTCACCGGTACTAAAGGCTGGTGCAGCTAGGGCACCCTCCAGTATTTTCTTAAAGCACATGGTAAACCCCTAGTGAAATGAACCCCCTCTCAAGGAGTCCAAGGTCCAAAACGCAATCAACTTTCTGTACTTTCCGCTTTTTTTTGACAAAAACAGAGCACAGGAGCTTGTTCCACTTAAAACTATCGACAGATTTGTGAGAATAGCCTAAAGAAAGAACTCTGCTCTGAGGACTACCTCCTGATACTTACAGCAGAGAGAGAGAGCAGATGGGTTCTGGACTGGTATAGCAGGATTCCAGAAAAGGAAATTAATGATAAGTAAAAATTCACCTTACAGATCATCCTGCTAGACCAGTCCAGACAAGTGGGAAGTACCCAACCTACTCCACCACAGTGCTAGAAGAGACTGCCACCTCAAGCACCTTGGAACCCAATAAGGTTGTGACCCTAACTTGAAGGTCCAGGTGGTAATGCTCAACAAAAGGTAGACAAGGACGAAGTTGCTGTATGATAGGTGTTGGCGGGAGGGGAAGACTCAAGACAATTCTGCCTAGAAAACCACCTGATTTCTGTTCAGTGAGCCTTAAGACCCTCAGGAACAGGCTTCCCACACAAATACACCGAGGCAATAAACCTCCATAATCCAATGTAAAAACGTGGCCTTAGATACCGCCTGACCGTTGCACAATCCAGCAAAGAGCACAAACAACCTATTTGAGAGACTGAAAGGATTTGTGACCTCCAGATAATGAAGGAGCATCCTACGAACATCCAGAAGATGAAGATCCTTGTCCTTAACTGTACACTGCTCCAGCGAAAAGGACAGTAATGAAATCACCTGGTAGACATGAAAAGTCGACACCACCTTGGGCAGAAAGGATGGAACGGGCCCACAGGATGACGCCAGTGGATGAAAATGGACAAGAACAAAACCAGGCAAGAAAGGGCTTGCAACTTGGCACTCTGAAGCAATGGCCACTAGAAAGACTGTTTTCAGCGTAGGATCTTTGAGTATGGCCCTCTTTAAGGGCACAAAGGAAGCCTTTCCAAACACTTGAAGAACCAGAGAAAAATACAAAGGAAACAACCACCAGATGCACAGGAGGCTGCAATAGCTGCACCTCCCCCCCCCTTACAAAAACCATACCACATCAACATGGGAGGAAAGGGAACACCCCACCACCAGACCTCAAAAAACAAGACAAGGCTGCAACCTGCACCTCCAGGGAGCTCAGGGAAAGGCCTTTATTAAAACATTTGGAGAAATGCTAACACAGTCAGCACTTGGGCCCGTTACAACGAAAGACACTGAAGCTTGCACCAACTCTCGAACAAACAGCAGACCCAAACATAGACCAAGAATGTTAAACTGTACCTGGCCCTGAGCAGTATGGCGACCACTGCTGCAGAGTATCCCTTGCGAACTAATAGTCTCCTTTCAAGGGCCAAGCCATAAGCAAGAAGGGAGCTGGGTTGTCTAGGAAAATGGAGACCTGCTGTAGCAGGCCCCCACGGTCTCCCACAGACAGAGGTTGCTCCACCGGGAGTCTGAACAACAGGAACAAACCTCCATCGATTGTTGTTAAATGCCGTTGAGTTGGTGTCGATTCCTGACGACCCTCGGGATAGTTGACCTAAACTTTGTTCGGTCTTCAGTCAAGCGGCTCATTGTTGATAGAGTTGTATCCACAGCTGCTGTTATTGTAACGATCCATCTCATTGCTGGCCTTCCTCTTTTATGGTGACCTTCCACCTTGCAAAGCATTATGTCTTTCTCCAATGATCTCTCTTCGCATATGTCCAAAATATGAAAGTCGAAGTCTTTTCGTCTGACCTTCTAAGGAAAGTTTAGTTTGATCCCCTCTAGTAATAACTGGTTTGTTCTTCGAGCAGTCCACAGTACACACAGTATTCATTGCCAGCACCATAATTCAAAGGCATCAATTTTCTTCCTATCTTTTTCACTGTCCAACGTTTGCATTTATATGACGTTATTGAAAATACCATGGTCTGGATAGGTCAAATCTTTGTATGGAGAGAGATATCTTCTTGAAGATCTTGTCTAGGTCCTTTCATAGCCATTCTACCAAGAGCAATATGTCGTCAGATTTCTTGACTGCCAGTCCTTTCTTTATTGATTATATAATGATTTCTTTATTGATAATCCAGAGATTAACTACCTACTTAAGTGACTGTAGAGAACACTCATTGAAATACTCACACCTCACTCAAAATATTGTGAAAGTGGAAGGGAGACCATCAGATTGAGCCACATTTGGTCAGTTGCAACTATAACAAAATCACAGGCTCCCTTATCAGTTATGTCTCACATTCTATTCTATTTGTCCATTCAAAAATCAATCTTTATTACTTCATTTCATTTTTTGTGTGTAATATATATATATATATTTTTTTTTTTGGTGGTGCACCACAAATCGCTCAAGCAGATCTGTCGCTACTGTGGTTCATCAGGCAAAAAAGCTTTCTTGAAAACAAATTTAAAAAAGAGACTATCAGCACATAATGCTTGCTCAGCAGTGACCACGCTAATCCAGTCTATTCAATAAAGGCTTTTTCTCAGTGCCAGCACTATCACAATCATCAATAGCAGCTGCATTTGCTTCCTTGACTCAACCTTCATTCAGCCAAAAGGCTTTGACGCCTTCAGGGGCCGGAAAAGTCTTACACTATGCAATGGTGATGGGTGCATAGTCCCTGGAGGTTTTTTCCTATTTGATATTTTTTCCTCTGGAGTGGTTAGAGGCTTTTGATTTTTAACCACCCAGGGTTTCACCAAGTCTGCATACCAGGGGCGGCGCAGCCACTAGAATAACCAACCCTGGGTGATCCTCTATCCTCCAAATGATCCAAGCGATCACCAGCAACAGAGGAAAGATGAAAGGGGGAGCTGAGTTCAAGCATGGCTGAAACAGGGCATTGACCCCAAGAGACTAGTTCTCCCTGCGTCAGCTGAAGAATGACGGCACCTTGGCATTTAAACTCATTGCCATCAGATATAGGCTGGGAGTCCTCCAGCAGTCCACTATACAATGAAAGACCCATAATGCCAATTCCAAAACATAACGGCTGAAGAAGTCGACGTCCACATTTTTCTCCCCAGCAATATACTGAGCCAATAGAGTTCACAAATGCTGCTCCAGCCAGGAGAAGAGACTAATCTCCAGAGCCACCCTCGCACTCTTGGTCCCTCCTTGATGGTTGACATACGCCACCACTGACATTGTCAAATAGCACCCGTAATGCCTGCCCAAGGATCAAGTGCTAGAACCTTCTCAACACTAATTGGATAGCTCATGCTTTGAGCCAACTGATGGTCCAATGTGCCTCCCTGAGGGACCAAGTAGTGGGCCCTCTCAACCCCCAGGTTGGCATCTGTCATAACCACCACCACCCAAGATGGAGCCTTAAGCAGCATCCCCTGCAGCATCTTGTCGGAATGGGACCACCAGTGGAAGGCAGCTGCACATGTGAAGACAGGGGCAATCGCACACTGTAATCCTGGGAGACAGGCGACCACAGAAAGTAATGCCTACACTCAAGGAACCAGATATAAGGTGGCAGTGAGAGCATAGTAACTGTAGGTAATCCTACACCCTGGGTGACTCTGAAAGGCCCCAAGCTGCGGAAGGAACTTGTTCCATATCCACTGGATGAGAAAAACCTTCCCTATCCTAGTGTCGAACCTTGCCCCCAGAAACTCCAAGGTCTGGGATGGACGGAGACAGCTCTCGTAATTCACCACCCAGCTGAGGCTCTCAAGAAACTGGACGACACAAGAAAAAGCACATAGAGCCTCCTCTTGGGATGTCACTTGGGTGAGCCAGTCGTCCAAGTAGGGATGGACACAAATGCCTTCCCAACGGAGTGCTGCTGCAACTACTACCATGACCTTTGAGAACATCCAGGGAGAAGTCGCCAATCCAAAAGGCAGGGTGCAGAACTATAAATGGCAACCCAGAAGGGCAAAATACAGGTAAAATTGCTGATCCTCTGATCGAAATGTGAAAGTAGACTTCGGTGAAATCCAGAGGTGAGAAACTCCCCCTTCCAAACCATTTGGATGACGGACCTTAATGTCTCCATTTAAAACCATAAGCTTAAACCGGACCTCATTCAACAATTCACCTTTGTATTACTGTTCAGTGTTATTCCTGTTGTCACTACATAAGCCTCAGAAAACACCCTTTTACCACTACAGAACCAAGAAGTGTTATACAGTGTCCTGGACGTGTGCGGGGTTTAATACATCAACGGCTTATGGATAATGAAGAACCTAATGACAGTCACCAACCATTTCAAAAATCACAAAAATGCTCAATGCAAATGAAAAAAGCACTTAACTTAGTGTTGGTGGGACTGGTCTTGGTCTTCTGGTTGTCCAATTTTTTAATTTTTTTTACTGTCTGCCTTTTCCTTTGTCGTTGAAGGGAAGGCAATGTCCCAACGCCTATTTTTCAGGCGCCCATGCGTTTCGCCACTTAGGGTTTCTCAAGGGACCCGATCTTCAACATGTTTCTAAAAGTAGCACAGCTTCGAGTCTCAAACCGTCAGTCTTCTTTTTTTTCTTTGGGAAAACTGAGGACGCTGCGCATTTAAAACCAGACAACTAGAAAAGGCCCCGACTCCCTTCAGATCAAGAATAGGTCTGAAAGAACTGTCCCTCTTTGGCATGACAAAGTAGATGGAGTACCTTCCCAAACTGGAAGAGTCGCCTGGAGGTGGAGGAGATGCAGAATAGTGGCAATCAATGCCACCATCTTGGATGCCAAATTGCATGGAGAGATTACGAAGGAGTCTCAAATAGGTTCTGCACACTCCAAAACATAGCTTTGCCGATGAGATCAGATGTAATTTGGGCCCATTCCTGGTAAAAAAAAAAAAAAGTCGAAGCCAACCACCCACCCATGGTAGCCTAGCCAACCGAACCTTAGAGGCCGCATCAGTTGTCCGGTGCCAGCACCACAACCAGCACTGGGTGACCGTAAATGCTGCCACACCCCAAGCAGCAAGTGCAGTTGGTCATGCAGCATATCCACTCAAAAGGCTGCCATTGACTCCAAGCAGGCAGAAGCGGAATCCTCTGGTAATAGCTGTATCCATCGCAGAAGAGAATGAACTGCCAGGCCCCAACAGGCCAAAACCTAAAGCATGAGGGATGATGATGAAAATGCAGTCTTCAAGGAGACCCTCCATCTGCTGGCTGTGGAGAACCATACCGCCCTCCACCGCAATCATGGTGCACTTTGTCACCAAGGCGTCCACCTTGGGAAACGCAACCATCTGTCTAAATCCGTCTGTGACCAAGTATGCATTCTTCCCAAATACTTGCCACTCCTAAACGTAGCTTCCGGCAAATCCCACTCCATGGACTCCATCTGATGTAACTCCTGCGGAAAAGGAAAGGCCTTAGCACGCTTCCTGATGTCCACCAAGATAGGATCTGACTGAGCTTTAGCCTTTTCATTCTCTCTCAGGGGATTCCACTTTATGCAGAGATGAAGAAATCTAGGAGATCAATGTAGGAAGCTCCTCTTTCTTGAATAGCTGAACATTCAAGGAATACACCTTGTCCTCAGAAAGGGATAAGTCCCCCCTCCCAACTACAATTGCCACCTGAGAAATCCTCAAAGGAATCGTTATCACGGTCCACTTCTGCGCCTCCTTGGGAACCCTGGCCATCCGAAGTCCAGGAAGAAGCCTTAGGGAGTTGCAAGCATATCTGTCTGCTCCCCAGACATTGCCCCTTTCCTGGAAGCACCTGCAACCTTAAAATATACCTGAGTCTTAGAAACTGCAGAAGCCAAACCTGCATGGGGTCCTGTACTTCCACTCTGCCATAGTACCCAGGCCAGCTGGAAAAGTGAAAGAAATTCAGCTGCTAAAGAGTCTGATGCTGTGAGTGCAGGCAGTCCAAGACCCTCTCAGGAAGTAGAAACAGTGGGGGCATGTCATCAAGACTGCCCACCAAAATGGTGGCCAGGCATTGTTCTCACCATCAAGGACAGCCTGGGAGAGCATGAATCTGAATGCCCCGTGGCAGTCCCTGCTGGTGGCGTGATAGGAGGTTCCTCAGAAATCCAGTGAGACAGCTCCCACAGATTAGCTGTGTATGCAGCACATAAGTTGTCCATCCTGTACCGCTGCTGGTCACATCCAAAGCAGCACCAGAAGGTGGCATGCATGCTTTAACCCGAGCCAAAGTTCTTCTCAGCCTTAACCATGGTGGGAAAGGCTGAAACCAGAAGATTGCAAACTACACCAAGATCAGCACAACCCTTACCAGCGCAGCTCCCCCAACATCAAGCATTGTTACTTGGAGCCCTCCCAACCCTGCAGTAACTCTCAATACTATTGGGGGGGGGGGGACACATCCTCTCAAGCCCACTGCTGCAGAAGAAAAAAGGGCTCTCAACATTAAGCTCTCATTAACCATTTTTTTAAAGCAAAATAAACTCTAAATGGGCACTCCTGGGAAGATTTCAATCCCTATGCCACCCCCTCTCAATTGATCCTCCTGACCAGAAGATAATACCCCCCTAAGGCTAGCAGGAAACTCCAGAGGAATATTCCAAAATACGCCCTGAAGACCTCCCTTAGTAGGGCTCCACTGGAAGGCGCTCCTCAGGAATTCAGCTGCACCAGACCAGCAACCACTATCTACTGGAGACAGAGAAAAACAGGAGGGTGCACCAGCAGTACCAGTGATGTCAGGGGGTGAGCCGAAAGAGGATGCCCCTCCACGGGCGAGTGGTTTGCTGACAAAGCACTCAGGTGGACCCTGACAGAGTTAGACTTGAGACCTAATTCAGAGAGGTAAAGCATGTACTGCAGCACCACTGGTACAAGGCAAGAGAAAGGGTTTTCATTGTGCTGGTTACACCACACCTCAAATCTACGCCACTTGAAAGCATAGGATTTCCTAGTGGACTGCCTCTTGGAGGCCAGTAACACTTCTTCTACATTCCGAGGTAGGAGGAGAGGAGCCAGCATTACCCTTTCAGCAGCCATGCCATCAGGTTGAGGGCCCTGAGGTTGAGGTGCAAGAGAGAGCCTTGCTCCTGTGAAAGGAGGTGGGGCTGCATCCCCAGTGGAAGTGGGGTTTCCACTGCCAGCTGTAGGAGAAGCGGAAACCAAGGCTGTCTTGGCCATCTGTGGGCTACCAGGATGACCGAGGCCTTGTCCTGAAGGATTTTGAACAGAGTCCGGGCCACCAGAGGCGTGGGAGGAAACATATACATGAGGCCCCTGACCTGGAGATCAGGAAAGCATCTGCAGCCACCCTCAGGGGATGTGGCTGTCTGGAGCAAAATCTGGGCAGCTGGTGATTTTGCGGACTGGAAAATAGATCTATGGACGGATGTCCCCAGCGATCGAAAATCCGCAGGGTTACCACCGGATCCAGTTGCCATTCGTGAGGTTGGAGAATCCTGCTTAGTTTGTCTGCTAGGCAGGTCTCCTGGCCAGGCAGGTACACTGCTTTGAGAGACATACCCTGCCTGATGGCAAAGGAGCAGAGGTCCAGTGTTTCCTTGCATAGGATGTGAGACCCCGTACCTCCCTGCTTGTTCACAAAGAACATTGCTACCTGGTTGTCCATCTGTATTAATACAGACTGATGTGAGAGGACATGACAAAAGGCTTGAAAAGCTAGGCGAATCGTCCGCAGCTCTAAGAGGTTGATTTGGTGTGCAGACTCCTGAGGAGACCATAACCCCTGAGTGCATGATCCTTGGCAATGGGCTCCCCAGCCCAGCAAGGAGGCATCTGCCGTTAGCACTCTTGTGTGCGAGGGATCTGAAAAGACACACCCTTGAGCAGATTGGGTGGTTGACTCCACCACTGCAATGACTTCACCAGTCGTCTGGATACTATTATCCTGTCTCTGAGGCTGCCGGTGGCTTGTGTCCACTGATCCCTAAGGCACCACTGAGCTGTTCTCATGTGGAGAAGGGCATTTGGGGTCACATGCACCGTGGAGGCCATGTGGTCCAGGAGGCTAAGAAGTGTCTCACTGAGACCCGAGACCTGTGCCTTAACTGATGTGTCAGTGCTAGCAGCCTCTGTGCCCTGTCCTCTGGCAGGTAAGCCTTCGCCTGAAGTGTGTCCAATCTTGCTCCTAAGTTTTGAGTGGGGAGCAAAGTAGACTTTGCGTGGTTTATGACAAAGCCTAGATGTTGCAACATGTTGATAGTGCGAGAAGTGGCCTGCTGGGACTCCTGAGGCAATTGGCCCCTGATGAGCCAGTCATCCAGGTAAGGGAGAACAAAAATTCCCTGACTTCTGAGGAAGGCCACCACTACAGCCAGGCATTTTGTAAACACTCTGGGAGCAGAGGCTAGGCCAAAGGGTAGAACCCTGTATTGGAAATGTTTTCCTCCCACTACAAATCTCAGATATTGTCTGTAGTCTGGATGTATGAGGATGTGTGTATAGGCATCCTTCAGGTCTAAGGAGCATAGCCAATCTCCCTGGCGGAGGTAAGGCAGTAACATTCCAAGGGAAAGCATCTTGAACTTTTCCCTCACCAGGAACTTATTTAAGTTTCTTAGGTCAAGGATGGGTCGGAGGCCTCCTGTTCTCTTTGGTATATAAGAAAATACCTGGAGTAGAAGCCCTTGCCCTGCAGGTGGTGGGGCACCGGTTCTACTGCCTGATCCTCTAGAAGACCTGCCAGCTCCTGCAAGAGGAGGTCCCTGTGAAGAGGGGGTCTGAGAGGCTCTCCTGGAAAGGAGGGGGGTGATATCTGGCTGAAGTGAAGCAAATAGCCCCTCTGGACTATTTGCAGGACCCAGATATCCGAGGTGATCACTGGCCACCTGTGAGCGTACAGGTTTAGCCTGCCCCCTGTGCACGACCTTACCACTGGCGGAAGAGAGACTATGCATTGGGAGTCAAAAAACCCACCCAGCTGGGTAGGAGCCGGGGCCTGCGGGTCTTCTGCTTACGCGGGCCATGCCCCTGTCCCTTGGCCTGCTGCCCATGTTGGGGAGCTGAGGTGGCCTGGTAAGTGGGGTAGTTGCAGTAAGCAGTACCCTTCCTCGGGAAAAAGGGCTTTTTACCCGAGCCCTTCTTAGAAGGGGCAGAAGTCTTCTTTGAGAGAGTCTTGTCTGGGTCAAGTACTCAGACTCAAGCTCAGTAGCCTTCTCAGTCATGGGTTTGCCAAAGAGGTTGTCACCTTGGCAAGGGACATCGACCAACTTGTCCTGAACCCATGGCTCCAGATCCGACGACATTAGTCAGGCCTGGTGGCGTGCACCGATGCCGGCCGTGGCTACTCGGGCCGAAGCCTCGAAGCCATCATAGGCCGCTCGAGATATGAACTTCAAGCACTCCCAAATCTCGGTGGACAAGGCATAGAAGTGCTGCAAGGGTGCCTCGGAGAGGCCAGCCGAGAACCCAGCAATCTCCTTTGCCAGGTCCCTCAAGTACATGCCCATGTACAGCTGGTAAGTTTGGACACGGCATGAAAGCATCGAGCCCTGGAAGCATTTTCTGTCAAGGGCGTCAGGTTCCAGGCCTCCTGGCCAGGAGGCACCGATGAGTGTGTTTTCTGGCTCTTGAGCCTATGCATGGCTGATTCCACAACCATGGAGTTGTGCGGCAGCTGTGCCTTTTGGAACCCAGGGCTCTTACGGACTCGATAGATGGAATCGACCCGCTTGCTGAGAATCAGCATCGAGGCTGGTGACTCCCACATGCGGAGCATCAACCGTTCCAGCATCGGAGGAACCGGCACAGTAAGGGCTTCCCTCAGGGGAAAGTCATACTGGAAGGCATTGAGCTCTTCAGCTCCTCCTCGGTATCTGCCGGGAATGCCAAAGCCTTGGCCATGTCCCTGATGAAGTCTGAGAACCGGGTATCCTCCAGAGGGGACCTTCTCAGAGGCTCTGAACCCAGTGAGTCCGATAGGACATACCGGGTCCGATGGGTGTCCAGGGACTCCTCATCTTCCGTCTCCCATGCTGATCCCTCCAAGGAGGAATCAAGAGGCTCCGGCCGCAAGGGCTTCGGCCCCGACCGCCAAGAGCACCGGCGTTGACAACCTCGGTCCTGAGCGGGAGGTCGAGGGAGACCTTGGCCGAGGACCGACTCGAGCCTGAAGAGTCTCGAGGATCAGCTCGGCCTCCGGGGTCGACTTGGATGTCGAGGTCCCGGTGGTCGGGGTGGATGGACCGGTGAGACCGGCTATCAGCGCCCGCTGCTGCTCAATGAAGGCAGACATGCTTACGCTCCAGGGCCATCATCCTGAGACCGAGCTCAGAAGACTCCGCAGCCTCCGGCTCGGGCCCAGACTTCGTCGGGCCCGACGCTGGCTCCCCCGGAGGGGAGTCCATGAGGACAACAGCACTTACCCGCCTTGGCGTCTCCAGCTCCGTGTGAGGTACCTTCGCAGGCCTCTCCGACTCCGAAGACCCAGGGTGGTGGTCAGGACTCTGCGACCTGGCTTTCAAGGGCTCAGGGCGATCGGAGGCATCCAACGACGACGCCCTCACAGGCTTCTTCTTCCTCCGGTGTTCCTGGGAGGGAGACCCCCATTCAGAAGACCCCCGACGCTGCTCGGGTTCAGACAGCTTCCGAGACGTTGAGGTTTCTGATGAGGTCCGAATCCAGGGGGGATGCGGACTCCGAGAAAATCCTTTCACGATGCTGCTTCCTACTTCGAAGTGCCTTAGAGGACATCTTCCCACACGGGCCACAGATCTTCGGGTCATGGTCGGGCCCGAGGCATCGGAGACAGCAGTCATGTGTGTCGGTGAGGGACATTAACCTCTTATACCGATCACACTTTTTAAACCCGCTGGCAGCCATCGGGGGAAAAAGGGCCCCTGCAAGGTCGAAGGACCGGGCTGCCAGTGAAAATAAAAGAGTGCGAACGCTGTTCTCTAAGGACAAAAATGCAAAAATGATTGTACTTGATACCGGTGTATCGAGCCGAAGGCAGGAAGGGGAACCGGCGTTGAACCGGTCGAAGATCAAAAATTCTTTCCAAGTTTTGACACACTTTTTCCGCGAGGAATTAGGGACGTCCGTTGGACTCCGCGGAAAAAGGGGGACTGAGCAAGATGGCACCCTTGGGCGGGAAGGGGATCATCACTCATGGGCGATGCAATCCCAAAGGCTTTCTTTGAAAGCTAGGGAATTGCTCCGCACGAGTGCTCCGTCGGCACCGACATCACCCATATGTGAGAACTGACTTCCTGCTTGTTCCTGGACAAAATAAAGTACATTACGGCAATAACGTCACATTATTGTATATTAAAACAGCAATAATGCAATTCAGTGCTGAATATTGAGACAGAATGCATGCAAGCATGGAGTAGCCGCCTAATAATTAGAGCACTGGCTTGGTAACCAAGAGACCAGGGTTCAATTCCCACTAGCACTCCTTGTGACCATGGGCAAGTCACTTAGTACGCCATTGCCTCGGAAGAAAGGCCTGGCAATCTACTTCTGATCACACTGCCAAGAAAATCCAGAAGCTGCTGGGTCGAAAGGAGTCAATATTGACTCAAAGGCACACATTGCAAAGCATGCAAAATACTTCATTACTATTGAAATCCTGCAGTTTGCAGTCCAAGTGAAAAAATAACCCCAGCTTCCAGCTGGCATTTTTCTACCAGGAGCAACAGCCACAAACATGTGGCCCAATGCTTCAGCTGCCATCTTAAAGGAGACGCAAGGGTATAGTGGAACTGGTAAGCCCACATCTAACACCACCAAGGAGTCTGGGGTTCCCAACCCCTCCCCTCATAGTAGTATTATTGCCCCTACACACACCCCTGCAGCATGATTGGAAGCTACCCACCCTTGCATGGGCCCCCCAGGCCTACATCATAGAAAGTCTAGTGGTCTAGTGGGGATGAACAGGAATGACCCTCACTCACTACTGTCCAGGCTGGCACTAGGTTCAAAATAGTGCCTATGATCCTATAGTGGTAGTCGTTCCCATTCAGGCCCAACTAGACCAGCAGACCTAGGGGTGTTCTGACTATGACTTTGGTGGTGGTGAGTAGGGGCAGGGGGGGGATACAGACATAACTATGGAAAGGAGGGGGTGGGGACCCCAGACTCCTTAGGGTGGTGTTGAGAGGTGGCCCTCCAGTTCCACAATATCATTGCAGCCCTTTTAAGATGCCTGATGCTCCTGGCAGAAAATAAATGCCAGCTTTGAGCAATTATTAATTTTCTCTGTGAACACCAAAGCCTGCAGTGATTTAACACAAGTAGAACTATGTCTTTAGCATGAGAATCACTAACCTGCAGGACAGTGTTATTCCCAGGTTGGTGACTTCCATAAGAAACTTTAGTTGCAGCAAAATGTCTGATTTTACTGCAGCTTTGTAACTACCTTCTTTATCTTTATTAAAACACTTGATAGACCGCCCAGGCCGAAGCGTCAGGGCGGTGTACAATCATAAAAAGTGACAGCTGCTGAGAAAGGAAGGAGAGAAAAGAACGCCAAAAAATAATAGAACAGCAAAAGAAATAGCAAAGAATAAAGAGAAAGCCAAACAGTAAGACAGTAGAACTATAAAAATAAAAATACATTCATTCGGCTGATCAGCTGAAACAGGGACAGACACTGCAGCAAGAGTTAGAAAATTCTGCAGCAAAGTTTCTCTAATCCTGTGGCAATTACGTGGCACATTTACATACATTTTACATTTACTATGCAAAATAATTAAATTATTTTGCCTAATACGGTTGTGGTCAACATTATTGGCACCCTTGCAGTTCAAACCCTTAATGCCTAATATCTCCTAAAAAAAAAAAAAGTAGCCAGCGAAATGGCTTTGGACTATATATGAACACATATTTGACACATAAAAGAAAAGGTAGTTACTCACCTGTAACAGGTGTTCTGCGTGGACAGCAGGAATAAGTCCTTAAATATGGGCGACGTCACAGATGAAGCTCTCATGCAGGAACGCTCCCCAGCTTCTATTAGAAGCTTTTGGGAGGCTCCACCATGCCTGCACCTGTCTTACCGCCTGCTTCGGCGCCATCTTTTCCAGTAGGTTAATAATTGGTGCCTTATGTGCCGTCTAGGGCTACTGGATCGCAAACCCAGGGTCATGTGGTGCTTCCGGCAGTTTAATTTGCATGATTAGAAGCTACACGACGGCCAATGTTTTTAGTTTGAGGACCCTCAGTTATGGAACTCTATTCTTGTTTATATTAGGCAGGCGGAATTCTTGAAAGTTTTTAAGAAGCAACTTAAGACATTTTTTTGAGCAAGCCTTTGCCGCACTATAGGGAGTTTGGTTTGGTTTTTGTAGGGCAACTACTTTGATGCTTGTAACTAAAGGTGGGTAATCAAATTTACAATAAACCATAAAGCTGTAGCAGAAAATAACTCCTTGGGGAGGTGGGAGGGTTGTGAGGACTTATTCCTGCTGTCCACAGAGAACACCTACTATAGGTGAGTAATTACCTTTTCTCCGAGGACAAGCAGGAATGAAGTCCTCACATATGGGACTCCCAAGCTACAGGCTACCAAAAACAGAGGAGGCTGAAAAGCCCAACAGGAGCAGCACAAGAACTGGAGAACTAACTACGTATAGCAATGGTAGCCCAAAGGGGAACTCATCTGATTCAGTATCTTCACTATACAGATTCACTTATCAGCACTCATGCACCGTGGTAATTTTTTTTGGTAGCCTGGACAAACAGAAGGGCCTTGGTGGAATGGAGTTGGATACTAATCTCCAAACAGAAGTCGCTGTTGCATCAGAAATCCCCTCCACAGTAGTGAGATGTGTATGTGTGGACCAAAGACACGTTGCAGCCCTGCAGATCTCTTCCATGGAGACGGAGTGTGAGTTTGCCACCGAAGCAGCCATGGCTCTGACATTGTGAGCTGTGACATGACCATCAAGGCTTAGGCCAGTCTGGGCATAAGCAAAAGAGATGCAGCCTGCCAGTCAAATGGAAAGAGTGCATTTGGAAACAGCAGCCCCTAGCTTGCTGGGGTCAAAAGAGACACAGCTGGATGGACGTTTGCTGCGCCTTCATCCACTCTAGATAAAAGGCTAAGGCTCACTTGCAGTCCAGCGTGTGCAGCGCCGCTTCCCCTCTATGGGTGTGAAGCCTGGGGAAGAAAGTTGGCAGAATGATCAACTGATTAAGATGGAAAGCAGATATCACCTTCGGGAGGAATCGCTGATGAGTGTGTAAGACCACTCTATTACAATGGAACCTGGCATATGGCGGGTGAGCCAGAGTCTGGAACTCACTAACATGGCATGCTGAGGTAAATGGTTCCAGAAACAAAACCTTCCAGGGTCAAGAACTTCAAAGGGCAAGAAGCAAGTGGCTGAAAGGGAACTGACATCAGTTGCGTCAAAATCACGCTGAGGTCCCAAGCCACTGCCAGCAACTTGAAGGGAGGTTTAGAGAGGAGCAGGCCCCACATGAAGCGAACCACCAAAGGCTGGGCAGATATGGACTTCCCTTCTGAGCCGCAATGGCAGGCCCCAATCCTGCTGAGGTGGATCCTCACTGAATTGGACTTGAGACCCGACTCCGCGAGATGCAGGAGGTACTCAAGTAGCCTGTTGACGGAGCAATAAAAAGGGGTCCAGCGCCCAGTCAGCACACTAGGAAGCAAACCTCCTTCATTTGAAAGCATAAGACCTTCTCATCGAGGCCATCCTAGAGGCCAACAGAACCTCAGTTACTCCACCAGGCAGGTTAAGCTCATACAGGACTAGCCACTCAACATCCACACAGTAAGGGCCCAGGACTGGACGCTGGGGTGCAGCAGCCTCCCTTTCTCCTGTGAGATAAGGTCTGGAGTAGAGTCCAACTGCAGTGGCTCCCACCGGGAAAGCTGAAGCAGAAGGGAGAACCATGACTGTCTGGGCCAATACGGCATGATGAGGATAATCGTACCTCTGTCGGTCTGGAGTTTCAGCAGGGTCTTGGCTTTAAGAGGTATGGGAGGATAGGCATATAAGCTTTCCCTTCCCCCAGTGCAGGAGGCAAGTATCCGGCGCCAGCCTGCTACGTGAGGTGACACTGGAGCAGAACTCCAAGCAGAGTGGCGAACAGACCTACTGAGGGGATGCCCCACATCCAAAAGATCCAGGCTGCGACGTCCCTGTTCAGAGTCCACTCATGCGGCCAGGAAATTCTGCTCCACAGGCAAATAGATGGCTTTTAACTCCATACCATGAGCAATGGCAAACTTCCGCAACTGGACCACCTCCCAGCACAGGAGCTACAAACCTGTGCACCCCCTGCTTGCTTATACAGTACATTGGCACCTGATTATTTTGATTCAGACTGACAATCTGGTTGGCTAGGTGATCCTGGAAAACCACGAGGCCCATAATTCCAAGATATTGATCTGATGGAGCCTCTCCTGTTCAGACCAGACGCCTTGCGTATGAAGGCCATCCAGATGTGCACTCCAACTCAGCTTGGACATGTCTGTTGTCAGTGTCTTCTGGGGAGGTGCCTCCTGAAACGGGAGCCTCTTGAGCAGGTTCTGAGGATCCAACCTCCAGTGCAGAGACTGGACCAGAGATACAGTGACCACCACCTGATCTTGAGCTTGTCTCATTGACAGATGAGCCAGGGGAGTGACATGCACCTTAGAGGCCATATGACCAAGCACAGTCAGCATCCCTTGAGCCATTATCTGACGCTTCTGCTAGGTGTCGAGCACCTGAATGGTTAAATGTGCTGCGTGCTGGAGTGGTGCTTTTTATGAGCCAGTTGCCCAGATAAGGGAAGACAAAGACCCCAAGTGTCCTGAGATAGGCTGCCACCACTTCGTGGAGACTGAGCGCCAAAGCCAGTCCAAAGGGCACTATTCGGTACTGGAAGTGTTGTTCCTCCAGGACGAATCTCAGATATTTCCTGTGGGCAGGATGGATCGGTATGTGAGTATACATGTCTGAGATCCAGAGAACATAGTCAATTGTCTCTTTGAAGATAAGGGAGCAGGGTCCCCGGAAAGACCATCTTGAATTTTTTTTTTTTTTTAATTTAATAATTTTCAATCAACTTACAAAAGCAAAGTACAAGCAACTTAAGTGGTATTATAGTAATAAAAAAAACACACTGCAATACACTCCATAAGGAAAAAATTCACACTAACACCACATACTTCTAGCCCTCTATATTGGGGAGATACAAAATTAGGAAATAAGAAAAGGAAAAAACATTAAGAGTTAAATCACTCTAGTTACTGAACAGCTTAAACTATCACTCCAAACCCTCCCTACCGTTACTCTGACTCTCCTTACCAACCAAAAATAATTCCAATTGAGAAGGTTCCATGAAAGTAAATTTTAATCCCTGCAACGTAACTAAACATTTGCAGGGATAACGAAGAAAAAAAGAAGCAGTGAGGGCTAACACTCTAGGTTTCAGTGCCAAAAAGGCCTGTCTCCTAACCTGCGTAGCCCTACACACATCTGGAAATATTTGTATTTTTGCACCACAAAACAAAGAGGACATTTTCTTGAAATAGCTACGTAATACCAAAACCTTATCCTTATCAGATACAAATGTTACAATCAAAGTGGCATGTGATGAAATAATATCCTGGGAATCTTCCAGAAATTTGGTGAGCTCAAGCTCAGGACGGGCCTGAACCACATCAAATTCTCCCAAAGAGTTAGGCACAACCCCACGTCCGGTCAGGTAATATAATTTAGAAATAGCAATTGAGTCCGCAGTAGCTAAACCCAACACTTCTCTAAAATATTTCACAAGAAGAATTTCAGGAGAAAGTAAATGGCAAACTGGAAAATTTAAAAGACGAATATTCTTAGACCTCAACAAATTTTCATATAATTCTAATTTGTGGTGAATATTTAAGCTATCCTTGATAGTAGAGGAATGCAGTTTTTAGGGAGAGACATTGGTTTTCACAAACTGACACACGAGAAAGAATATTACCCACATGCCCGTCTACCTCACTGATCTTACGAGAAGTCTCAGAAGAAAACTCACACAACAATTTAAACAATAGGAACTAGGGAATTTTCAATCCGGTTAACAGCTTTCCAGATGTCTGCAAGGGTGACCTGAGCATCAGGTACATCCCCTGCAGCACCCGTAATGGCTGACCAAGTAACAGGCTTCAGCTTATCCCCCAGGAGCACTGGGGTGCTCTGCTGAAACTGACCCCCCACAGTAGACAAGGGTACAGGGGAAATTATACATGGCGGGGAAGGAGGTGTGCGATCCGGGGAACTAAGGGAAGCAGCGGGTGACCGCAGAGTCAGAAAGTCAGGGCCCAAAGGCAAATCAGTAGTAGACAGTACCTTAATATGTTTGTCCATAGGACCCACTGTTGCAGCAGCCTCAGCCGTAGCTTCAGGGACAATCTTCTTCTTTCTCTTACCCATCCAAATGCTGTGTAGCCAAGGGTCCCGACTGCACTTCTCCTGCGGTTCTCCAAGGGGCTCCCAAGGGGCCTGTCACGCCCCTTGTATCTAGCCCCTTAGATCGCTGCCCCGGGCTCGCGCCTCCGGCTGCGCCGGTGAGATGGACTTATAACAAGGCCCCCTGATGACGTCGGGGCCACCGGAGCAGGAGCCTGTTCCCTCTCAATCCGGGCGCTGTTCCTCTGGCTCTCCCAACTGCTCACCGCACCTCCCAGGCTTTAACGAGGCCCCCTGATGACGTCGGGGCCACTGGAGCAGGAGCCTGTTCCCTCTCAATCCGGGCGCTGTTCCTCTGGCTCTCCCACCATCTTGAATTTTTAATCACACCAAGGTGGTGTTGAAGTTTCTGAGGTCCAGAATGGGACAAAAAACCCTCGTCTTCTTGGAGACCAGAAAGTACCTCAAGTAAAACCCTTGCCCGACCTGATCCGGAGGCAAAAGCTTGATAGCAAGATCAGCCAGAAGGGGAGAGATTTCTCCTTGCGAGAAATAGAGATGCAGAGGGTCGAGAGGATACACTCTAAGAGGGGGAATGGGGTGGCAGTTCGGTGAAGTGCAACATGCAGCCGCTTTGGACTTTTTGTAGTATCCATGAGTCAGACGTTATGAGGGGCCACCTGTGGCAAAAAGAACGAGCTGTCCCCCCACAGGAGGGTTCCCCTCTGGTCACCGGCAGATTGGCTATGCTCCAAAGGAACCAGTCAAAACCCCGCCCCCAGCTTGGGTTGCAGAGCAGGATGAGCTTTTTGAGGTTTCTCTTGGCACTGCGGGCAAGGGGCTGAGAGTTTTGAGGACAAGGGAAATACCTGTGCTTATAGTGGTAGGTCTTTTTCTGACCCCCCTGATACCTCTTGTGAGAGGGATTAGGCTTTTCCTCCAGAGGCCAGTGAGAGTAATGTGTTGCTCTGTCGCCAGCTTTCTCCTCCACCTGGTCTCCAAAGAGGTTCTCTCCCCAGCATGGCATGTCTGCCAGCTTATTTTGCATAGACTCTTCCAGGTCGGAGGATTGGAATCGGTGGGCCCCAATGCCCACCGCCACTATCCTGCAGACTGAATCAAAGGCATTGTAGGTCACCTGGACCATGAACTTTGAACAGTCCTTGCCGTGGCGCACCAGGAGTCCAATTCCTCTGTGGGGAGGAATGGTCCCAATTCGGTGAAATTAAGTATGATGTCCTTCAAGAACATGCTCATATTACTGATAAGAGAACGCTGCCCACTAGCATGGAGCTCTGAAAACACCTCCTTCTGAAAGAGTCCAACGTCAGAGCTTCCCTGCCTAGGGGCATCAAAGAATGAGTCTTAGTGCTCTTGATCTTCTTTAGAATGGATTCCACCACTAAGGAGCAGTGCAGAAGCTGGCTTTTCAAACCCGGAGGGCCTTTTAAACCAGGTATGTCAAGTCCAACCTCCTGCCGACAGTGGGCATTGTGAGGGGGTTCTCCCACATCCTCATTTGCAGCCTCTGTAGGATCTGATGCACCAGTACCATTACTGCCTCTTTAGGGGCCTAGGGGTACTCCGTTCTGGGCTCATCTTCTGCCTCCAGTGAAAATGGGATGGCCTTGGCCATATCCCTCATGAAGTCCTCAAAGAACCTATCCTCTGGAGGAGACTTCCGCCATTCGTGCAGAGGAGAGGGGTTCGATGGAAACTCAGGAGACCTGCTCTCTGACAGGGTCTCCAATACCACATCGGTCACCCAGCCAGAGTCCGACTCTGAGGGGAAGTCAAAGTATCTCCAAGAGACTGCTCGGAGCTCCCTCTGACTTCAAGGGGAGTGGGAATGACGACAGGATCGATGAGTGCTTCTGAGGTTTTGTTGGGACATTGGGCCTTGACGCACTCAAGAGACATGGCCCCACTGGGAACTGGCATCAGATCCCTCTGATGCCCCAATGCCAATGTCTCCATAGGCAACGCAGGTGCCTTGAGGATCGGCTGCACAACATGCGATAAACGATGCCATGGACATTGAAGAACCAGCCTGCTGTTTTTCCAGCATCACTGCCATATGGGCCTCAACGGCCTGGAGTTGTTCTTCCATGGCTGCTGATTCTGAAGACCTTGGGGCCTGCGCCACTTCCCCCCTGCAGAGGGGTCAGCATGGCCTCAGTTATAGGGAGATAAGTGCCCCTCCAAAATAAAGGAGTGTGATTCCTCTCGCGAGGGCACCTTGGCAGGCTGTTCGTGGCCATCACTCTCGACATCACATCAGGAAGGGCTCCAATGCAAATGCATGAGAGGTTTAGCACGGTGCTTGGATGAGTCCTCTTTTGATGTTAATAGAGTCTAGGACAAGTTCTTCATCAATTCCAGGAGGAGACCAACTAAAGGCCAATGCTACGGGCCACTGCAGGCCTTCAGCTCCGACTGAGCTCGGAAACTTCTTGATGTTGATGTGCCATCAGCAGACCCTAGAGGGACCGATGCCAGTGCCAAAGATGCTGAATGAGATCTCTGATCAAAGATGGATTCTCTATTTCTCTCTTCAGGCCTCTCCCTGTTATCTACAAACACAAATTGCAAGGCGAGGGCTGGAGATCAGGACCCAGACACTGGAGGCACCAGTTGTGCTCATCTGTGACCAAGATGGTCCTGGCACACTTGGTGCATTTTCTGAACCCGCTGACCGGCTTTTGAAACAAGTCTGGGAAAATGGCCATGGCTAAGTCAAACAGCTCGATGGTGCCACCTTGGTCACAGGAACAACAAAAATAGAAAATAAAAAAGGCTACCAAAAAAAGTGCCAGAATGGTGAGCGGAATTGCGATCAACTGACCCAATGCTACAGATGGTAGGTGGAAAGGATAAGCAAGTGAAAAACTACCCCAGAGAAGAAAAGAGGAACATTTACCAGGGGATGACCGAAGCACGTCTGTGGGGTTCCATGGATAAAGAAGACTGGAGAAGATGGCACCGCGGCAAGCAGGAAAACAGGCACAGGCATAGTACAGCCTACCAAAAGCTTCCAATAGAAGCTGAGGAGCATTACTGCGCAGGGCTCCATTTGTGACATCACCCATATGTGAGGATTTCATTCCTGCTTGTCCAAGGAGAATCAAATAAAACAAGACCAATTAAAAAAAAATAAATAGTAGGAAATTGATAAAAATTAGGACATTGCCAGGACATGATTACTGGCACCCTTACAAACAATTCAAATCAGTCTGAACAGAAGAACCACATTCCCATTGCACAATAAAATTAGACACACCTGTGATCAAATGTCATTACTCACATGACTTATCAACCAATAAATTATGGCTCTAATGTTTAAAATGGCCACATTCACAATGCTGAAGACAAGATAGCTGCCTGAGATCGTCAGAAAAGCCATCACCAAACTTCAAAGGGGTACAAGACCATCTCCAAAGATGTTGGGATTCCTGTGTCTATAGTTCACAATATTATTAAGAAGTTTTCTGCTCCTGGAACTGTCAAGAATCTCCCAGGACATGGTGGGAAAATTAATCCAAGAATCTTCGAAGTTTAGTGCAAACTGCTGGGAAAACACCAAATACAACATCCAAAGAGCTTAAGGATGACCTGGAGCAATCTGGAGTGGTGGTTTCAAACCACACCATATGCCATGCACTAAACAAAGAAAGACTTCATGGGTGAAGGCCATGGGGGACCCACTGCTCAAAGACAGACATAAAAAGGCATGCCTGATCTTTGCCCAAACACACTCTGAGAAACCGCAATCCTTCTGGGAATAGATGAAACCAGACTTGAGCTCTTTGGCAATGCAGACCAACAATACATTTGGCAACAGCCTCTCTGACCTCATCTTTAAACCATGCTGGCAGCTTTTTGGACTTCCTTCCACTTTTCTTAAAGCGTGGAATACAGCTGGTCTGGGCTTCCGAGATAGTAGTTTTAAACACCCAAGCTTGATGTAAGTCTAACATTTGCAACTGCTCCTTTTAGTTGTTTAACTATTTTCCTCATTTTATCATAGTCTCCCTTTCAAAAGTTAAAAGGTAGTACTGTGGATTTCCTTACCATCCCTCCTCCACTAATTAAATCAAATGCTATCATGCTATGATCACTATTGCCAAGTGGCCCCAACACATTTATCTTTTGCACCAGGTCTGGTGTTTCAACTAAGGCCTAGGTCCAATATGGCTTCCCCTCTGGTCGGTTCATGAACCAGCTGCTCCAAGAAAGCGTAGTTACTCACCTGTAACAGGTGTTCTCCAGGAGCAGCAGGAATCAGTCCTCACTTATGGGTGACGTCGGCGCCGACGGAGCCCTCGCGGAGCAATTTTCCCCAGCTTTCAAAGAAAGCCTTTGGGAATTGCAGCGCGCATGCGCGGTCGTCTTCCCGCTCGAGGGTGCCATCTTAGCCAGTCAGATGACATAGCTAAAAAGACAGCATAAAAATTTGCAAAAAGAACATAAGCAGACGATTGCAACTCCAAGGGGAGGAGGGAGGGTAGTGAGGACTGATTCCTGCTGCTCCTGGAGAACACCTGTTACAGGTGAGTAACTACGCTTTCTCCAGGACCAAGCAGGAAGTCAGTCCTCACTTATGGGACTCCCAAGCTCAAGGCTACCGGAGACCCTAAGCACAAAAATGAGCTCCCTCTAGCTCAGCAGCACAGAAGGATAGAATCTTCGCTGAATTATCACCCACCGGTAGCCCACATCCGGGATGGAGGGTAGGAGTTGCTTAGACCTCAAAGAGATTACGGAGGACTGCCTGTCCGAAAGCACTGTCCCTACGGGACTCCCTCTCGAGACAGTAATGGACCGCAAAAGTCTGGCTCGAAGACCAAGTAGCGGCCCGGCAGATGTCTGCCAGCGGAACAGAGCGGAGGTAAGCCACTGACGTGGCCTTTGCCCGAACGCAATGAGCCGTGACTCTACTTTCTAAGGAGAGTCCGGCTGCCCCATAAGCCCAAGAGATACAGTCCGCCACCCAGATGGACAGAGTACGCTTGGAGACCGGGAGCCCCAATTTATTGGGGTCAAAAGACACAAAAAGCTGAGCAGCTTTACGGTGCTCCCGCGTACGGTCAAGGTAGAAGTTCAGAGCCCTTCTACAGTCCAGGGTATGGAGGACCGTCTCAGCTCGGCTGGAGTGTGGTCTGGGAAAAAAGGTTGGAAGTACCACCTCCTGATTGATGTGAAAAGGGGAGACCACTTTAGGCAGAAATTTCAGATGAGTCCGTAGGACCACCCTATTTTTGTAGAACCTAGTGAAAGGGGGATCAGACACGAGGGCCTGCAATTCACTTACGCGTCTAGCGGAAGTGAGGGCTATCAAGAACAGAGTTTTCCAAGACAGAAAACGGAGAGAGAACAGGTAGCCATAGGTTCAAAAGGCGGACAGGTGATCCGCTGCAAAACCACATTCAGGTCCCAGTCAGGCGCCGGCGGGCGCAGAGGTGGTTTAAGGAGAAGGAGACCTCGGAGAAACCTCGCTACGAGAGGGTCATTGGAGAGAGGTCTGCCGTCCACCGGCACATGATGTGCAGAAAGAGCACTGAGGTGAACTTTGACGGAGTTGGACTTAAGTCCCAGATTAGAGAGGTGCAGCAAGTACTGCAAGATCACCGACACCCGGCAGGAGAAGGGATCCTGAGACTGTTGGGTACACCAGACTGCAAAGCGACGCCATTTAAGGGCGTAGCATTTGCGGGTAGAAGGCCGTCGCGAAGCCAAGACGACCTCCTCCACCTCCGCCGGCAGGAGAAGGGGAGCAAGGACTACCCTCTCAGCAGCCAGGCCATGAGGTTGAGAGACCTGAGGTTGGGGTGCAGGAGGGACCCCTGATCCTGAGTGAGGAGATCCGGTTGTACCCCCAGAGGGATTGGATCCTCCACCGCCAGTTGCAGCAGGAGCGGAAACCACGGCTGCCTGGGCCAGCGAGGGGCCACCAGGATCATGAAGGCTTTGTCTCGGAGAACCTTGAAAAGAGTCCGAGAGACTAGCGGGATGGGAGGGAAAGCGTACAGAAGGCTCCCCGACCACGAGATCAGAAAGGCGTCCGCCGCAACCCGAAGGGGGTGTGGCTGACGAGAGCAGAAGCGAGGAAGCTGCCAGTTGTGAGGACTGGCAAAGAGATCCACCGTGGGGAGACCCCACTTGAGGAAGAGCTTCTGAACTACCAAGGGATCCAGACGCCACTCGTGCGGCTGGAGGACCCTGCTGAGTTTGTCTGCAAGGCAATTTTCTTGGCCCGGGAGATAAACTGCCTTGAGGAGAATGCCGTGACGGACGGCCCAAGAGCAGAGCTTCTGTGCCTCCCGGCAGAGGAGGAAGGAGCCCGTGCCCCCCTGCTTGTTCACGTAGAACATGGCAACTTGATTGTCCGTCTGGACAAGGACGGACTGTTGGGAAGTCAGGTGGGAGAAGGCCTTGAGAGCTAGGCGGATCGCCCTGAGCTCCAGGAAGTTGATCTGCTGAGCCGACTCCCATGTGGTCCAGAGGCCCTGAGTACGTGCCTCTTGGCAATGTGCTCCCCAGCCCAGGAGGGATGCATCGGTGGTCAGCACCCGGGTCGGCTGAGGTGACTGGAAAGGCATTCCGAATATCAGGTTCGACTGCCGGAGCCACCACCGGAGAGACGAGACCAGCGGCTCGGAAACGCGCACTAGGTCTGCTAGGCCGCCCGTGGCTTGTCGCCACTGCTGGCGGAGACACCATTGAGCAGACCGCATATTCAGGCGGGCATTGGGGGTCACATGGACGGTGGAAGCCATATGGCCGAGCAGTCTCAGGAAGCGCCTGGCGGAGACCAGGGGCTGGCTGCGAAAGCGGTCGGCTAGGTCCATGAGCCGTTGAGCCCTGTCGAGCGGTAGGTACGCTCTCGCCTGCGGAGTGTGCAGCCTTGCGCCGATGAACTCGAGATCCTGTGAGGGGAGCAAAGTGGACTTTGCGAAGTTTATAACAAAGCCCAAGTGCTGCAGCAGAGTCACCGTGCGGCACGTGGCGTTGGTGACCTCCTGAGCGGACGCTGCTCTGATGAGCCAGTCGTCGAGGTATGGAAAGACATAGAGGCCGTGAAGCCGGAGATGGGCCGCCACGACCGCGAGACATTTTGTGAAGACTCGCGGTGCGGAGGACAGGCCAAAGGGCAGTACTCTGTACTGGTAATGATTTCCCGCCACCACAAACCTTAGGTATTGGCGGTGGCTTGGGTGGATGAGGATGTGCGTGTAGGCATCCTTTAGATCCAAGGAGCATAGCCAATCTCCCTGCTGGAGGTAGGGCAGAAGGATTCCAAGGGTAAGCATTTTGAACTTCTCCCGCACAAGGAACTTGTTGAGGTTGCGCAAGTCCAGGATGGGTCTGAGGCCCCCTGTTCTCTTTGGTATCAGAAAATACCTTGAATAAAAGCCTTGACCTCTCAGGTGGTGTGGCACCGGTTCCACCGCCTGTTCCTGCAGAAGACCTGCTAACTCCTGAAGGAGCAACTCCCTGTGCAGAGGGGGGCGCGGAGGTTCTCCCGGGAAATAGGAGGGAGGGACCTGATGGAAGTGGAGAAGGTAGCCTTCTCGCACGACCTGAAGCACCCAGGCATCTGCGGTGATGCTGGACCACCTGTGGGCGAAGTGAACCAGCCGGCCTCCGGTGCTGGGAGGAACCAGCGGGGGGGGAGAGGCTATGCTGAGCGAGTCAAAAGCCCCCACCCTGCTGAGCAGGGGCTGGTGGTGCAGGCTTGGGGGCTTGCTGCCTACGGGACCCGTTACCCCGTCCCTTGGCCTGCTGGCCCTATTGGGGAGCTGCAGGGGCCTGATAATGGGGGTATTGTTTGTAGGCAGCCGCCTTTCTCGGGTAAAAGGACTTTTTCCCCGAGCCCTTCTTTTTCTGGGAAGGGGCGGAGGTCTTCCTAGAAAGCCTGGTCCTGGTGAGAGTCTCAGTCTCAATTTGTGCAGCCTTTTCCGCCATGGGCTTGCCAAAGAGGTTTTCGCCTCGGCAGGGGACATCGACCAACTTGTCCTGTACCCAGGGCTCAAGGTCTGACGACTGAAGCCAAGCCTGTCGGCGGGCACCGATGCCGGCTGCGGCCACACGAGCCGATGCTTCAAAGCCATCATAGGCTGCTCGGGACATGAACTTTGAGCATTCCCGAATGCCCGTGGACAAGGCTAGGAACCTCCGCAAGGGCTCCTCGGAGAGACCAGCGGAGAATCCGGCTAGCTCTTTAGCCAGATCCCGGAGATACATGCCCATGTATAGCTGGTAAGTCTGGACACGACAAGCGAGCATAGAGCCCTGGAAGCACTTCTTGCCAAGGCCATCCAGGTTACGGGCCTCCCTTCCAGGAGGCACCGAGGAGTGCATCTTCTGGCTCTTAAGACGATGCATGGCCGATTCCACTACCATGGAATGGTGTGGCAGCTGTGCCTTTTGAAAGCCAGGGCTCTTGCGGACCCGATAGATAGAATCGACCCGCTTGCTCAGGACCGGCGAGGAGGCCGGACTCTCCCACATGCGGAAGAGTAGTCGTTCCAGCATAGGAGGAACCGGCACAGTAAAGTGCTCCCTCGCGGGAGAGTCATACTGGAGGGCGTCGAGCTCTTCGGCTCGAGGCTCCTCCTCGGGATCCGCAGGGAAGGCCAAAGCCTTGGCCATATCCCTAACGAAGTCCGAGAACCGGGCATCCTCCGGGGGGGACTGCTTCCGAGGCTCGGACTCCGGTGAGTCCGATGGGACACACCGAGTCCGGAAAGAATCAGGTGACTCTTCCTCCTCAGACTACCAGACCGACTCCGACGAGGACTCGGTGGGGTCGGCCCGGGCAGGGTGCGGCGCCGGCCGCCCCGACGCCGAGGGAGTCGGCGTCGGCGACCTCGGTCCCGAACGGGAGGCCGAGGGTGACCTCGACCGAGGATCGACTCGAGTTCTCATCGACTCGAGGATCGGCTCGGTCTCCGGGGTCGACTTAGACGTCGACGTCCCGGCGGTCGGGGCAGCGGCGCCAGCGAAGCCAGCGAGCAGTGCCCTCTGCTGGTCCATGAAGGCAGACAGTCTGCTCTCCAAGGCCGTCAACCTGAGTCCGAGCTCAGGTGACCCAGCAGCCCCCGACTCGGGACCCGACGGCGTCGGGCCCAACGTCGGCTGTCGCGGAGGCGAGTCCAGAAGGACCACAGGACTTACCCGGGCAGGCATCTCCGACTCCAGGCGAGGTCGCTTCGGGATGTGTTCCTTCTCCAAGGACCCGGGGCGGCTGTCGGGGCTATGCGACCTGGCCCTCGCGGAACCAGGAGCGTCCACCGACGCCGCCCTCGCGGGTTTTTCCTTCCGACGATGGTCCCCGGAGGGAGAACCCCGGTCGGAGGAGCTCCGGCGACGGTCCGAGCTGGAGCCTTTCGACGCGGAGGCCTCCGACGAGGTCCGGGTACGGCTGGGGTCAGCGAAGATTCTCTCACGCTGATGCCGCCGACTTCTCAACGCCTTTGAGGACAGTTTGCTGCAGGGCCCACAGATCAGTTCCTCATGATCCGGGCCCAGGCAGCGGAGGCAAAAGTCGTGTGTGTCGGTTAGTGACATATTTCGGTCACACCGACCACACCGCTTAAACCCACTGGCAGCCATCGGGGGAAAAAGGGCCCCTGCGAGGTCAAAGGACCGGGCTGCCAGGGAAAAACCGAAAAACGAAAGCTGACTAAGTCAGAAAAACCGAAAAAAGTAAGAGGACTCGAGACCGGCGTCGCGAGTCCGGGCGGGAAAACGATCGGCGTCGAACCGAAAGAAAAAAGGATAAAATAAAGAAGAAAATCAACTTTTTCGCGGGGACAAGACGGGGACGTCTGTAGGGCTCCGCGGAAAAAAGAAGACTGGCTAAGATGGCACCCTCGGGCGGGAAGACGACCGCGCATGCGCGCTGCAATTCCCAAAGGCTTTCTTTGAAAGCTGGGGAAAATTGCTCCGCGAGGGCTCCGTCGGCGCCGACGTCACCCATAAGTGAGGACTGACTTCCTGCTTGGTCCTGGAGAAGCAGTCATTAATTTCATCTAGGAACTTTATCTCCCTAGTATGTCCTGCCGTGACACTGACCCAGTCGATACCGGGGTAATTGAAATCACCCATTATTATGACTCTGCTGTAACTTTTTTTTAGCTTAATTTCTTTGAGCATATCATCCATTTGTTCATTCTGTCCAGGATGCTACAGGTTAAGTACGCTTTCTCCGGCCCTTCACAACTTTCGTTCCATAGTGATCTCCACCTCCTCTGCACACAGCTACGCCGCACTGAGCGTCTGTGGCGCAAAGCACCTTCTCCCTCTGCACTTTCACGTTTCAAAACCGAACACACCCATTACACAGGTACACTAAAAAAAATTTTTTTTTAACTGCCTCTAATGTTTCGATTGATTTTTACGTTTTTTGGTGCGCTGAATCCAAATCTGGTAACCAATTTGCTCCATCACGTACAGATTTTTTGCTACATTGGGTTAGCAGTTTGAGGTGAACGTTTCAGATTGAGTGCGATCGAGATAAAAGTTTCTTGGATGAATTCTTTATACTAATTGTTTAGTAGTTATTCAAATAAGAATAAAGAAAATTGTAACAAGGCAGCACATAAGAATAGAGTAATGTCAACAAAACACACTGTGATGGTAGCAAAATTGTCTGCACTTAAAACAGCCACATACATGTGCACAAACATTGAGCATATAAGAGCGAGGTTAGACACAAAGCAAAGCAAAGAAATATGCAAAAAATGTTGTACAGGTATTATGTAAGAATAGAAAACGCAAACCGCACCATTGCAATACATGAAGACAAACACCCGATGGTGTGAAAATAAAATTCTAATAAATGAGATCCGACACTGTGGTAATAACTAGCAAATTTTTATTTCAAAGTTTAGTAAAAACACGATATTTGTCAACACAGTTTAGATTTTAAAGTCATTCTTGGGTCAATCAATCTCCTGGTGGGCCCATTTCTTCTTCCCCCGAATGCTTCTCTTGGTGCGCTGCTTGGCGTATTTTTCATCTGGGGTTTCCCGCAGCAGCAACCAGCAGAAATCAGCCATCATAGTGGTGTTCCATCTTCCTTGGTACCTTCTCTCTGCGTCCTTGATGTCCTGGTGAAACCTTTCACCTTGTTCTTCACTGTACGCCCCCATGTTTTCGGGAAAGTAGTTCACATGGGAGTGCAAGAAATGGACTTTCAGGCTCATGTTACAGCCTTGTTCTTTGAAGGCATTGAGCATCCTGGCAACAATATCCTTATAGTTCTCATCCCGCCTGTTCCCCAAGAATTTGAGAACAACATCCTTGAAGGAATCCCAGGCTTCTTTTTCCTTCTCAGACATCGTTTCAGCGAATGCTCCATCTGAAATGAGTTTCCTTATATCAGGGCCAACAAACACTCCTTCCTTTAGCTTTGCTTCAGAAAGTCGGGGGAACTTTGAGCAAAGGTACCGAAAGCACTCACCATCTTTTGGAAGGACTTGATGAATTGCTTAATGAGACCCAACTTAATGTGGAGAGGTGGTAATAGAATTTTATCACGAGGTACCAAGCTCTCATGAAGAACATTTTTCTCACCGGGTCTCAAATACTCCCGAATTGGCCAGTCTTTTTTCCCCCAGTGTAGGTCGCGGGCCCGGCTATCCCACAAGCAGAGGAAGCAGGGATATTTGGTGAAACCGGATTGCTGCCCTAATAGCATGGATAGAATTTTAAAGTCTCCACAAATCATCCACTTATGCTCATCATAACGAATCTTCTGAAGAATCAGGGCCAAATTCTCGTATTTTTCTTGGAGAATAACAGAGTGAGCAATAGGAACTGAAGCGAATGTGTTGCCATTATGAAGAAGAACACCTTTTATGCTGTCTTTTGACGAATCAATGAACAGCCACCATTCAGCAGGATCATACTTGAGTTTAAACTTTTCCATCACTCCATATATATCGTTGCAAAATACCAAATCTTCCTCTTTGCTGAAATACTTCAAAAATTGTGTCTCGCGGTTGCGGTACCAATAAAAAGTTGTTCCTGGTGACAATAGATTTTTCTGTTTAAGCCGAGAACCTAGCAGTTGGGCAGCATCTTTTGGGAGTCCTAAATCCCGGACTAAATCATTCAATTCAGCTTGAGAGAAAAGTTCAGGTTTCGGATCTGGTTCAGTTTCAAACTCGGAAGTACTGGACTCATCGGGAAAAGCCATCTGATGAGTCTCATCATGATCAGAACCGTCCACACAAATATGATCCAAAGATTTTGGTGGTTCAGGCACAGGTACTTCGTTGCTATGAGGCATAGGCCTAATTGCTGAGGGAAGGTTGGGGTAACTTATTACGTTCTTATTTTTTAAGTTGTATCCCTTCACAATGCAAGAGCAAAAATAGCAGTCACTGCTGTGTTCTCTTTGTTCACGCCACATCATAGGTATTCCGAAACGAAATGCTTGTTTTTTACCTTTCATCCATAAGCGTAGATCTTCCTCATTTGTCTTGCACACTTTGTGAGGAGCCCACGGTTTGTCTTGATCGCCTAACTTCAAACCGAAATAGGCGAAATATACTTTTTTAATAAATGCAGAAATGTTCCTCTGCCGCTTTTTCACGGTATATTCCCCACAAACAAAACAAAAACTGTCCGGAGAGTTGACGCAACCTCTGGCTCTGTGAGCCATCACAAATACACAGCACTGCAAACTACAACTGTAGTGAACCACTTCGGAATAAAGCTGGATTACGACTGAGCAAACAAAAGGTAATAATGAACTTGCAAGAAACTGAAATTTGACAGGAACGTTCATGTCGCAACCACCGTGTTTGAGCGAGCGAACGAGGCGAGGCGAACAGGAAAGAACATGCGCCAGCGCGAGTACTGGATTTAGCCCCCCGCCTCCCAATTGTCCTGTTAATGTATAAAATGAATACAAACCCTCTAAAATATCATGAGGGAGTGTTTCTAGTTAGTTAACCATTACAACCTCTATTTTGGGCCAAGAAAATAAACTGCAGTCGGCTAAAAAGAAATTATGTGAACATTCCTTATATGGGTAAGAAATCTAATTTTGCAAGAAAACGTGACGTGATGGAACATTTTGGCTATTTTTCCTGGATTCAGCACCCCAAAATCTATAGGAATCAGTTGCAAAACTGGAGGCAGTTTTTTGGTAGTGTACCTGTGTTATCGATCCCAGGTCCACAAAGCTAAACAAGATTATTTCTCAACTGCTCTCTCTCTTCAGCACCTAATCAGACCCGCCACCTTTACACTCTCCTCCAGTTTCTTACATCCCTTCGGCCCGGTTCTGCCCCTCCTCCCTCCCCCTCTCAGCTAGCAACTCATTTCAGTACCAAGGTACTTGACCTTAGGCAATCCCTGCCCCATTGTCCCCCTCCTATCTCTGATCCACCGTCCTGTTCCCCCCCTCCTGATTCCCAACTATCCCACACCTGGCACTCATTCCATTCAATTACCACTTCCGAACTCATCACAATAATCTACTCTTCTAAGAAAACACTTTGCTCTTTGGACCCCATTCCTTCCACTTGGTTACTCTCTCCCTCTCTAGCTCGTATTCCCCCTATCCTCACTATGATTAACACCAACCTTTCCATGGGTGTTTTTCCTCAATCTTGGAAATACTCTCTGGTTCGTCCCATCCTTAAAAAGTCTTCACTTCACCCTAAGATCCCTGCTCACTATTGTCCGGTGTCCAATATTTCTTTTCTCTCTAAAATTCTAGAAAAGGTTGTATTCTCAGTTGTCTTTGCACCTTGAATCTACTCATTTTCTTCACCCTTGCCAGTCTGGTTTCCAGCCTGGCCACAGTGTGGAAACGGTTCTTCTGGGATTTCTTAACGAACTTCACTTAGCACATGACCACGGTGACCTCTCGGTAGCGGTGTCCTTGGACCTTTCTGCTGCATTCAATCTCGTCGACCACTCCCTTCTCTTGGTCCGCTTACGTGAGGCAGGTTTCTGCAGCATGGTTCTTCACTGGTTTCACTCCTTCCTCTCTTCCAGGTCTTGCTCTGTTCTCTCTCTCTCCACCCCATTATCTTCTTCCAAGCCTTTCCCCCTCCCCTGCGGTGTTCCACAGGGCTCAGTATTGCCCCCCCCTCCTCTTTAATATCTCTCTCTCACCTCTTGCTTTACTGGTTCAACAACATAGGATTTCTGCTTTCTATTATGCCGACGATATGGTTCTCCTGCATCACACTTCTCCGCTCCATCCCGATCTCTCCCCTCTCAACACCTGCCTTTCTGCAGTTGCCGACTGGCTCACTACCCATTGCCTACATCTTAACCTAACAAAAACTTTTGCCATCTGGTTTACCTGTGGTAGCCCCCCTCCTCTGGTTGCACCTTCCCTTTCTGGCTCACCTATTCCCTTGGTATCTTCCTTTCGTTACCTGGGTGTTTTCTTAGACTCTGATCTGTCTTTTCGGGATCACATTTCTCGTGTTTCCAAAACATCATTTTTCTTCCTCCACCAATTTCATGCTATCCGCCCCTTTCTCACTTCACACTCACTACCCTTCTCTTATCCCTGGTCATGTCCCACATCGATTTCTGTAACTCTGTTCTGGTTGGGCTTTCCTCTTCACAACTTCATCGCTTACAACGTATCCAGAATACCGCTGCTTGGTTTATTTCCCACTCTTCTCCTCGTGATCACGTTACGCCTCTTCTTATTCGCCTTCACTGGCTCCGTATTAAATTCTGCATTCACTTCAAAGTCCTTTCACTTGTCCACCAGGTTCTTTATACTCACTCTCCTCAATATCTGGCCGACCTTATTCACTTTCACACCCTTACACGCAACCTTACAATCATTGCATCTTAATCGCTTACATCTTCCCTCCCCTTCACATGCCCATCTTCAGTCCACTCGCTCCTCTGCCTTCTTTTTCATCAGTCCTGCCCTTTGGAACTCCTTACCCTCCTCTATCCGGCTTGAACAACAGCACACCATCTTTAAGAGTAGTCTGAAAACCCACCTCTTTGCCATCACTTTCGACCTCCCCGCCCCCTGTGTAATCTTGCTCTCCCTGTTCCTCCTCTTCTTCCTCTCCTCTGTCTTGTTGTATGAATCCACCGTTTTGCTTTCCTATCCATTATTGTAACTTCCTTTCCACTTTCCGCCATTGGCTTTCTGTATTTTTATTTTATGTAAACTGCTTTGATGTTACTGTTTAGCAGTATATAAAGTAAATAAAAGTCAATCCTCGCATATGGGACTCCCAAGCTACAGGCTACTGAAAAAACCTGTAGGAGCCACGGGCGACCCAAAAGGCAAACCATGAAGGGAAGCAAAGAACGCTGAATGACTCGAAGTCCAGTGATCTAGCCCAAACACTGACGATGGAATCACCTCTCCAGTAACCTGGACATAAAGGGCCGGAGGGAAGGAATTGCACTATTCCCCAAAGAGGTGACAAAGTACTGCCTAGCCGAAGGCACTATTGCGCCATGAGCTCTTTTCCAAGCAGTAATGTGCTGTAAAGGTATGAATCAAAGACCAGGTGGCAACTCAGCAGATGTCCTGCAGGGGGACAGAGTACAAGTGAGTCACTGAGGTCGCCATAGCACGCGCATTATGCTTGGTGACATGATGCTCCAGTCCAGCCTGCTCATAGGTAAGAGAGATGCAGTCTGACACCCAGGTAGACAGGGTACACTTAGAGACTGCAACCCTGAGTCTGTTGATGTCATAGGAGACAAACAGTTGTGACGAGCAGCGATGGGCCTGTGTCCTCTGGAGGTAGAAGGCCAGTGCCCTCTTACAATTCAGGGTATGTAGCGAGGCCTCCACTCTGGAAGTGTGAAGCCTGCTGAAGAAAGTGGGAAGGACCACCTCCTGGTTCATGTGAAAAGTGGACACCACCGTAAGCAGTTATTTCGGGTGAGTCTGGAGAACGACCCTGTTCTTGTGGAACCTGGTGTGGGGGGCATAGGCCACCAATGCCTGCAGCTCAATAACCCTCCTGGCTGAAGTGAGCACTACCAGGAACACTACTTTCCATGACAAGAACTTGAGACGTCAAATAGAGGCTTAAAAAAGGGGAGCCATCAGCTTCCCAAGGACAACATACAGGTCCCATGCCACCAGCAGAGGGCAGACATGAGAGGAGAGGTCCCCTCATAAAAACAGACCACAAGAGTGTACACAGACAGGCTGGCCGTTGATGTAGGTGGTGATGTGCTGCCAGGGCGCTGAGGTGCACCCTGAGTTGGACTTCAGACCAGCTAGGGAGAGGTGCAGAAGGTATTGCAGGATGTCCTGCACAGAACAAGAGAAAAGACTGAGATTTTTGTCTATGCCATTTGAAGACATACGCGCACTGTGTTGAGTCCTTGTGCGATGCCAGTAGGACGTTCTCCATGTTCTTGGAGAGATGGAGATGCGCTAGGACTAGACGTTCAGCATCCATGCCATCAGGACGAGGGACTGGAGGTTGGGATGGAGAAGGGTCCCATCCTCTTGTGAGAGCAAGTCTGGATCCTGGCCCAGGAGTATTGGGGCTGCTCAGGACAGCTGCAGGAGCAGAGGGAACCATGGCTGTCTGGGCCACTTAAGAGTAATTTGAATTACTGAGGCCCAGTCCGACTGAACCTTGAGCAAGATCTTAGGAACCAGAGGAGTAAGCGGGTACGCATACAGCAGAGGCTCCTGGACCAGGACAGGAGAAAGGCGTCTGCTGCCACCTGTTCCGGGGTCAGCCTCCGGGAGCAAAAGAGGTCCAACGTCAGGGTCCCTCAATGTCAACAGATGAAGGTGGCCACCGCTGGGTTGAGGCACCACTTGTGGGGCTGAAGGATTCTGCCGAGTCGAACTGTGAACAGATTGTCCTGGCCCAGTAGATAGACCGCCCATAGGGTTATGCCCTTCTCTGCGGCGAAGGTCCAGAGGTGAACCGCCTCCCAGCAGAGGGGGGTACGAGCCCGTTCTCCCTTGTTTGTTGATGTAGAACATTGCTACTTGGTTGTCTGTCTGAACAAAGACAACTTGGTCCACCAGGTGGGACTGGAATTACCGAAGGGCATTTGCACAGCTCTGAGTTCCAGGAGGTCGATCTGGAGGGCACTTTCCTCCCGAGTCAGATGCCCTGTGATTGGAGACTGTTACAGTGGGCTCCCCTGCCAAGCTTGGAGGTAACATAGTAAATGACGGCAGATAAAGACCAGTATGGTCCACCTAGTCTGCCCAGTAAGATGGCAAGAGTAGGTGCACCTGCCGCTCCGTGCAGGCCACCCCTCCCCATGTCTTTTTTTAGGGGTGAACCCACCGTTCCATGTAGGACACTACTGTGTATGTTGAGAAATTAGTTAAGTTTATTTTGATTTTATCCTGTTGCTGTAAAGGGATCCACTGTGTCTGCGGTCTGAACGCATTGGGCTGGCAGGGCCTGAAAGGGTAGGCCTGCCATGAGATTTTGTCAGCTCTGCCACCAGGCCAGAGAGGTTGCCAGAGGTTAGGTGATCCAGACCTGATCTTCCAGTGGCCTGAGTCCATTGAGAGCTGATGGTGCACTGGGCCTGTCGCATCTGTAGACAGGCCTGTAGGGTTACGTGAACAGTCGAGGCCATGTGCCCCAGTAGATGCAGCAGGAGACGGGCGGTTGCCAAACAGTGACCCTGTACCTTTTTTGTTAGGGTCCCCAGACCCTGCTCCCTGTCTAGTGGGAAGGCGGCTCTGGCCTGGGTAGAGTCCAGAAGGGCTCCTGTGAACTCCAAGTGCTGGGTCAGTAGCAGATGTGACTTTGGGAAGTTGATCCTGAACCCCAGATGCTGCAGCACCCTCATGGTGTGGTGGGCCATGTGACGTACCTCTCTGGAAAACTGGCCTTTAGGAGCCAGTCATCCAGATAGGGGAAGGCAAATCCTCCCAGCAGGCGGAGGTGTGCGGCGACTACCACCAAGCATTTAGTGAACACCCGGGGGGGGGGGGGTGGTGAGGCTGAAAGGGAGCACCCTATACGGCTAGCGGCAGCCTCTGATGCCACTAGCAGAAGTACTGACTGTGCCGGGATGGATCAGGATGTGGGTATAGGCATCTTTGAGATCTAAGGAGCATAGCCAATCTCCCCACTGAAGGTAGGGAAGCAATGTTCCAAAGGATAGCATCTTGAACTTCTCCATGACCAGAAAGCGGTTTAGGTCCCGCAGATCCAGGATGGGCCGAAAGCCTCCTGCTTTTTTGGGACAAGGAAGTACCGGGAGTAGAACCCCATGCCCCAGAGGGGGAGAGGGACCAGCTCTCTGAAGGGAGTTCATGGGAAGTTCCCCTGGAAAGGAGGCGGCATCTGGTCGAAATGCAGAAGGTAACCTTTCCGCCCCACCGGCAGTACTCTGACCTGACCCTCGGGGGGGGGGGGGTGGAGGAAGGGGAGACTGTCTCTGCCCAAGGAGTCAAAAGTCCCCCCCCCAAACTGCAGTTGGAGCACTGTTTGGGGCTCGGGGGCTTTCTGCTTTCGGGGGCCATGCCCCTGGTCCTTAGCCTGGGGAGCCAGATAGATCGGAAATTGGGGTTATTTTCCATAAGCCTTTTTCACTGAAGCCTTCCAACAAGAAAGGTCTTTCCGCCTTCTCGGTCATAGGGTTGCCAAACAGGTTCTTTCCTTGGCAGGGGACATCGACCAGTTTGGCCTGTACTCATTGCTCAGAGGACTGTAGCTGAGCCAGGTGACAGGCACTAACACCTACCGCAGCCACACAAGCAACGGACTCAAAGCCATCGTAGGCCACTTGAGTCTGGAATTTGGAGCATTCTTGGACAGAGGATGCCTATGTACAGCTGGTAAGCCTGGATGTGATCTGCGAGCATCGAGCCCTGGTAGCACTTTCTGCCAAACCCGTCAATGGTGCAGGCTTCCCTACCAGGGGGCACAGAGGAGTACGCCTTCTGACCCTTTATTTGATGCATGGCCACCACCATGGAGTTGTGATGCAACTGTGTCTTCTGAAAGCCAGGGCTCTTGCCAACTCAATATTGGGATTCAAGTCACCGGCTCACTATTGGCATCATCATGGGCTCTCCTACATCCTGAAAAGCAAGCACTCCAGGATGGGGTGGAATCAGCACCATCAGTGCCTCCCTCGGAAGGGCTTTGTACTGGAGGATCTCCAAGACCTCAGCACAAGGCTCATCATCTGGCTCCAGCACAAAGGCCAGCGCCTTCGACATTCCCCAGACAAACTCGAAGAACGTGAGGTCCTCGGGCAGGGACCTCCAGCATTCCTAAGGGGGAGACAGTTCAGAGGGGACATGCCTGTGTAACATGGTGTCTAGCAACTCGTCATCGGTCTCCCAGCCCAACTCAGAGCCAGACGAAATCTTGAGACACGGATGGCCATCGGTGTGATGAGCCACCAGCGCCGATGGAGAGTGGGGTGAACGATGCGCTGATCCAGAGGTGCTTGGGGGTGAGCCACGCCTCGAACAGGAGGCCGACCGAGGTGGCTCCAAACAAGCAAATCATTCCAGCACCGGCTGGATGTCCTCGCAGTGGAGGGTCCCATTGTCAGTATAGACAACCCGGAGGCTCCAGGTATCGAGCCCCACTACGCCTTGGTGAAGGCAGCCAAGCTGCGTTCCAAGACGGCCATCCTGGCTTCGATACAGTAGGTTCTGAAATGACCAATTTGGGCCTTGAAAGCATTGAGCCCAAAGTCAGTTCCCTCAAAGGGGAATCACCAATGGTGATCGCATTGGAGGACCAAGCTCGATCCCCCGATGCAATGGGAGTCTCCTCCCACTGGGGCAGCTTCAAAGGCCACTCCCAGCCATCACTCCGAGGCCGAATACTGGAGGTCTTATCCCCGGCTCTGGGATCGGACTTAGACTTGGAAGATGTCTTGGACCCATGGGGGGGGAGGTCCTCGAAGGAAGACTCCCAGTCCGAGGCTCCGTGACCTCGGAGCTCAAATCGAGCCTGTGCGTGCAGCACAGAGTCATCAGACGCAGTCCCCCAAGGGCACTGATTCCACACTCTGCTGGCACAATGGCAGAAGCCTTCGAGCTCAAAAGCTCCTCCCACTGCTTTTCATAATTCCTCCGGCTCTTGCTCGGCATCTGCAGGCAGAGTGGGCAAATGGAGTCATCGTGATCAGCACCGAGGCACTTGATACAGCAACTGTAGCAGTCCTTTATGGACATGGTACAGGGACATTTGCCACATTGCTTAAATCTGCTGACTTGGGACATAGCAAGGAAGACGGCAGCCATGAGATCAAACTCAAATGTCTCAGTCAGAGAGGGCACGAGAGAAGACCCATGCACCGAAAAAGAAAAAAGGACCCCAGAAAAACACAATGCCAAGATGAGGGTGGATTCAGGTGGCTAGGTGATTGTGAACCGACCAGCAAAAAGAGAGAAAACCCGCTATGAGTTAGAAAAATCCACTTTTTTCGAGGACAACAGATAGGACATCTGAAGGGTTCCATGGAAAAAAGAAAACAGAGGTAAGATGGCACCTTTGGGTGGGAAGATGAGTGCGCATGCGCGTTCTAATTCCCAAAGGCTTTCTTTGAAAGCTGGGGAGTGAATCCACAGGGGTTCTGTCAATGCCGATGTCACCCATATGTGAGGGCTGACTTCCTGCTTGTTCCCAGAAAAGGTGTGCTTTTTCTAGTTTTGTATTGAGCTCCAATAAATGTAATAGTTTGGATTGGTACGAGGGCTGTTTTTTCTTTTATTGATCAAGAAACCAAGATCTTTGAGAAGTTAAATGGTTTAAGGATTCCTTTCTTGAAGCTGCTACTAGCCAATCATCTAGGCAAGAAAAACCCCCATAATGGTTCCTTTTGCATAGCTGAGTTGCAACTAGTGCAAGACATTTTGTGAAGACCCTGGGAGGTGCCAAAAGGAAGATCTTTGTTATTGAAAATGTTGGTCCTGGAATATCAAGCATAAAAACTGTGCTTTGAGTGAATGGTTATGAGCATAAGCATCCTTCAGGTATAGGAGGCTAGCCAATCATTGCTGTCTAACAGAGGGAGTACTGATGCTAGGCGTTCATTTTGAACTTCTCACTTTACAAACAGGTTTAGTCTATGGAGATTGAGGATTGGCCTCAGACTCACTGTTTTCTTAGAGATAAGAAAAAATCTGAAGTAAAATCCATAACACTTCTATAGGTTCGGAACCAGCTCGATAGACCTATTGTAAAGCAGTGTTGCAATCTCTTGTTCCAGAATGGCCTAGCAGTCATAGGGAATTGTGGTTGGTTGAACATGGAGAACTTTGGAACAGAAGATGTGATGAATTTTATCTTGTAGCCGTGTTTGACAATAGAGGGGACCCAGTCTGTCTTGAGTTTCTCCCAAACTTCAAGGATTTTGCTCTGATTAGAAAGTAGTCAAAAACTGGGATTAGACTTCCATGAAGTCACCAAGGTGGTTGTTTGCAATTTACATTCAAAGATGCTGACACTTATTGCATGTTTGAGGTGCCATATGTTGAGGTGGAGGCCTGTGGTACCTTTGATATCTTTGGTATATTGCTGTAAATATTGGGTAAAATTGCTGAAAATATTGGTAGTGAAGAGATCTTTGGTAAGATTGATAACTGTAGTTCCTGAAGAATCTGGTGTATTGGTATTGCTATAACATCTTTGGGTGCACTGCACAATTGCAGGACGATTGAAAAGCCTTTTTATTAGCTGGTGTAAGGATTGAGGCCTTGGAATTTATTTTGTAAAAAATTTGGCTAGAAATACTCCTCATTCAAGCTTTCCAGAGAAACGTCATCAGGTTGTTAGAGATGCCCCATCCTAGACCACTGCCATCTTTCAGAAACGGCTCCTAATGCTATGAACAATCTATGCTCCTCAGGGAGCAATACATTCCACACTCCAAATTTCCATAATGGGTATTGGGGAATTAAGCCACCCAAGACAGAAGATTAAATTAGACTTACCTGCTAATTATAGGTCCTGGAGGAACGCCAGTCTAGTCCCGGAAACTCTGGGTTGTGCTCCTCTTCCAGCAGCTTGGAGACTGAGAAACATCTTTTTTTTTTTTATGACACTGGTATAAGGACATAGGCACCGCCTCCTCACTCTAGTACCCTATTGACAAAGTAGACTCACCAGAGCAACAATTAAGTAGTAAAACAGTTACTAACCAATAGTAAACTAGAATAAACTATAAACTTTCCTCTTAGGTCTTAGTATAACTGCAGAGGCTATCGCTCCTCCCTCCGGAAGAGACTCAACCTTCGTATAATCCCCTTCTTTAAACCTCCCCGTCTGGACCCGAAGCCCCACAGTTTACTTTTTCTCTTACCTGTGAGATTCCCTGCTTCAGGCTCCAATCCTACCAAAGGACCGGAACAGGATCCGGGACTAGACTGGAGTTCCACCAGGAACAACAATTAGCAGGTAAATCTAATTTAATCTTCCTTATCGTCCCTCCAGTCTAGTCCCGGAAACTCTGGGTATGTAACAAGAGCAGTGAAAGAATTCAACGGGCAGGACCTGCTAGACCAGCCTGAAGCACAGCTGCCCCAAAACAGGTATCCCTACTCGCCTGTACATCCAGACAGTAATGCCTGACAAAAGAATTTAAAGACGACCACGTCGCTGCTTTACAAATCGCTACTGCAGGAACAAATTTGTACTCAGCCCAAGAAGCCGCTTGCGCTCTAGTCGAATGCGCTCTCAACCCTTCTGGTACCAGCTTACCTTTAAACAGGTACACTGATGCTATTGCCCCTTTAATCCATCTGGCAATAGACGCCTTTGATGCTGCTTCACCTTTCCGAGGACCCTCAAACAAAACAAATCTATCCGATTTTCGGAACTCTGCAATCAGTCGGATATACTTCAAAGCCCTACGAACATCCAATAGATGCAACTGTTCCATGGAAGAGTTCTCCGAAACCCTATGGAACACCGGTAACGATACTACCTGATTCACGTGGAAAGGAGATAGCACCTTCAGCAAAAAGGACGGCACCGGCCTCAATACTACCTTTGAATCATAAAAGGACAGGAAAGGCTCCTTACAAGATAATGCCTGTAATTCCGAAATTCTCCTTGCCGACGCAATCGCAACTAGGAAAACCACTTTCAGGGTAAGATCTTTCAACGACGACTTAGGAAGTCGGCCGTTTGAGCCTTTGGCTAACGCTCCCAAAACCAATTGCAGATCCCATTGAGGAACTACGTGTCTGCACGGTGGTCGCAAAAGCACCACCGCTCTTAAGAATCTCTTAACATCTGGATGAGCGCCCAGCGCTTGGCCCCTTGATTTTTCCTCTATAACAGGAGAGCGCTGCCAACTGTACTCTTAAGGAAGAGTCCGCTAACCCCTTCTGAAAACCATCCTGCAAGAACGCCAAGACCTGTGGCACTGACACTCGTAAAGCCTCACAATTTGTCCACACACCAAGCTTCAAAGATGCGCCACACATGAACATATGCTAACGAAGTAGATCTCCTACGAGCTCCTAACAAGGTAGCAATCACTGCCTCTGAGTACCCTTTAGCTCTTAACCTTGCCCTTTCAAGAGCCATGCCGTAAGCGAAAATCGATCCACCTGAGGCATAAACAAACAATGGACATTGCGACAACAGATCCTTCCTGACTGGTAGACACCAAGGTTTCCCCACTACCAGTCTCCTGAGGTCCTCATACCAAGGCCTTCTTGGCCAATCCAGAGTGATCAATATCGCTAATCCTGTGTGAAGCTCAATGCGTCGCACTACCCAGCCTAACACCCACGGAGGGAACACATACAACAGCTGCTCTACTGGCCAGTCCTGTATGAGAGCATCTAGACCCTCCAACATTCTCTCTCCTGCTGAAGAATCGACTGACCTTTGCCGAATTGAAAGTCGCCATGAGATCCATTATCGGCGAGCCCCAGCACCTCACCACCATCTCGCAAACTTCTGGATGAAGCATCCACTCTCCTGGATCTACCTTTACTTGACTCAAATAATCGGCCACCACATTGTCCACCCCTACCACATGCGCTGCCGACAGAGCCTGAAGGTTTTGTTTGACCCATTCGAACAACTGTTCTGCCTCTGCCTCCAAGGGCGCACTGCTGGGGCCCCCCTGTCTGTTGATGTAGGCCACTGCGGTCGCGTTGTCGGAAAACACTCTGATCGCTCTTCCCTGTAGAAACGGCTGAAACTTCAGCAACGCCCGCGCTACTGCTCGCAGTTCCAACCTGTTGATCGACCACGCTTTTTCCTGTTCTGTCCACTGTCCTTGCGCGAACCTTCCTTGAAAGTGAGCCCCCCAGTCTAGCAGACTTGCATCTGTAGTCAGCGGTAGCCAGCCTGGCATTTCCAAGGACATGCCCTTTCCCAGAGACTCCAGAAGCAACCACCACTGCAACACTCTCCGCGCCGCTTCTGGACAGAGTAGCCTCCGGGACAGCGGGTCGTTCTGGTGAGACCACCTTCTGAGTAACACACTCTGCAACGGCCTCATATGAGCCCTTGCCCAGGGCACCAACTCGAGCATCGCCGCCATCGTACCAAGGAGCTGTAGATAATGCCACGCCGTCTGATGTGGCCTGCTGAGAAATCGTCAGACCAACATTCTCAACCCGAGAGCTCGATGCGGAGGCAGGAAAACCTTGCCCGTCACTGTATCGAAACGTGCCCCTAGGTACTCCAGATTCTGAGATGGCACTAAAACTGCTCTTGGCCATATTGACCACCCAACCTAAACTTTGCAGGCACTTGACTACCCTGGACGTAGCCACCTCGCTTTCTGTCCTTGACTTTGCTCAAATTAACCAGTCGTCCAAACATGGATGAACCAGAACTCCTCCTTTTCTCAGCGCTGCTGCTACTACTACCATAACCTTGGTAAATGTCCATGGAGCCGTAGCTAGCTCAAACGGTAATGCTCGAAACTGAAAATTATCCATTGGCACTGCAAACTTGAGAAACTTCTGGTGCTCCTGACGAATCGGAATATGTAGGTACGCTTCTGACAAATCCAGGGATGTAAGAAACTCGCCTTTTCTAACTGCTACGATGACCGACCTTAACGTCTCCATATGAAAATGAGACACTCAAGACACCGGTTCACTCTTTTTAGATCCAGAATCGGCCGATAAGTCCCCTCTTTTTTTTCAGAACCACGAAATAAATGGAGTATTGACCGAAACCGCATTGGTCTCGAGGAACTGGCACTACTGCTTTGAGAGTTAGCAATCTTTCCAAGGTCTGCTTGATCGCCCCCCACTTGTGATGCGCCCTGCAAGGGGACTGCACAAACGGGTCGGTCACTGGTTGTTGAAATTCCAAAGCATATCCTTCTCGAATCACCTCTAACACCCAGTGATCTGATGTAATCTGGACCCAGACAGCGTAAAAATCCTGTAAGCGACCTCCCACCGGTAGCTCCACCTGGGTCTCCCTGACTTCACTGCGACTTTCTGAGACTCGAAGAGGCGGCAGCAAAACCTCTGCTCGCCTCTCAAAACCCCCAAAAACCTTGGTTTCTATAGGGAAAAACGTCCCCTCTGACTCTGAGTGAACCTTGAGGAATGAAAACGACGAAATCCTTCTGAGGCATTCTAGCCATCAGCGGAAATCTACTCTGCTTCTGCTTATCCTCCAGAAGCCTTCCGCATCCTTGGAGTCTCCTAGATCCTTAACAATTTTGTCCAAATCCTCTCCGAAAAGCAGCTTTCCCTTAAAGGGAAGCTTACTTAACCTGGCTTTAGAAGACGCATCTGCTGCCCAATTGTGCAGCCAAAGGTACCTCTGCGCTGCAACCACTGAAGCCATACTGTTAGATAGCCCCCTAATGAGGTCATAATGTATATCAGCGAGATACGCCGCTCCTGACTCTAGTCTAGCCGCCTCACCTGCCGACTCTTCGACCAGGTCTTCCTGGACTCGCTGAGACCAGCGCAGACAGGCTCTCACTACCCACGCACCACAAATGGACGCTTGAATAGAAAGAGCATTCACCTCAAACACCTGTTTTAACAAAGCATCCAGCTTCCTATCCTGAGTATCTGAGAGCTGCACTCCCTTCAACCGCAATGGTAGTCTTCTTAGTCACTGCAGATACCGCTGCATCCACTCTTGGTGACTTAAACAGTTCCTTATCTTAGTCCACCAGAGGATAAAGACGAGACATAACTCTAGATCCCTTGAGTGCCACCTCGGGCATGTCCCACTCACCTTGAATCATTTCCTTTACCACTCTGTGCATAGGAAAAGCTCAGAGTCTTCCGAAATGCTTGTAACAACGGATCTTATAATGTAGCCTCCTCCGCCGGCCCTGCCACCGGCATATTAAGTGCTTTAAGTGTCTCAGAAATAAGTGCGGGAAACTCTTCTCTCCGAAAAATTTGCACTACTCTGGCCTGGTCCTCCTCCTTCCAACTCTGTCCATCTCCAGATCTTGCTCCCCATCTTCCGTGTGCAGATCTTCCAAAATCACCGACTGCTCCTGCTTCTCCTCGATTTCTTCGGCAATACCCCCGAAGTTCCCATAGACAGAGGAGTCCCTGGTCTTTTCTGTCCCTAATCCACACCGACGGAACCCGAAGAAGCAGCCTCTCTTTGAGTGCCCCCAAACGCCCTTTGAATCAGCGCCACAAAGTCCGTGGAAAAAATTGAAGACAAACTACCCGACAAGGATGCCTGAGCGAGTGGTACATCTGGAGCAGTAGAAGGCCCCGGTATGGGCTCCGTAGGATTTACAGCGGAGGGCAGAGGCCCCTGCAAGCCCTCCTCCTGATCCTCCTTTTCCGTATCCAACTGTTGCTGCTCTGCGGCAGAAGCTTGGCTACAGTTCTTACAGACCCCTGTGTCTGAGACTGTAGACCTCTTTACCCCACAAAGTAAACACAGCGTCTTAGAAGGCATCCTGACCACTTGTCAAATGGCCCAAGTGCCCCTTAAACACCTCACAAAGCAACTGGCCCGAGAATCCTGAGGCGTTTTTTTTTTCTTCCCAAAACTATCCTGGATATGTGCAGGAGTCCTCCGGAGCTAAATTCTGAAGAAAAAAAATTAAAACGAAGCTCTGCTGCCAAAGTAAGAGCGTTTGTATCCCCGCAACAACTCTTGGCTTTTCCCGTGCGAATCGCATGCGGCGCGGGCCTGCTGCCGGTTCCGGCAGTGAAAAAAAAATCTATCAATTTTAACTGATGACCCGGCACCTTACCTTACCCCCTGGAGCAGCGTTGTCTGCGCCTCTCCGTTGATTCACCAGAGACTGTCTGGCTGCTTCCCCAGGGCCTGCTCCTCCCCGGTCTGACCCCAAGGGCACTGAATCGCGGTGCTGTGCTGTGGCCACGGCTCCCCTCTACTTCGGCACCCGAGCGCTGACAGGCAAGACCTCGTGATGCGCTCGGGATGCCTCCTCTCCCGGCTGCCTGCCCTTCTAGTTAAACGGGCTGCAACCGGAGCCTGTTCCCCTCGTTTCCACCATGCTACGGAGGAGAGGGAGGGGAAAGAGGTCTCTGAGTCACAAAATTTAAAGGCACAATAAAACTGCCGTTTCAAAAGTTAAAACTTACAAGATCTAGTAGAAATGAAAGTAAACTAAATTAAAGTAAGCTAAACTCTAACTAAATGTCCTTAATTGTTCCTCTAGTGAGCTGGGACCTCCAGGCTCACATCCTCCAGCTGCTTGGAGACTGAGATAACTGGAGTGAGGAGATGCACTGTCCTTATACCAGTGTCATTAAAAAAAAAAAAAAAAAAAAAAAGACGTTTCTCAGTCTTCAAGCTGCTGGAAGAGGAGCACAACCCAGAGTTTCCGGGACTAGACTGGAGGGATAAGGAATATATGGTTCTAGAGAAGACTCTTGAGTACTGAAACTGAACAAGCCCTGGTAACTGGGCAGGCAGTACAGCATGAGAGGGTGCTAGCATGTCTGAAGTGGTATTTTGGAGGACAGCAACGGACAAATTTTAACAACAGTTGAAAGAGAGCAAACTGAGAATTAGATGTAGGATTTTCTGACTGGAAAACCTGAGAAGTGCCAAGACTGGCATGCCAGGGGAAAATCAGGGACAGGGTGCGTATTTGAAAAAACCCCACTAATCATCTTTATAAGGCCTCTATGCTTCAGAGGTAAGAGGAGATGGCGCCAAGTATTTTCTTTTATGTTTATGTTTTGAGGTGGTTGCCCTATTATCTGTATGTGTCTGGGCAGGTCTGAGAGGAGCTGTTTTGGGTTTTGTTTTTGTTTTCAATTTACCTGTAGATGCTCCCTGGGAAGCTGTCTTTGTTGAAGCTGATTTCCTTTCAGCACTGACTGGACAGTAAGCATGACAGTCATAATGATCAAAGGAGTGGGAGTTGAGTAATGGTCCCAGGTCTGAAGGCCATGCAGCTGTGGAAGGGGTGAAAATGTCAAAAGGGAAACTGCTCCCGATAGCATGGCAGAGATTGAAATAGTGTTGGGAGTCTGTACTGGGGCTGGTGGGATTTTCACAGCTTAAGTGGTTGTCTTTGCTGCTGCAGCTGCCATAACCGTGGTGCCATAGGGAAGCAGTTGTACCGCAGTGAGGGGAGAAAGAAAGCCAAAAATTTGACTCCAAAATGGAAGTGGAGAGTTTTACTGAGACAAATTGGTACTGCAAGCAATGCCAAAGGGAATTTTTTTTCTCTCTCTGCAAGTTAGAGGCCATGTGGGAGAGGAGAGCAGCTTGTCTACACTGTGCCGTAGATGAAAAAGGACAGGCATTCAAGTGACTGTTAGGTCTGGGTAATGCAGGTGCAAAGAAGTTTTAAGACTTTTCTTTGCTGGAGGGGGGCTCTGCACACACAGACTCCATCCTAGATGTTACCACAGTGTGGCTGCATTAGCCCTGCTTGCCTATGAAGAAATCAGGGCTGCTTGACCACAGTGCAAGAAATGAAGCAATGGGACCTGGACTCCTCCAAATATCGCCTATTCCATAGCTGGCTATGGCAGAATCTTGGTTTCTCCCCCCCTCCCCCAATAACTGGCCTTGCTCAACCAGACCCCATTTCAACTGAGCCCAGATCTCCACAAACCAGTCCAGACCCAACTGCATAGATCACCCATCACCTTCTGTATAGGGCAGGGTTTACAAGTGATTCATCTCTGACTGCATCTGCTGCAGGCCTACCCCATCGGTTCTGGACTGGTCTGGTGGACAATAAGGAACTTGTTACACTGTATGAATTTTAAAATATAGTTGAATGCAAACCCACAGATGTGTAGTTACCAGCTCTATAACATGGCATTGTATAAATCTTGTTTTTCAATTCTCCTATAAAATGCTGAGTCAGGGGTGAAAATGGAAATTACACTAACCTGGTAATTGTAGTTCCTGTAGGATCCAGTTTAGTCCTCCACAATCGGGTAATGCCCCTCCTACTGCAGCCTGGAGACTGGACCAATCAAATCTTCTGTAGTACATATCCAGCAGGAGCTCCCAGAAGCCCCCCAGTGTACTAGTAACAAAGCAAACTTAACGAAGCAACACATCAGATTATTATTAGGCTATCATTAAACTATGTACTTCCCCCCCTGGAATAACCAACTCCCTCCCCAAACGAGGAAGTCAGGACACTGCACGGCGCCGACATCGACGCCTTTAAATTTACACCGAGCTTCCCCCCGAAACTAAGGAGCTGACTGAACTCCAAAATAAAGGGAAGAGCCATAGCGATAAGCACGACTGTCGACAGAGTCCGAACGGGACGAAAACCATCCTACAGGCACCCGCTCGGGACAGCGCGCCGCAAAATCATACAGATAGTCGGGAGGGAAGGAGGAGGACTAAACTGGATCCTACAGGAACTACAATTACCAGGTTAGTGTAATTTCCATTTCCTGTGCGGATATCCAGTTTAGTCCTCCACAATCGGGATGTAACAGAGCAGTTAAGACCGGGCGGGACCTTGCAGGCCGGCGCGCAAAACCGCCGAACCAAAACAAGAATCCCGAGCCGCTGACACATCCAAGCGATAGTGCCTGCTGAAAGCATGCAGAGACGACCAGGCGGCCGCCCTACAAATCTCTGCTGGTGGAACCAGGCTATGCTCCGCCCAAGAGGCCGCCTGAGCCCGAGTAGAATGAGCCCGGAGCCCCTCCGGGACCGGCCGCCGCTGCAACCGATACGCGGACGCGATCGCTTCCTTGAGCCATCGAGCAATGGAGGCCTTAGCCGCCGCCTCCCCTTTTATTGTACCCCCAAAGAGCACAAAAAGCCGATCAGTCTTTCGAAGGACTCGGTAGACTGCAAATACCGCCGCAGCGCGCGGCCCACATCAAGCCGGAGAAGACCCTTGTCCACCGACTCGACCGAGCTCGCCGAAAGCACTGGCAGAAATACCGCCTGATTTAAGTGAAAGGGAGACACCACCTTTGGCAGAAAGGAAGGAACCGGACGGAGCACAATCCGCTCCGTAGAGAAAGACAAGAAAGGCTCTCGGCAGGACAGGGCCTGCAGATCCGAAATACGCCGTGCCGAGCAGATGGCAACCAGGAACACCGTCTTCAATGTGAGATCCTTCAAGGACGCCCTCCGCAAGGGCTCAAATGGTTCCCGAACCATAGCCCGCAGAACTAAATTCAAATCCCACGAAGGAATCACCGCCCTGCGGGAAGGCCGTAAATGGAAAACGGCGGTCAAGAAACGCCGCACATCCGCATGAGCACCAAGAAGGCGGCCCAAGACCTTGCCTCTATAACACGAAATCGCCGCCAGCTTGACCTTCAGGGAACTGGCCGCGAGACCTTTCTCGAACCCATCCTGGAGGAAGCTTAACACGACGGGCACAGAGACCGTCGCCGCCCGGACTCCCCGCCGGGAGCACCAGTCCTCAAAAATCCTCCAAATCCGAACATAAGTGAGAGAAGTGGAGGACTTTCTCGCCCGCAGTAAGGAGGAAATCACCGCGGGCGAATAACCCTTCTTTTTCAGCCGAGCCCTCTCAATGGCCAAACCGTAAGCGAGAATCGAGCCACCTGGGGCATCCGCAAGGGGCCCTGAAGGAGAAGGTCCGGCAACGCCGGGAGGCGCCACGGCACGCCGTCTTGAAGCCGGACGAGGTCGGCATACCAGGGCCTCCGGGGCCAATCCGGAGCCACCAGCAGCACTCGGCCCTGAAGGCACTCGATGCGCTGGACGACCCGGCCGATCAGCGCCCAAGGAGGGAAGACATACAGTAGCCCGGACGTCGGCCACGGCTGAATGAGAGCGTCGAGTCCTTCGGACATTCGCTCCCGCCGTCTGCTGAAGAAGCGACTCGTCTTGGCCGATTGGTAGGTCGCCATGAGATCCATGATGGGCGGACCCCACCGCCGAACTATTTGCGCATACACCTGTGGATTTAACTCCCACTCTCCGGGGTCCACCCGCACTCTGCTGAGGAAGTCGGCCTGGACATTGTCTGCGCCCGCTATGTGCGCCGCCGAGATCGCCGGCAGGCGAGTCTGCACCCAGCTGAATAAGGCCGTCGCCTCTGTCTCCAGGGCCACACTCCCTGTGCCCCCTTGGCAATTGATGTACGCCACCGTGGTCGCATTGTCCGACCAGACGCGGACCGCCCGACCCAGGACCAGAGGCCCCAGGGCCAACAGGGCTAGCCTGACCGCCCGAAGCTCGAGACGGTTGCTCGACCACGCAGCTTCCCGAGAGGACCACACCCCCTGCGTGAAGCGGGCCTCGCAGTGAGCTCCCCAGCCGGCTAGGCTCGCATCCGTAGTGAGGGGAACCCACAGAGGAGGCTCCAAGGGAATCCCCCGCGTCAAATCGCACTGGTTGGACCAGCGGCGAAGGAGCGCCCTCTGGAGCGGGCGCATGTGGAACCGTGCCCATGGCACCACCTCCAAGGTCGCCGCCATCGTTCCGAGAAGCCGTAGGTACCACCACGCCGACGGAGCGGGCATCCCCCGAAAGAGTCGGACAAGAGCCCGCAACGCCCGGACGCGGCGCTCGGGGAGACACACCAGTCCCCGAGCGGTGTCGAAGCGCACTCCCAGATACTCCAGGTCCTGCGAGGAACGCAGACAACTCTTTCTTTCGTTCACCACCCAGCCGAGAGATCGCAGCAGAGCCACTACCCTGCTCGTGACTCGCAGGCACTCCCGACTGGATTTTGCCCGTATCAACCAGTCGTCGAGATATGGATGGACCAAAATGCCCTCCTTGCGCAAGGCCGCCGCAACGACCACCATCAGCTTTGTGAACGTGCGCGGAGCCGTAGCCAAGCCGAACGGCATGGCCCTGAACTGGAAGTGGCCCCACGGAAACGCAAAGCGGAGAAACCGCTGATGAGATGGATGTATCGGGATGTGCAAATAGGCCTCGGTGAGATCGAGGGACGTCAAAAACTCCCCCTGTCGCACCGCTACAATGACTGACCGCAAGGTTTCCATACGGAAATGCGGCACCCGGAGCGCGCGATTCACGCCTTTGAGGTCCCCAAAATCGGACGCAGGGAATCGCCCTTTTTGGGAACCACAAAATAGATGGAGTATCGCCCGGCGCCTCTTTCCAAAGGAGGAACCGGGATCACCGCTCCCAGCGCTAACAACCGATCCAGGGTCACGCGGAAGTCCCGCGTTTTTTTGCGCTCCCCTGCTGGGAGACAGAACAAATGAATCTGGAAGTGGGAACGCAAATTCCAGAGCGTAACCCTCTCCTATAATTTGTAGCACCCAGCGATCCGACGTGATTTGGGCCCAAGAGGAAAGAAAGTCGCGCAAGCGACCCCCGATAATCGGGCCTCCCTCCAGAGCCTGCCTCGCGTCATTGTGGCTTGCGCCCAAAAGAAGAGCCCGAGGAAGAGGCGGCTCCGGAGAAGCCTCTGCCGGCTCCCCGAAGGTACGAAACCCTTGATTACGGGCTCCAAACCTGCCCCGCTGCGAAGTCCACAGGCGGGAGGAACGAAACCTGCACTGATCCCGAAAGGACCCCCTCGCCGAGGGGGAGGACTTGTTGGACCTTGGCCTATCCTCCGGGAGCCGGCCCCCCTTGGACTCACCGAGATCCTTTACCAACTTCTCGAGAGCCTCCCCAAATAACAATCTGCCCTTGAAGGGCAGCTTACTGAGGCGGGACTTGGAAGAACCGTCCGCCGCCCAGTTGCGCAACCAGAGGGACCGTCGCGCCGCAACCGCGGATGCCATACTGTTAGCCAACGCGCGGATTAAATCATAAAACAGATCCGCCAGATAGGCCGAGCCGGACTCCAGCCGGGAAACCTCCAACAGGCCCTGCTGGTCTAGCCCGGGGCTCGAGCGCAAATGCTGCGACCATCGCAGACACGACCGAGCCACCCAAGCCCCACAGATAGAGGCCTGCAATGATACGGCATCAGTATCGAAGGTTTGCTTGAGCAAATTATCAATCTTCTTGTCCTGACCGTCCTTGAGGGCAGCCGCCCCCTCAACCGGGATGGTGGTTTACTTGGTCACTGCGGAAACCGCAGCGTCCACCCGGGGGGACTTGAACAAGTCCCTGTCCTTGTCGGCAAGGGGATAAAGCCGAGTCATGGTCCGAATCCCCTTCAAGCCGGATTCCGGGTGCTCCCACTCCGCCTGGATCATATGATCCACCACGCGGTGAACGGGAAAAACCACCTGGGAATCCCTGACTGTCTGAATTAGAGGATCCTCAAGACCCTCCTCCTCCATGGGCCGCACCGCCGAAAGGTTAAGCGCCTGCAGGGACTCCGTGACCAGAGGAACCAGCTCGTCCCTACGGAACACGCGAATGATCCGAGCCTGGTCCTCCGGCTCAAGGATCTCCCCATCCTCCAACTCCTCCGCTTCAGTCTCAGGATCGCCCTCTGCCTCGGAATCCAGGAGACCTAGGGCGTCCTGCTCCTGTTCCCCCAACCGAAGTCGCTTGCCCCCGGGTTGCGAGGTGCATTGAGCCGCCCCCGAGGACCCCGGGGGGATAGAGGGGGACCAAACTGCCGGCAACTGACCGGACCTGCTCAAGCGAAACGCCTGATGCATGAGGAGCACAAAATCCGGGGAGAAATCCATAGACGGTGCAGCTATAGCCGCCTGCTGGAGCGCAGCCACCGACCCGCTGGCCGGTGGAACCGACCCAGACTGAGGGAGGCTCGGGGAAAGAACACTGTCCCCTGAATTAGAAGCATCCCCAGGGGTAGGCTGATCCGGGAGACTCACAGATTGCTCTAACTCTGCAGGCACTGCAGCACAGCACCTGCAGATGCCAGAGTCAGTCCCTGCTGCTCTGCGGGACCCACAAATCACGCACTGGGGCTGGGAAGCCATCCCAAGGCCACCTCTGCCCAGCGGGATAGAATACAACAGTCACAGGGAAGCCCACACCACAGGGGCAATCCTATGCAAATCAGCCCCGATTTGAAATTAAAACTTTTTTTTTTTTTTTTTTTTTACAAGAAACAAAATATGCCCCAGACTCCCTGGGGTGCCCTGAGCAAAATCGCCAGCAAGAGGAACCCCAAAAACGCCAGGGGAACCTGTGCACAAGTGCTCAAAAGTGCCTCTAAAAGCACACTTTTAAAATCCAAAATGGCCGCCGGACTTTTTCACCCGCGGTAAAAAACGGCGCGAAAATACAAAAGCCACCAAATAATATGGAAAAGAACTAAAACGACCCTCTAATACAGGGCAAACGACCAAATTTAAGAAAAATTGCCAAATGGGCTCAGGAGAGCCTACAGAAATGCTGGCAGCTCTAACAGAGCACTGCACACAAGCAGAAATGAAATGAAAATCTCCTACCAGCTCAGGAACCACCAGGATTCAGCCAACATCTCCCAGTGCCAGCCACTACTGTATCAGGTATGGCTTTACCCCGTACTGTCCAGGGGGAGCTCACCCAGGGCTGTGAAAATTGGCTAGGCAGGAACACAGGAGCCAACAGGTCTGACTTCCCCCTAGTCTCCTGTGGCAGTGCTCCAGAGAGACAGGCTTCTTCTTTTGTTCTCCTTTTAAAGATACAGCTAGCTATCAAAGAAATAGCAAGGAAATGCCCCAAAACAAACCCTAAAACAACTAACTAACAAGTGTTGCTCCTGCAATAGTCACTCAGTGTGCCCAGGAGGACACACTTTTACGTCTTCAAGCTGCTAGAGACTGGACACACTGGGGGGCTTCTGGGAGCTCCTGCTGGATATGTACTACAGAAGATTTGATTGGTCCAGTCTCCAGGCTGCAGTAGGAGGGGCATTACCCGATTGTGGAGGACTAAACTGGATATCCGCACAGGAATGTTGCTTTTATGACTATCGTATAAACTGTGTGGGGAACAGAAGCCATTGTGAAAAAAAGCTCAGAACTACAGAAAGCGTGATGGAAGGATAAATACCCAGTTAATACAATAATCTTCAATTTACTCAGGGCAATTATTTTTAAAAATATATAGTAGCATGTAGCCTGTCCACCAAGAAAATACTTCAGTATATAATACTTTTGGTCACACACCAGTACCAAATTGGTCAAGGAACATTCTTTACTGTATTGGACTCATTGTGAATCTTATAATAGCATTTTTTTTACCTTTTCATATTTTTCCTTCAGTTTGGCAGCCTTCCTTTCATAAGGCAGTTTATCTTCTGAAGCAGTGTTATTCCACATCTCACCCAGTTTCTTTGCAACATCACCAATAGTCAAACCAGGATGCTCTCCTTTGATTTTTGGGCGAAAATCAGAGCAGAACAAAAAAAATGCAGAACTAGAAAGAAAAGTTGTAATTAAAAATTAAAATGCTATAATTTCAAAACAAATGATTTATACACTATACTAAGCAGATCACCAAGCTCTTGGAAAGTAAAATTTATAAAATCAGTTATGGTCAATATAAACCAACATATGAAAAGAAATAAGAACTCTAGGCAGTCTCTGATCTACCAGAAAATGGTTAGTTTAATACTGTAAAGACAAGGGTGGTTATTTTAGAAGCCCTGTTCATGTTTTTCATGTCCAAAAACAAGCATAAAGACAATCTCCAGAGCCATTTTAGAAGCTGGTTATGGAGATGTCCCCAGAATGAGCACATCTGAATCTGAATGGTGGATGTGGAGGCGACATGGTATGGGCGTTCCCAGGGCTCAGGCCATCCCCACCTGATTACTGAAATGTCATGGACATCCGGCATCACGTTTACCTTTAGACCAGCTCTGAGGCATGCATAGTGATGAACAAGCATCTGAAAAGTGCTCTTTTTAGCTGAAAAACATCCAGAGTGTGTAGAAGGGGAAAGCGTAGTTACTCAACTGCAACAGGTGATCTCCGGGAACAACAGGAATTTAGTCTTCACATGAGTGACACTGGGTACCGACAGAGCCCACGCAGGAAACTCCCCAGCTACCAATAGGAAAGCCTTTGGGAGCACTCCACTGCGCCTGCGCCACTGCCTTCCCATTCTCCCAACTCCCTCTCCCGCAGCTGATTTTGTAGCTGAAGAAAAAGAGTAAAAAAAGAACCCTACAACTCCAATGGGAAGAGGGTGGGTTGTGAAGACTAAATTCCTGCTGTTCCCGGAGATCACCTGTTATAGGAGAGTAACTACGCTATCTCCATGAACAAGCAGGAATGTAGTCTTCACATATGGGACTCCCTAGCTCCCAGATCTCTGAAGAGTTGGACCAGGTCAGAAAGTTTGACAAGGTCATTTGAACCTAGACTTCCCTGCCAAGGAGATCTGGTAAGTGGGCAGGGGGTACAAGTTGTTTCTATGTTCCAAATAGATGCTGAAGGACTGTCTGGCCAAAGGCAGCATCCCGGCAGGAGTCCTTGTCTAAGCAGTAATGGGCTGCAAAGATATGGATAGAAGACCATGTTGCAGCTCAGCAGATCTTGTCGATGGCTACTTAACGTAGGTTGGCCAGATGTTGCCACTGCTTGGACATTATGGGCAGTAACATGATCCATGAGGGAAAGGCCTGCTTTGTCGTAGGCGAGAGAAATACAATCTGCTATCCATCTGGAGAGTATACGTTTAAGTGACTGGAAAACCTAGGTGAGCAGAGTCAAAGGAGACAAACAGCTGGGAGGATTTTCTAATGCCCTCTGTACTTTGAAGATAGAAAGCTAAAGCCCTTTTACAGTCCAGTGTATGTAGGGTTGCTTCTGTCTGCACGAGAAGCATGAGGTCTTGGGAAAAAGACCGGTAGGATCATTGACTGACATGGAAAGGAGACACTACTTTCAGTAGAAAGTGGGGATGTGTCCGAAGGATGACTGTTATGACGAAAACATGTATACGGTGCATGAGTCACCAAGACCTGCAGCTCACTAATGCGTCTGGCCAAGGTCAGGGCGATGAGGAATAAAACTTTCCATAAGTAATGTAGGTGTGTGGTTGTTAGGGGCTCAAATGGAGGTTTGAGAAGTCAAGCCAATACCACATCGAGATCCCACGCTACCAGCAGTGGTCGAAGGAGTGGCTTGGTGAGGGGGAGGCCCCTCATGAAGCATGTCACAAGAGGTACTGTGGAGTTGGACTTACCATCCACAGATTTATGAAAAGCTGAAATAGCACTGAGATGCACTTGTACTGAATTAGTTTCGAATCCTAGAGAGAACAAATGCAAGAGGTACTGAAGAAGTGTGGGTACTGATGCTTCAAAGGGATTGTGATTATTCTGAGAGCACAATGAGGCGTATCTATGCCATTTGAAAGAGTACGTCTTCCTGGTGGAAGACTTTCTGGAGGAAAGTAGAATATCCTTTACAGGAGTAGATAGTGATAGATTTTGGATGATATCCTGGAGCAGAACTGTGGAAGCTGAGAGTTCTGCAGAATGGCAAAGAGATATATCACTGGAGTTCCCCAGATTTGAAAGAGTTTTGCCACTGCTGTCGGATCTAAGGATCATTCATGGGGTTGTAGGATCTGACTCAGCTTCTCGGCCAAGAGATTGGATTCTCCTGGAATGTAAACTGCACAAAGATGCATGTAGTGGAGAATGGCAAAATCCCATAGGTTGCAGGCTTCCTTGCATAGGTGAAGGAGCCTGTTCCACCCTGTTTGTTTATGTAAAACATTGCCACTTGGTTGTCTGTCCTGACTAGGATCTGACTGTCAGAAAGGTGGTATCGGAAAATTTGAAGAGCGCTCAAGACTGCTCGAAATTTGAGGTTTATCTGCTGTGTTGATTCCTGTGCTGTCCACAGACCTTATGTGGCGATGGAATCCAGATGTGCTCCCCAACTGAGTTTGGAGGCATCTGTCGTTAGCGTATGTCAAAGCTGGGGGCATCCAAAAAGGTGACCCTACGAGCAGATTTGTTGGGGTGCACCACCATAGGAGTGACTCTGCCAGAGGGCGTGTTACTTGGATGATATCCCGTAGATTATCAATCCAGTGGACCCAGGCCACAGGCAGAATCCACTGTGCTTGTCGCATATGGAGTCTCGCATAAGGAACTACATGTACTGTGGAAGCCATGTGATCCAGGAGGCATAGGAAGACTCGAGCCATGGCAGTCTGTTGTCGGCACAGGTGTGTGGCTAGGTCTACTAGCTTGCTCATGTGGTCCACATGAAGGCAGGCTCTGGACCATTTTGTGTCTAGCATGGCTCCTATGAAGTCCAATCTTTGAGTTGGAGTGAGGTGGGACTTTGGGAAATTTATCACAAATCCCAGATGCTGCAATAGTGCAAGAGTTCTTGGACGAGATGAGCAGAGTTCTCCAGGAGAATCTACCTTTATTAGCCAGTCATCTAAGTAAAGGAAGACAAAGACTTTGTTGTTTGAGATGTGCTGCCATCACAGCCATGCACTTTGTAAAGATCCTTGGTGCAAATGCAAGGCCGAAGGGAAGGACCTGTATTGGTAAGGGGTGCCTTGACAGGTGAACCGAAGGTACTGTCTGTGGTCTGGGTGAATCAAGCCTCTTTGAGGTCTAGGGAACAGAGCCAGTCCTGTTCCTGTAGGTAGGGAAGGAGAGTTCCCAGAGATCATCTTGAAATTCTCTTTTACAAGGAATTTGTTTAGTTCCCTGAGGTCGAGAATGGGCCTGTAGCCTCCTGACTTCTTTGGAATGAAGAAATAGGGGGAGTAGAAGCCTTTTAGCAGTTGGCTTTTTGGGGGAGGAGGGGGGAGCTGCTTCTATGGCTCCTTGGGAAAGAAGAATATTGACTTCCTGCTTGAGCAGGGCATCCGGGGGGGGGGGGGGGGGTTGGTGGGACAATCCCCTCTGAAGTGGGAAAGAGGAAGTTCCTGAAAGTTCAATTGGTAACCATTCCAAACTATGGACAGAGTCCATTGCTCTGTGGTGATGGAATGCCACTGTTCTGCAAAGTGAAAGTCTCACCGGGTTGGAGATGGAGTCCTGTATGTGCAGGAGAAGACTGGCTGTGCTCCCTATATGGGAGTCAAAAACTTGGAGCAGTAGGTGCTTGGGAGGCTGGCTGTGGCTTGGCTAATCTGGGCTTTTTTGCCTGCTTAGGGCCCTATTCCTGCTGATAAGATGGCTGGGAATATGAGGGGTAGAATCTTTTTTTCTTAGGGTAGAAGGGTTTTCTTAGCTGCTGCCTTTTTCTTGGAAGGGTCAGCAGTCTTCCTAGAGAGCCTCTTCGGGATGGTGTCGTCCTTTTCTGAAGACTTTTCAGAGTAAAGCCAGCATTTATGATGTGGTTGGATCAAAGCCCTCGGGACATCTGACTGCTGATGTAGCTGCGCATGAAATGAGAGTCAGAAGCTGTAAAGATGTCTTACGCATTGGAACAGGGAATGTACGAAGCATGAACCAAGGGAAGTTGGAGGTGGTCAAGAATGAAATGGAACGTGTACAACTTGATCTGTTGGGTGTCAGCGAACTGAAATGGACTGGCATCGGGCACTTTGCATCAGATGATCACATGGTCTACTATGCTGGAAATGAAAGACAAAGAAGAAATGGTGTTGCATTTATAATAAAGAAGAAACTTGCAAGAACTGTAATGAAATACAATGCAGTCAGCGAACGCTTAATTTCTATTCGTCTACGAGGAATGCCTATCAACACAACTATAATTCAAGTATATGCCCCAACAGCTGCAGAAGAGAATGAAATTGAAGAGTTCAATGAACAAGTACAAGCTGAAATTGACAGAACATGCAAACAGGATATCCTGATAGTCATGGGTGACTGGAACGCAAAGGTTGGCAACAAAGAAGAAGGCAAAGTAGTTGGAAAATATGGACTTGGCAACAGAAATGAAGCTGGAGAAAGACTGATAGAATTCTGCAAGACCAACGATCTATTCAACTCAAACACCTTCTTCCATCAACACAAGCGGCGACTGTACACATGGACTTCACCCAATGGATTGTGCAAAAATCAAACTGACTACATCTGTGGAAGTCAACGATGGATGAGTTCTATAACATCAACAAAGACAAAACCTGGAGCTGACTATGGTACAGATCATCAACTACTAGTATGCAAACTCAAGCTAAAGTTGAAAAAGAGCAAACCACTCATGAATGCAGCAAAATATGACCTTGAGAATATACCACTGGAATTTAAAGACTGCCTAGAAAATCGATTTGCTGCTTTAGATACAAATGACAAAGCTCCAGAAGAGTTATGGAATGACATCAAGAAGGTTGTGTTGGAAGAAAGCGAGAAGTCTCTACAAAAGGTGAAAAAGCAAAAAACGCCCAAAATGGATGACGGAAGAAACTCTGAAAATTGCCCAGAAACGCAGAGAAGCTAAAGCCAGAGGAGAAAGAAAGACAACAACAGAACTCAGAGATTTCCAACGTGCAGCAAGACAGGACAAGGAAAAGTACTACGACGATGCATGCATGAAAATAGAAGCAGAAACTATTAGAGGAAGAACAAGATCGGCTTTCCTAAAGCTACGAGAGTTAAAGAAAAAGTTCCAGCCTCAAATTGGAATGTTACAAGATGCTCAAGGTTCTATGTTGAATGAAGCTGAGAAAATCAAGAAAAAGTGGAAGGAATATACAGAGTTTTTATATGATAAAGATCAAGTGGACCAACAGCCGTTTCAACCTGTACCTTATGATCGGGAACCATTGGTGATGAAAGAAGTTAAAGCAGCACTGAAAGCCTTATCAAAGAACAAAGCACCAGGCATTGATAGCATTCCTATAGAAGTATTACAGCAATCTTATGCAGCTGTTACCGTACTTGCAAGGCTCTGCCAAGAAATATGGAAGACAACATCATGGCCAACTGACTGGAAAAGATCTGTGTTTATACCAATACTAAAGAAAGGTGATCCAACTGACTGTCGAAATTATCGCACAATCGCTCTGATCCCACATGCCAGCAAGATTCTACTGAAGATTATTCAAAAGAGACTACAACCATACCTGGAACAAGAACTACCTGAAGTGCAAGCAGGGTTCAGGAAAGGGCGAGGAACGAGAGACATTATTGCAGATGTGAGATGGATCCTTGAAAAGACTAAAGAATACCAAAAGGATATCTATTTGTGCTTTATCGACTATAGCAAGGCTTTTGACTGTGTAAACCATGAGAAACTCTGGGCCACATTAAGCAGCATGAGTATACCAGAACACCTGATCGTACTCTTGCACAATCTGTACATTGATCAAGAAGAAACATTTCGAACGGATCAAGGAGAAACAGAATGGTTTAAAATAAGCAAAGGTGTAAGACAAGGCTGCATACTTTCCCCCTACCTGTTTAATTTATATGCAGAACAAATCATCAGAGAAGCAGGATTGTATGAAGACAACAAAGATGTGAAGATTGGTGGAAGACTCATCAACAACCTTCACTATGCTGATACCACATTACTGGCTGAAAGTGAAGATGATCTGAAACATTTGCTTCTCACAATCAAAGAACAGTCTCAAAATGGGCCTGCACCTTAATGTAAAGAAGACAAAGATCATGACAACTGGCCTAATCAACAGGTTCATCGTTGAAGGAGAAGAAATTGAAATTGTGGACAACTTTAACCTACTTGGATCAACTATTAATAAAGAAGCAACAAGCAGTCAAGAAATCAGACGACGCATTGCTCTTGGCAGAATGGCTATGAAAGACCTAGATAAGATTCTCAAGAGCAGAGATGTCTCTCTCCATACAAAGATTCGACTTGTTCAAGCCATGGTATTTTCAATATCATATGGATGTGAAAGCTGGACAGTGAAAAAGATAGACAAGAAGAAAATTGATGCCTTTGAATTATGGTGCTGGCGGCGAATACTGTGTACACCATGGCCTGCCCGAAGAACAAACCAGTCGGTACTAGAGGAGATCAAACCTAAGCTTTCTTTAGAAGCTCAGATGACAAAACTGACTTTCATACTTTGGACACATCATGCGAAGAGAGAGATCATTAGAGAAAGACATCATGTTTGGCAAGATAGAAGGTAAACGCAAAAGAGGAAGGCCAGCAATGAGATGGATCGATACAATAACAGCAGCTACGGGTACCAGTCTGTCAACAATGAGCCGCCTGACTCAAGACTGAACACAATTTAGGATAGCTATCCAGAGGGTCACCATGAGTCGACTCCGACTCGACGGCACTTCACCACCACCACCACCTTCTCCCCCCTGGTTCTTCCCAAAAAAAATTCTTCCCAGTGCACAAGATATTGCCCAGTTTATCTTGAACCCATTGTTCGAGGTCCAAAGCCAATGGAAGATGCCCTGCTAGTTGACGAATGCTGCCCTATTGACAAATTTTGAGACATTTTGGCTATGTGCCAAAAGACCCTGGAAGACAGGTCTCTTTTCTTCCAGTAGGAATGGAAGGAAACCTTCCCAGTCTTTGCTTTGTTCCTTTAGAACATCCCCGAATAGAGGATGTAAGAATTAATCCTGATGACCAACATAGATGTCCGAAAGGAACGCCGAGCAAAGGAATCTAGATTCCTCGATTCCCTTCCTGGAGGAATCGAGGCATGGTTCTTGCCACTTTTTATGCGATGCATCGCTGATTCTACCACCATAGAATGGTGTAGACGTTGTGGCTTCTGGAACCCAGGACACTCGGGAACCTCGTACATGGTGTCCAATCATCGGCTGGGAAACAGTAAGAGGTGTTTCCCACATCCAGAGCATTAAATTGTTGAGGATCCAGTGTACTAGGAGGATTGCGACCTCTTTCAGGGTTGTGGGGTTCTGGAGTTTCTCCAGCTCCTCACTCTCGGTCCTGGTTCTGATGTTGCCAGGATGGAGAGGCTGGCTGCCATGTCTCGAATGACCTCCTGAAACATGTCTTCAGGAGGGGATTTTCACTGAGTACTAATGGACGGTGGTGAGAGTTCTGAGCGATGTCCTGGAGGTCATCAGAATCGAACGAACGATGGTGTGAATCAGAAGAATGCAGATCCAATTCCCGCGAGTATCGACCATGCAGTCGATGGCATGAATAGTGTCGATGTCCAGTGATATACTCAGGAGTTAAGCCCGGTGTAGACTAGTGGTTATCGGTGACCGATGCTGATACTGGTGTCAGTAAGGAGGCCTCTGTTCTCTGTACAGGCTGCATCGGTGCCGAGAGCAGGAGCGATGTGGAAGCCTGCACTGGAGTGGATGGAGTCCTAGAATTCGATGCTCCCGGCTGCATTCCTGCGGCTGTCGGTATAACAGGAACCAAAGTCGCAAGGAGAGCCGCTATAGTCCTCTCCAAGGACAGCATCCTGTGATCCAGGGAGGTTGTCTGCATCTGATCCAATGAAAGAAAGGGGCTGGGTGTCACTGTACCAGAGCAAGGCATTGGGGGCTCTCTGGAAGCTGAAGTCTTGGGTGTCTCCCAATTACCCATTAAGGCTTTGGAGGACAAGTCCTCCCACCAGGGATGCCTAGACCAAAGTCCAGAGTCAGAAGAAGTCCTGGACGAGTCCCGGTGAGAAGATCGGGATCTCTCCCTCGACTTGCCTGAGGAATCTGGACTTTTCCTTCAGATCCTTCAGCTTCTCTGAGTCTCAGAGTTTTACCTTATCTTTTGAAGGAGACGTGGTTTTCTTGGTCTTCTTCTCAGAGTGTCTCGATTCTTTTGAATGTTTGGACCTGTGTGACCATGAGGAAACTCTGAAGGAAGTGGAGGCCAATGACATCAATTCCGAGGGAAAGAGCTCCCTGAACTTTTTGGCCCGGTTTCCTAGGTCCCTCTTCATCATCTGTTTGCAGAGGGAGCATTCTTGAGGTATGTGGTTGAGACCAAGGCATTTCAGACACCAATCATGTTTGTCTATTACCGAAATGGTGCTGGAGCACTTGGTGCATTTTTGAAACCACTGGAGGGTTTCTCCATCTTAAAGATGGTGGGCAAGGCCCGGTGGGCACGAAGTCCTGAGGAAAGAAAAAGGTGGTGTTTTGCTTTTTTTAGAAAAATTGAAAATATATATAAAGAAAAAAAAAGGAACCAGTATCGGCGCAATACCGGAGCGGTTAGGCAGGAGCGGTTTAAGGAAAGTTTTTAAAGTTATTTTCTCCAGTGAGGGGGTGATGACACAGCTCCGCAGAAAAAGAAGAACTGAGGAGAGGGAGAGCAGGAAGGCAGTGGTGCGCTCCCAAAGGCTTTCCTATTGGTAGCTGGGGAGCTTCCTGCATGGGGTCAGTTGGTACCCAATGTCATCCATATGTGAAAACTACATTCCTGCTTGTTCCTGGAGATACTACTTTATCATCCCCAGTACAATTTCAACTATAGCAGCAGCAGGATTTGAACCCTGGCTGTCCTGTTCCTAACCCACTACTCTAACCATTATGCTATCCTAGATGTCTGGGTTCTGAAATAAGGTTCTGGGGCCATCTAACTAGATGCCTCTGCAGACATCCACGTTTGTGAAATCACAACGACACCTGGACGTGCCTGTATTTTTTTTCCAGAGATTCTGGCTTAGATGCCCCAGATTGCACTTGGATGGATCTTTTGAAATTCCCCTCAAGATATTTATTTTAAGATCCACTAATAATAAATGGTATGAGACCAGTCTGTTTGGCAAGTGCTGCATACTGCCATGAAAAAAAAGCGTAGTTACTCACCTGTAACAGGTGTTCTCCGGGGACAGCAGGAATCAGTCCTCATATATGGGTGATGTCGGCACCGACAGAGCACTCACGGAAGCATCCCAACTTTTAAAGAAAGCCTTTGGGAGATGCCACCACACATGTGTGGTCCCCTTCCTGCCCAACAGTGCCATCTTGTTCAGTCAGATGACATAGCTAAAAGACGGCAAAAAAATAAGATGGTAAAGAAGTGACTCCAAGGTGAGGAGGGAGGGTTGTGAGAACTGATTCCTGCTATCCCCAGAGAACACCTGTTACAGGTGAGTAACTATGCTTCTCCAGGAACAAGCAGGAAGTCAGTCCTCACATATGGGACTCCCCAGCTACAGGCTACCGAAAGCCCACAGAGAAAAATCACGGTTACCCTCAAGGGGAGTCGTGAGCAGCAGCAATTGAGTCCGCAGATACGGACTGCAGTAGGATCCATGTATCTGAGGGAAACTAGCACTCCAGTAGCCTGAACACAGAAGGGTCGGCGGGTAGGAGCTGCCTAGACCCTGAAAAGATTAGAGCACAACCTGGCCGAAGGCACTGTCCCATCGGAACCCCTTCTCCGAGCAGTAATGGGCTGCGAAGGTGTAAACTGAAGACCAGGTGGCAGCCCTGCAAATGTCCAGCATCAGGACGGAGCACAGGTTTGCCACAGAGGCCACCGTGGTCCTTACATGGTGTGCTGTGACCTGGACTTCCAACAGTAGACAGAGTATGTTTGGTCACCGCCTCCTCCAGCCTACAGGGGTCATACGAGACAAAAAGCTGAGCAGCTTTACAGTGGCCCTGGGTACTTTGAATGTAGAAGGACTGGGCCCTCTTACAGTCCAGGGTGTGGAGGACAGTCTCCACCCTACTGGTGTGAGATCTTGGGAAGAAAGTGGGTAGTACCACCTCCTGATTGAGGTGGAAGGGCAACACCACCCTCAGAAGGAATTTTGGATGTACCTGGTATATAGAAATAGGACAACAGAAAAAAAACACATGGCCTATCTAGTCTGTCCTTCCATAACAACTACAACAGTCCCCTTTTTTCCTTTAGAGATCCTCTGTTTGTCCCATGCTTTTTTAAATTCAGTTTCTGTCCTCAACTCTACCACCTCCACTGGGAGACTATTCCACGGATCCACCACTCTTTCCGTAAAGAAATATTTCCGCATATCACTCCTGAATCTATCCCCCTTCATCCTCATCCCATGTCCCCTCGTAGCAGAACTTGCTTTCAATTGAAAGAGGCTCTCCCCCTGAACATTTATGCCACGGAGGTATTTACTACTACTACTATTTAGCACTTATAAAGTGCCACGCACGCAGCGCTGCACAGCTAACCTACAGGAGATAGCCAACATACAAGAGACAGTCCTGCTCGTCAGAGTCCTGCTCATCGGAGCTTACAATCTAGTTAGAAAAGTACAAAGCATTACAGAGCATTAGTCAATTTGAACTGTAGTTTGGTCATAAACGTTGACGTGGGTTAGGATAAGATGAGGATGGAAGTCAGGATCTGAATGCAACGGTGAAGAGGTGGGTCTTCAACCTGGATTTGAAGAGGGCCAGGGAGGGGGCCTGGCGCAGACGCTGGTATGCTGTTCTAGGCATATGGTGCAGCCAGGTGAAAGGAGCGCAGTCGGGAGTTCGCGGTGCGGGTGAAAGGCAATGATAGTAGTAGTTTGTTAGCGGAGCGTAAATTCCAAGAAGGGACGTAAGGAGAGATGAGAGATAAGAGGTATTGCGGGGCCATGGAGTGTATGCATTTATAGGTCAGTAGGAGAAGTTTGAACTGGATGCGGAATCGGACAGGGAGCCAGTGAAGCGACCTGAGGAGAGGAGTAATGTGGGCATGGTGACGTTGGCAGAATATTAGTCGAGCAGCGTGATTTTGTATAGACTGAAGGGGAAGGAGGTGGTTCACGGGGAGACCAGCAAGAAGCATGTTACAGTAATCGAGGCGAGAGGAGATTAAGGAGTTGATAAGCGTTTTGGTAGTGTGTTCAGAGAGGAAGGGGCGGATTTTGCTGATGTAGAGAAAGAAGCGGCAGGTCTTCGCTACATGCTGGATATGAGCGGAGGAGGAGAGAGAGGTGTCAAAGATAACCCCCAAATTGCGGGCCGAGGGAACCGGAAGGATAGTGGTTCCATCCACATGGACAGAGAGAGAGGGAAGTGGGGGGAAGGAGTTGGGTGGAAAGACAAGGAGTTCAGTCTTGGCCATGTTCAGTTTTAATCGGCGATGAGACATCCAGGCAGTGATGTCCGCAAGACAGGCAGAGATTTTGGACTGGGTTGCCGGAGAAATATCAGGTGTGGAGAGGTAGATCTGGGAGTCATCGGCATAGAGATGGTACTGAAAGCCATGGGAGGAGATAAGTTTGCCAAGGCCTTTGGTATAGAGAGAGAAAAGGAGGGGGCCCAAGACAGATCCCTGGGGTACACCTACCTGGAGCGGGGTAGGGGAGGAGGAGAAGCCGCAAGAGCATACACTGAATGAGTGATGGGAGAGGTAGGAGGAGAACCAGGACAGAACGGAGTCTCTGAAGCCAAGCGAGGAGAGGGTGGTGAGAAGGTCATGGTCAATGGTGTCAAAAGCAGCAGAAAGGTCAAGAAGGATGAGGATAGAGTAGAGGCCCTTAGATTTAGCCAGGAATAGGTTGTTGGTGACCTTAGTGAGTGCCGTTTCAGTGGAGTGTAGGGGGGTCCAGGAGGGCCTGGGAGGTGAGGAAGTCGAGGCAACAACGGTGGACTGCTCGTTCTAATAGTTTGGATGTGAAGGGAAGGAGGGAGATGGGTCGATAGTTAGAAGGGCATGTGGGGTCAAGTGAGGGTTTCTTGAGGAGGGGTGTGACAACAGCATGTTTGAAGTCAACGGGGACAGTTGCAGTGGAGAGTGAAAGGTTGAGGATATGAGTGATGGCGGGGACAATGGTGAGGGAGATGGGATGAGGGAGATGGGTGGGGTTGTGGTCTGATGAGCAGGTGGTGGGTTTGGAGGAGGAAAGAAGGAGTGCGGTTTCTTCTTCGGAAATCGGAGGGAAGGAGGAGAGGGTGGCAGGGGGAGTATGGATGGGGGAGGAGAGTAAACATCTCAATCATATCACCTCTATCCCGCCTTTCCTCTAAGGTGTACATATTAAGAACCCTAAGTCTGTCCTCATATGCTTTATAATGAAGACCACGAACCATTTTAGTAGCCACCCTCTGCAGCGACTCCATCCTGTTCACATCCTTTTGAAGGTGAAGTCTCCAGAATTGCACACTATGCTCCAAATGAGGTTGCACCAAAGACTTATACAGAGGCACTATCACCTCCTTTTCTCTGCTAGCCATTCCTCTCCGTATGCATCCAAGCATTCTTCTAGCTTTTGCCGTCTCCTTTTCTACTTGTTTAGCTACTTTAAGATCAGACACAACCACGCCAAGGTCCCGCTCTTCTTTAGTGGACAAAGGTTCTTCACCCCCTATACTATATTGCTCCCTTGGATTGCTGCAGCCCAAATACATGACCTTGCATTTTTTTTAACATTAAATCCCAGCTGCCAAATTCTAGACCATTCTTCAAGCTTAGCTAGATCCCACCTCATGTTATCTACACCTTCCTGGGTGTCTACTCTATTGCAGATTTTGGTATCATCTGCAAAAAGGCACCTCCGCCACCAGGGCTTGGATCTCGCTAACCCTGTGAGTGGAGGTGAGCGCGACCAGGAACACCACCTTACACGAGAGGTATTGCAGATGGCAGGTAGCCAAGGGCTCAAAAGGCGGGAGAGTGAGCTCCGCCAATACATTAAGATCTCACTCGGTTGCCAGAGGGTGAACTGGGGGTTTCGATAAGAGAAGTCCCCTCAGGAAGCAGGTTACCAGCAGCTGGAACGAGAGGGGTTTACCATGCACCGGGTGGTGGTGCGCTGCAAGGACACTGAGGTGCATCCTGACGGAGTTTGATTTAAGCCTGAATTGCAAGAGATGGAGAAGGTACTGCAGTACTACCTGCACCAGGCAGGAGAACGGGTCAGTCCTGTGCTCCATGCACCAAATTGGGAATCTATGCCATTTGAAGGCATATGACTTTCTAGTGGAAGCCTTGTGAGAGGCCAGCAGGATCTCCTCCACTTCACTCAAGAAACTGAAAGGGGCCAGGATCATCCTTTCAGCCGCCACGCTGTCAGCAATAGGGAACCCAGCTTGGGATGCAAGAGAGCCCCCCTCCTGGGACAGGAGCCCTGGAGAGTTCCCCCCAAAGGGATAGGGGTCCACTGATATCTGGAGGAGTAGCGGAAACCATGGCTGCCTGGATCATCGAGGGGCTATCAGGATGAGGGAGGCCTGATCGCGGAGGGTCCTGAATAACGTTTTGGTAATTAGCGGTGTGAGGGGGGGGAGCATACATGAGACCTTCTGACCACGAGATGAGAAACGCATCTGCTGCCACTCTGGAGGGGTGGGCTTGCCTGGAGCAGAAAGAGTAGTTACTCACCTGTAACAGGTGTTCTCCAGGAGCAGCAGGAATCAGTCCTCACTTATGGATGACGTCGGCGCCGACGGAGACCTCGTGCGGAGCATTTCCCCAGCTTTCACAGAAAGCCTTTGGGAATTGCAGCGCACATGCGCGGTCCCCTTCCCGCCCAAGGGTGCCATCTTGCTCAGTCTGATGACATAGCTAAAAGACAGCAAAAAATTAGCAAAAACAAGTGATATGACTGCAACTCCAAGGGGAGGAGGGAGGGTTGTGAGGACTGATTCCTGCTGCTCCTGGAGAACACCTGTTACAGGTGAGTAACTACTCTTTCTCCAGGACCAAGCAGGAAGTCAGTCCTCACTTATGGGACTCCCCAGCTTAAGGATACCGGAGAACCCAAGCGGAAAAATGAGCTCCCTCTAGCTCGTCAGCACAGAAGGAAGGAATCTTCTCTGAGAACACCCCTGACCGGTAGCCCAACACCAGGGCCGGAGGGTAGGAGTTGCCTAAACCCCAAAGAGATTATGGAGTACTGCCTGTCCGAAAGCACTGTTCCTGCGGGACTCCCTCTCAAGGCAGTAATGGGCCGCAAAAGTCTGGCTTGAAGACCAAATAGCGGCCCGGCAGATGTCTGCCAACGGAACAGAGCGGAGATGAGCCACTGACGCAGCCTTCGCCCTGACACGATGAGCCGTGACTCGACCCTCCAACGAGAGGCCGGCTGCCCCATAAGCCCAGGCGATACAGTCAGCGACCCATATGGACAACGTACGCTTGGAGACAGGGAGCCCCAACTTATTGGGGTCAAAAGAAACGAAAAGCTGAACAGCCTTCCGATGCTAGCGCGTACGGTCATGGTAGAAGGATAACGCCCTCCTACAGTCCAGGGTATGCAAAACCATCTGAGCCCAGTTGGCATGCGGCCTGGGAAAGAAGGTCGGAAGAACCACCTCCTGATTAAGGTGAAAGGGTGAGACAACCTTAGGAAGAAACTTAGGGTGAGTCCGTAAGACTACCCTATTCCTGTAGAACCTAGTGTAAGGAGGATCAGACACTAGAGCCTGCAGTTCACTTACTCGCCTAGCAGAGGTGAGAGCTACCAGAAATAAAGTTTTCCAGGACAGAAAACGGAGAGGGCAGGTAGCCATGGGTTCAAAAGGCGGACAAGTAAGCCGCTGTAAGACCACATTCAGATACCACTCAGGGGCTGGTGGACGCAAAGGAGGCTTAAGCAGAAGAAGGCCTCTGAGGAAACGAGCCACCAAAAGGTGGTTGGAAAGAGGCCTGCCGTCCACCGGCGAGTGGTGTGCTGAGAGAGCACTAAGGTAAACTCGGACAGAGTTAGACTTAAGGCCCAGATTGGAGAGGTAGAGCAAATATTGCAACACTACCGCCAAGCAGCACGAGAAGGGATTCTCACTGTGCTGAGCACACCATGCGGAGAATCTACGCCACTTAAAAGCATAGGACTTCCTGGTGGATGGACGCCGAGAGGCCAAGACTACATCTTCCACCTCTCTAGGTAGTAGTAGGGGAGCGAGGACTACCCTTTCAGCAGCCAGGCCATCAGATGAAGGGACTGGAGGTTGGGGTGCAAGAGAGTCCCCTGATCTTGAGACAGGAGATCGTGTTGAAACCCCAGAGGAAGAGGAGTGTCCACCGCTAGTTGTAGCAGAAGCGGGAACCACGGTTGCCTCGGCCACCGGGGGGCTATGAGAATCAATGAAGCCCCGTCCCGGAGGGCTTTGAACAGCGTTCTGGACACAAGTGGTGTGGGAGGAAACGCATACAGTAGGCCTGTGGACCACGAGATCAGAAACGCATCTGCAGCTACTCTGAGAGGATGCGGTTGTCTGGAGCAAAATCTCGGTAGTTGCCGGTTCAGAGGACTGGCGAAAAGATCTATGGTGGGGAGTCCCCACTTGAGAAAGACCTGCTGAACCACCGACGGGTTCAATCTCCATTCGTGTGGTTGCAGGATCCTGCTCAATTTGTCTGCCAGGTAATTTTCCTGACCTGGGAGGTAGACAGCTTTGAGAAGGATTCTGTGATTGACAGCCCAAGAGCACAGCCGTTGTGCCTCCTGACAGAGAAGGAAGGAGCCTGTGCCTCCTTGTTTGTTCACATAGAACATGGCAACTTGATTGTCCATCTGGACCAGTACAGACTGGTGAGAGGCGAGGTGGGAGAAGGCTCTCAGAGCTAGGCGTATCGCCCGTAGCTCCAGGAAGTTTATCTGTTGAGCAGCCTCCCAAGGGGTCCAGAGACCCTGAGTACACGTCCCTTGGCAATGTGCTCCCCAACCGAGAAGAGAGGCATCTGTTGTCAGCACCTGAGTATGCGGAGGGGATTGGAAAACCACTCCGAGCACCAGATTTGGAAGATGAAGCCACCATTTCAGAGAGGAGACCAGGAGGTCGGAGATGCGCACTGAGTCTGCTAGGCCCCCTGAGGCTTGATGCCACTGAGTGCGAAGGCTCCACTGAGCAGGTCGCATGTGCAGGCGGGCATTGGGGGTGACATGAACTGTGGAAGCCATATGGCCGAGTAGTCTCAGGAATTGCCTGGCAGAGACCAGGGAATTGCTGCGAAACTGGCTGGCCAGATCCATTAGCCTGTGGGCCCTGTCCAGAGGCAGAAAAGCTTTTGCTTGAAGAGTGTCTAGTCTGGCCCCTATGAACTCTAAGTTCTGGGACTGGAGCAAAGTGGACTTTGCGAAGTTTATGACAAACCCCAAGTGCTGAAGCAGAGCCACAGTGCGAAGGGTGGCCTGGTTGGCCTCCAGGGAAGATTGGCCCCTTATGAGCCAGTCGTCCAGGTACGGGAACAAAGAGACCCTGAAGCCTCAGGTAGGCCGCCACCACTGCCAGGCACTTGGTGAACACCCTGGAGGGGATGAGAGGCCAAAGGGAAGCACTCTGTACTGATAGTGGTTTCCTCCCACAACAAACCTGAGATATTGTCTGTGGTCTGGATGGATAAGGATGTGAGTATACGCATCCTTTAGATCCAAGGAGCATAGCCAGTCTCCCTGCTGGAGGTAGGGCAGCAGGATTCCAAGGGTAAGCATCTTGAACTTTTCCCTCTGCAGGAACTTGTTGAGGTTTCGCAAGTCTAGGATGGGTCTGAGGCCTCCTGTTCTTTTTGGTACCAAAAAGTACCTCGAATAAAAACCGTGACCTCTCAGGTGGTGGGGCACCGGTTCCACAGCCTGATCCTTTAATAGACCTATCAACTCCTGAAGGAGTAGGTCCCTGTGCAGAGGACGTCTTGGAGGCTCCCCTGGAAAATAGGAGGGAAGTACCTGGTGAAAATGGAGAAGATAGCCCCTTTGGACTATATGAAGAACCCAGGTATCTGATGTGACGGCTGACCACCTGTGGGCCAGCCGGCCTCCTGTGCTGAGAGAAGCCAGCTGAGGAGAAGAGGCTATGCTGTTTGAGTCAAAAACCCCCACCCTGCTGAGCAGGGGCCGGTGTTGGTGGCTTGGGTGTCTTCGGCCTACAGGGCCCTTGACCCTGCCCCTTGGCCTGCTGCCCCTGTTGGGGAGCTGCAGAGGCCTGATAATGAGGGTACTGTTTGTAGGCCGATGACTTCCTCGGGTAAAAGGTCTTTTTTCCCGAGCCCTTCTTTTTCTGAGAAGGGGCAGAGGTTTTCCTGGAAAGCCTAGTCCGGGTTAGAGTCTCGGTCTCGAGTTCTGCAGCCTTTTCAGCCATGGGCTAGCCAAAGAGGTTTTCACCCCGGCAGGGGACATCGACCAACTTGTCCTGGACCCATGGCTCGAGGTCGGATGACTGTAGCCAAGCCTGTCGGCGGGCACAGATGCCGGCCCCAGCTACTCGGGCCGAAGCCTCGAAGCCATCGTAGGCTGCTCGAGAGACCAGCAGAGAACCCGGCAATCTCCTTTGCCAGGTCTCGGAGGTACATGCCCATGTAGAGTTGGGTAGGTCTGGACACAGCAAGCAAGCATAGAGCCCTGGAAGCACTTCCTACTGAGGGCATCCAGGTTCCGGGCCTCCCAGTCGGGAGGCACCGAGGAGTGCTTCTTCTGACTTTTCAGTCGATGCATGGCCGATTCCACAACCATGGAGTGGTGCGGTAATTGTGCCTTTTGGAACCCGGGGCTCTTGCGGACTCGATAAATGGAATCAACCCGCTTGCTTAACACCGGCATCGAAGCCGGGGTCTCCCACATGCGGAAGAGTAGCCGCTCCAGCATCGGAGGAACCGGAACAGTAAAGGCCTCCTTCGGGGGAGAGTCATACTGGAGGGCCTCGAGCTCCTCGGCTCGAGGCTCCTCCTTGGGATCCGCGGGGAAGGCCAAGGCCTTGGCCATATCCCGCACGAAGTCCGAGAACCGGGTATCCTCCGGTAGGGACCATCTCCGAGGTTCAGACTCGGGTGAGTCCGAGGGGACACACCGAGTCCAATGGGTGTCGGGTGACTCTTCGTCCTCCGTCTCCCAGCCCGACTCCTCGGAGGAGGAATCGAGCGGCTCCGGTCAGGCGGGCACCGATGCCCTCCGCCCCGACGCCGAGGGTGTCGGCGTCGACGACCTCGGCCCCAAACGGGAGGTCGAGGGAGACCATGGCCAAGGATCGACTCGAGCCCGCATGGACTCGAGAATCGGCTCGGCCTCTGGGGTCGACTTGGACGTCGAGGTCCCGGTGGTCAGGGCAGATGCACCGGTGAGACCGGCGATCAATGCCCGCTGCTGTTCCATGAAGGCAGCGAAGCTGCTCTCCAAGGCCGTCAACCTGAGTCCGAGCTCAGGAGACCCAGCAGCCCCCGACTTGGGCCCCGATGGCGTCGGGCCCGACGTCGGCTCCCTCGGAAGAGAGTCAATGAGGACAACAGCACTTGTGTCCAGGCGACTCCATCTCGACACGAGGATGCTTCGCAGGCTTCTCCGACTCCGAAGACCCGGGACAGCTATCGGGGCTATGCGACCTGGCCCTCGAGGAACCAGGAGCGTCCACCGACGCCGCCCTCGCGGGTTTCTTCTTCCTGCGATGTTCCCGCGAAGGAGACCCCCGCTCAGAGGAGCCCCGACGCTGCTCGGGGCCAGAGTCCCGAGAGGTCGAGGCCTCTGACGAGGTCCGGGCCCGGCCGGATGCGGAGTCAGAAAAAATTCTATCCCTCTGGTGCTGCCGACTCCTCAAGGCCTTTGAGGACATTTTGCCACACGGACCACAGATCATCGGGTCATGATCGGGTCCGAGGCAACAGAGGCAGCAGTCATGTGTGTCGGTAAGAGACATAAGTTTCTTACACCGATCACATTTCTTAAACACGCTGGCAGCCATCGGGGGAAAAAGGGCCCCTGCTAGGTCAAAAGACTGGACTGCCAGGGAAAAAGAAAAAAGGTGCGAACGCCAGTCACAAAGGACAAAAACCGAAAAGAGAGAGAAGGACTCGATACCGGCGTATCGGTCCGAGCGGGAAAAGGATCCGGCGTCGAACCGGAGGAAAATAAGAAAAATAAAGAAAATCAACTTTTTCCTCGGGGAAAAACGAACCACGTCCGTTGGGCTCCACGGAAAAAAGAAGACTGAGCAAGATGGCACCCTTGGGCAGGAAGGGGACCGCTCATGCGCGCTGCAATTCCCAAAGGCTTTCTGTGAAAGCTGGGGAAATGCTCCGCACGAGGGCTCCGTCGGCGCCGACATCATCCATAAGCGAGGACTGACTTCCTGCTTGGTCCTGGAGAAGCAGGGCAACTGATAGTTGTCTGGACTGGTGAACAGGGTTCCCCCCAGAGCTGAAAGAGACGGTTGGCCACTCTGGGATCCAGCTGCCACTCGTGCGGCTGGAGGACCCTGCTCAATCTGTCGGCCAGTGAGTTGTCCTGGCAGATATACTGCATGCAAGAGCATGCCCTGGACTGCATAGGAGCAGAGGTTCATTGCTTCGTGGCAGAGGCACAAGACCCCATGTCCCCCTGCTTGTTCACACAGAACATTGCCACTTTGTTGTCCGTTTGGATCAACACTGGTTTGCGCTGTAGGCGGTGGCAGAAGGCTCGGAGGGCTAAGGATATTGCTCGCAACTCCAGGAGGTTGATCTGCTGGTTGCTCTCGTCCTGCGACCAGATGTCCTGGGTGCGGAATTCCTCGCAGTGGGCTCCCCAGCCTAGCAGGGAGGTGTCCGTAGTGAGAACTCTTGCTGGGCTCGGGGGTTGGAAGGGCATCCCTGCCTCAAGGTACTGGAGAGTTTGCCACCAGGTCAGGGAGTCCGCCAAATTGCGGATCACTAAGACTCTGTCCCGAAGATACCACTGTGCAGCTCTCATGTGAAGGCGGGCATCTGGGTGACATGGACAGTGGAGGCCATGTGCCCAAGTAGGCGCAGCAGGAGCCCAGCAGACACCGAAGGACAGTGCTGTATGTCTAGGGCCAGTGCCCTGAGACGGTAGGCTCGGTCCCCGGAAAGGAAGGCCTTTGCCTGGAGGGTTCCAGTATGCCCCTATGAACTCCACTGTGTTGGGAGGAGGTGGGACTTCGGGTAGTATATTACAAACCACAAGTGCTGCAGGACCTGGATGGTACGTGTGGTTGCCTGCTGCACTTCTGGGGCCATGCCTCCTGTTATGAATCAGCCATCCAGGTAGGAGAGACAGAGACCCCTTGTAGGCCGAGGAAGGTGGCCACGACTGCCAGGCACTTTGTGAAGACCCTTGGAGCAGAGGCCAAGCCGAAAGGCAGCACCCTGTATTGGTAGTGACTGCCCCCCTACCATGAACCGCAGGTACTGCCTGTAGTTGGGGTGGATGAGGATGTGGGTATAAGCATCCTTCAGATCCAAGGAGCACAGCCAATCTCCCTACTGGAGGTAAGGCAGCAATGTTCCAAGGGAAAGCATCTTGAACATTTCACCAGGAACTTGTTTAGGTTGTGCAGGTCGAGGATGGGCCTTAGGCCCCCTGTTCTGTTTGGCACAAGGAAGTACCTGGAGTAGAACCCCTTGCCCCTGAGATAGAGGGGGGACTGGTTCCACCACTCTGTCCTTGAGAAGACCTCAGAGTTCCTTCAGTAGAAGGTCCCGGTGAAGGGGAGCCCTGGGGGGGGGGGGGGGGGGCTCTTCTGGGAAATAAGGGGGAGGTGTCTGAGTCAGATGGAGGAGTTAACCCTCCTTGACCACTTGGAGTGCCCAGGAATTGGTGGTAATGGCTGGCCACATTTGGGCATAGTGTACAAGACGTCCACCTGTGGGCTGCTGACCTCCTTGGGTTGGAGAGGTTATGTTCCAGGAAACAAAAGCTGGGCCAGGGCCGATGCCTGGGGTTTCGAAGCCTTCTGCTTACGAGGGCCATGCCCATGTCCCTTGGCCTGCTGACCCTGCTGGGGATGCCTGAAAAGGTGGGTAGTTTCTGTAAGCAGCCCCTTTTCTCAGGTAGAAGGGCTTTTTACCCGGACCCTTCCATCGGAGAGGGGCAGCGGTCTTTTTAGAGAGCCTGGTCCTCGTCATGAACTGTCTCCAACTCGGCGGCCTTGTCGGTCATGGGTTTGCCAAAGAGATTCTCTCCCTGGCAGGGGACAGTGACCAATTTCTCCTGAACCCATTGTTCGAGGTTGGACGACTGTAGCCAAGCCTGGCATCAGGCACTGATGCCTGCCACTGCTATTCTACTCCTCAAAAGCAGCTGCACAAAGACCATCTACACTCTCCTACACATCCAATACCAATAATACAATCCACAAGGTATTCAATCTACAAGATAAGCAGCAATCTAAACCGTGCCACCTCAATAGACCTCTAAGATTACTCCACATAACCCCACTTGCTCACAAGGAAACAAATATTAAAGAACCACACTATAACTCCCTCAACTGCGCTTTAGTTAATACCAGATCAATTCACAATAAATTTAATACCATATTGGATTACATACAGAACCAAAACAGACATTTTGTGCATCACCGAAACATGGCTCACTGACCTAGATAATGTCATTGTAAACCAAATCACCTCAAAACATTAAACAATACACAACTCCACTAGACCCTCACGAAGAGGTGGAGGTATATTAATCCTTGCAAAGTCACATCTCAAAATGTACCACTATCTCTAGCTCTCAATCCAAAAAAAGATGAAATTAGACTTACCTGCTAATTGTAGTTCCTTGAGGAACTCCAGTCTAGTCCCGACATCTAGGGTTTATGCACCTCCTCCAGCAGCTATGGAAACTGAGAAACATCATTCCTTTGATGACACTGGTACAAATACTCCTGGGACCACCTCCTCTGTCCAGTAATCTATTGACAAAGCAGACTCACCCGAGCAACAATCAAATAGAAAGTATATAACAAATGGAATTTAATGTAAACTTAATTATCTAACGGGAAACAAATATTCCCGTTATCATTCAACTGAACTAAATGATCGTACTTACGTATAGGAACCTGTGCTAAGGAAGACCACACTTTTCCGCTCCCTGAAGGATTCACCCGAATCCCTCTCTTTTCTTCAAACCTCAGCGCGTCTATATGGCCCATACATTCCCATTAGCTTCTGCTTCTTAAGCTTTAGTGAAAAATAGCATGCTTCAGGCCCACCGCAGAGAACAACCTGGGAGGGATACGGGACTAGACTGGAGTTCCACAAGGAACTACAATTAGCAGGTAAGTCTAATTTCATTTTCCTTATTGTCCCTCCAGTCTAGTCCCGACATCTAGGGATGTAACAGAGCAATGAAAGCTTTTCCTATCGGGAGGGACCCGCCAGGCCAGCCTGAAGCACCGCTGCGCCGAAGACAGTATCCCTTTCCACCTGCACATCAAGACGGTAATGCTTAACAAATGTATTAAACGATGACCAAGCAGCCGCCCTACAAATTTCAACAGCAGGTACCAGACTGTACCCTGCCCATGACGCCGCTTGCGCTCTCGTCGAATAAGCTCTAATGCCTTCAGGAACTCTTTCAGAATGTAAGCTGACGCTATCGCTTCTTTAAGCCATCACGCAATGGAAGCTTTACTAGCCGCTTCCCCCTTTCGTGCTCCACCAAATAGGATAAAAAGCCTATCCGTACTTCTGAAACTTGCCGTTCTCCGAAGATACCTTTTCAGCGCTCAAACGTCCAGCACGTGGGAGGATCTGGAGCTAGACTTTCCTCCCGGCTCGACAAACACTGGAAGAGAAATGGTTTGATTGACACGAAAAGCGGATACTACCTTTGGTAAGAAAGACTGCACTAGCCTAAAAACCACCTTATCATAAAATGTCAAATGGCTTCCGACAGGACAGCGCCTGTAGCTCAGAAATCCTACGTGCCGACGCAATTTCCACCAAAAATATTGTTTTGAGTGTCAGATCCTTATCCGACGCCTTCGCCAACGGTTCAAACGGTTCGCGCGTCAATGCGTCTAACACCAAACCCAGATCCCACCGAGGAACTGGAGAACTACAAGGCGGCCTCAGAAGAGACACCGCTCGCAAAAACCGCTTAACATCTGGATGCGTTCCCAGTGTCTCCCCTTTTATCTTTCCCCTGTAACATGCCAGAGCTGCTACCTGCACACGCAAGGAGGCAGCTGCTAAACCCTTGTCAAGACCATTCTGAAAGAAAGCCAGCACATGCGACACCACCGCACTCAACGCCTGCATTTTTCTTTCTGCACACCATTCTTCAAAGATCCGCCAGATACGCACATACGCTAACAACGTAAATCTCCTCCTAGCCTTCAACATAGTGGAAATGACGACTGAGGAATACCCTTTCACTCTCAGCCTCGCCCTTTCAAGAGCCAAGCCGTAAGCGAGAATTGATCCACCTGGGGCATGAGTATGGGACATTGAAACAAGAGGTCCTTCTGAACCGGCAGACGCCAGGGTCGATCCACCAAAGGTCTGACTAGATCCACGTACCGCGGCCTTCTCGGCCAATCCGGCGCTATCAGAATCACCGTTCCCTTGTGAATCTCTATCCTCTGCAGAACTCGACCTATTAAAACCCAAGGGGGAAACACGTACAGGAGCTGCCGCTCCGGCCACCTTTGAATGAGAGCATTGAGGCCCTCCGACATTCTTTCCTTTCTTCTGCTGAAAAATCTGTTTGCCTTTGCTGACTCTAATGTCGCCATTAGATCCATTACTGGCTGCCCCCAGCGGTTCACTATCAATTCGAACACCTCTGGATGCAGCACCCATTCTGCTGGGTCCACTTTGACCCGACTTAGAAAATCGGCCGTCACATTGTCTATTCCTGCCACATGTGTCGCCGACAGCGCCAGTAGATGTACCTCGGCCCACTCCAACAGGTGATCGACCTCGGATTCTAGTAGCGCACTGCCGGTGCCGCCCTGCAGATTGATGTAGGCGACCGCGGTTGCATTGTCGGAGAATACGTGTACCGCTCTGCCCTCTAGACAATTCCGAAAATCACTCAGCGCCAGAGCAACCGCTCTCAACTCCAATCTGTTGATGGACCAAGCCTTCTCAACGTCGGTCCACTGTCCCCGAGCAAAGGTTTGTTCGACGTGCGCCCCCCATCCCAAGACTGGCGTCCGTCGTAAGGGATATCCAGATGGGCGCCTCTAGGGGCATTCCCCTCTCCAGCACGCCTGGCTGTAACCACCATTTCAGCGCCTGCCTCGTATCCGGCCGACATGGAAGTATCTGGGACAGAGGATCGTTCTGGTGTGACCATCGTCTGAGCAATGCCCTCTGAAGCGGTCTCATATGCGCTCTCGCCCACGGCACCAATTCGAGTGTCGTCACCATTGTACCTATCAACTGCAGATAATGCCATGCCGTGGGAATCCTTCAGCTTAGAAAGGTTCTGACTAGGCTTCTGAAGCTCTGAGCTCTCAACCGAGGCAGAAACACCTTCCCTATCCGTGTATCGAAACGTGCTCTGAGATACTCCAGGTTTTGCTAAGGCTGTAGCCTGCTCTTTGCCCTGTTGATCACCCAGCCTAGACTCTGAAGTAACTCCACCACTCTGGCAGTCACCACCTTGCTCTCTTCTCTGGACTTTGCCCGTATCAACCAATCGCCCAAATATGGGTTACCAGAATTCCTTCTTTCCTCAACGCCACCGCTACGACTACCATGACTTTAGTGAATGTCCGAGGAGACGTTGCTAACCCGAACGGTAATGCACGGAATTGAAAATACCCCATCGGAAGTGCAAATTTGAGGAACTTCTGATGCGTTTGCCAAATGGGTATGTGAAGATACGCCTCGGACAAATCCAGAGCGGTGAGGAACTCCCCTGCCCTTACGGCTACAGTAACCGACCGCAGAGTTTCCATCCGAAAATGCGATATACGGAGACATCGATTTACCTTTTTGAGATCCAAGATGGGATGAAAGGATCCCTCCTTTTTTGGCACTACAAAATAAATGGAGTATCGACCGCACCCACACTGTTCCTTTGGTACCGGAACCACCCCGTTGAGTCTCAGCAGATGTTGCAACGTCTCTTGCACTGCCTGGACCTTCAGAGGCATTTTGCATGGGGATTGAATGTAAGCATCGGCCAGTGGGTTTTGGAACTCACGAGCATAGCCCTCTCGAATGATTTCTAGCACCCACCGGTCGGTAGTAATTCGGGCCCCAAGCAGGATAAAACTCCCGTAACCGCCCTCCTACGGGTACCATTTCCTCTTGGGCCCCTCTGGCTTCATTGTGACTTTCTAAGATCGAGGGGGAGGGAGCTGCAAACCCTCTCTGTTTTCCCCTCTAAAACCTCGAAACCCTTGACTTCTATAGGAGAAACGTCCCCTATGAAATTGTCCAAATCGGGTTGGGCGGAAACGGCGAAAATCTCTGCTGATTCCCGTTAGATGGCAAAGGTTTCCTCTGCTGTTGCTTGTCCTCCGGGAGTCTTCCTCCCTTAGATTCCCCTAAATCTTTTACCAACTTATCCAAATCTTCTCCAAATAATAACTTAATCCTAAATGGTAACTTACTTAATCTCGTTTTTGAGGAATCATCCGCCGCCCAGTTACGCAGCCAAAGATAACGCCGGGCTGCTACCACTGACCCCATACTCTTAGACAGACTCCTAATAAGGTCATAATGAATGTCCCGTTAGGTAAGCAGTACCCGACTAACTTGGATGCTTCCCCTTCAGTCTCGTCCAATTGGTCTCCCTGAACATGCTGTGACCAACTGAGACAGGCACGCGCCACCCAGGTCCCACAAGCTGATGCCTGTAAGGAAAGTGCACAGATGTCGAATACCTGTTTCAACAAGGTATCTAGCTTCCTATCTTGCACATCCTTAAGAGTGGCACTACCTTCCACCGGGATGGTTGTCTTTTTGTTCACTGCCGATACCGCTGCATCTACCTTCGTTGATTTAAACAACGGGTATAGCAGAGCCATAATCCTGGAAACCTTTAAGCCTTGCTTCCGGCATGTCCCATTCTTCCTGAATCATCTCCTGCATCATTTTATGAACTGGGAAGGTTCTTTGTGTTTTTCGAAACGCCTGTAACAAAGGATCCTCTAAGGATGCATCCTCTACCGGCCCTGCAGACGGGATATTTAATGCTTTTAGAGTTTCCCCTATTAGAGCCGGCAACTCGTCCCGTCTAAAGACTCTGACCACCCTCGCTTGATCTTCGTGTTCTGCTAACTCTCCTTCCTCTAACTCCTCCTGTACCTCTGTGTCCTGGTCTCCGTCCTCTGAAAAAGGACTCTGAGGCTTTTGACTGGTCCTGCAAATTTTTTCCTTTCTCGATCTCTTGGACGGAACCTCCATGAGCCCCAAGCCCAGAGGAGTCGCTTTTCGCCCAAGTTCGCTTCTAGTGAAGGCGCTTCAGTGTTCTTATTACCGCCCTTTAAGACCTGTTGCAAGAGAGCCACAAAATCCTGGGAAAAAATTGCTACTAGCCCACCAGGCAAAGTCGGATGAGACGTAGCCTTATCTGGAGCCGAGGAAGGCCCGGCCACCGGCTCCAGCAACAGCACAGGGGGATATGCAGGAACTGGCAAGACCCCTTTCGGGTCCTCTGCAGTAACTTCTACGACCAGCCCCATAGAGATCGCTTCCTGAGAGCAGGTCTTACAGGTCCCTGCCTCCGAAACTGAACCCTTTCTAAGACCGCAGAGTAAACAAAGTGCCTTAGAAAGCATGTCTCCTCTACCTCATAGACTAACTATTTTTATTCCCAATAGCTAAAGATTATTCACCTTGCCACAGCAGATTAATCCTTCTATCTAGAGATCTATATCTATAGCACCACAATAGAATGATCTACCTATAGTTATCTATATAGACAGATATCCTCAGCAATAAAAACAACCACCGCAGCACTGTGTGCGTGAGAGTGATATCATATATATATATATATATATACACACACATTTACACATATATACACATACCCAAAGATAAGCTGTTTTGCGTTAAAAAAACGAAAATCGCTGAGGAAACACTCTGTTTCCCCTATACAGTGCTGGAATCGGACAGTGACTGGATTGCAAAGAAAACCCCTCCCCTTGGGTTTTTCTGTAGGCCCAATGCTCGCGCGGCTTTCCCGCACTTCCGCGCCGCGGCCCACCGGAGCCAAACGCTGCCTTCGCGTCGGTCCCCCTGCTTAAGCACCATGCAAAAGGTAAGCCGCTTACCTGAAATCCAGCAGTCTCTGCGTTCACCTAATGAGTCTCCCGCGCTCAGCCGAACAGCAGCTTCCGCGACGGGAGAGACTCGCACTCTGAGGAGCCAGTACTTCTGGAGCCAGCAGCCTTGCCACACGGTCTCACCACGCTCGCTGAAGACTGCTGCCGTGCTCTTGTGCTCTCACTGCCGGTTTCTCACCCAACAGTGGGTTCGGGAACCGGAGCCCGGCCCTGTAGATTTTAAAGGGTACCTTCCTCCCCTGCAACCTGCCCGAAGAGAAGAGGGAGACAGGAAGGGGGCCTTAGCACAAAAGGTAAAAGTCTTCCCCTTTTTTTTTTTTCAATCCAATAAGAATAAATTTAACAACTATCCTCTCTAATCTACTTTCCTTAAATGTTTCTACAGTGAGCCTTCAACTTCTAGGCTCACCAACCTCCAGCTGCTATGGAGACTGAGATTACTGGACAGAGGAGGCGGTCTCAGGAGTATTTGTACCAGTGTTAAAGGAATGACATTTCTCAGTCTCCATAGCTGCTGGAGGTCGAGGGAGACTGTGACCGAGTCCGGACTCGGGCCTTCATGGCTTCGAGAACCGGCTCAGTCTCCAGGGTCAACTTAGACATCGACGTCCCGGTGGTCGGGGCAGATGCACCAGTCAGGCTGGCCATCAGCACCCGCTGCTGATCCATGAAGGCAGACAGTCTGCACTCCAAGGCTGTCAGCCTGAGTCCAAGCTCAGGAGACTCAGCAGCCACCGACTCGGGCCCCGGCAGCTGCTCCCTGGGATAAGAGTACGAGGACAACAGGACTTACGTGCTCGACGGACTCCGGCTCTATACGAGACACCTTAGTCGGCTTCTCCAGCTTCAAAAGGCCCGGGACGGCAGTCAGGGGTCCGAGACCTGGCCCTCGAGGAACCAGGGGTATCCTCCGATGCTGCCCTCACGAGCTTTCTCTTCCTCTTATGCTCCCATCTGGGGGACCCCCCCTTTCAGAGGAACCCCGACGAAGCTCGGGGTCAGACTCCCGAGACGTCGAGGCCTCTGACGAGGTCCGGGCTCGACCGGAGGCAGAGTCAGAAAACATTCTCTCCTCCTGATGCTGCCAGCTTCTGAGTGCCTTAGTGGACATCTTTCCACACGGGGGACAGACCTTGGGATCATGGTCCGGCCCGAGGCAATGCAGGCAGCAGTTGTGTGTGTCGGTAAGAGACATGAGCTTCTTACAACGATCACACTTTTTGAAACCACTGGAGGCCATCGGAGAAAAAAGGGCCCCCGCGAGGTCAAAAGACCGGCCCTCCAGAGAAAGAGAAAAAGAGCGCGAATGCGTGCCACGAAGGGCAAAAAAATGAAAATAGAGATCGGGTCGATACCGGCGTACCGAACCCAGGCAGGAAGGGGAACCGGTGTCGAATCAGACAAAAAGAGAGCGAAAATCGCAGGAAAAAAATCAAACTTTTCCGGGTGACACGGACTCACGTCCGTTGGGCTCCACAGAAAAAGAAAGACTGAACAAAGATGGCACCTTTGGGCGGGAAGGGGACCGCGCATGCGTGGGTGTATTCCCAAAGGCTTTCTTAGAAAGCTGGGGAAATGCTCCACATGGGGGCTCCATTGATGTCGATGTCACCCATATGTGAGGACTGACTTCCTGCTTGGTCCTGGAGAAAAAAAAGACAACCAAGATCAGCCTAGCACAAGTTGAGGACCCTCCATAAACTTAAACCGCTACTATTAGACAATGACTTCAGATCTGTATGTCAGGCCATACTAACTCTTATAATTGATTACTGTAATGTAATATATCACGGACTTCCAAGGAAAACAAATCTCCCTCTGCAACTCTGCAACACACTGCGGCGAGAATCATTACAGGAACTGCAAAATACAATCATATAACCTCAACACTTAACCAACTACACTGGCTTCCTGTTGCTGTACGTGCTAAATACAAAAGCATATTAATAATCTTCAAAGTATTAAATAATCTATCCCCGCCGACTCTTCAACGGTTGATCCAGAAATCAAGTACAACCAGAATAAGAAGCAGCACAGACACTAACATCATCAAAACCCCAACAAACTACAGATCAAAGCAATTTACTTGCACCAGAGCCTTCTCTATGTATGCTCCCCAACTTTGGAATCGTCTACCTGCCCCAATACGATCAAAGACCTACTTGACTTCAGAAAAGCCAACAAGACCCATCTATTCCTCGAATACTATGGTCCCACCTAGTATAACAAATGCCACAGTGAGACATTACAGATGTATGCAATGGACAACTGATAAATGTAGCTATATAAACTCATCTGCAACAATGTTATTTACATAGTTATCCATTGTTAAATGTATCTACTACCCCATATACTCCTCCAAGATAGACTCCCTGTTCTATGTAAAAGCCTATTGCTATGTTTGTTCTGTGAACCGCCTTGAATTAATGATAAGGCGGTATACAAAACGTGTTAAATAAATAAATAAATAAATAAATGTTAAAGCCGCTCAAAGCAGTCATAGGCTGCTCAAGACAAACTTGGAGCACTCATGGAAAGCCTTGGCCAGGTTCTTGAACCGCTACAGGAGTTCCTTGGAAAGACCAGCCGAGAACCTGGTGATCTCCTTCGCCAGGTCTCTCAGGTACATGCCCATGTACAGCTGGTAAGCCTGGATGCGGCCGATGAGCATCGAGCCCTGACAGCACTTTCTGCCAAGGGCGTCCAACTCCCTACTGGGGGGCACAGAGGAGTGCGTCTTCTGACTCTTCAACTGATGCATGGCTGACTCCACCACCATGGAGCTGTGTGGCAGCTGTGACTTCTGGAAGTCCGGGCTCCGGTGGACTCGATATATCGAGCTGAGTCACTTGGTCACCACCGGCATTAGCTGTTCCAGGATGGGTGGGATGGGCACCATGAGAGATTCCCTCGGGGGAACTTCATATTGGAGGATTTCTAACTCCTCCATTCGAGGATCCTCCTCTGATTCCATCGGGAACGCTAGGGCCTTGGACATGTCCTTGAAAAAGTCAAGCGGGGACCGCCGCCGGGGCTTGGAAGGAGAGTCCGAAGGGACATCACAGTGGCGACGGGTGTCCGGCGACTCCTTGTGTACACCGACCATGGACCTCCATCTCCCACTCCGACCATGGACCTCCCGTCTCCCACTCGGAATAGTCCGACAAGGACTCGGAAGGCTGGCTTGCTGGTTCCAGGGCTGACCCTGGCCATGAAGGCCCCGTGGCTGGCACAGAGTGCACTGGCTGGGGACAATCATGGCCCCGTCAAGCGGGAACTGGAACGAGACCTCGGTTGAGGATTGGCTTAGCCTCCAGGAAGTCTTGGACATTGAGGGCCCGGTGGTCTGAGCAGAGGAACTGGTATTAATGGACAACGGTGTCCACTGCTGGTCCATGAAAGCAGACAAACTGCATTCCAGGACCGCCATCCTGGACTCCAGGCCTTTTGGGAATTGGGCCAGATGCCGGTTCCCCCGAGGGGGAATCCTCGACGAGGATGGTGTCTGGCGACAGAGGTCTTACGGGGGATCTTCGCAGGCTGCTCCTTCTCCGATCCCTCAGACGAGCATCTAGGATTGCGGGACCTGGCTCAGGGCTTAACCGGCTTGTCGGAGCAGTCCATGGATGCTGCCTTCGAGGTCATCTTCTTCTTGGGTTCTCTGGAGGGAGACCCCCCTCTCTGAAGAACCACGACGCTGCTTGGGGTCCGTAGAGTCACTCCGAGATGCCGCAGCTTCAGACGAGGCCCTGGCTTTCGGAGGTAGCGGGGACTCCAGGAAGAAATTGTCATGCTGCAGCTGGCGACTCTTGAGGGCCTTGTTGGACATCTTTTTACAGAGGCCGCAGGGTTGTGACTGGGCTCCAGATAGCGAAGGTAGCAGTTGTGTGTGTCGCTCAGGGACATTTTGGCACACCAATCACACTTCTTAAAACCACTGGTAGTCATGGGGGAAAAACGTACCCCAGCAAGGTCAAAGACCCGCGATGCTACCATTTGGAAAAAAGGCACGAAGGCACCAAAGAGAAAAAGACTGCAAAAAGCCTGAGACTCTATGCTGAGGCAGCAAGATTGGATGGCGGTAAGAGTACTGGTGCACTACCGGAGATGAGTATGAAACACAGGTAAAAAAAAATCAACTTTTTTTCGGGGAAAGACCAGTCTGAAGGGCTCTGCGGAAAAAGGAGACTGAACAAGATGGCACCCTTGGGCAGGAAGGGGACCACGCATGCATGGTGGCATCTCCCAAAGGTTTTCTTTGAAAGCTGGGGGGATGCTTTCGCGAGGGCTCCTTTGGTAGCGACGTCACCCATATGTGAGGACTGACTTCCTGCTTGTTCCCGAAGAACCTGGGTTCTATTCTCAAGTCAGATGGGACTGCTGCTCTCTCAAGAAGTGCAATATTATTTCACACAGACTCTGCATTATAACAGGATCCATGATGAAAATCACACTCCTCAGAATATTTTCTTAAAAAAAAAAAAAAATAGAAGAGCTTAGATTTTTCTACTTATTCAACTTAAGAGGTTTTAGAAAGGGGAGTCTCGTTTGAAAAGCTTCATTCTCATTGGTTATGTCTTGTGCAAATGATTTTCATACAGTTAGATTCTGTCTGAAATCAAAGTGCTTAGCTGTTCACTACTTTGTAAGTTATTTCATAAGTTTTTATGGTGTGAATATGATAATTACACTTACCTGGTAATTGTAGTTGGGTTCCCAAAAGGTATACAAATTCTATGCTGCTTATCCCAGGGTAAGCAGTGTGTTTCTCCACTCACTCAGGGCCTAGTATCAGCAGTATTTACTTTTAGTTTAAATTTAACACACAGAAGAGAGCTTTCTGGTTAAATTTAGAACCCAGCAGAGAGCTTCTAGTTTAAATTTCATAATAAGTCAGAGCCTAGCAGCAGCAAAGAGCTTTAATTTAAATCAAATCAGAATATAACTTAGCATAAAAGGCAAAACAGGGTCAGTATTCTTTGAGCAACAAATAAAGTCTTCTAGAGACCTTTACAAAGAGGCTTTCTACCTAGGGGGCAAGAGACCTGTGAAACCTTTTCAATAGGTGCTAACGCCAAGTGGCAGGTCAAAAGGCCATTCTGAAAGACTACCATCCAAGCAAGGACTGTTAATCACCCAGAAAGTTGGTCACAGCTTACCTCAGAAGCACAGGACAGGGTACTGTGTGGCAGCCCTCTTTTAATAAGTCTTATTTCCCTCCCTCCCCTGGGATAATCGTAGCTTTATAGGTACTTACACATCTTAAAGGAAAGGAGGTGCTCTCAGGTGCAGCTTGTTATCCAAATCAGTCATACACTAAGGACCTGAGATTAATCAAGCTTCAGGTGAACAAGGTATATTAAATGTATTAGGTACAATTTTATTAGTATAAGTATCCATAGCAACCCTTAGTAAGTAAAGAACTTAAAGATCTAAACACAAGCTTAAAACTAAGATGCAGACAGCAGTCCAGCAGCAAGATGGGGGCTTTCCAGTCTTTTGCATTGAGTGTCACATGTATGATTTTCTCCCAGTTGGTGAGGGGTCTTACGTGTGCACTAGGTGCAAGGAGCTCTTTTCTCTCAGGGAACAAGTCCGTTCCCTAGAGGCTAGAGTAGCAGAAGACATAAGACAGAGAGGTACAGAGATGAGACCTACAGGGATATAGTCCTGACGTCCCACCTGCAGTCTGGCAGCATCCCTGTTGCCATGGAGGAGAGAGGTCACGTGACAGGAGAGCATCACCCTGGTGTGGCAGGAAGTGATCCTGTAACTAGGACCTCCTCCAGGTGATGTAAAACCCTCTCGCACTGAGGAAGATTCTCCAGGGCCATGTGCCCATGAGGGAAGGGTTAGGACAGCCGTTATAGTTGGTGATTCGATCATTAGGCATGTAGATAGCTGGGTGGCTGGTGGACGTGAGGATCGCTTGGTAACATGCCTGCCTGGTGCGAAGGTAACGGATCTCACGCGCCACCTAGATAAGGTCTTAGATAGTGCTGGGGAGGAGTCTGCTGTCTTGGTACATGTCGGTACCAATGACATAGGAAAATGTGGTAGGGAGGTTCTGGAGGCTAAATTTAGGCTTTTAGGTAGGAAGTTGAAATCCAGAACTTCCAGGAAATGCTTCCCGTTCCACGCGCAGGACCAAAAAGGCAGGCAGAGCTCTGGAGTCTCAATGCGTGGATGAGATGATGGTGCAAGGATGAGGGTTTTGGATTTGTTAGGAACTGGGGAACATTCTGGGGAAAGGAGGGGCTCTTCCGAAGGGACGGGCTTCACCTTAACTGGGATGGAACCAGGCTGCTGGCATTAACCTTTAAAAAGGAGATACAGCAGCTTTTAAACTAGATAATAGGGGAAAGCCGACAGTCGCACAAGAGCGCATGATTCAGAAGAATGTATCCTTGAAGGATACTACCAAAAGCAAAGAGGTTCCAAAAAAAGAGTAAAGTAGCCCAAATGCCCTCGAGTATGGAGCAGACAGAGCTTAAAGATCCCAAAATTACCCATGCCTACCAACAGCCAAATTAATATGAATAGAATACAGTCTCTAAAATGCTTGTATGCAAATGCTAGAAGTCTAAAAAATAAGATGGGAGAGTTAGCGTAGTTACTCACCTGTAACAGGCGTTCTCCAGGAACATATGGGTGCCGACGGAGCCCTCGTGCGGAGCAATTCCCCAGCTTTCAAAGAAAGCCTTTGGGATTGCCTGCGTATGTGCAGTTCCCTTCCCGCCCAAGGGTGCCATCTTGCTCAGTCAGATGACATAGCTAAAAAGACGGCAAAAAGAGAAAAAAATTCTAATTATAGAACTGCAACTCCAGGGGAGGGTCATGAGGACTGATTCCTGCTGTCCCTGGAGAACACCTGTTACAGGTGAGTAAAGCACAGTTACTTACCTGTAACAGGTGATCTCTGGGAACAGCAGGAATTAGTCCTCACATATGGGTACGTCGGTACCGACGGAGCCCGTGCGGGAAAGCTCCCCAGCTTCTTAGAATAGAAGCTTTTGGGACCTCCCACTGCACATGCGCACTGCCTTCCCGCCTTCCTGAACAGCTCTCCTCAGTTTCAAGTTTATAGCTGAGTCAACAGAGAGAGGACAGGAAGATAGATAGATAAAAGATACAACTCCTAGGGGAGGTGGGTGGGTTGTGAGGACTAATTCCTGCTGTTCCCAGAGATCACCTGTTACAGGTAAGTAACTGTGCTATCTCCAGGAACAAGCAGGAATAAGTCCTCACATATGGGGACTCCCTAGCTTAGATGCATGGGATCCCCTGTAAAGGTTCGCCATCTTCGTATGGATCTCAGGCATCCATTCTGGGAAGGTGGGCAGGAGTTGTTTAGGAATGGAACAGGTGCTTGAGGACAGCCTGGCCAAACAAGGCATCCCGGCGGGAGTCCTTGTCCAAACAGTAATGGGCTGTGAAGGTATGAACCGAGGCCCAGGTAGCGGCTCGACAGATATGATCTATGGAAACAGAGTGCAGATGAGCCATAGAAGTTGCCATGGCCCTCACATTGTGAGCAGTGACATGGCCTTCCAGAGAAATGTTTTTGCTCTGGTAAGCAAAAGAAATACACTGAGCAATCCAATTGGAAAGTGTACGCTTGGAGACTGGAAGTCCCAAATGGGAAGGATCAAAGGCCACAAAAAGTTGAGAAGACTTTCGATGTGGCTGAGTCCTATTAAGGTAAAAAGCGAGAGCTCTTTTACAATCCAGAGTATGAAGGTTCCTCTCTGCATTGGATGCATGAGGAGCTGGAAAAAAGACAGGTAGATATACCTCTTGATTAAGATGAAAAGGCGAGACCACTTTAGGCATAAAGTGGGGATTCGTCCTAAGGACCACCTTATCATGATGAAATCTTGTGTAAGGTGGATTAGCCACTAAAGCCTGCAGCTCACTGATGCGGCGAGCCGAAGTGACTGCAATGAGGAAGATGACCTTCCAGGAAAGAAATTTCAAGGAGGTGGAAAACATTGGCTCAAAAGGTGGCTTCATAAGTTGACCGAGCACTAGATTCAAATCCCATGCGACCGGGGGTGGTCTGATGGGAGGTTTAGTGAGAGTCAGGCCTCTCATGAATCTTGCAACAAGAGGATGAGAGGAGATAGGTTGTCCATTTATATGTTTCAAGGATGCTGCAATAGCACTTAAATGGACTCTTACCGAATTCGTCTTGAGGCCTGCATTGGATAGATGCAGGAGATAATCAAGAAGAGAATTCAAAGGAAGTGCCAGAGGGTCAAGACCCTGCTGAGCACACCAAATGGAAAAACGTTTCCATTTGAAAGCATAGGAACGCCTGGTAGAGGTTTTCCTAGAGGCAGAAAGGATATCTTTCACTGGTTGGGAAAGATGAAAGTCTTGAAGGCTTAAGCCTTCAGTAACCAAGCACTGAGGTGAAGGATTTGGGGTTTGGGTGCCACAAAGTCCCCTCCTCCTGAGACAGGAGGTCTGGCGCAGCTCCCAGATCCAAGTAGGATCCCTGGGAGAGCTGTAGAAGTAGAGGGAACCACACTTGGCGTGGCCAGCGTGGAGCTATGAGGATCATAGTTCCATGATCCCTCTGGAGTTTGAACAGAGTCTTGGGAATCAACGGACTGGGTGGAAAGGCATATAGGAATGCCTGACTCCAATTCAGGAGAAAGGCGTCCGTAGCCTGAGCTCCCTGACACGGAGTTCTGGAACAGAACCGGGGAAGTTTGGCATTCCACGGACTTGCAAAGAGGTCTATGTCCGGGGTCCCCCATTCCTGAAAGATTCGGTTTATTTGGTCCAAATGTAGGGACCATTCGTGTGGCAGCAGAACTCGACTGAGCCTGTCTGCCCGAGAGTTTTGAACTCCTGGGAGATACACTGCTAGCAGGTGAATCTGATGCTCTCTGGCGAAGGCCCATAGTCTTAGAGCTTCGTTGCAAAGCGACAGAGAGCCCGTCCCTCCTTGTTTGTTTATGTAAAACATGGCCACCTGATTGTCCGTCTGAACTAGGACAGTGAGGTGGCTAGGAGGGAGTGGAAGACCTTGAGGGCAAGGTAAATTGCTCGCAGTTCCAGAAGATTGATATGAAGGGTGGTCTCCTGTAGAGACCAAGTGCCCTGAGTGGAGAGAGTTTGCAGATGGGCTCCCCACCCTGTTTGGGAGGCATCTGTTGTGAGGGTTGCTTGGGGTAGCAATGGTTGAAATGGAGCCCCCAACAACAGATTCTTGGTGGAAGTCCACCAGTGGAGGGACCAAACAGACGATCGGAGGTTTGTATTTGGTCTGAGAGCGCTCCTGACGCCTGAGTCCACTGAGTGGCCAGGGTCCATTGAGCTGCTCTCATATGAAGACGAGCATAGGGCACCACATGCACTGTGGAGGCCATATGACCCCAGTAGGCGTAGCATTTCCCTGGCTGTCAAGTGAGTGCTGGACTGAGCTTGGGAGGCCAAACTCAGGAGGCGCTGGCCTCGAACATGTGGAAGGTAGGCCCTTGCAGTGATGGTGTCCAACTGGGCCCTATGAATTCTAGAGATTGAGTAGGGATGAGTTGGGACTTGGGAAGGTTTACTACCAGTCCCAGATACTGCAAAAGGCTCCTTGTGTGGTCCAGGGAAATCTGGGCCTGTGACTGAGTTGGAGCTCGGATGAGCCAGTCGTCCAGATATGGGAAGACAAAGATTCCCATGCCTCTTAGAAATGCGGCTACGACTGCCATGCATTTGTGTGAATACTCTTGGAGCAGAGGCTAGACCGAAGGGGAGTACTCTGTATTGGAAATGTTTTTCCCTGAAACAGAAAGCGAAGATACTTTCTGTGGGATGGATGGATGAGTATATGTGTATACGCATCCTGTAGGTCTAGAGAACAAAGCCAGTCCTGACCCTGGAGGTAAGGAAGGAGAATGCCGAGAGACAGCATTTTGAATTTCTCCTTGAAGAGAAATTTGTTCAATTCTCTCAGATCTAGGATTGGTCTGAATCCCCCTGTCTTCTTTGGAATGAGAAAATAAGGGGAGTAGAAACCGGACCCTTGTTGAGGAAGAGGAACCTCTTCTATGGCCCCTTGGGCAAGAAGAGAGGAAACCTCTTGATCCAACAGGGTTAGGAGAGATGGGGGAGAATTGAATGGTCTCACCATATGATGGGGAGGAAGGCTGGAGAAATGAAGTTTGTAACCCTCTCGAATGATAGAGAGGGTCCATTGTTCTGTTGTGATTTGTTCCCATCTGGGAGCAAAGTGAACCAACCTTCCGGGTATGGTGAGAGGTTCTGGTTGTGTTAGAACCAGAAGTGGCAAGTTCCCTAGGAGCAAGTCAAAACCCCTGAGGGGTTGGAGCCTGCTGAGCTACAGTAGCTGCTGCAGGCTTAGCTCGTGCTTGTTTGTATTGCTGACGATTAGCAGTATAGCGAGGTTGAGAAGACTGCTGGCCAGTATTTGAAGCAACTCTGGCCTTCTTATAGTAAGGCCTTTTAAAAGACTTTTTCTTAGTAGGAATTGAAGTGGACTTTGAAAGTCTTTCCAAGGTGGCATTTTCAGCATCCATCTGGGTGGCTTTGATTTGCCACTCTTCCCCAAATAAGTTCTCACCTGTACAGGGCAGATTCCGTAAGCCATCTAGAACCCAAGGTTCCAGATCAGAGGCCTGGAGCCAAGCAGACGTCGGGCTGCAATAGCAATGCCCGAAGCCCTACTGGCTCCCTCAAAGGAATCATATGCTGCCCTATTAGAGAACTTAGAAACCTCTAAGAGTTGTTTCACTAGGGAAAGGAATCCCTGCTTTTTATCCTCAGGGATAAAGGGGGCAAAATGCCGCACCTTTTTGGCAAGTTCCTCCAGGAACATGCCCATATAGAGACTGTAGGAATTAATCCTGGCTATAAGCATACTAGCCTGGAAAATTTTCCTACCAAAAGAGTCCAAAGTCTTACATTCCCGTCCTGGAGGGGTGGAAGAGTGCCTTGGTACTCCTAATCTTCTTCATTGCAGACTTCACCACAATAGAGTGGTGGGGCAATTGAGTCTTTTGGAAACCAGGAGAAGGAGGGACCCTATACATGGTGTCCAACCTACGGGAATAAGGAGACAAAGTCAAAGGATTTTCCCAGAAATCCATCAGTTTGTTCTTGAAGGATTTCATGGATAGGCAGGGTAACTGCCTCCTTAGGGGCCTTTGAGTATCCCAAAATATCCAGTTTTTTGGATCGGGTTCCTTTTCAGAGGATGTGGTAATAGAAAGGGCTGTAGCCATATCTAAAACAAAGTCCTGGAAGGACAAATCCTCTGGAGGGACATTCTCCTTTTAGGAGAAGAGGGCTCCTCAGGTAAGTTGAGTGAAAACTCAGCAGAATCATCAGAGGAGTGAAAATCCTCAGAGGAATCGGTGCTTTCCTCTAACGCACGATACGCGTACCGATCGGTATCGATATCGGGCGTATCGGGTATGGAACCGGTATGGAGCGAAAGCCCATACGGTACCGACTTGCGTTTAGAGGTGGACGGCCTCGATACCGGCATGGCGGACGATACCGGTATCGGGCCCGGAACCGCTGAAAGCGGAACCGAGTGCGTTGCAGCTTTAATGAAAGCCATGACGGCCTGCTGCATGGACTGTACAGTATCGCCCATGGACGCCATAGCTGCCTGGATGTCGGTACCGGAGTGACCCGGTACCCCAGAGCAGGCTAACAGGTGATCTGTCGAGGCCGTAGCATCGATATCAACCTGAGACCCCTGAATTGGCGTTTTTGGAAGTTGGACTTCCCGCCGGGGGTGTTTGGCTGTGGCAGGGTCCTCAAGTTCTAAGCTAAGAGCCTCTCGATGCTTTGAAGGAGATTTGCTCTTTGAGGACTTGCCCACAGAAGGTTTGGTTACCTGAGATCCATCCGGAGAAGAAGACCTGGATGACTGTGATGCTGTATTCTCTGAAGCAAACAGCACATGGAAATTTGTTGGCCCGGTTCTGCAGCCCACGTTTAGACATGTGGGAGCAAGATGGGCAGTCCGGTATGGAATGGTCAGGCCCCCAAACATTTCAGACACCATTCATGGGTGTCTGTGACTGAAATAACAGCATTACATTTGGTACACTTCTTAAATCCAGGGGCTGGCTTCTCCATGAGGAGAAATTGAGTAGGCCGAGAGGCCTCTCTGAAGTGACCAAAAGCTAAAAAATAGAAAAAAGAATTATAATTTTTTAAAGAAAGAAGAAAAGACCGGCGATACCGGTATCGGTATGGGGAAGGCAGGTACGCGGTCTAAAGAAACAAATAAAATAACAATTTCTTCAGCGGTGACAGGAACACGACCTGCTGGCTCCGCGGAAAAAGAGAAACTGAGGAGAGCTGTTCAGGAAGGCGGAAGGCAGTGCGCATGTGCAGTGGGAGGTCCCAAAAGCTTCTATTCTAAGAAGCTGGGGAGCTTTCCCGCACGGGCTCCGTCGGTACCGACGTACCCATATGTGAGGACTTATTCCTGCTTGTTCCTGGAGATCTATGCTTTCTCCAGGAACAAGCAGGAAGTCAGTCCTCACATATGGGACTCCCCAGCTATAGGCTACCAAGAACCTTAGTTGAAAAATGGCTCCCTCTAGAAGAGCTGCAGCAGCTTAAAAGGATTTTCTCCGAGAACGCATCCCCCATGGTAGCCTGACACCAAAGGGTCGGAGTTGCCTAAACCTCAAATAGGTTACGGAGTACCGCCTGGCCGAAAACACTGTCCCAACGGGACTCTCTCTTCAGGCAGTAATGGGCTGCAAAAGTCTGGCTTGAAGACCAAGTTGTGTCTCGGCAGAGGTCTGCCAACTGAAAAGAGCGGTGATTAGCCACTGACATGGCCTTAGCCCTGACACGGTGGGCCGTGACGCGACCCTGCAGCTGGAGGTCAGCTGCCCTATACGCCCAGGCGATGCAGTCTGCCACCCAAGTTGGTAATGTGCACTTGGAGACAGGTAGACCCAGTCTACTGGGGTCATTAGAAAGGAAGAGCTGAGAAGCCCTCTTATGTCCCCGCATATGCTCCAGGAAGAAAGCGAGTGCCCTCTTACAGTCCAGGGTATGCAGTACCGCCTCTGCCCGGCTGGCATGCGGCCTGGGAAAGAAGGTTGGAAGCACCACCTCCTGGTTGAGGTGGAATAAGGAGACCACGTTCGGAAGGAAATAGTAATTACGCTTACCTGGTAATTGTAGATCCTTTAGTTCTGACAGTGCAGTCCTCATACATCTGGGTAGTCAACCTCTTCCCGCAGCTAGGAGACTGGCATATCAAAATTATGACATCACTGGAGATATATACTGACCCCCTTTGCTCCTCCTCCTTCCAGTGTGAACTATTAACAAAGCAGACTCAAAGGAGCAATAAAGAAATAAGAAGCAATAACCATACAAACGCGTTGAAAAACAAATCTCAGCTTATCAATCACTAAAAATGTTTTATTTTTTATTTTATTTTATTTTTTGGAAATGTATGATGATACGTTACCGCATGTCCTGCCTGCTACTCGACCCCTGCAGCATCTGAAACAGAGGAACACAGTAAAGCAGAGACTGTAAAACAGAGGAGTCGGCTCACCGCCCACATTCCGTTAGCTCGAACTCCAAGCAGAAACCCTGAAAAGAAAGATCAAGGGTGGGAAGGAGGACTGCACTGTCAGAACTAAAGGAACTACAATTACCAGGTAAGCGTAATTACTATTTCCTTATCGTTCCTCCAGTGCAGTCCTCATACATCTGGGATGTACCAGAGCAGTATTCACGGGAGGGGATCTTATCGAGCGACAGATAACACCGCCGCTCCAAAGCGGGCATCAGCAGCAGAAGCCACATCTAGGCGGTAATGTTTACTGAAAGTATGCAACGACGACCAAGCCGCCGCCCGACAAATGTCCGCGGGCGGCACCAAGCGACTCTCCGCCCACGAGCAAGCCTGCGCTCTAGTGGAATGTGCCCATAACCCGAACGTCGCTGAAGCAGGTACGCAGAAGAGATTGCTTCCTTAATCCATCTGGAAATGGAAGCCTTAGTCGCCGCTGCGCCCTTACGCGCTCCTCCCAAGAGAACAAACAACCGATCCGTTTTACGAAAGGGCTCAGTGACCTGTAAAGAACGCCGCAAAACCCGTCGCACGTTCAAGCGTCGGAGGACCGGGTCCGACCCTCCCCCATCAAGGTTCCCTAGAACCGGCAGACACTACCTGATTGACGTGAAAGGGAGAAACCACTTTCGGCAGAAAGGAATGAACCGTACGCAAGGTTAGCTTACCCTCCGAAAAGATAAGAAACGGTTCGCGACAGGACAAGGCCTGCAATTCAGAGATACGGCGAGCAGAGCAAATCGCTACCAGGAAAACTGCTTTCAAAGTCAAAACTTTCAACGAAGCGTGCTTCAACGGTTCAAAGGGCGAGTTGGACAAGGCAGTAAGCACCAAATTAAGATCCCAAGCCGGGACCCCGGAACGAGAAGCGGGACGCAGCTTAGTCACCGCAGTCAAGAATCTCTGAACATCCGGGTGACAACCCAACGACACGCCGTTGATCTTGCCCCGATAACAAGCCAGCGCCGCGACCTGTACCCGCAGAGAACTGGCTGCCAAGCCCTTGGAAAAACCGTCCTGGAGAAAATCCAGAACTACCGGAACAGCGACTGTGGACGCCCGAACCCAGCGGCTCGAACACCAATCCTCAAAGAGTCGCCAGATACGCACATACGCCAGCGACGTAGAGCGACGTCGCGCACTCAGCATGGTGGAGACCACCACCGCGGAATAACCACGCTTTCGCATCTTCGCCCGTTCAATGGCCAAACCGTAAGCGAGAACCGACTCACTTGAGGCATGAAGAGCGGCCCCTGGATCAGAAGATCCGGGCGCTCCGGAAGCCTCCAGGGCTGACCGTCCAAGAGTCGGACGAGATCCGCGAACGAGGACGACGACGAGGCCAATCGGGCGCCACCAGGAGAACCCTCCCCGGATGCCGCCTGATTCTTTGTACCACACGGCCTATCATCGCCCACGGTGGAAACACATACAGCAGACCGTCCAACGGCCACTGCTGGAGGAGGGCGTCTATGCCTTCGGACATCCGCTCTCGACGTCGACTGAAGAAGCGAGGAACTTGGGCAGACAGGAAAGTCGCCATCAAATCCATCACCGGCATCCCCCAGCATTGAACAATTTGATAGAACACCTCGGGGTGTAATTGCCACTCTCCGGCATCGACGTGTACTCTGCTGAGAAAGTTGGCCTGCACATGTCCTTTCCCGCAATATGGGCTGCCGATATCGCTGTCAAACGGGGCTCCACCCACAGGAATAACAGAGACGCTTCCGCCTCCATGGCGGTACTGCCCGTGCCGCCCTGACGATTGATGTATGCAACTGTTGCCGAGTTGTCCGAAAGAACTCGAACCGCTCGGTTGGACACTGTCCGCTCAAAGGCTAGAAGCGCTAACCGAACTGCTCGAAGTTCCAATCGATTGACTGACCACGCCGCCTCCGGGGGAGACCATAGACCCTGCGCAAATAGGCCCTGACAATGCGCTCCCCAGCCGCCGAGGCTGGCGTCCGTCAACAAGGGAAGCCACTCCGGCTGTTCCAGAGGCATTCCGGCCGCCAGAGACTGAGGAAGTAACCACCACTGAAGAGACCGGCGAACCGACGGAGGACAGGGCAGCCTTTTTCGGAGAGAATCGTTCTGATGAGACCAACGACGGAGCAGAGCGCGCTGCAAAGGACGCATGTGCACCTTCGCCCAAGGCACCGTCTCCAGAGTTGCTGCCATGGTGCCCAGCACGCGTAGATAATCCCAGGCCGAAGGATTTGGCTGCGATCGGAAGGTTCGTAAAAGCAACCGTAAGGCCTCCGCCCGCTCGTGGGGGAGAAACACTTGTCCTGCCTTGGTATCGAATCGGACTCCCAGATACTCGAGATTCTGAGAGGGCTCTAAATGGCTCTTGGTCAGGTTGATCACCCAACCCAGGCTCTGGAGAAAACGGACCACCTTGTCCGTCATCCGAAGACTTTCTTCGTAGGACTTCACCCGAATCAACCAATCGTCCAGATACGGGTGGACAAGAACATCCTCCCGCCTTAATGCCGCCGCTACGAACACCATGATCTTTGTGAACGTACGTGGCGCCGTAGCTAGACCGAAGGGAAGAGCTCGAAACTGGAAGTGACCCCACGGAAGGGCGAATCGCAGAAACTTCTGATGGGAATCGAGTATTGGAACGTGGAGATACGCCTCGGAGAGGTCCAGCGATGTCAAGAACTCCCCGGGACGCACCGCCATGATGACGGACCGAAGGGTCTCCATCCGGAAATGAGGGACCTTTAGGCAACGATTGACAGTCTTGAGATCCAGAATGGGCCGTGATGTTCCCCCCTTTTTGGGGACGACGAAAAAAATGGAGTAACGACCCAACCCGAACTCGGCCTTGGGGACTTCCGTAACCGCGCGCAACTGAAGCAGACGGTTGACGGAAGAGGCCACCGCTGCCGCTTTCGCAGAGCCTTTGCACGGGGAGCGAACAAAGGGTTCGCGCACGGGACGGGCAAACTCGAGAGCGTAGCCGTGTTGAATAATGTCTAGAACCCACTGATCTGTCGGTAATGAAGGTCCAGGCAGAAAGAAACTCTCGCAGGCGTCCGCCAATGGCAATCTCTTCTGCCGGGACCCGCCTCATTTCATTGCGACTGGCGCGGGGTGGAGGCCGCGGAAGCGGAAAACCCCCTGCCGCCGCTCCGGAAATTCCGAAACCCCTGTCCTCTCGTCGGGAATCGGCCTCTCTGGAAACCGCCATAACGGGAGGATCGAAAGCGACGAAAATCACGAGAGGAACCGCGATACGCTGTCGCCGACCGAACCGTTTTGGGCTTATCTTCGGGAAGTCGACCAGGCTTAGACTCGCCCAAGTCTTTCACCAACTTATCTAAGTCCTCCCCAAAGAGCAACCCGCCTTTAAAGGGAAGCTTAGTGAGCCGGGACTTAGAGGAACTATCAGCCGACCAGTTTCTGAGCCACACTGAACGTCGAGCGGCTACTACCGAAGCCGTACTGTTAGCCAGAACGCGAATGAGATCGTAATGGACATCTGCTAAATAAGTGGCACCAGACTCCAAACGATCTAACTCTTTAAAGTCGTCGTCCTCCAAGCGGGAAGAAAGACGAAGACGTTGAGCCCAGCGCAAACAAGCACGCGCAACCCAAGCTCCACAGACGGAGGCTTGAAGACAAATAGAATTGGTGTCAAAAGTTTGCTTCAAGAGCCCATCCACCTTCCGATCTTGAGCATCCTTTAACGCCGCACCACCTTCCACCGGAATGGTGGTCTTTTTGGTCACCGCAGACACACCGCGTCCAACCGCGGAGCCCGAAACCGCTCTTTGTCCTTGTCCGCGAGCGGATAAAGCTTATTGAGAGTGCGAACTCCCCGCAACCCGGCTTCGGGCTTGTCCCACTCATCCTGGATCATTTTGGTGACCACCCGGTGTAATGGGAAAACCACCTGTGTCTGACGTTCAGCTTCAATCACAGGGTCTTCTATGGCAGCGTCCGAGACAATCGGAGAGGCCATGTTCAAAACCTGTAACGCCTCGGCCACAAGAGAAGACAACTCTTCCCTCCGAAAAATTTGAATAATTTTGGCCTGGTCCTCGGGCTCCGGTATTTCCCCCCCCCCCCCTCCAGGTCTGGAGGAGAACCTTCAGCCTCCCAGGCCGGCTCAGAGTCATCCGGCCATTCGTCATCAGCCGCTGTGGACTCCAGCTTTCGCGCCCGCTTAGCAGCCGACGGATCTGTACCTGTCGCCGCGACAGAGTCACGCGATGTGTCAGGCACCGCCGAAGTTCCAGAACCGGTAAAGGTACCCTGCTGACGCAGACAAAAAGCTTGATGCATCATTAAAATAAACTCCGGGCAAAACGCCCCAAGTTCCGAAGAAGCACCCGCCTGCGAGACGCCTGAGGGACCCGCAATGACCTCCGGAACTGGAGAAGGCAGTAGCGTCCGAGAAGCCACCTCCAGGACCAGGGCCGGAGCTCCTGCATCCTCCACGTTGTCTGCTCTCTCAAGCTGCTGCTCCATGGCAGCCGATAGAGTGGCACAGCCACTGCAGACACCTGTGATAGACAAAGACCCTCTCCCGGTACCACAGACCAGGCAGAGAGGTCTTTTGGGCATTTGCCAAAAGAGCTGGAGTCAAAACTACTGAATCCTAAAAGAACAGGCGCCCAGGAGAGGTCACGTGATGCGTGAGTGAGCGTGGACGCTTTCTCGCTCGCTCCGTGGTAGTCTCCGTCTTTAATCTGCTTTACTCTGGCTAATTTTCCTCCCTCACCCGCCCCTGTACGCTGAACGGGCTCTTGAAAAGGCACGCTATCAGCGGTGAGAAACTTGTGCTCCGCTGCCATGCCGCTGGCGACAAAACGAGAGAGGGAAAAGCCTTCCAAAGCGGGGCCTTCCGCGGCGGTGCCGACACAGCCCGCCTCACCTGGCGGTGATAGCATTGATTCGGCCCTGGCGGAGCTTGCCAAAGAAGTGGTCAAGCTCTTGGATCCCAAATTTGACCTGCTTGTGAGGAAGTTGGATAGCCTGGAGGACTCGCTGGCGGACTTTGGAAAGAGAGTGGAGGAGCTCGAACATCGGGTAACCAGTCTCGAGAGCGAGGAGGGCAGCCATGAGCGGGAAATTCTCAAGCATTCCGCGATCTTGCAGGAACTGCAGCAGAAGCTTGACGATCTGGAAAATCGTTCCAGACGAAATAATCTGCGCATCTTGGGGATAGGAGAGGAGAAAGCAGAGAGGGAGTTGCTCCCCTTTTTGGAATCTTGGCTTCCAGAGGCTTTAGGCCTTGAGGATCTGAGAGGCCGCTTTAAAATCGAGCGAGCGCACCGACTGGGATCCCGCCGAGAAGAGGGAGGCCGACCACGTGTGGTAATCTTGCGAGTGCTAAATTTTCAGCACAAGACTTTAATTCTGCAAGCATACCGAAAACTTCCGGAGCTGCTACTGCACAACCAAAAAATTCTACTGTTTCAGGACTATTCTGCACTGGTGGCAGGGAAACGGAGGGAGTTTGCGCCAGTGTGTGCCAAATTATTTCGAAGAAAGATTCGCTTCACTTTGGCCTTCCCTGCCACGCTGCGGCTTACAATTCAAGGGAAATCTCACGTGTTTGAGCAAGCAGGGAAGGCGAAACACTTTCTGGCGGAATTACCTGCGGCGTCCGTGGAGGACTGAGTGTTGTGCTGGTTACCCCGTTTGGGGACGCTGTGGAGTGCCAGATGGGGACTGCTCCTGCCGTGCCTAGTTGGTGGCTCGCCCAGAAGGTGGACTCCGGTCGGCGGTTTTGGCGGCGGGGTGCCCCTCTGACCCCCTGGTCGGACTACAGCGCCTTTATGATGCAGTCTTGTATTTTCTTCACTGATTGTCTTTGTCACTTTCTTTCTTCTCTTCTTCTTTCTTTTATGTGATATCTTTTGTAATATTATGCTATGTTTGAGGGGCTTCTGGGGATAGCCATCTACCGGCGTGGGGGTGGAGGAAACGGAGGCTGCCCTGTAGCATTGCTACGACCGAGACCTCAGTCAAGGATACTGAGGGTACTGATAGATGAGGGTTTTAGGGGGCATAAGGGGGGGTGGGGAAGGGAACGGGGGGGGGGGCCAGGGGGATAGGGGGGGGGGTGAAGGAAGGGGGGGGGTGAGGGGGGTACGGAGGGAAGGGGATCTTTGGGGAGGGGAGTATATGTTTGGGCTTCTGTCCCCGGGCGAGCTGTCTCCTTGTCAGGCAGAGATATTTCCCACCCTCAGAACGCTGTTTCTCAGAGGTGGGGTGGAGGCTGGGCCGCCCCATACTCAATTCCAGTTGATTCACCCTAAACGACTGCATACTGAAAGAATGCACTACCCGCCCTGATCTCCATGTGGTAACCTGGAATGTGGGGGGAATCTCTACTCCGATGAAGCGTACAAAAATTTTGCAAGCGCTTAAGCGCCAAAAGGCGCAAGTGGCTCTGTTACAAGAGACACATTTGACAGCTCTTGAACACTCCAAGCTGAAGCGTGACTGGGTGGGGACTGTGTTATCAGCTCCTTCGGATACGCGTAAGAAAGGGGTGGCAATCCTGATACACAAGAGTCTGACATGTGAGGTCCTAAAAGTAGAAGGGGATCCCAAGGGTAGATTTTTGTTTGCCCATCTTCGAATCCTAGGAGAGGAGCTCTTTCTGGGAAATGTGTATGCCCCTAACAGCTATGACCATGGTTTTTTTAAAGTTATTTTTACATGGGATTTTAGGGGCTCCAAAAGTTCCAATCATACTGGCTGGAGACTTCAACTGCCCTCACGATCCCCAATTGGATCGCTCTCATCCGCGTGCAGGGAGGGGCTGGAATAAAAGGGGCATTAGTTATCTGTGCGAGTTCGGAGACCTAGTGGATGTATGGAGAGTGCTCCACCAAAATGACAGAGACTACACACATCTATCGCGTGCCCACCAGACGTGGTCGAGAATTGACTACATTCTGGTCTCGCACCCATGGTTCGGGAAAGTTATTCGAGCAGAAATAGGACCGATTGTTATATCTGATCATGCCATGGTCTCCTTGGTGTGGTGTGGGGCGCGGACGGAGGCGGCCAAGTGGTCCTTTCCTAGTCACCTTGCGAGTCGACCGGCCTTCCGTGAATATGTGAGCAGGCATTGGGCTGAATACGTCCAGTTCAATGAAGGGACAGTAAAGCTCAGTGGCGACATTTTGGGAGGCGGGAAAGGCTGTTCTCCGTGGGCACATTGTCGCGTATGTTGCTGCCGAGCGTAAGCGACTCAACGCGGAGGTCCTTCAGTTGACGGACGAGCTTCGTGAAGCTAAACGGGAGGCGCTCCGTCAATCGACGGGTCTAGCGGGTTACCTTGCACTCCAGAAACGTCTGAACGATCTGTTACAGGAGAGAGCCGTCCATTCCCAGCAATACTACCGCCATCATTTCTTTCGTTATGGCGACCGGTCTGGAAAGTTGCTGGCTAGATTGGTAAGAGCTCAAGCTGGGCCCCGCGGGGTAAGGGTCATTCGAGATGGCGACGGTAGGCGCCATTCCCGGGTAGAGGATGTCGCACGGGTGTTTCGAACTTTCTATGAGAAGTTGTATGCCGCCGAAGAGGGGGATGAGGCCGTCATGGCTGCTTTTCTGGAACAGGTATCGTTGCCACAGCTGGGAGTAGAGCAACTCGCGGTTTTGAATCAGGAGATTACGGGCACGGAGCTTCAACGAGCCATACGAGCGGGTCCCACACACAAAGCTCCGGGCCCGGATGGCTTCACCTACGAAGCATATAAAATGTTGGAGGTATCGGTGGTTCCCACGTTGGTGGCATTCTATGCTGAGGCTGTGGAGACGGGTCTTTTTCCGAGAGATATGCGCACAGCCCGAATTACTTTGATTCCGAAGCCGGGGAAGGACCCCGAGGATCCCGCTTCTTACCGGCCTATCTCCCTGATCAATGTGGATCAAAAACTGTTTGCCTCGATAATGGCTGCGCGGCTTCAGTTGTTTTTGCCGGAGCTGGTGGGCCCACATCAGGCTGGCTTTGTCAAGGGGAGAGAAGCCTCAGTAAACATAGGCAGAGTCTTGCTGGGTATGGAGCGATCTCTACTTATCCAAGACCCGCTGATTCTTGCCAGTTTGGACTCTGAAAAGGCTTTTGATAGGGTGTCGTGGCGCTATATGTTTGCGGCCCTCCAGAAGTTTGGTTTCCAGGGAGGTTTTCTGCAGGGACTACGAGCCCTTTATGCACTGCTCCGGGCTGTGGTTGATGTCGGGGGGGCTTGCTCCATGCCCTTTCTCCTGCATCGTGGCACCCGTCAGGGTTGCCCGCTTTCTCCTCTGCTCTATGTGTTACAATTAGAGCCGCTTTTGCTTTCTCTTATAGCAGCCCCACGGATAACTGGCATTACTTGGCGTGGTGGGAGTTTTAAGGTAAGCGCGTTTGCGGATGACCTCTTGCTATGTTTGACAAACCCGACGGAGTCCTTACCGGAGGCGTTACGGTTGCTGGACCACTTCGGCGGGTTCTCCGGGCTCCGTATCAATCTGACAAAATCGATGGTATTAGATGTTGATGACTGTTCGCGGGGTAACTGGCAGGGCTCCTTTCCCCTTAGCTGGGCGGAGGGGTCCATTCGCTATTTGGGCGTGTACCTTCCGGCCCGTCTGCGCTCCCTCTATGAGATAAACGTTCGGCCGCTTCTTCTGTCCACAGCGGCGAAACTGCTACGGTGGAGAGATCTTCCGTTGTCGTTGATGGGGCGGGTGGCCTTAGTACGAATGATAGAATGGCCCCGTTGGTTATACCTGTTGAGGAATTTGCCCCTCTGGCTTGCTGGACGTGATCTGCGGGAGTTGCATGGCCAGCTTGGCCGGTTTTTGTGGCGCGCCCGGCGGCCACGCATCGCTTTGGAGGCGCTTATGCGACCGGCTGCAGAGGGGGGGCTCGGCTTGGTCCCATTGCGCACTTACAATCTCTGCTATGCGGCAAGGCGTCTGAGTGACTTGGTGCTAGGGAATGCAGCGAAGCTGCCGATTACTCTACTTGATCAATTTTCCGAGCAGTGGCATAGAGCTTATTTGCTCCACTGTGGAGGTGTGACGCTTCCGTTGGCGTGGCGAGCGTCCCCATACCTGCGTACGCTTCGAGTGGTTTGGAAATTCTTATGTCAATCCAGAGGCCGGACATGGCGAGCTACGGATTGTTTGCCTTTAATTGGCAACGGGAACTTCCCGCCGGGGAGGCCCAGCGGGGCGGGCCAACTTTGGTTGCGGGCGGGTATTACATGCCTTGGGCAGCTACGGGCGGAGAATACGGATCAGCTTGAGTCTTTTCAAACTTTGTCGAGAAGGTACAATTTGCCCTCTGCCACCTTCTATTATTATTTGCAGGTGAGGCATTACCTGAGCAGTTTTCCGGAGTGTGCGGAGGTGCTCTCACGATCGCATAGTCTTTGGTCCATCTTGGAACAATGTCAGGGACCCTCCTCCACCAGACAGCTGCGCGACCTTTTGATCCCCCCGGGTGGTGTGGGGAGGTTATCACTGTTGGTGGCGCGCTGGCAACGGGATGGATTGGCTGATCTTACGGTAGAGCTGGTGGAGTTAGGCTTTCATAGAATTCGGGACCTCTCCGAGGCTATTCGTTACCGCGAGCTGCAGTTTAAGCTTCTGTGGCGTGCGTATGTTTCTGAAGTGGGTGCGATGAAGATGGGGCTCTTGGCGTCAGATGTGTGTGGTCTCTGTAGGGGGGGCCCGGGCACCTTATCCCACCGATTTTGGTTCTGCCCTGTAATACAACTTTTCTGGAGGAAGGTGCGGAGTCAATTGGTTCTATGGGTGGGAGGGGGAGTGGAGCTGCACCCGCTCTGGTGTCTTTTCAATGTGGGTATTGTGGGGGTTCAGGGAACGCCCTCGCAAAGGAGGCTCTGTGAGAAGAGCTTTCTTGTCGCGAAGCACTGTATCTTACGTAATTGGCTTTCAGAGGGTGGTCCGAAGATAGGGGAGTGGGAGGGATTAGTACGGGACCTTTGCCACATGGAGGGTCGGACAGCCCGGCTGCTGGGGACCAAAGCATTGACTTGCTTCCAAGATGTCTGGGCCCCATTGCTTCCCCCCCAGCTATCATCTGCCAGATAGAGCCTTTTGGCCTTGGGAGGTGCTGAGGCGACGGGTTGGGGACATGGTAGACAGCCCTTAGTAAGAGATAGTACCCCGGGTTCATCATCTTTGGCAAATGAGGGACGGGGGATGGTTGGCTCTCTGCGGGGGGGGGGGGGGGGGAGGGTGGAAGGGGGTGGGCGGGGGGGGAAGGGGGGGGGGGAGTTTCGTTCAGCTTCTTGTACTTTGGGGCTCGAATGCTGTTCTATCCTGCTCAGATTCCAGCTTACTGGGCCTCAGATGAAGCTGCTTCCTGGTAGGGTAGATGGCACGTTGTTGTTCTCTGTTTGCACAGTTTGATATTTTCTAGGACTTCGCCTATTAGTGGATTGTATTTTCTAAGGCCTGCTGTTCTAATGTGGTCTAAAATGTTATTCTGTATTCTCCTTGGAGCCTATCTGTATCTGGTACCTACTTTGTTGATATTCTCTTTGGGCCGTTTTGTTTCTTTTCTCTTTGCCCGCCTGATTGTACTTACGTTGCCTGTCAAACTGCGAAACTAACAAAAATGATTTTACAAAAAAAAAAAAAAAAAAAAAGAACAGGCGCCCAAAAAACCCCCCCCAAAATTTGTAACTTCACCTGAAGCTCCTCTGGGGCCCCTCCCCCTCCCTCCACTGAAGCGAACAGGGAAGTAGGGAGTACCTTAGAAAAAATGGCAGAAAATGAAAGAAAATAAACTAAAAGAAAACAGGAAAAGAAACCCGAAAAGTAAAGGGTACTCACAGATTTTGAGGCTTTGCAGAGAATGAAATCAGAGCTGTGCAACACGAGGGTTTGATTCAAAATGGCCGCCGCAAATTAAACTCGAGAAAAGAAAAGGGCGCCAAAAAAAAATAAAAGCTGCACTGAAGAAATCAAGGTGCTCTGCAGCAGCCTAGTCCGGTGAGGTAGACCGACTAGTGCAGCAGGGAAAATTACAAAGCCTCAGCTCAACCGGCAACTCTCCACGAAGAAAAACAGCCTCAGGGCACAAAGGGAAATCCCCAATTAAGAGAGGAATCCCTGAGCTGGTTTAGCAGAGAAGGGCTCTCTCCCATATGTCCGGGGAGAGAGAACTTCTGCTGTGCATGTGCAGCACAGGCACGCATCCAAAACTGCAGAAAAAAGAAAAAAACTTAAAGAAATGAAAGAAATTAAAGTCTGTAGCTGCTGAGGGAAACAGGCAGAAGGCAGAACTCACTGCAGGAGCACTCGCCCCCCCCCCCCCCTCCTGAAGGAGCCTGTGTGAAAGAATTAAAGGCACAGGCTCCTGATAAACCAAAACAAAATTTAAATGAGAATTGAAACCCACAAATGCTGACAACACTACCAGCTTCTTATTAGATGATCAGTCCAGAGAGCCCACACTTGGGCTCAACCACCTCCTGCTGCAAGGAGACTGGCAACACTGGAAGGAGGAGGAGCAAAGGGGGTCAGTATATATCTCCAGTGATGTCATAATTTTGATATGCCAGTCTCCTAGCTGCAGGAAGAGGTTGACTACCCAGATGTATGAGGACTGCACTGGAGGAACGATAAGGAACTTGGGGTGAGTGCGAAGGACTACCCTGTTTCCATAAACCCGTATGTATGGTCTATCAGATACCAGAGCTTGCAGCTCACTCAAACGTCTGGCAGATGTGAGTGCCACCAGGAAGAGCACTTTCCAGGAGAGAAAGCACAGATGACAAGTAGACATCGGCTCAAAAGGTGGGCGAGTAAGCTGCTGCAAGACCACATTCAAGTCCCACTCAGTTGCCGGAGGACGAATCGGGGGCTTTAGAAGAAGCAGACCTCTGAGGAATCTGGACACTAAGGGGTGAGCCGACAGAGGTTGCCCTTCCACTGAATAGTGTTTTGCTGACAAAGCACTCAGGTGGACCCGGACAGAGTTAGACTTAAGACCTAATTCTGAGAGATGAAGCAAGTACTGCAACACCACCGGTACAAGGCAGGAGAAAGGGTTTTCCTTGCGTTGTGTACACCACCCTGCAAACCTATGCCACTTGAAGACGTAAGACTTCCTAATGCATTGCCTCCAGAAGGCCAGTAACATTTCGTCCACATTTTTAGGAAGGAGTAGAGGGGCCAGCATTACCCTTTCAGCAGCCATGCCATCAGGTTGCGGGACCTGAGGTTGGGGTGCAAGAGAGAACCCTGCTCCTGAGACAGCAGGTCGGGCTGCATACCCAGAGGGAGTGGGGTCTCCACTACTAACTGGAGGAGGAGCGGAAACCAAGGCTGTCTTGGCCATCCTGACGCAGTACATGGCATTGAGATGTCGGCTGACACCAGTACGGACGCTAGGGTCTCCCACATCCTCAATAGGAGTCGCTTGAGGATCGGCTGCACCAGCACAATGAGAGTTTCCTTGGGGAAAGACTCATACTGGAGAATCTCCAGCTCTTCGGTGCATGGGTCCTCCTCCTCTGCCGCTGTTTGCACCAAGAGGGCTCTGGCTATATCCCTGACAAAGTCGTGAAAGGTCACGTCCTCCGGAAGAGAATGGCACCGAGAGGATGGCTCGGTGCTATCTGGTTTCTGGAGATGCCTCATCAGTCTCCCACTCAGAGTCGAGGGGTGACAACAAATCCAAGGCCCTGAGACTTCTTGCCTTGAGGCCAACGCTGAGGGACCTGGGGCCTCCGGAGGACATGAGTCCAAGTTGCGGAAACTGGCTGGGGAAGATCGGATTCCAAGGAACAAGACCAGGACCTCGACCTGGGCAGAGGGCTTACCCGAGGCCAGTGGGAGTCCTGAGCTCGGCTCTACGATCGGGGACCCCCCTGCAGTCGGGGGGCTGGTCATCGGGGCAGATGATGCAGATGAACCAGCCATAATTGCCTGCTACAGGGCCAGGATAAGAACATAAGATATGCCATACTGGGTCAGACCAAGGTCCATCAAGCCCAATATCCTTTTCCAACAGTAGCCAATCTAGGTCACAAGTACCCCCAAAAGACACAGGTTCCACAATGCTTGTATTGGGGCAAGCAGTGGATTTCCCGGGCCCCCTTTAATAATGGTTTATGGACCTTTCCTCCAGAAACTTGTCCAAACCTTTTTTTTTTAAAGCCAGTTACACTAACAGCTTTTACTACATCCTATGGTGATGAATTCCAAAGTTTGATAACCAACTGAGTGAAAAAATATTCTTATTAGTCTTAAATAGCTTATGCAATGAAGCTGCAGTGTGTCTCCTAATCTTTCTATATATTGATGGTGTAAACAGTTGATCTACGTTTACTCGTTCCACTCCAATCATTAATTTATAGACCTCTATCATATTTCCCCTCAGCCATCTCTTTTCCAGGTTGAAGAGCCCTAACCTTTTTAGCCTCTCATCATAGGGGTATCCTTCCATCCCCTTTACCATTTTGGTGGCTCTTCTCTGTACCTTTTCTAACACTATATCCTTTTTAAGATACGGCAACCAGAACTGCACATAATATTCAAGGTGCGGTCGCACCATGGAACGATATAGAGGCATTATAATATCTAATGTATTATTCTCCATTCCTTTCCTTATGATTCCTAGCATTCTATTTGCTTTCTTGGCTGCCAATGCACACTAGGCGGAGGGTTTCAACATGTTATCCACGATGATGCCTAAATCTTTTTTCTTTGTGGTGGTTCTTAAAATGGAACCTTACATCGTGTAACCCTAGTTTGGGTTGGTCTTTCCTAGATGCATAACTTTGCGCTTGTCCACATTAAATTTCATCTGCCATTTGAACATCCAGTTTTCCAATTTATCAAGGTCCTCTTGCAATTTTTTAATCCTCATAAGTTTTAATAATTTTGTCTGATCTGCAAATTTGATTACCTCACTCGTTATTCCCATTTCCAGGTCATTTTATGAATATGTTAAAGAACAGCAGACCCAGTACAGATCTCTGGGGTACTCCACTATTCACCTTTCTCCATTGGGAAAATTGGCTATTTAGCCCCACCCTCTGCTTTCTATCTTTTAACTAGTTCCTGATCCACAATAATACACTGCCTCCTATTCCACGACTTTTTAATTTTGCCAAGAGTCTCACGAGGGACCTTGTCAAAGGCTTTCTGAAAATCCAGATACACTATATCAACCGACTCACCTTTGTCTACCTTTTTATTCACACCTTCAAGAAAACTTAACAGATTAGTAAAACAAGGCCTTCCTTGGCTAAAGCAGTGATTTTCTTCTCCAAGGCTGCCATTCTGGTTTCCAAGTCAGAAGACTCCGCAGCTTTCGGCATGGACACAGAGGATCTCGGGCCCGGCACTCTCACGAATGCATCCTCAACAAGGACTACGGTCTCGAGGAACCACGCATGGTCTCCGCCAGCCAAGGAATCCTTTTTCAGTTACTTAGTAGGGTGCTTCTTGAAGCCACTAGAATCCCTCCGAGGAATTTTACCAGGTTTCTCTGGTGGAACCTCAACGGACTTCGAAGATTTTTTCTTCTCTCTCTCAAGATCCAAGGTCTTCTCAGAGGATCCGCCGCTGTGGGACTCAGAGGATGCTCGAGCCTCACGGGAAGTGCTGGGCTTGGAGCTCAGCGTCGGGGAAGCTGGTGCCGAGTCGGACCATGGGAGCAGTTTCTCATGCAACTCCAACCTTTCTTTATTCGTCTTAGACATCATGGCCTGGCACAGGCCACAGGAAGTGCTGTCATGGTCCAGTCCCAGGCAGTGTAGGCAGCAGTCATGGGTGTCTGTCACTGATATTGTCTGACTGCAGCAGTCACATTTTTTGAACCCACCGGAGACATGGTGGGAAACACCTGGCCGGGGTCAACAACCCCAGGGAGAAAAAAGGTGCGAACGCCAGTCGAGGCAAGCCTCAATCAAAAAAAGGGGAAAGAGCCAAAAACGGCACTGACTCAAGGCGGAAAGAGGAACTGGTACACAAACTGGGAAAAGCTAACCTTTTAAGGATATTAGCAAGGACTTTTTTCTGGGGAAACAGGACAGACCTCCGTTGGGGCTCCACAGAAATAAGAAGACTGAGCAAGAAGGTACCCTTGGGTGCGAAGGGGACCACACATGCATGATAGCATGTCCCAAAGGCTTTCTCCAGGAACAAGCACTTCCTGCTTGTTCATGGAGAAATATAAATTTCCAGCAGTGGCACTTGCATGATAGCACCACTAAAAATATATATTTACAAAAGCAACTTTAAATTGATTTTTTTAACTGTTTAAAGTCAAAGTTAGTCAACAGTTCCACCACTCAATATTGACTTTAGAGTGTAGCAATATAAGGACAAGTTTAAAAGCACATGGAATGAATATCAAATAGTTACAGCTGAGTAATGAAGAGTCAAAATTGCAGAAAGATATTAAGCACACCAACTAAAACTTAGCATACGACACCATGATAAAAATCCCACGCTAACTGATTAGCATACAATTGAGAGAAGACAGTGAAATTTTATTGAATTAACTTCCTTTCCTAGAATTCTGCTAGACCAATCCAGACAAGTGAATTATATTTCCCTGCAAGCAGATGGAGACAGAGAAAAGACCAGAAGCTTCAGAGACATCATTGCTGTTGATAAAGCTGGTGTAGTTGGAGGCACCCTCCAGTTTTTCCTTTTAGCAAGCACATGGAGAAGTACCCCATTAATCCTCAGAAGAAACCCAAAACACATACTGTATTCTTGCTTCCCCCCCCCCCCCCCCAAGAAATAGAAAGACCAAACCTGAGCCAAAAAAGTAACCAACGCGGCACTATATAAAAGCTTAAGAGACCAGACCAACTTTGAGTCTATCCCTGAGAGCTGCCTCCAGAAGATATAGCAGAGACAAGAATGTAGGTGTCCTAGACTGGTCTAGCAGGATTCTAGGAAAGGAAATTAAACAGTAAGTAAAATTTCACTTTCCAGCTCATCCTGCTATACCAGTCTTGACAAGTGGGAAGTACCAAAGTTACTCCACCACAGGACAGGAAGAAACTGACGCCGCCAACACCCTAGAGCAAAAAAATGGAATCTGTCTTAGCTTGGTGATCAAGGCAATAATACCTAATGAAGGTAGACCAGGACAACCACGTTGCTGCCCGACATATCAAGGGGAGAAACTTTGCAGGATTCCACCAAGGCCGCTGCTTGGGTCCTTGTAGAGTAAGCCTGAAGACCCTCAGGGACAGGCCTTCCCTTGCATTATATACACCAAGACTATAGCCTCTTTAATCCAGCATGCAATCGTAGCTTTACAGACACCAAGTGACCCTTGAGTGGCCCTGCAAAGAGGACGAACAACTTGTCCGAAAGTCAAAACAGATTCATAACCTCTAGGTAACGTAGCAGCACTCTGCGAACATCCCACCAGAGGTTTAACTTGGTTGAAATGGAAAGTTGAGAGAGGACCTTGGGCATGCACAGGGCAAAATGAAATTCCAGTGGATGAACCACAAAATGGAGTCCCGACATGAAAGGGCCTGCAGTTCTGAAACACAATACGCTGAAGCAATGGCTACAATAAAGGCCGTCTTTTAAGGTAAGATCCTTAAGAGTGGCCATATTTAAAAGGTTCAAAAGACGACTTCATGAGTGCTCAGAAAACCAGAGCAAGGTCCCAAGGTGGAATAACCAGTCTCAGAGGTGGCACTGTCTGACAGAACCCACACTGATTGACCCTGCAGCAAGTGTAGGAACTCTCAAAGTCAGGCGGATGACTCAGGCCTCGAGCCCGTTGATGGCTCAGTGTGCCTCACTGCGCAGCCAGCAACCCTGCGTCGTATGACCCAGGCAGTGAGCCCCACAGGGTGACATCCATTGCAGAACCATCCAAGATGGAGTCTCCAGTGGCAAACCACACAACATCTTGATGGAACGGGACCACCTTCGGAGCTCTGACTTCACATGCAAGAAGAGAAAGACAAACTATGACTACCACTACTACTAATCATTTGTATAGCACTACAAGGCGTTCGCAACGCTGTCTAGACATGTAAGAGATGGTCCCTTCTCATCAGAGCTTACAGTCTAGTCAAGACAGACAACACACAAGCTGGGCACTAGGATATGTCTAGATGAATGGCAAGGAAGCACAGCTGGAGAGCAGGAAACAAAGCTGATCAGGATCCAAAAGCAGCCTCGAAGAGGTAAGTTTTTAGCCCGGATTCGAAAAGGGTCAGAGACGAAGCCTGACATATCGACTCATGTAGTCTGTTCCAGGTATAAGGAGCAGCAAGGTGGAAAGATCAAAGTCCGGAGTTGGCAATGGAAGAAAAGGGCATAGATAGAAGTAATCTGCCAGAAGAACAGAGTTCCTGAGGAGAGGTGCAGGAAGAGATAAAAGAGGAAACATAGCGAGAAGCAGCAGAATGCACTTATAGGGTCAGTAGGAGACGTTTGAACTGTATATGGCAATGGATAAAGAGCCAATAAAGAGACTTGAAAGAGGGGTTACATGAAGGGTAGGCTTCTTATAGTGTTAATTTTAGAAACTGGTGCCATTATGGTATGGTAAATTTGCTTTATAGATTTTCAGTGATTTTTGTAGGGTTGTGTGTTACTTCACAATCTGCCTGGTACTGAAGAGGCTGTTAATGAGATGACAACGGAATCAGATTAGTTTTCTTGTATGTTGGGTTTTATGGTGAAATATCCTAGTTCTGCTTTGCACCTACTGTTGGAGATCATTGGACATCCTATGAGGGCGGCAACCAGCAAGTTAATAGCATTTGCTGAAAGGGCCACATGTGTGCCCGCATCCAAAGTGGAAGCCATTGAACTGAGCACCTGCAGGTAATCCCAAGACCTCAGTGCCCAGGCAAGAGATGAGAGAGTAATCTGCCATCTTTCTTTGGTGAAGTAAATATTGTTTGGCCAAGTATTGAACCTTTCTCTCAGAAACACCAAGATCTGGGACAGAACCAGAAGGACTCTTGCTGTGATTTACCTCCCAGCCGAGACTCTCTAAAAACCAGACTACTCTGGCAACCGCCCATCAAGCATCCAGTCCAAGTCGGAATGGACACAAATACCCTCAGCACAGCACCGCTGCCACCATGATCTTTGAAAATGTCCTGGAAACAGTCACTAACCAATGGCAGGGCACAAAACTGAAATTGGTGCCCCAGAACAGCTAAGCTAAGAAAACATTGTTGATTCCCCCTGATGGAAATGTGAAAGTAGGCCTTTGCGAGATCCAGAGAGACAAGAAACTTGCTCTGCTGCACCACTTGGAAAACAAACCATAAGATTTCCATGCCGAACCAGGCAATCTTTAAAGAGGTGTTGATGCCTTTCAGATCGAGAATCAGCCTGAAGGAACAGTCCTGTTCTTTGGCACTACAAAATAGATAGAATACTGTCCCAAACCTCTCTCCATGGGACGTTTATCAGAATTGCTCAGAGCCACAGGAAATGATGCAGAGTGGATCATACCGCCATCGAATAGGCTTAAGAACATAAGATCATAAGATATGCCATACTGGGTCAGACCAAGGTCCATCAAGCCCAGTATTCTGTTTCCAACAGTGGCCAATCTAGGTCATATGTACCTAGCAGTTTCCCCAAGAGACAAGTTCCACAATGCTTGTACTGGGTCAAGCATTGATATCTTCGGTCACTTCTTAATAATGGTTTATGGACCTTTCCTCCAGGAACTTGTCCAAACCTTTTTTAAACCCAGCTACACTAACAGCCTTAACTACATCCTCCGGTAACAAATTCCAGAGTTTGATTACACGTTGAGTGAAAAAATATTTTCTTTTATTAGTCTTAAATAGTTTACCCTGTAGCTACATTGCATGTCCCCTAGTCTTTCTATATTCTGATAACGTAAACAATCGATCTACGTTTACCCGTTCCACTCCGTTCATTAATTTATAGACTTCTATCATATCTCCCCTCAGCAGTCTCTTTTCCAGGTTAAAGAGCCCTAACCTTTTTAGCCTTTCCTCATAGGAGTATCCTTCCATCCCCTTTACCATTTTGGTGGCTCTTCTCTGAACCTTTTCTAAAATCGCTATATCCTTTTTAAGATACGGCGACCAGAATTGCACACAATATTCAAGGTGCGGTCTCACCATGGAACGATATAGAGGCATTATATCATCTTTTGTTTTATTTTCCATTCCTTTCCTTATCATACCTAGCATTCTATTTGCTCTCTTGGCTGCCGCTGCACACTGGGCCGAGAGTTTTAACATGGTATCCACAATGATGCCTAAATCTTTTTCCTGGGTGGTGGTTCCTAATGTGGAACCTTGCATCGTGTAACCATAGTTTGGGTTGTTCTTCCCTAGGTGCATAACCTTGCACTTGTCCACATTAAATTTCATCTGCCATTTTGATGCCCAGTCTTCCAATTTAACAAGATCCTCTTGGAATTTTTCACAATCCTCTTGAGTTTTAACAACTTTAAATAGTTTTGTGTCATCTGCAAATTTGATAACCTCACTCGTTATTCCACTTTCCAGGTCATTTAAGAATATGTCAAAAAGCAGCGGACCCAGCACAGATCCCTGGGGTACACCACTATTCACCTTTCTCCATTGGGAAAATTGGCCATTTAGCCCTACCCTCTGCTTTCTTTTAACCAGTTCCTGATCCACAATAGTACACTGCCTCCTACCATGACTCTTTAGTTTTGCCAAAAGTCTCTGATGAGGGACCTTGTCAAAGGCTTTCTGAAAGTCCAGATACACAATATCAACCGACTCACCTTTGTCCACCTGTTTATTCACTCCTTCAAAAAAACATAACAGATTAGTAAGACAAGATCTTCCTCGTCTAAAGCCATGTTGGCTGTCTCCCATTAGGTCGTGACTATCTACATGCTGAGTAATTTTATTCTTTATGATGGTTTCTACCATTTTTCCCGGTACTGACGTCAGGCTCACCGGTCTGTAGTTTCCCGGATCACCCCTGGAACCCTTTTTAAAAATTGGTGTTACATTGGCGATCCTCCAATCTTCAGGTATTAGAGATGATTTTAATGATAGTTCACAGATTACTAATAGCAGGTCTGCAATCTCATATTTCAGTTCTTTCAACACCCTTGGATGTATACCATCCGGCCCAGGTGATTTGCTACTCTTCAGTTTATCTAATAGTTGTAAGACATCTTCCCGATGTATCGATATTTCCTTCAATTATTCCGCACCTTTAAATACCACTTCAGTCATGGGTAACATCCCTACATCTTCCTCAGTAAAGACCGAAGCAAAGAATTCATTCAGTCTCTCCGCTATCGCCTTGTCGCCTCTTAGTGCTCCTTTAACCCCTTTATCATCTAATGGACCAACTGACTCTCTCACAGGTTTTTTGCTACGAATGTACTTGAAAAGGTCTTTATTTCGTGTTTTTGCTTCCGCAGCAAGCTTCTTCTCAAATTCTCTTTGCCTGCCTTATCAATGCTTTGCATTTGACTTGCCAGTGCTTGTGCTGTTTCCAGGTTTCGTCATTTGGCTCTTTTTTTCCATTTCCTGAAAGATCTTTTTTGGCAACAGCCTCTCTGACCTCAGCTTTAAACCATGCTGGCAGTTTTTTGGACTTCCTTCCACTTTTCTTAAAGCGTGGAATACAGCTGGTCTGGGCTTCCAAGATAGTATTTTTCAACAACATCCAAGCTTGATGTACGTCTTTAACCTTTGCAACTGCTCCTTTTAGTTTTTTCTTAACTGTTTTCCTCATTTTATCATAGTCTCCCTTTCGAAAGTTAAAGGGTAGTACTGTGGATTTCCTTACTATCCCTCCTCCACTAATTAAATCAAAGGCAATCATGCTATGATCACTATTGCCAAGTGGCCCCAACACCCTTATCTCTTGCACTAGATCTGGTGTTCCACTAAGGACTAGGTCTAATATGGCTTCCCCTCTGGTCGGTTCATGAATCAGCTGCTCCAAGAAGCAGTCATTTATTTCATCTAGGAACTTTATCTCCCTAGCATGTCCTGCTGTGACACTGACCCAGTCGATGCCGGGGTAATTGAAATCACCCATTATTATTACTGCACTGTAACTTTTGCTAGCTTCCTTGATTTCTTTGAGCATTTCATCATCCATTTGTTCATTCTGGCCAGGCGGACGATAGTACACCCCCACTGCCATCGCCTTCCCCTTTTTACATGGAATTTCAATCCATAGAGATTCTACAGCAAATTTTGTTTCTTGCAAAACTTTAATCCTTTCTGACTCAATGCCCTCTCTAACATAGAGCGCAACCCCTCCACCAATTTGATCAGCTCTATCATTACGATATTATTCGCACATTCCAAAACATAGCCATGTTGAAAGCATAGTTACTCAGCTATAACAGGTATTCTCCAGGGACAGCAGGAATCGGTCCTCACATATGGGCGACGTCGGAGCCCTCATGCGGAGCAATCCCCAGCTTTCAAAGAAAGCCTTTGGGATTGCATCACACATGCACGGTCTCCTTCCCGCCCAAGGGTGCCATCTTGCTCAGTCAGATGACATAGCTAAAAAGATGGCAAAATGAATAAAAATTAATAATAGGACTGCAACTCCAGGGAAGGAGGGAGGGTTGTGAGGACCAATTTCTGCTGTCCCTGGAGAACACCTGTTATAGGTGAGTAACTACGCTTTCTCCAGGAACAAGCAGGAAGTCAGTCCTCACATATGGGACTCCCTAGCTATAGGCTACAGAGAACCTATAACTAAAAAATAGGCTCCCTCTAGAAGAGCCGCAGGAGTTCAACTGAGAACATAACACTCCGATAGCCTGACACCAAAGAGTCAGAGGGTAGGAGTTGCCTAAACCTCAGAACAGGTTATGAAGTACAGCCTGGCTGAAAGCACTGTCCCGTTGGAACTCCCTATCCAGGCAGTAATGGGCCGCAAAAGTCTGGCTTGAAGACCAGGTGGCAGCCCGGCAGATGTCTGCCAGCAGAACAGAGCAGAAGTGAGCCACTGATGCTGCCTTAGCCCTGACCCGGTGGGCCGTGACTCGACCCTGCAACAGGAGATCAGCCGCCCTGTATGCCCAGGCGATACAATCCACCACCCAAATGGACAAGGTACGCTTGGAGACAGGCAACCCCAGCTTACTGGGGTCATAAGATACGAAGAGCTGAGAAGCCCTTCTATGTCCCCGTGTACGCTCCATGTAGAAGGCCAAAGCCCTCTTACAGTCCAGGGTGTGCAGGACTGCTTCTGCCTGACTGGCATGCGGCCTGGGTAAGAAGGTCAGAAGAACCACCTCCTGGTGGAGGTGGAACGAGGAGACTACTTTCGGAAGGAACTTGGGGTGAGTGCGAAGCACCACCCTGTTCCTATAGAACAGTGTGTACGGTCTATCAGACCCCAGAGCCAGTAGCTCACTCACTCGTCTGGCCGACGTGAGGGCCACCAAGAAAAGCGCTTTCCAGAGAAGAAGCAGAGATGGCAGGTAGCCATCGGCTCAAAAAGTGGGCGAGTAAGCTGCTCTAAGACCACATTCAAATCCCATTCGGTCGTCGTAGGGCAAACCGGGGGTTTCAGCAAAAGTAAACTTCTCAGGAACCTGGACACCAAAGGGTGCACAGATAGAGGTTGCCTTCCACTGGAGAGTGGTGTGCTGATAAGGCACTAAGGTGGACTCTGACAGAGTTTGACTTAAGGCCTAAATCTGAGAAGTGAAGCAGATACTGCAATACCACTGACACTTGGCAGGAGAAAGGGTCTTCTGCCTGTTTAGTACACCACACCTCAAACCTATGCCACTTAAAACGCATAGGTCTTCTTAGTCGATTGCCTCCTTGAGGCGATCAGTACATCCTCTACATTTTTAGGGAGGAGAAGTGGTGCAAGCACTACCCTTTCAGCAGCCATGCCATCAGGTTGAGAGACCTGAGGTTGGGATGCAGCAGAGTGCCCTCTCCTGCGAAAGGAGGCTGGGATGCAATCCCCGAGGAAAATTGGGGCCTCTGCCACCAGTTGAAGCAGCAGAGGAAACCATGGCTGCCTCGGCCACCTGGGAGCTACCAGGATGACTGAGGCCTTGTCCTGAAGGACCTTGAATAGAGTGCGAGCCATCAGAGGCATGGGAGGAAACGCATACAGGAGGCCCACTGACCATGATATTAGGAAAGCATCTGCAGCCACCCTGCTTGGGTGTGGCTGTCTGGAGCAGAAGCAACTAGTGATTCTGTGGGCTCGCAAACAGATCTATGGGTGGATGGATGCCCCCAGCACTGGAACAGCTTCTGGACTACACTGGGATCCAGTTGCCACTTGTGCGGCTGCAGGATTCTGCTGAGCTTGTCGGCTAAGACGTTTTCCTGACTTGGCAAGTAAACTGCTTTGAGCTGCATACCTTGGCTGACTGCAAACGAGCACAGGTCCAGGGTCTCTTGGCAGAGGATGTGAGACCCTGTGCCCCCCTGCTTGTTCACATAGAACATTGCCACTTGGTTGTCCGTCTGAATTAGGACAGGCTGATGAGCCAGGGTTTGACAGAAGGTCCATAGAGCTAAGCGAATAGCTCGAAGCTCTAGGAGATTTGTTGTGTGCTCTCCTGTGGAGACCACATACCCTGAGTGCACAGTTCCTGGCAATGGGCTCCCCAGCCCAGCACTCTCGTGTGCGGGGGAGGCTGGAAAGGCACTCCCTCCAGTAGGTTGCCTGGTTGAAGCCACCATGTCAATGACCGCACCAGTCGTTTGGACACCTTTATGCTGTCTCTGAGTCGACCTGTGGCCTGTGTCCACTGATCCTTGAGGCACCACCGAGCTGTTCTCATGTGGAGGCGGGCATTGAGTATCACATGTACCGTGGAAGCCATGTGACCGAGCAGGCACAGAAAGTGTCTTGCTGAGATTTGAGAACTGCGACTCACTTGCTGCAGTAGAGCCACAAGTCTCTGTGCCCTTGCTTGGAGGGTATCTAACCTCGCTCCTATGAACTCCAGTCCCTGAGAGGGAACCAAAGTGGATTTTGTGTAATTTATCACAAACCCTAGGTGCTGTAGCAACTGAATAGTGCGAGACATGGCCTGTTGGGCCTCCAGGGCTGACTGGGCTCTGATGAGCCAGTCGTCCAAGTACGGGAAGACAAATACCGCCTGATTTCTTAGGAAGGCCGCCACCACCACTAGGCACTTTGTGAACACCCTGGGTGCAGAGGCTAGGCCAAATGGAAGCACCTTGTACTGGAAGTGGTTTCCCCCACCACAAATCGTAGATATCGTCTGTGGTCTGGATGAATGAGGATGTGTGTATAAGCATCCTTTAGGTCTAAGGAGCATAGCCAGTCTCCCTGGCGGATGTAAGGCAGCAATATTCCAAGGGAAAGCATCTTGAACTTTTCCCTCACCAGAAACTTGTTTAAGTTGCACAGGTCGAGGATGGGTCTTAGGCCTCCAGTTCTCTTTGGTACCAGAAAATACCTGGAGTAGAAGCCCTTCCCCTAAAGGTGGTGGGGCACCGGTTCTACCGCCTGATCCTTGAGAAGACCTGCTAACTCCTTTAAGAGGTGGTCCCTGTGAAGAGGGGGTCTGAGAAGCTCCCCTGGAAAGTAAGAGGGAGGTGCCTGGGTGAGATGTAGTCAATAGCCCACCTGGACTATCTGGAGAACCCATGTATCTGTAGTGATGGCTGGGCACCTGTGGGCATACAAGGTCAGCCTTCCTCCTGTGCATGGCCTTGCCTCCTTGGAGAGAGGGACTATGCTCTGGGAGTCAAAAACCCCCTCCAGGTTGGGCCGAAGCCGGTGCCTGGGGGCTTTTTGCTTACGCGGGCCATGCCCCTGTCCCTTGGCCTGCTGCCCCTTTTGGGGAACTGTGGAGGCCTGATATGTGGGGTAGTTGCAGTAAGCAGTACCTTTTCTCGGGAAAAAGGGCTTCTTACCCGAGCCCTTCTTCTTAGAAGGGGCAGAAGTCTTCTTCTCAAGTCTTGTCTGGGTCAGGTACTCTGACTCGATCTCGGCAGCCTTCTCTGTCATGGGCTTGCTGAAGAGGTTTTCACCCCGGCAAGGGACATCGACCAACTTGTCCTGCACCCATGGCTCCAGGTCCAACGATTGTAGCCATGCCTGGCGGCGCACACCGATGCCAGCCGCAGCTAACCGGGCCGATGCCTCAAAGCCGTCATAGGCTGCTCGAGTCAAACTTCGAGCACTCCTGGATCCCAGTGGACAAGACCTTGAAGCGCTGCAAAGGTCCCTCGGAAAGACCAGCTGAGAACTCGGCAATCTCCTTTGCAGGTCTCGTAGGTACATGCCCATGTACAGCTCCGTATGTCTGGATTCGGCATGACAGCATCAAACCCTGGTAGCACTTTCTGCCGAGGGCATCCATGTTGTGGGCCTCCCGGCCAGGAGGCACCAAGGCGTGCGTCCCCTGGCTCTTGAGTTGGCGCATGGCCGATTCCACAGCCATGGAGTTGTGTGGCAGTTGTGCTTTTTGGAACCCAGGGCTCTTGCAAACTCGACGGATGGAATCGATTCGCCTGCTGAGCACCGGTATCAAGGCTGGTGTCTCCCACATGCGGAGCATCAGCCTTTCCCGAATGGGAGGCACCGGAACAGTAATGGCTTTCCGAGGGGGAAGTCATACTGGAGGATCTTGAGCTCTTCAGCTCAAGGCTCCTCCTCGGCCTCCACCGGGAATGACAAAGCCTTTGCCATGTCCTGGACAAAGTCCAAGAACCGGGTGTCTTCCGGGGGGAGGGGGGGGGAAACCTTCTCCGAGGTTCAGAACCCAGGGAATGTACTTGGAGGACGAGGAGTCACCAGACACCCACCAGACCGTTTCCCAACCAGACCCCTCTGAGGAGGAATTGAGCGGCTCCAGCCTCAACCGCCCCAACGCCATTGAAATCGGCATGGATGATCTCGGTCCTGAACGGGAGGTCGAGGGGGAACTCGGTCAAGGATCGACTCGAGACCTTAGTGACTCGAGAAATGGCTCGGCCTCCGGGGTCAGGACCGGTGAAACCGGCTATCAGTGCCCGCTGCTAGTCCATGAAGGCAGCCATGCTGCGCTCCAAGGCCGCCATCCTGAGACCGAGCTCAGGAGGCCCCGCAGCCCCCGAGTCAGGACCCGACGCCATCTCTCCCAGAGGAGAGTCCACAACGAGGACAGTGCTTACCTGCCTCAGTGTCTCCGGTTCCTTTCGAGGGAGTTTTGCAGGCCTCTCCCTCAGAGGATCCGGGGCGGCAGGTCAGGCTCTGCGACCTATCCCGTGAGGGACCAGGTCGCTCGGAGTCATCTGAGGACACCGACCTCATGGATTTTTTCTTCCTCCGGTGTTCTCGTGAGGGAGACCCCCTTTCAGAGGACACTCTATGCTGCTCAGGGTCAGAGAGCTCCCAAGACATCGAGGCCGATGAAGTCCGGGTCCGAGCGGGTGCAGACTCGGGAAAAATCCTACCATGTTGCTGCTGCCTGCTCCTCAAGGCCTTGGAAGACATTTTCTTACACGGGCCACAGAATTTCAGGTCGTGGTCGGGCCTGAGGCAACAGAGGCAGCAGTGATGTGTGTCTGTGAGAGACATTAAACTTGTGCACCGATCACACTTTTTAAACCCGCTGGCAGCCATCGGGGGAAAAAGGGCCCCTGCGAGGTCAAAGGACTGGACTGCCAGCTAAAAATAAAAAAAGCTCTGAGGTTGAAGGGGGCCTGTCACCAGGCAAGAGACGCCACCAGGGCCGACGTGACCTGGATCCTGTCCTCCAGATGGCCAGTAGCCTGTGGCCACTGGGCCTACCGCGGACTGTAGATGCCATGTGTCCCAACAGGCGGAGCATCTGTCTGGTTGTCACCGCTGAGCAGCCCTGCATATCGTGTGCTAGGGCCGAGAGGCACATGAGCGGTCCTCTGGGAGGAAGGCCCGTGCTTGGGTGGAGTTCAACAGGGTGCCAATGAACTCCAAGCGCTGGGTTGGCAACAGTTGAGACTTTGGGAAGTTGACCACAAACCCTAGGCGCTGGAGTAGCCCTATGGTGCAGTGAGCTGCATTGCACACCTCCTCCAGCGAGTTGCTCAGATGAGCCAGTCGTTCAGGTAGGGGAAGACAAAACCCCCCAGGAGACGGAGATGGGTGGCCATGACCGCCAGGGATTTGGTGAATCCCCGAGGAGTCGAGGCCAGTCCGAAGGGGAGCACCCTGTACTGGTAATGTCAGCTCCCAACCACAAACCGGAGGTAATGACAGTGCCTTGGAAGTATCAGGATGCGAGTGTATGCATCTTTGAGATCCAAGGAGCATAGCTAATCTCCCTGCAGGGGTAAGACAGCAAGGTTCCAAGGGATACCATTTTGAACTTTTCCTTGACCAGGAAGCAGCTAATGTCCAGCAGGCCAGAATGGCCTGAAGCCCCTGGTTTTCTTGGGGACAGGGAAGTAGAGGGTACAGAACCCCTTGCCCTGGAAGGGCTGGGGAACATTCTTTACCACATGATCCTCGAGCAGGGCCTCAAGTTCCCTCTGCAGGAGCTCCCTGTGCAAGGGGTCAATGGGTATTTCCCCTGGGAAGAAGGGAGGAGGCAGTTGGAAGTGGAGGAGGTACCCTTCCCTGACCAGCTGCAGCAGCACTCAGGTGGCTGTGTTGACATCCGGCCATAGGTATGCAAAGTGGACCAGCCATCCTCCCATGAACCTTGAGGCTGTTACGTCCTGGGGGAGGGAGGCTATGCCCAAGGAGTCAAACCCTGCCCCCGGCTGTGCCTGTGGTGCTGTTTGGGGCTTGGGAGCTTTTGGCTTTGCCTTGGCCTGCTGCCACTGAGGGGGAGCCCGATAGGCCAGAAATTTGGGGTAACCCCGTATGCCTTCTCGGTCTTTGGGTGGAAGGACGTTTTCCCCAAAGCCTTCCGACGGAAAGGGTCAGAGGTCTTTACGGACAGCTGGGTTCTGGTTCAGGAATTTTCTCCAGCTTGTCGGCCTTCTCCATCATGGGCTTGCCGAAGAGGGTCTCTCCTCGGCAAGGGACTTTGGCCAACTTGTCCTGAACCCATTGCTCGAGGTCTGAAGCCAGGCAAGGCATCTGGCAATAATGCCCACCACGGCTACCCGAGCCACTGACTCGAAACCGTCAAAGACAGTCCGAGTTTGAAACTTGGAGCACTGCTTGACTGAGGAAATCAGGGTCCTGAAGTGCTCAAGACATTCACCCGATAGTCCAGCCGAGAACCCGGCAAGCTCCTTTGCCAGGTCCCTCGGGTACATACATACAGCTGGTATGCCTGGATCTGGGCTGTGAGCATGGATCCCTGGAAACACTTCCTGCCAAATGCATCCATGGTGCGGGCCTCCCTGCTGGGGGGGGGGGGGAGGAGCACCAAGGAGTGCGCCTTCTGGCTCTTTATGCGATGCATGGCTGACTCCACTGCACCTTCCAGGGCTGCCATCCTGGCCTCGATGCCAATGGGCTCCGCAGCAGCTGGCACAGGCCCTGGGAATGCCAAGGCCGGCGCAGAGTCCCTGGTCAGGGAATCACCAATAGTAATAGCATCAGGGGGACCTTACCTGATCTCCCAACACCATGGACGTCTCCTCCCACTGGAGCTACTTGAAGGACCACTCCCAGTTGTCGGTGTTGGGTCGAGGACTCCGTGTCCTAGAGCCAGAGGTCTTACCTTCCAGTCTAGGGTCAGATCTCGCCTTCAGCTTCGACGACATCCTAGACTCACTGGGAAGGTCCTTAGAGGACAATCCCTGGTCCTAGGCTCCGTGACCCTGGGGCTCAGAACGAGCCTGGGTGCATGACGATGAGTTGCCAGACGCCGATATCGAGGGCAGGGATTCCACCGCCGATGCTGATCCCAAGGCAGACTTGCCAAACAGCTCCCCCTGCCACCTTTCATGGTCTTGCAGTCTTCACCGACATAAGTTGGCAGAGTGCGCAGATAGACATGTCGTGATCCACCCCGAGGCACCTTATGCAGGTATTGTGGTGGTCCATGTGGGACATAGTGCGGTTGCACTTGCCACACTGCTTGAAATCGCTGACCAAGGCCATAGCAGGAAAGACGACCCCTGTGAGATCAAACTCAGACGTCTTGGTGAGCTAGGCCGCAAGCAAAGACCCGAAAAAAAGAAAAAGCTAAGAAAATATACCAGAGAAGGAAAACACGACACTGTGGCTGTGGACTCGAGCAGTGGAAAGGAGATTGGAGCCGATCCCGGCAAAAGCACAAAGAAAAACTGATGAAACTAGGTGAGAAAGGAGAAATTTCACTTACCGTTAATTTCCTTTCCTGGAATACTGCTAGACCAATCCAGATAAGCGAGTTATGTTCCCGTGCTAGCAGATTTTGGAGACGAAGAATAAACACTCCAGCGCTGTGATTGGTTGGGCTCTGGGTGACATAGGAGTGCTCCTAGAAGACCTAGTCAGTATTCTTTTGACAAGCACCAACATAAGGAGAAAACTTGACTAACCAACTCAACTATGTACAGGTAACAACTAATTCAATTAAAACCCTCAACTCGAACCAGGAAGGGTGGAGAAGGATCAAACATCATTCCTTGGAGAAAAACTCTGAATCCACTGTTGTGGACTTTCTCCGGAATATGTTATTGCTTGTGTCTGAAGAAGAACGTCAGCTCCTCTGCACCAGCAGTCGTGACACTGACAATGGGGTGAGTTCTGGACTGGTCTAGCAGTATTTCAGGAAAGAAAATTAACGGTAAGTGAAATTTCTCCTTCCAGTTCATACTGCTAGACCAGTCCAGGCAAGCGGGAAGTACCCAAGCTAAGGAACCCCAGGGTGGGCAGAGAGAGCCGCTGACAGCATGCTAGCCCCAAAACGACTGTCCTCACGTGCCTGAAAGTCCAAGCGATAATGCTGGACAAAAGTAGACAAGACAGACCAGGTTGTCATTCGACAAATATCAAGAGGGACTATGTGTGATCGCTCGGCCCAAGACGTAGCTTGAGCTTGAGTCGAGTGTGCGGGAAGACTGGCAGGCACTGGCTTGCCTTGCAGAATATAGGCTGATTCAATGGTACGGCGCATCCATCTGGCAATATTAGATTTTGAAGCTGCCATACCTCAGCGCAGTCCCGCAAAAAGCACAATAAGATGGTCGGTCTTGCGAAAAGAATTGGTGACTTTGAGATAGCAAAGGAGAATCCTTTTGAGATCAACTGCCCAGAGATTCTTGGAACAAACGGAACATTGTTCCTTAGAAAAGGCAAGCAACAAAAGAGGCTGATTGACATGAAAAGGAGTAATCACCTTAGGCAAGAATGAGGGAACAGTGCGAAGGGATACTCCCTCTGCGGAGAATGACAAATACGGATCCCTGCGAGAGGGGGCCTGCAGTTCCGAAATGCGACGAGCCGAAGTTATAGCCACTAAGAAAACCGTCTTAAGTGTCAAATCTGTTAAGGTAACTTCCTTTAGAGGCTCGAAGGGCAGAGACATCAAAGCCCTTAGTACCAAGACAAGATCCCAAGCAGGGACAACTGGATGGACCGGAGGACGTAGAAGCTTGACTCCTTTAAGAAAACGTGACAAATCGGAGTGGGATGCAAAAGAACGACTGCGAATTGGTCCCCTATAACATGTCAGCGCTGAAATGTGTACCCGTAGAGTGCCAAGAGCTAAGCCTTTGTCGAGGCCCTCTTGAAGAAAGGCAAGAATGTCTGGAATTTCTGTACTCCAAGGAGAAAGAAGATGTTGAGTACACCAGGACTCAAACACTTGCCACATCCTAGCATATGCTAACGACGTAGACAAACGGCGAGCGTTGAGGAGAGTCGACACTACCTTGGAAGAGTAACCCTTATGGACTAATCTACGGCGCTCAAGAGCCAAGCCGTAAGCAACTAGGGAGTTGAATCTTCCATCTAGATAGGTCCATGCCTGAGAAGTCCAAAGGGAGCTTGTAGTCACAGAGGAGGGACTCAAGATAGTTTTATGAGATCAGCATACCATGGTCTTCTAGGTCAGTCCGGGGTCACTAAGATTACTGGGTCCTGGTGTTCCCTGATCCGTTGCAGAACTCTTTCGATCATTGGCCAAGGTGGGAATACATAGAGCAACTGGTGTTTCGGCCATGGCTGCGCCAAGGCATCTATGCCTCGAGATCTGTGTTCCCTCCAGCAACTGAAGAAGATCGGAAACTTCGCATTCGTGGCTGACGCCATGAGATCTACTTTCGGCTGCCCCCACTTCTGAACTATAGTCTGGAATGCTTGTGGGGCCAGTTCCCATTCGCCGAGATCGAGAGTGTGTCGGCTTAGAAAACACAGGTCTGCAAAAATTTTCTTTGAGAGCTGTTTTGGTTATTCCACGTAATCTTTATGTTTTTTGGTGCGCTGAATCCGAAAATGACCTCCATTTTGTCATAGGACATCACGTTTCCTGACAATTTAGGTAACTATGTTAAATAAGGCAATACCTCAAAATAAATGGAAATAGACTTATAAAATTAAAGTTTTATTACAATATTTTCATGAAAATCCTTTTTTGAACTGAAATGAGCTCACCTACACACACTAAACTCGATTCTTCTTCCTTGTGAGGCTCCTCTTGGTGCATTTACACTTGTGAGTAGCATCTGGAATGTCTCTCTGAAGCATCCAACAGTAGTCTGCCATCATTATAATGCTCCATTTTCCCTGGTATCTCCTTTCCATCTCTTTAATGTCTTGGTGGAATCGTTCACCTTGTTCCTCACTCACAGCTCCCAAATTTTCAGGAAAGTAGTCAAGGTAGGACTGGAGGAAATGCACTTTCAAACTCATCAGGCAACCTAAAGCTTGAAATGCTTTCAGCATTCGTCCGACGATCTTTTTGTAGTGAGGATCTTTGTTATTGCTTAAACCTTTCTGTACAACTTCTTTAAATGCAATCCACCCTTCTTTTTGAAGATCCGTCATGGTATTGACAAACTCTTGATCAACTATAAGCCTTCTAATGTCTGGTCCGACGAACACACCTTCCTTCAATTTTGCCTCCGACAGGCCTGGAAACCTGGTGACCAAGTATTTGAAGCATTCTCCATCTCTTGGAAGTGATTTTACGAATTGCTTCATCAATCCCATTTTTATGTGGAGAGGTGGTAGAAGAACTTTATGGGAAGGTACCAAAGTTTCTCGGAGGACATTTTTTTCACCGACTGTTAGCACCCTCGGCTGCCAACTCTTCTTGGTCCAGTGATTTTGTCGGTCTTGACTGTCCCATAGACACAGAAAACAAGGATATTTGGTATACCCAGCTTGTTGCCCGAGCAGCATGCACAAGACCTTCAAGTCCCCACACATTTGCCAACCATGGTCTTCATATTTAAGTTTACAAAGAACCAATTCCAAGTTCTCGTAGGTTTCCTTCAAGTGTACGGAATGACTTACAGGTATGGAAGCGTAAAAACCATTGTGGAGTAAAACTGCTTTGAGACTTCTTTTTGAAGAATCTATAAAAAGACGCCATTGCTCTGAATCATATTGGATTTTAAATTGACCCATCAGACCTTCGACAATCGATGCAATAAACCAACTTGTCTTCCTGGGCAAAGTAAGAAACGAACTCCTTTTCACGATGTCTGAACCATGAAGATGACACTCCTGGCAAAAATAAATTACTGCTTTTCAGCTTTGATCCAAGTAACTCAGCGGCATCTTTGGGAAGATTCAAGTCTCTTACCAAATCATTGATCTCCTCCTGAGAAAACAATTTTGGTCTTGCAACATCTTCAAAGTAAGAACTTGATTCGTCATCTGGTTCAGGTATGACTTCACCTTTATCGGAGGCTAGGTATCTCTTCCAAGGTAGCAGGGGGCTTGGGTACTGGTATATCTGTGCCATGGGGGATGGGACGAATTGCCGAGTGAAGATTGGGGTATGAAATGGAATGCTTCCATTTGGAATTAAACCCTTTCACATCGCATGAACAAAAGTTAACAGTCGTCACTATGGTTCTTTTGCTCTCGCCATACCATAGGAATCCCATAACGGAAAGATTTTTTCTTACCCTTGAACCAGTTTCGGAGGTCCTCAACATACCGTTTGCACACTTTATGAGGCGCCCAGACTTTAACTTGATCTCCAATTTTTAGTCCAAAGTATGCAAAGTATACTTTTTTCACAAAGTCTGTAATATTCTGCTGTTGCTTCAACAACTGTATATTCACCACAGATGAAACAGAAACTGTCTAGCGAATTAATACACTTTCGCAGAGCCATAACAACGGTTGAAGAATGACGAGCTAACACGAATTGTGATGAAAAAGTGTGAACAGCCTAGAACCAAGAACCTGATGATGATTCGTGCACAAGTGTGGCATGCAGGAGAGAGCAGCTGCGTCTGTACACGAGATGTCAGTGCTGGCCACGCTCCCCTGCACCCGACCGGAGCTGCTGCTATCTGCCCTGTGTCTCCCTCCCACTGGATTCTTCAGGAAAGATTAACCCCTTCTACCATTAGAAGCACGGACTTAAAATTTGCTTAGCTTATGTATATATTGCTGACCATCAGATTTACAGTGCTATTTTTTTTTTTTTTTTACATAACTCGGACAACCCCTTTAAGGTTTTTTTGGCATTTTATATCTTAAATGCACTTATGTGAATTAATTAATAGTAATTTAAAAAAATTTGATAAATTTGAAAACAATTTTGCATGTTGTGGCAAATCATGACGTCGAGGAGTTTTTTCAATATTTTATTTGTTTTCTGCACACCAAAATACATGGAAATTAGATGAAAATAATGAAACAGCTTTTTAGTCGCAGACTTGTGAAATCCGCCTTCACGTTGCTGGTCCCCGCTATATGCCTGCTAGCAACTTAAAAATTCAAATCCTGATGAACCCCGAATCACCAAAAACGGAGGTGAGAAGGAAAGGTGAAATTAGACTTACCTGCTAATTGTTGTTCCTTAAGGAACTCTAGTCAAGTCCCGGAACCATAGAGTTTAGAACGTCCTCCAGCAGCTTTGGAGACTGAAAGATGTCATCGCTCTGATGTCACCGGTATAAGTAGGCAAGTACTGCCCCCTTCCACCAGTACCTATTGACAAAGCAGACTCAGCAGAGCAACAAATAAGTAGTTAAAAATAGTGAAATAATGAAATAGGCAGTTGGAACCACCATCCTTAGCCCCTTAAAAACACAAAGCCACTACGGAAAACATGCCTCCTAGGGGACCTATGCCTTTGCTTTACACTTTTTATTTTTAAGGCTAACGAAGCACTGCTGCCACAAAAGGTTCCTCCCGTGCTCACACTGTGCGCCCCCCTCGGAACCTCTCTAAAGTCCAACCCCCCTACACTTCAGGCTGAACGACGCCCTTAAAATACTGGGAGGGATCCAGGACTGGACTAGAGTTCCTTAAGGAACAACAATTAGCAGGTAAGTCTAATTTCACCTTCCTTTGCGTCCCTCTAGTCCAGTCCCGGAACCATAGAGGATGTAACAGAGCAGTGAATCTTAACGGGAGAGACCAGCAAGCCCAGCCTGAAGAACCGCTGAGCCAAAACGCCCATCTCCCGCCTCCTGCACATCTAGCCGATAGTGCTTGGCAAAGGAATGTAAAGACGACCAGGTCGCCGCCCTACAAATATCTGACTGGGACCAAACTGACCTCCGCCCAAGACGCCGCATGCGCCCTAGTAGAATGAGCCCGGAGGCCTTCCGGCACCATCCTTCCCTTTAGGAGGTACACCAATGCAATCACCTCTTTCAGCCATCGAGAAAGAGGACTTTGCCGCCGCCTCGCCTTTACGCGGACTCCCAAAGGATACAAACAATCTGTCCGACTTCCGGAAAGGCACGGTCCTGCGGAGATAGCTCTTAAGCACACAACGCACATCCAGAAGATGCAACCTGCCATCTGAGTTAACCTTCTGTTCCCGCGAAAACACCAGAAGCGACACCACCTGGTTAACATGAAAAACCGCTGGCACCATACGCAATACGACTTTGTGATTGAAGGACAAATACGGCTCCTTACAGGACAAAGCTTGCAACTCTGAAATTCTTCTAGCTGAGCAAATAGCCACCAGAAACACAGCCTTCAATGTCAGATCCTTCAGCGAAGACTTGCCCAAGGGCTCAAACGGCGCTCTCACCAGAGCCTCCAACACTAAATTCAGATCCCACGCCGGCACTGGACTCCGCTTTGGAGGTCGCATGAGTAATACAGCTCGCAAAAACCGTTGAATATCACCATGAGCCCCTAACAACTGACCTCTAACTTTACCACGGTAACAGGAGATGGCCGCCAACTACACCCACAAGGAGCTAGCTGCCAGACCCCTTTTCTACTCCATCCTGTAAAAAGGAAAGGATCTGCGGCACCGAGGCCCCTAAAGGCCTCAGCTTCCGCTCAGACCACCAGGCTTCAAAAATCCGCCACACCCTGATGTATGCCAACGAAGCGGAGCACCTACGCGCCTTCAGTAAGGTAGAAATGACCGCTGCCGAGTAACCCTTGGCAGTTATCCTAACCCGTTCAAGATCCATGCCGTAAGCGAGAATCGAGTCACCTGGGCATGCGTAACGGGCCCTGTAGCAAGAGGTCCTCCCGAAGCGGAAGCCTCCATGGCCTGTCCACCAGCAGCCGCACCAAGTCCGCATACCAAGGTCTTCTGGGCCAATCGGGGCTATTAGAACCACCTGGCCATGGTGCCTTTCTATGCACTGCACTACTCAGCCTATGAGAGTCCATGGCGGAAACACATAGAGCAGCCCCTCTTCCGGCCACCTCTGAGCCAACGCGTCAAGACCCTCTGACATTCGTTCGCGCCTCCTGCTGAAAAAGTGGGACACCTTCGCCGACTCAAAGCTTGCCATCAGATCCATTAGAGGAAGCCCCCATCGCCACACCAATAACCCAAAAACGTCCAGGTGAAGCTCCCACTCCCCCAAGTCCACTCTGCGGCGACTTAGAAAATCCGCTACGACATTGTCTACTCCGGCCACATGCTGAGCCGAAAGAGCCGCCAAATTTCGCTCGGCCCACTTCAAAAGCTGGCTTGCCTCCGCTTCCAGCGCCACACTGCCGGTGCCTCCTTGACGATTGATGTAAGCCACGGTCGTCGCATTGTCGGACAGCACCCGTACCGCCGTCTGCCACACCGACGCCTGAAACTCCTGAAGAGCCAAAAACACCGCCCTCATCTCTAGACGGTTGATGGACCATTCCTGTTCCTCCAGCGACCACTGCCTTCGAAATGCGCACCCCACCCTGCGAGGCTGGCATCCGTCGTTAACAACCTCCAAGACGAAGGCTCCAGAGGTACGCCCGCCTCCAGGTTTTCCATCCGCAACCACCAGAGAAGCTCCCGACGTACCTCTAGGGGACAAATTAGTCGCTGAGAAAACGCATCGTTCTGATGAGACCAACGCCGGAGCAGCGCGCTCTGCAACGGCCACATATGAGCCCTGGCCCAAAGCACCATGTCGATCGTGGCCGCCATTGTTCCTAGCACCTGCAGATACTGCCATGCTGTCGGCGCCCGCCTTGCCAGAAACCTGACCACGAGCCCTCGCAACCCCTGCGCTCTGTGGATTGGGAGAAAAACCGCTGCTTTCCCTGTCTCGAAACGCACCCCCAAATATTCCAGGGACTGCGAGGGAACCAATCTGCTCTTTGCAAAATTGACCACTCAGCCTAGGCCTTCCAACATCTGTACTACCCGAGCAGTGGCCGCTATACTCTCCTCTCTTGACTTTGCCCGAATCAACCAATCGTCCAAATAAGGATGCACCAGTACTCCTTCCTTGCGGAGCGCCGCCGCCACCACCACCATGATCTTGGTGAACGCCCGAGGCGCTGTCGGCAACCTGAAGGGCATCGCCTGAAACTGAAAATGCCCCATAGGCACTGCGAACCGTAGAAACCTCTGATGCTCCTGCCGAACCAGGATATGGAGATAAGCTTCCATGAGATCCAATGACGTTAGGAATTCGCCCGCCCTGACCGCCGCAATGACAGAGCGCAGCGTTTCCATCAGAAAGTGGGTAACCCGAAGACAGCGGTTCACCCTCTTTAAATCCCGAATAAGCCGAAACGTGCCCTCCTTCTTTGGAACCATAAAATAGATGGAGTAGCGACCGCAGCCACACTGGTCCAAAGGAACAGGTACCACTGCTCTGAGCTGCAGCAAGCGCTGCAGCGTTTCCACGACCACTTGCACCTTCTGCGAAGCTCTGCAAGGAGATTGGACAAAGGAATCTAACACGGGTCGATGGAGCTCTAGAGAATAGCCCTCTCGAATAACTTCCAAGACCCACTGGTCTGAGGTAATTTGGACCCAGGCAGGGTAAAACTTCCGCAACCGTCCTCCCACGGGCACCACCTCCACCTGAGCCCGCCTCATCTCATTGGGACTTCTTAATGTTTGAGGATTGGAAAGGCGCAAAACCCCTGCCCACCCCTCGAAAACCTCAAAATTCCTGTCCATGTACGGGAAATCTCCCCCGCTGGGGCTGTCCAAAACGAGAGGCCCGAAATCTACAAAACTCTCTCGAAGGCCCTCGGGAGCTCGTAGCCCCCTGGCCCTGCTTCGGCTTATCTTCCGGCAATCGACCTCCCTTGGACTCCCTGAGATCCTTGACCAACTTCTCCAAATCCTTGCCAAACAAAAGCTTACCCCTAAATGGGAGTTTGCTGAGGCGAGCCTTAGACGAAGCATCCGCCGACCAGTTTCGCAACCAAAGATACCGCCTTGCTGCCACCACCGATGCCATACTCTTAGCCAGGCCCCAGATAAGGTCGTAATGAATGTCCGCCAAATAAGCGGTGCCCGACTCCAGCCGCGTTACCTCATCTAAGTGCCCTTCCAACTGATCCCCCTGCAACCTTTGGGACCAGCGCAAGTAGCCTCTCACCACCCACACCCCCACTATCGCGGCCTGCAAGGAGAGGGCACCAATATCAAACACTTGCTTCAGCAAAGTATCTAATTTCCTATCTTGCACATCCTTCAATGCCGCGGCTCCTTCTACCGGAATCGTAGTCTTCTTAGTCACTGCAGACACCGCGGCATCTACCTTTGGAGAGCGGAAAAGCTCCCTATCTTGGTCAGAAAGCGGATAAAGTCGAGCCAAGGCTCGCGAACCATATAGAGCCGACTCCGGACAGTCCCACTCCTCCTGAATCATGCTTCTAAAAACTCTATGAACAGAAAATACCCTTGTTTAGCCTGCTATTACTGCCTTTGCTTGTGCTCTGTGTTTTTCAGGTTCTCCCGGATTGTATTTTGCCATCCCTGTGTCTCCAGACCCATTTCCTGTGGCCGGAAGTGACGCGACCGCACTCCCGTGGTCGATCCCTCCAGGTTCTCCCGGATTGTATTTTGCCATCCCTGTGCCTCCAGACCCATTTCCTGTGGCCGGAAGTGACGCGACCGCGCTCCCGCGATCCCTCCAGGTACTCCAGCACTGCATAAAGTCAAGCTGCCAGCGGCGTTGTCAGTCTACACTTGCCTTGTTTAGCCTGCTATTACTGCCTTTGCTTGTGCTCTGTGTTTTTCAGGTTCTCCCGGATTGTATTTTGCCATCCCTGTGCCTCCAGACCCATTTCCTGTGGCTGGAAGTGACGCGACCGTGCTCCCGCGGTCCTTCCAGGTACTCCAGCACTGAATAAAGTCAAGCTGCCAGCGGCGTTCCACGCCGAAGGAGCGCGACCAAGGAGCAGGTCCTGCTCCTTGGTCGAGCTCCTTGGGGCGAGCGAGGGGCGCGATCGCGGCTAATTGCTCTATGGTCCTTGGTTCTCTGCTTTTGTGGGCGTCCTTTACCTTTCTGGGTAACTGCTCTGGGAATTCCTCCCAAAGCATAGGTATGTCGGCCATCCCGGTGTTCTGGGGACGGCGCTCCTTGCTTTCAACTAGCTTTCTCTCTGGCTCTCTGTTGTGGTAATTTAATTCCCTGTAAACCTTCTGGGACGCTACCCCAGCGGCTCTCCCTGCCCCTTGTGTCCGTTGGCTTGGTCCCCGCTACTGTGCTCCAGGTTTCGCTGTTGAACTGTCGGTCCCTTAAGTCTAAATCCTTATTGGTGTCTGATTTGATCTTACAAAATTCTCTTGATCTGTTTTCTCACAGAGACTTAGCTTAAGGAGGGCGACAGCCCTGTTCTCGCCAGCTCCCTGCCTTCTAGCTATTCAGCTCTTTCCTCCCCCAGGCTGGGCCAGGGGTTGCATTGCTGTACCGTACCTCTATCTCTCTGGAGGAAGTAACGTCCCCCTCCGTTGCGCTTTCTGAGTCTCTCCTTCTTCGCCTTCACTCCTCCCCCCACTTTATTTTCTTCTTCTTTATCTTCCACCTTCCCTCTCTACGGAATGCTGGGAGGGTATTTTAGTTTCTCTCCGATGCTGTTTTACAGTTTCCTGGTCTTATTATCTTGGGTGACTTCAACATCCACGCTGATGGCCCCAGTCGGCAGAGGGACTTTGCCTTTCTGAATTTCTTCCACGATGCTGCCTTTCACCAACATGTTACAGGCCCTACTCATATTGCCGGTAACACTCTGGACTTAGTAGTATCATCACCTGCGTTGTCGGCTCAGATTTCCTCCCCCTCCTTGTTGGATATCCCTTGGTCCGATCACCGTTGTGTCCTTTTTTCAGTTACTTTCGCTTCCCTTGTGACACCTCCTTTCCTGGCACCTTCTTCGCCCCCTCCTCTTCGCCGCCGTCTAACTCCCGACACCCTGTGCTCCTTTCCCCCCGCTCCCTCAGTTTTCCCCCCCAGATTTTGCATCACTGTCCCCTGATAACCAGGCTTCCCTCTGGGACTCCCTCCTTAAAGATGCTTTGGACCAGTTAGCGCCACTACGACCTTGCCCCCATCTTCCTAACCCTGGCCATTCTTCTTGGTTCCATCCTGCTTTACGGCTGCAACGGGCCCAACTACGTCAGGTGCAACGCCGCTGGTCTCGCCATCCTTCTCCTGATTTGTCCGTTTTAAGCAGCTTTATGCTGCCTACCGTTTGGCCATCCAATCTGCCAAGCGGGCTTATTATGAGGCTGAAATTACTGAAGCGGCAAACTTTTCTCGTCAGCTCTTTAAGATCTTGCACAAACTTTCATCCACTAGTTCTCCCCATGCTATGGCCACTAAGACCCCAGACCCCAGTTCACTGGCTACTTTCTTTTCTGAGAAGGTTCTTAAACTTCGGGCTTCCTTTTCTACTCCCCTTCCACCCCCGCTCTCCCCACCTGTTTCCCCCTGTAACCCAGTTGCTACTGATCATGCATTGCTACCGTCTTCTTCTATGCCCAATCGGGCCCTTGCCCATACCTGGTCCTCTTTTCATCTGATTCTCCCTGCTGAACTTCTTTCGGTGCTATCCACTTCTCGTAAGACCACATGCTCCCTAGACCCTATTCCTTCTCGTTGGCTGTCTGAACCATCATTACAGCTGGTCCCTATTATCACCACTATCATTAATACGAGTTTCTCCTCTGGTTTGTTCCCCTCTTCCTGTAAGTCGGCTATTGTCCATCCACTCTTAAAACAACCTTCCCTTGATCCTTCGGTCCTTGCCAACTGGCGCCCTGTTTCAAATCTCCCCTACCTGGCCAAACTTCTGGAACGATTTGCATTCTATCAGCTGTCTTCTCACATTGAGTCCACGAACACACTTCACCCCCGGCAGGCCGGTTTTCGACAGGGTCATAGCACTGAGACTGTCCTTCTAGCTGTTCTAAATGAACTACACACGTTGCACATGATCGTGGTGAAATCACTCTTTTGGTTTCTCTTGACTTATCGGTGGCTTTTGATTTAATTGATCACACCCTTCTTCTCACTCGCCTTGCTGAGGTGGGGTTACGCGGTGCGGTTCTTCTTTGGTTTCGTTCCTTTCTCACTGCCCGCTCTTTCTCTGTTACCTTAAATGGTAAGTCATCCAGTTCTCTTCCTCTTACTTGCGGTGTCCCCCAAGGCTCTGTTTTGTCCCCTTTGCTGTTTAATATTTTCCTGGCACCTTTGCTTCTGGTATTACAGCAATACCCAGTGTCCTGTTATGTCTATGCAGATGATATTATTCTACTCTATCACACTTCCCCTCTTCTCTTGGATCTTTCCCCCTTCAACTCTTGCCTCTCTTACGTGGCCTCTTGGCTTTCACAACACCTCCTCCGTCTTAACCCATCTAAGTCCACCGCTATGTGGGTTTCGCTGACTGGGTCATGTCCATCTGTTGCGCCCACAATTGATTCTATTCCCATCCCCCTGGTGTCTTCTTTTCGGTACCTCGGGGTGATTCTTGACTCTTCTCTTTCTTTCCATGATCATATTTCTTCCCTTACCAGGCTTTCTTTCACTATTCTCCGCCGGCTTCGGGCTGTTCGTTCAATTCTTCCTCTTGGGTCCCTGGTCACTCTCGTCCTTGCTCTCATTATCAGCCGTCTCGATTATTGTAATATCTTTCTGGCAAATCTCCCCAATTACCAACTCCAACGTCTTCAGCTCATTCAGAATACTGCTGCCCGTATTATCACCTTCGCCCGTCGCTTTGATCACATTACTCCCATTCTCATTCGCCTTCATTGGTTGCCCCTCCGTGTTAGGTTTCATTACAAACTTCTGATTCTCACTCATCGTGCAATCTATACTAATAACCCTCTCTACCTGGCTGATTTAATCTCTCTCCACACACCCTACCATCAGCTTCGCTCCCTTCATGCTAATCGTCTGGTCTTACCATCCCCGTCTCATGCTCATCTCGAAAAGACCCGTCATGCTGCTTTCTTCTTTCTTGGACCCTGGTTATGGAATGCCCTGCCTTCATCTCTCCGTTTAGAAACCTCCTACTCACAGTTTAAATCTTCTCTCAAAACTCATCTGTTTCAAAAAGCGTTTGATCTCCCCCCCTAATCTCCCCCTCTGATTTCCCTCCCTGATACCGCCCCAGGTTATTGTCCTGTTCTAGCTTAGTTTGGTCTTGTCTCCCCTCTGTTTGTCTTTATTGGTTGTGCTGTCTGCATTCTTTGTCCGTGTTTTGTTGTTAATTATTGTCTATTGTTTGTTGATTATTGCCTACTGTTGGTTGTTCATTGCCTATTATTGTTTGAATATTGTTTATTGTTTATCTTTTGCCCATGTTTAGCTGTTTATTGTTCGCTGTTTGTATGGTTTTGTGCTATTCTTTTTCTTTCTTTCCTATTATTTTTTGGCGTTCCTTTTTCCGTAGTTTGCAGTGCTGCCTTTTTATTTTGTTTGTACACTGCTTTAATGTTTCTGACGTAAGCGGTCTATCAAGTGTGAAATAAAGTTAAAGTTAAAGTTTTTGGGACGTCTGAACCGCTTGCAAAAGCGGATCCTCCAAAGTTTCCTCTGCTACTGTCCCCGCCGAGGGCATGTTTAGCGTCTTGAGAGTCTCGGCAATCAAGGCAGGCAACTCCTCTCTTCTAAACACCCTGACTACTCTACTCTGTTGCTCTAAATCAGGCAATTCTCCCTCTTCTAACTCGCCCTCCGAGGCCTCTTCTACGTCCTCGTCCGCCCCTCCCAACTCCTCCTCAAGCCAAGACGGCGAACTATCTTCCACAGCCGCTTTACTGTGCTTGGCCGGAACAGCCTCCTCTTCCGGCAGGCCCACCGACCCAGCCCGCTTCTGCCCCCTAGGACTGAGCCCCCAACATAGGCTGCTGCAAGGCAAAAGCCTGATTCATGAGAGAGAAGAAATCAGGGGGTAGACCTGGAGCACCCCCTCCCTGGCTCAAACTCATCGGTAGCGAAGTGACGTCCGCCGAAGACGGCCCTGCCACCGGCTGCGCTGGACTCAAGGATGGAGGCAGGGATTCACCCGACTCCCCAGGAACTACTACCTGATCCCCAGGAGAACCCCCTAGTGCCTTATCCATAACCTCTGCTTCCAAAGTGCAGGCTCTACACACCCCTGAGTCCAACACCTCGCCGTGTCTGGTGCCACATACCAAACAACGCGGCTTAGCAGGCATCCTATCAAAGGCCCGGGGACCTCCTTCCTACGTCCCCCTCCTTTTTTTTTTTTCAACTGCTGTGCATCAACAGGACCACCTCTGCAAAGACGCCCAAACAGCGTGGCATTAAAATAAGCCCTTTGGAAATTTATTATTATTTTTTTTTTTAAACACACAGAAACCTGCACCCTCTGGTAACTAGCTGATACTGACTAACGAATTACTAAAACGAGGCCTAAATGAGGCTTAAAACGCTCTTTAAAAGTATAAATGTAAAAAGATTAAATCGCGGCAGCCAAAATGGCCGCCGTCAAGCTTCCTGCTCAGCTACACATGGTCTGCCCAGCCGCGTGCCGGCTAAGCGCGTGCCCTAAGGCTGCCTTTTTAAACTCTTCCTGCCCCTACCGCGAAAACCGCGGCTAGCCGCCTCCAGACTTACCGCTCGCAGAGGAATGTGAAGGGAGACACACTAGCGCCGGAGCTCAGCCGTACCGCGGCTTCGGCTCCGGCGGCCTGAACCAATCACCCCTGCAAGACTCCTGCTTGCCACGGGGTTCCCCGTCACTGCTGATTCGGCCTTACACCTGCTCCTCACCCTTCGCTGCGGGTTCGGGAGCAGGGAGGCACAACTGCTGCAGGAACTTGGCAGCTGCTCGTTTCCTCGATGGGGAAAGAAACCCTGAGGGGGGGAGGAGGGGGGGATGTAGGGGGGGTGGGGAAGTGGGGGGGTAGGGAGAGTGAGGAGCACAGGCAGGAGCTCTACCAGCAGCAGCACTCCTACAAAGCAAAAAGAAAACCAAAAACCAATTAGGTAAGCCTAAAAGCTAAATTGAAAACCCAACTTTAAACAGATAAAATTTAAAAAGGAATCTAAAGGGAATCTAGCTCTGCTTATTTGCGCCACCTGAGCCCAGTCCCAGGCTCAGACGTCTCTCCAGCTGCTTGGAGACTGAAAGTACTGGTGGAAAGGGGTGGTACTTGCCTACTTATACCGGTGACAGAGCGATGACATCTTTCAGTCTCCAAAGCTGCTGGAGGATGTTCTAAACTCTATGGTTCCGGGACTGGACTAGAGGGACGCAAAGGAACTGTCAGTTACTCACTGTGCTGGTACAGAGGAGCTGAGTTTCCACAGAGGAGAAGAGAAACTTTCAAAGACAGTGTAAGGTAATTACAGCGACTGAAAGGTAGGGAAATTAGAGTTTGATCCCTCTGCAGCCACTTAGACCCTCATGGCAGGGGCTGGAAGGTGTTTCTGGGGAGGGATGGGGAGAAGGGGAGCTACACTGACAGTGAAATCAGGAGCTCAAACCCTGCTGTATTGCTGATTACAGAAAATACAGCTATTAAGAAGGGAAGCCTGGGAAACCCAGAGAAACACCTCTTTTGTGCTCTGGGTGCATCCAGGAAATAAAAATGAAGAAAAGAAAATAAGTAGACAAACTTGTCTAAGACCTTCATCTGCTAGAGACAGAGAAAATACTGACTAGGTCCTCTAGGAGCACTCCTATGTCACCCAGAGCCCAACCAATCACAGCTCTGGAGTGTTTATTCTCTGTCTCCAACATCTACTAGCAGGGGAACATAACCCGCTTGTCTGGACTGGTCTAGCAGTATGAATTGGAAATAGACTTTAACCAGGGGGCACAGACAGAACATCTGCAGGGCTCCGTGGAAAAAAGAAGACTGAGGTAAGATGGCACCCTTGGGCAGAAAAGTGACTGCGCATGCACGGTGTTACTCCCAAAGTCTTTCTGTGAAACCTGGGAAGTGGATCCGCATGGGCTCTGTTGGTGCCAACATCACCTATATGTGAGGACTGACATCCTGCTTGTTCCTGGAGAAACGCTGGCATGTAGGACCGGAAGAAGAAAAAAAAAAAGAGCCATCAGAGCAGGTCAAAGAAGCAGTGGCATTCACCTCAGTAAGCCACTTGACTTCATCTCAGGCACGTGGTAGGAAAAAGCCCAGAGCCGTTACCGCCACGATGACACCCCTTCCTCCCCAGCACAGCAGCGAGTTCCAGCTCAAAGCAAGCTCCGCAGTTAAAAGGCAACATTGTTTCTCCAAAATACTCACAGATACTGAAGCTCCTGGCTAACGTTTAAAGCGGCAGTAGGGGGTGGGGGGGGATGGAAGGACTCAGCTGCTCAAGCACTGCTACAGAAGCAATTAACTTCATTATGCTATTTTGTATTTTATTTTTTAAAATAAAATGAAAGAAAAGAAATAAAGCCAAGCCCTGCTGGGGTATCCCCAAGGATCCACACAGACCAGCTAACCCCTTCTCAACCCATCCTCCTGACTGGCAATCAGGCCCCAAAGATGAGCGGGAAACTCGAGAGGGGTATTCTCAAATACACCCTGGAGACCTCTGTTAACAAGGCTACACTGAAAGGCAGGGCCGTACCAAGGGCTGTACAGGCGGTGCAGTCACACAGGGAACGAGTGCAGAAAGGATGCTGACACTATCACTGGGCTTCCAGGAAGTTCAAAAAGAGTGAGTTACCGCATGTGGCTGGGACAGAGGGGAACACCAGATTAGTCAGTCACTAGGGCGCATTTCTAGTTTGGTACAGTCCTGCTGGAAGGAGCCCCACCCCGGACCGTTGCCAGGAACCTCATGAGTCCAGCTACCACAATCTGCTGAAGACAGAAAAACTGGATGGTGCTCCAGCTCATTAGCTTTATCAACGGTGATGTCGTCACCGAGTGTCTGGTCTTTTCTCCATTTCCATCATCTGCTAGCAGGGGACTATAACCCACTTGTCTGGACTGGTCTAGCAGGATGATCTGGAATGGCAAGGTAGAAGCGGAACGCAGATGATGTAGCTCAGTTAGCACAAGTGTCTTTATGCACTAACTGCTGCTGCTGCCGTTAGCATGGATGCCAGTAGTGCATTGCAACCAAGTGGCACCACCCTAATGGCAGGAGAACAGATGCACACGCCCTCTGAGATTAGCCCAGGCCTTCATGGTAGATTTGCAACTCAATCACGCGCTAACTTAGCATGTTTTAGTAGATATGCTCCTATACTAGTTTTCTAGATGTCAGCCAAAACTACTTAAAATTCATTTTGTAGTTTGACAGCCATAGGTATATTCCTTTTGAAATCAAAGTCACTTTTATGAGCATGCACTCAAATGTATTTATCATCAGTGTTTTAATGAAGGTGCCAGAACTTCTGTAACTTTACTGAAAGAAAGAAAAAAACAAAAAAGGGGAGATCTATACTCACGGTGGCCTCTTTGGAGCATTAGGGTCCTTAAACTTCTTTTTTGTTTCCCCTTTGGGTGGTATGTAAGACTTCATTTCTCTTTCATAACGTAACTTGTCAGCTTTTGCCATATCTTCAAATTTTGACTTCTCCTTAGCAGACATGGTCTTAAAACACATAAGCAGACAATATTTCTTATTAAAATTCTTACAAGTTATCCTGCAAGAAGATCATAGGTTTACTCTAAATAGGAATTACACTTACCTGGTAATTGTGGTTCCTTGAGTGACTCCAGTTTAGTCCTCAACCTCTGGGTAGTGAACCTCCTCCTGCAGCTTGGAGACTGGGCATGTCAAAAACTCATGACATCACTGGATATAGCCTGCTGGTCTCTCCCATCAGCCCCCAGTGAACTATTGGCAAAGCAGACTCGAGCAAAAAAGCAGTAATTTTCTTTTTTAAAAACGTAAACATTATATTCAAGGGCACGCAGAACACATAACCTACCTACTACTCCCCTTCCAGAAGGAAAGGGACTGCTTCCTGCATGCTCTCCTTTCCGTCAAATGCCTAGCCCTAAACAATTCAGAGCAATATATAACAATATCATAATATAAATATAACAATATAGCGCAAAACAAATGGAAGCATCAAAATGACTAACACCAGTGAAGGCCTATATCCACTTTTAACCTTGCACTTCCCCCAAGAGAAAAACCACTGCTAAGACCCCATCCCCGGGTGGGAATGAGGACTAAACTGAAGTCACTCAAGGAACCACAACTACCAGGTAAGTGTAATTCCTATTTCCTTATCGTTCCTCCAGTTTAGTCCTCAACCTCTGGGATGTATCAGAGAAGTAATCATTGGGAGGGACCTTTCCAGCCGGATCTCGACACTGCCTCCCTGAAAACGGCATCCTTAGCCACCTGAACATCTAGGCAGTAGTGTTTACTGAAAGTCTGGAGAGACAACCAAGAGGCCTTCCTACAGATGTCCACTGGTGGAACCAAACTGTGCTCCGTCTAAGAAGACGCTTGCACTCTGGTAGAGTGAGCTCGTAAGCTCCCTGGGACTGTACGGTCCCGTAGAAGATAAGCCGACGCACTCGCCGCTCCAATCCATCCAGAAATGGACTCCTTCGCCGCCGCTTCCCTTTGCGGGGCCCTACAAACACCCCGAAGAGAGACGATCCGCCTTGCGAAAGTTTCTGAAACCTTTAAACACTGCTGCAGCGCTCTCTTGACGTCCAACCAGCGCAAGCTATGGTTCAATACGCTCCCCTCCACCGCACCTGCGCTGGAAGAGACCATTTTAGTTAGGTGAACGTAGAAACCACCTTTGGCAACAATGACAGAACCAGCTGCCAGGCCACCTTCTGTCTGGAGACAGATAAAAAACGATTCCTGACAGGTCAATGCCTGCAACTCCGAAAATCGCCTCGCCGAACAGATGAGCATCAAACGCACTGTCTTCAAGGCAAAACCCTTAACCTAGCCTGTTGCAAGGGCCCCACAATGGCACGCTAGCTAACGCTCCTAAAATCAACTTGAACTTCCCCAGTGGAATAAATAGCCTACGAGGGGGCTACAGTCTGGTAACCGCCTGAGAAAGCGTACCACATCGACCTGTGCATGAGAGCCACTCCTTGTCCTCTGCCCCTATAGCAAGACAGAGCTGCTAACTGAACTCTCCAGGACCTGCCTTTACCAAACCCATCCTGCAGAAAACGTAATACCAAGGGAACTGAAACTGTTGTCGCGTGAGCACCCGTCCTCAAAGATGCTCCATATACGCAGGACATACTTTTTTTTTTTGCGGCAAGGTGGCAAAGACTGCTGCCGAGCAACTCTTTTTCCTTAAGCTTGCCCTTTCAATGGCCTCCCCATAAGCAAAAACCAATGCACCTGAGGCATTCGAAGGGAACTCCGTAGCAACAGAATCTCCAATGTCAGAAACCTCCATGGATTCCCGTCGAGCAACCGTATGAGGCAGGCATAACACGGGCGCCTCGGCCAGTCCAAGGCCCCTAACCACATGTTTCCCCAAAGTGCTTGCAGAACCACTCGACCTATGAGTGCCCCCGGTGGAAAGACATAGAAGACCGGACGACGGCCGCCGTTGAAACAGTGCACCGATGCCTTCTGACATCCTTTCGTGTCGTCTGCTGAAGAAGCGACCCATTTACGCAGAGTGAAACGCCACCATGGAGGTCCATTACTGGCTGTCCCCATATGCGACCGATCTGTGCGAACACTTCCGGATGCCACTCCCATTCTCTGGCATCTACTCGGACCCAGCTGAGGAAATCCGCCGTCACAATGTCCTTACCCACAACATGCTCCACTGAAAACGCTGACAGCCAAAGCTCTATCCACACACACAGACCCTCTGCCACGGCCTCTATGGCCACACTTCCGGTTCTGCCCTGCCGATTGATGTAGGCCACCACCGTGGAGTTGTCGGACAGTACTCGCACCGATCGATCTGTCACCGTAGCTTTGAACGCCTGCAATGCCTGGCGTATCGCTCGCATTTCCAGTCGGCTGACTGACCGCTGGGTCTCCTGTGTTCTCCAAGAGCCTTGCGCCAAATGATCTCCGAACGTAGCAGAGTTTAACAAAGTTTTTGGCCAAGCTCACGGAGGAAAGGTCCATAACCTTTTATTAGAGAGAAGCTGGAAAATTATAATTTTTTTATACCAACTTTCACCAATTCAACATGTTCTACAAGGCACACAACCCAACACAGCATCACATCTGATGTACATGCAATGGAACCCTTAAAATATGAGCATTCATGAATCCACCGCTTTCCCCGATACAAGCATTGAGTAGCCTATTTGTCTTTTTGGAAACCAGCCAGGTCCTTAAGACCTAGATTGGCTACCCTAGGAAACAGGATACTGGACCTGAAAGAGCTTGGTCTGACCCAGTATGGCATTTCTCGTATCCTTATGAATGGAACCTCCCCAAGGTCTCTGCCTTGGAAGTTAATAGGCTGCGCCTGGCCCTATGACCCTGTGGCTATCTCACATGGAGCAGTGTGGCCTAGTGGTTGAGGCAGGTTGCCAGAGTACCAAGGGTTTGAATTCCAATCGAGACCACCAACCTTGGGCCATAAAAACTGGAGTTTCTGGTCCCACAGTTGGTCCTTCTGGCCTTCGTTAAGCGACGTAACCCTCTGCCTCAGGTACCAAAACATAAATTGTGAGCCCTTCAGGGACAAGGGAAATAGAAATACCGTAATCGACTGTACGCCACACTGACCTGTAGGCAATCAGTATACTCAAATAACTGACTGGGAATATGTGACCGTAGCAAACACTGGCAGTGGAGAGACATCAGAGCTGGTGCTGGTTTCTGGTCTTCCTTTCTCGCTCTCCCAGTCCTTCTGCCAGCACTGAGAAAAGGCTGAGAATAGATTGTCCAGTGGGCCGGGGGCCTTGCATCCTGGACATCAGAGAGAAAGAGGGGCTAGGATCTGGGAGCAAATCCCAAAGAGAAAGGGAAACTGGTGACTAACACTGTAGCCCCTCCAGACTGCTCACTCCACAGCAGATCCCACGACTGCATCTCCAACCCCATGTAACATCATGAGGACCTCACGCACTTTATTACAATCGACAACCCCCCATTACTGGAGAAATTACCTTAGCCTGATAATACAGTCTGAGCAAAGAAATGCAGGCTCACTCTGCAAAGAGTGCACCCCAAAATCATGCCTAAGCAATTGTAAGTACATACAAAATGCGCAACTATATATACGGGTGACCCAGCATCTGTCACCCAAACACAGTGCAGTGAGCACGCTTGAACATAGGCTGAATGCATGGAGCATACACAGAGTATTGACTTCCTCTATGAAACCTTCCAGTGCCCTGGAGCTCTAAGCCCCAGACTGTACTACCTAGACATCCTTCTCTTCACCCTCAGCACAGGCCCTTTAAGATAGCAGGGGCACTGACCCGTCTGTGCCAAGTGCTTAAAGCCCTGCTCTGACAGCACAGGCTCTAGAAATAGATGAGAATTTCCTGGGAAGGGCATGCTAAGTGGAGCTATGAAACACACAGGCACTCCCCTCCGCCCCGGCCTTCCTGCAGTCAGAAAAATAGCAGCGGGACAACCTTGCAAATGGAGGTGTTAGAGGTTGCTGCCTGTGTGAACCTGATGAGGAATATGATTTCATATTTTACACCCCCCCCCCCCCCCCCAGGGATGGGGGCACTGAATACTATATGTGGTTCATGAGCAGTGCTGCCATCCGGTGGCCTTTAGGGCACCAGAGCCCAACAAACGATACAGAAGTTGAGCTTTAAATCTTGGTCATAATCTTGATTTGCAGAACATTACAGTTGCTTGTTTAGTCACTAACCTCTGAGAGCCCATGAGGTGGCCCTGTGGTTATTTCTTCCCTGACTTGAAGAGAATGATCAATCTGATGATGGCTGCATACACACGGTCACAGAAAGGCACTATTGAGTGTACCAGCTGCCCTCTGGTGGCCATAGACCGTAGCACAGGTACTTCTTGGTTGACAGTTTAACTGTTATTATATATTTTTTTATATCCTAAGGTTTCCTAAACCTGTCCCTGTGAAACCACAGGCGTTTGGGCAACTTTCACTATAGAATACACAAAAACACACTTCCAGCCTGTCCCTCCTTCCAACTACAAGTTAGGGCTCTGCTCTTGAAGAACCTAAAAGCTGGCAATTTGCCTAATATCCCGGGACTTAACAGATGCTCCTCAGACATGATTAGGAGAGAGAGAACATGTGGCATCAGAGATCAATGCCAAAACTGCTGTCCTATAAAACTAAGAATAAAAACTTAAAAATAAAGAGGACTGACAACAGCCCCCTTAAGGCTGAGGAACCCCACGAGCCTCAAAAAAACTACAAACAAAAGAAAGAAACACTAGGCCCAAAAATCTAGCTATTCTGCCTGTCTTCCTCACACAGGCAGCTCGCCACGCGGCTTCCTCACACAGGCAGCTCGCTACGTGGTCCAAATACCTAGATAGAAAATGGCCGCCCCTTTGCCAATGAATTTTGGCGCCAAGAACAGCCGCTGCAAAAAGGAGGCCTCAGCAGACCGACAGAGCCCGAAGGCCTTACCTGCAGGGCCGAAAGCCACACAGCCTGCTCCTACCGCCTTGAATTCATCCGATCCTCAAGCCGCGCTGCCGCACCTGGCAGCCACGGCAAGGACCGCTCAACCGGTTCCACAGAGTAAAATTAAAATCCCGCAGCAACGGAGAGGCTCCGTTTCACACAGCTTCAGTGTGGCTGTAGGGTCCCAGAGCTCTCTACCGTACCGCCAAGCAGCCATCTCCCGATGTAGCGTCCACTTGTGTGGACTTCGAACTCTGCTGAGTTCGTCCACATATACACAGAGTTCGCCCAAGAGGTACACCGCCCTGAGTTGGATACTGTAGGAGATGGCAAAAACACACAAGTGAAGCGCTTCCATGCAGAGGGGACAGGATCCTGTCCCTCCCTGTTTGTTCACATAGAACATGGCAACTTGGTTGTCTACACTGACTAAAACCTGTTGCCCCAACAGTTGGGGTTGAAAAACTGGAAGGGCACTGGTTAGTGCCCATAGTTCTAGGAGGTTGATCTGCAGAGCAGATTCCTGCTGTGTCCACAGGCCCTGTGTGGTTAGGTTGTTCATATGCACTCCCCAACCCAGCTTGGAGGCATCCGTTGTCAGGGTGCATTGAGGTGGAGACATTTGAAAAGGTGACCCGCCAAGTAGGTTTTGTGGAGACCACCACCATTGAAGAGACTGGGTCAGTTGAGGGGTGATGTGGATCTTGTCTCTGAGATTCCCCTTTGCTTGCATCCATTGAAAAGACGGGCTTGATGCATATTTTGAACATAGGGAACGACATGGACCGTGGAGGCCATGTGTCCCAACAGACTGAGCATTTCTCGAGCCGTTACTCAGCTTTGCTGCTGCATTTGTCACACCAACTCGAGGCGGGCACAGTGATCCTGAGGAAGAAAAGCTCAGGCCTGTTAAGTAGCTAAGATTACTCCGATGAGGGGAAATCATCTTGAAATTTTCTTGGACTAGGAACTTGTTTAGGTTTCTGAGATCCAAGATGGGCCTGAAACCTGTTTTATTTGAAAAGAGAAAACATGACGTCCATCCCTTTTTTGATGGGGAGGAACAAGAGAAGAGATGACCACCCTCTTGTCCCAGGGTGTCATAGAGAGTGCTTTGAAGGGGATGGGTGGGATATTCTCCTGTGAAGCTCGTGGAGGGTAAGGTTTCAAAGTGAAGCAGATATCCCCCTTTTGACCAAGTTGAGAATCCACTGTTCTGATGTTATGAAGTGCCACCTGTGGGCATAATGACAGTCTGCTGGCTATGTGGAGAGGTTGGGGGCCCTCCAGAGGCAGGCTGGCATTGCTCTCTAGGAAGGAGTCAAAAACTAGGCACAGGTTATTTATTTATTTTATTTTATTTACATTCTCTTATATACCGCGCTATTCTGCATCAGTGCGGTTTACACTGAACAAACTGAAATTACATTGAACGGGGCATTATAACTTGGAGATAACTATTTTATAGGGAACATGGGCTATGGAGGGTTAAGTGGCTTGCCGAAGACCACAAGGAGCACCTGTGGGACTAGAAACCCCAGTCCTTCCGGCCCAAGGTTGCTGTCCTCTAGTGGGATTTGAACCCCCGACCTTCCGGCCTGAAGTTGTGCCTGAGCTGGTGTTTGAGTCTTAGGAACCTTGGGCTTCTTGGGTTGGCAATGGCCCTGCTGCTGCTGGTAAGCAGTTGAGGTGGGTTGGAAGAATCTCTCAGCATAGAAAGGTTTTTTTTGACAGACCTGTCTTTTTGGAGGGGTCCGCAGGTTTCCTTGAAAGGCATGAGGGTGAGATTGAGATAGACCATCTAACTGGCCTTTTCTCTCCAACCCTTTCCAAAAATGTTCTCTCCTGTATATAGGATATTAACATGTCTTGGACCCACCTGTTTGAGATCTGATGCCTCTAACCAGCCTATCCTACCAGTTCCTATGCAGATTGCTGAAGTTCTGTTGGTTGATTCAAAAGTATCAAAAAGATGCCCTGGTGAGAAATGTGGAGGTATTTTGCCCTGTTTGATGAGTGCTTGGAATGTACATTTATCCTCAGGAGGCATGGTAGCAAATGTCTCTAGGTCCCTGGTAACATCTTTGAGGAAGATGCCCATGCCTGATGGGCGGAATTGTGAGAGGTGCCTCCCACATGCGTATCATAAGATCTTGTAAGATTAGATGCACTGGTAATGTTTCATGCCGAAGCCTTGGTAGACTTACTTTTATGTTGGGACTTGGAAGAGATCTGAGAATCCTGAGAGGAGATTGATATTCTTGATGATGTGAAAGCCACCAAAGTAAGAGTCTGGGGTGAACAGTGATCCATCCTATCTGGCTCTGTTCTGTAGGCCTCTCTGTCACTTGTTGGCACAAAGGACAGGATTTTGGTAAATGGTCAGGGCCCAAACATTTTAGACACCAGTCATGTTTATCCATGACTGATATTGTACCAGCACATTTAGTACATTTTTTTGAAACCACAAAAGGATTTTTCCATTGCAGAGAAGGAAAAAGAAAAATATTCCTGACAGGGATGTGAAGGCCTGAGGGCCTAGAGAGCGGGAATCCAACAGAAAAAAGAAAGAATTAAAAAAAAAAAAAAATTAAAAAAAAAAAAAAACTAAAAAAGAGAATCTAATTGGGACCGGTATCGACAGAAAGGAGGAGCACAGTCTTATACCAAAAAAGAAAAGTTTTTCGGCACTGACAGGATTTTGCAACCTGCTGGCTCTGCAGAAAACAAAGAACTGAGGAGAGGAAGTCAGATCTGCAGACACAATGGAATGCTCCCAAAAGCTTTCCTACTGGATGCTGGGGAGCGTTCCCGCATAGGCTCAGTCAGTACCAATGTACCCATATGTGAAGACTGCATTCCTGCTTGTTCCTGGAGATAGGACATTATCCAGTAAGCACAATTTCACCTTCCATATTGTCCTACTAGGCCAATCCAGACAAGTGGGACATTCCAAAATTATGCCTCCACTGGGCAGGAAGACACAGCAGACTTCAGGCTCTCTGTACCAAAGGCTAGGTCCGCACAAGCGTAGACATCCAAGTGGTAATGCTTGACCTAAGCGGAAAGCAACGGCCACACTGCTGCCCAACAGATGTCTATGAAAGTGACCAAACTATGCTCCGCCCAGGAGGAAGCCAGAGTCCATGTGGAATGCACATGCAAACCCTCCGGAAACAGCCAGCTTCACAACAGCAAGCCTTGGCCTATCATCTCCTTTATCCAACAGACCAAGGTAGACTTCATGGCCACTTCGCCATTTCACAATCCTGTTAAAAAGGACAAAAAGTCTGTCAGACTTACAGGAGTTAGGAACCTTCATATACCAGAGAAGCACCCTCCAACGTCCACCAGTTGAAGGTCCTTATCCTTCTCCTGGCATTGTTTCTTAGAAAACACAGGCAAACAGACAACTTGTTGACATGGAAGGCAGACACCACTTTAGACAAGAAAGAAGGAACAGAGCATTTACATGGCCTCCTTCAAAAAGGACTGATAGAGATCTTGGCATGACAAAGCCTGCAACTCAGATGTGTCTCGCTAAACAGACTGCGACCAAAAAGGCAGTCTTAAGGGACACATCCTGGAGCATAGCCCTCCTCAAGGGCTCAAACAGCATGGCCAACAAGGCCCAAAAGAACCAAATGGAAATCCCAAGAAGGAACCACTGAGCACATGGGAGGACACAAATGCTCAACTCCCCTCAAAGATCTGCGAGACCAGGGAGCGCCCCATCACTGGCCCTCTAAAACAAGCCAAGGCTGCCACCTGAACCCTCAGCAATCTGAAGGACAGGTCCATGTCAAAACTATCCTGGAGAAAGGAGAGAAGTACCAGCAAGTCTGCAGTGCTAGGACTGACTTGGCGCTCCCGGCACCAGTGCTGAAATAGATGCCAAATGCACTCATAGGTGAGACAAGTAGAACCTCTTCTTGCCTTTAGGAGCATGGAGACTACAGCAGGGAGCAGCCCTTACATGCTAAGTATAACCTCTCAAGAGCTAGGTTGTAAGTGAAGGAAGTCAGATCATCCAGCAGGATCACCCCCTGCCTCACGAGCCTCCACACCAAAACAGGAGCCATAGAGAGGGCCCCTACTGGAAGCACATCAGATCCGCATACTACGGCCTCATCAGCCAGTCCGGTACCACCCCAGCACCACTGGACCCCAATGACGCTTGACACGGCACAGCACCCATCCTATGAGAGGCCACTGAGGAAATATGCACAGCAGAACATGCTTTGGCCAAGGCTGAACTAAGGCGTCAAGGCCCTGGAGTCTGCCTCTTTGCAGCGGCTTTAGAACCTTCCCACTGGCCCGATGACACACATCTCTGGTTGACCCCGCCTGTTCAGAATCCTCTCGCATGCCAACCAGCTCAACACCCACTTTCCAGGACGGAGGGAGTGGCAACTGAGAGATAATCCACTTCCTCAATATGCTGCCCAAGAGCGCTAGGAGATTCCACCCTGCCCACGTGGAGGGTCATTTTCTGGGAGATCCCAGAACTCTTCATGCCCCCTTGCCAATTGACATAAGCCACTGCTGTGGCGTCAGAAAAGATCTGACCTACTCTACCTCAGACTATGTTCCAGAGATTCAGGAGAGCCAAGCAAATGGCCCTCGCCTCCAGTCAATTGTTGGGCCAATCCATCTCCCCTTGTTTCAGCAACCTTGGGCCATCAGCCTCAGGCAATGAGCTCCCCATCCAATCAAGTTGGCATTCATCATTAATATAAGCCACTGAAGATCATCTGGGGGGGAGGGAAGGGTGTGCCTTTTAACAGATGACCAGACTTTTCCCACCATTTCCCACTGGTCACCACCAGCAGGGGTAGAGGGAACCTGATGTTGAAATCCTGTGAGGAAGGAGACCAGCGTGACAGACTTTTGTAGTGGACACATATGTACTCATGCCCATGGAACCATCTCAATAGTGTGGAAGTCCCAGGCCTTGGGAGCCTGCTGCCTCCAAAACACCTTCAGCTGAGGCTGCAGCTTCTCTGCCCTCTTCTCAGATAGGAAACCCTTCCTTGAGCTGGTGTTGAGTCATGCCCCAAGGTACTCTATTGGCTGGGTAGGCTCCAGGAAGTTCTACTTGTTATCACCCAGCCCAGACTCTCCAGAAACTGCACCACCCAGGTACTCACTGCGCAGGACTTCTACATGTGACCTGGCTCAAATGAACCAATCCTCCAAATAAGGATGCACACAAATCCCTTCACAAAGAGGTACAGCAGCCGCCACCACCATAACACTGGTGAATGTCGTTGGTGCAGTCGAAAGACTGAAGGGTAGAGTGACAAACCAAGTGAAAGCCATGAATAGAGAAGTGAAGAAGTGTCCTCGTGGATGCGCCAAGTCCAACGATGCAGGAAACTTTCAATGTAGGCTGCTCTTATGACCAACCTCAATGTCTCCATGTGGGAATGAAAGATCTTCAAGTGAGTACCAACACCCTCAAAAGCCAAAATTGGACAGAAAAAGCCATCCTTCTATGGCACCATAAAGTAAATGGAATAAAACCGGTCCTTGCCCCTTTCGGCAGGTGGCACCAGCACTACAGCCTGGAGACTGAGAAGTCTCTCCAAAGTAGACTTAACAGCAGCCCTACTGGCCACAGACCCACAAGGAAATAATCAGGAAGGCATCTAGGATGGAATCCTCACATTCCAGCACGTACCTTAACTATATGCCAAGCACCTACTGGTCAAGGTCACACAGGCCCATTCCTGGAAGAAGAGATGGGGCTGGCTGCCGACAGGAGGCACCCCAGAATGGCCCCTCAACCAATGTGTCTAACAGGAGAACCCAGACTTCAAGGAAAAGGAGGCCTCACAGGATGAAAGTCCAGTGAACAGACGGACTCCAGGACCAGGAGCTGGAGGGAGGAAAGGATGACCTCCCTGGGCAATTACTTCTGGAATCCCTGAGACTCCTGTTGGCAGGAGTGAGGAGAATGCGAAGCAGAGGAGACCATGATTCCCAGGCCCCTTTAGGCTAATCCTCCAGAAGTCGATGAGGTTTCGAAGCTCCTAGATCCTTGAACAGCTTCTCCAAATCCTCCCCAAACACAAGCTTCCCCTTGAAGGGAAGTCCAGATAACCAAGACTTGGAAGCTCAGCAATGCATCACCATGGAAAAAGCAATATCCTTGACAACCAAGAGGACCAAATCATACATGGTGTCTGCCGAAAAGGCCGTTGTCTCCAAGAGTAGCAAAGTGTCATCCTGTGGGAGCAATCTGATGCAATAGAGCAGGGCGTGGCTGTCACGTTCTCTGTTCCTCCTATGTGAACTGCCGAAATCACCTGTAGATGGGCCTCCGCCCTTTCCAGCAAAATCTCTGCCTCGCTTTCTATTCTGATGCTGCCTGTGCCCCCTTGCCAAATGATATAGGCCACAGTGGTGGCGTTGTCAGAGAGGACCTGTACCACTTTCCCCACTAGAAGGGGGTGAAACTCCTGCAATGTGAGAAGCACCGCTCTCATTTCCAGTTGATTGATAGGCCAAGCCCATTCTGCCACAGTCCTCTGACCTTGAGCAATGCATCCCTCACAGTGGGCCCCCAGCCTGAAAGGCTGTCATCCATTGTTAGGGGGATTCAATGCGGTGACTCCAACGGGACTCCCACCACCAGATTCTCATGGCAAAGCCACCATTTGATCGTTGTCCGAGTCTGCCGATGGCTGACAGTGGATGTTGTTGATGCAGCCACCAGCGTAGCAGAGCTCTCTGCAACGGCCTCATGTGGGCACATGCCCATGGGACCAATTCTATTGCTGTCGCCTTGGTCCACAACAGCTAAAGATAATGCCACACTGATGGTTCCACCATATGGAGGAAGTGTCAAACTAGTTGCCTCAGCGCCTGCGCCCTCCTCTTCTGCAGCAAAAAAGCTCTGCTGCAGCGGGTGTTGAAGTGTGCTCCGAGGTACTCTAGGTCCTGTGATGGGGTCAAGTGATTCTTGGGGACATTGATGACCCAGCCTAGACTGCAGGAATTCGAGAACCCGTGCCATGGCCTGGTCACTCTCCCGCTTGAATTTTGCTTGAATGAGCTAGGTCGTCAAGATATGGGTGCACTAGGATTCCTTTGCGATGTAGGACAGCCGCCACCATGACCATCACTTTGGTGAAATTGTGAGAAGCCATGGCGAGATCGAAAAGCAGGGCCTGAAACTGAAAATGCCCCATGGGCACCGCAAAGCGCAGAAACTGGTGACAATCTGGATACATGAGGATATGCAGGTACACTTTTGTAAGGTCCGGAACTCCCCCTCTCTCACAGCCATAATGGAGACCCTCAGGTCTGTGGTATGAAACCTCGGTACTCACAGGTACCCATTCACCTGCTTGAAATGAGATTAGGCTGGAAAGAACCCTCTTTTTTTGGAACTATGAAATAAATGGAATATTGACCTGCACTGCTTTGGTCTGCGGGTACCGGTACTACTGCCCCCAACTTCAGGAGCCTTTCGAATGTATCCCGCACCCCCCTGAGCCTGAGCAAACCCCAGCACGTAGCCCTCCCGGACTACTTCTAGGACCTACTGACCCGATATAATTTGTACCCAGGCAGGATAGAAGTCCCACAGCTGACCTCCCATAGGCTCCACCTCTGCCAGGGCCCTCCTCGTTTCAATGCGATTTCTGTTGGGACGAGGAAGAGGCCATGTAATAGCCCCTACTAGCCCCCAAAACTCCTGAAAAAGGCTGTCCCCAGTGGGTGAACCACACCCTCTAGTATGGTGTAAAGCGTACCATTCAAAAACGCTTAAACTCATGGGCTGCCCTCTCCCCGGGCCCGAGCTACGCCCTTGCTTCTGCTTATCTTCAGGAAGGCATCCCCCTTTGGACTCTAACTCCTCTATCAACTTTTTGAGCTTGTCCCCGAACAAGAGCTTACCCTTGAAAGGTAACTTACTCAAAACGGGCCTTCGAGGAAACATCTGCCGACCAGTTGCAGAACAAGGAGGAAGCGGCGAGCCGCCATCACAGAGGCCATGCTGTTGGAAAGGTCCCTAACAAGTTCATAGAAGGTGTCTGCCAAATAGGCAGCCCCAAACTCCAGACTCGCTGCAGTTCCCTGTTCCTGGGACTCCCCTGCTAACTCAGGGATACTCTGTGCCCAACGGAGGAATACTCGCACTACCAATGCCCCACAAACCGAGGCCTGTAAGGACAGAGCCCATACATCAAAGGCTTGCTTCAACAGGGTGTCTAGCTTTCTATCTTGAACATCCCCGAGGGCCATACTGCCCTTCACGGGAATCGTAGTCTTTTTGGTGACTGCTGAAAACACAGCATCGACCCTTGGCGAACGGAGCATCTCCTTGTCCTGTTCAGACAATGGATAACAGAGTTATTGTTCGAGACCCTCTAAGTCCTGCCTCAGGAAGGTCCCATTCCTCCAGTATCATCTGCTTAATGACCCTGTGCAAAGGAACACACTGAGGTTTGCGGACAGCCTGGAAGATGGGGACCTCCAGGGTCTCATCCTCAGTCGCACGCCCTGTTGGCATATTGTGTGTCCTGAGGGACTCTGCAATGAGAACTGCCAACTCTTCCCTATGGAAGACAAAATGATTCGGGATGCCTCCTCTTGCGGGATCTCCCTCATGTTCCGACCCCTCTTCCACCTCAGCCTGGGAGAGAAGGGATCCGGTCTCATTGGCTTTCTTGCATTCAAGCCATCTCTTAGCCAGGGGCAGTGCAACACCAAGCTCTGACCCCTGCTGCTCTACTGAAGTCACTCTCTTCCTGCTGTCGCCCACTTGGTCGACTCCCTGCTGTTTCAAGCAAAAGGCCCTGTGAAGCAGTAAGACAAACTCGGGAGAAAAATCTTCGAAGACCCCCTCCCCTTGCCCTGGGCAGAAGAGGGCACCAGAGAGGCCACATCCTGCTGAAAAGGCTGCAGCAATGGCCGACCACTCCTCCCATCTGGGATGGCACCCCACAGCCAGCGGGGAGCCTGGGGGCTGTAGGACAACCTCCTCAGGGGGCCCTACTTCATCCTGCATAGTCTGTTCTGCCATGTGTGCCTATGCTGCACATCCCCAGCAGACTTCTTTGGAAAACGTGCTCTGGACGCACCCCAGAAGCCACACATTGAGGCCTCGCTGGCATGACCCCCTAAGTCGCTAGGGACAGTTCTGGCTCGCCGACGAGCACTGCCAGGCAAGCCTGCAAACCCCTTTGTCTCCTTTGCTCTTCCTTATGTCCCCTGTCCTCTCTTGTTTGTTTTTTTTTCTGTAGTAGAACGAGCCAATTAGCTTGAGAAAGGTGTAAAATAAAAGTAGACTAACCCAAAACTAAAGAAAGAAAGCACAGTTACTTACCTGTAACAGGTGATCTCTGGGAACAGCAGGAATTAGTCATCACATATGGGTATGTCGGTACCGACGGAGCCTGCGCAGGAAAGCTCCCCAGCTTTTCAAATGAAAAGCTTTTGGGGCCTCCCACTGCACATGCGCGCTGCCTTCCCGCCTTCCTGACCAGCTCTCCTCAGTTCGAGTTTAAAGCTGAGACAATAGAGAGAGAGGACAGGAAGATAGAGGAATAGAGAGACAACTCCTAGGGGAGGTGGGTGGGTTGTGATGACTAATTCCTGCTGTTCCCAGAGATCACCTGTTACAGGTAAGTAACTGTGCTATCTCTAGGAACAAGCAGGAATAAGTCATCACATATGGGGACTCCCTAGCTGAGATGCCTGGGAGATCCCCCTCCAAGGGTAACCATCTTCGGATGGATCTCAGGCATCCATTCTGGGAAGGTGGGCAGGAGTTGTTTAAGTATGGAACAGGTGTTTGAGGACAGCCTGACCAAACAAGGCATCCCGGCGGGAGTCCTTGTCCAAACAGTAATGGGCTGTGAAGGTATGCACCGAGGCCCAAGTGGCTGCTCGACAGATCTGATCTATGGATACAGAGTGAAGATGAGCCATAGAAGTGGCCATGGCTCTCACATTGTGAGCTGTGACATGGCCTTCCAGAGAAATGTTCTTACTCTGGTAAGCAAAGGAAATACACTGAGCAATCCAGATGGAAAGTGTGCGTTTGGCGACTGGAAGTCCCAAATGAGAAGGATCAAAAGCCACGAAAAGCTGAGAAGACTTTCGATGTGGCTGAGTTCTATTGAGGTAAAAGGCGAGAGCTCTTTTACAGTCAAGAGTATGAAGGTTCCTCTCTGCACTGGATGCATGAGGAGCCGGAAAAAAAGACAGGTAGATATACCTCTTGATTAAGATGAAAAGGCGAGACCACTTTAGGCATAAAGTGGGGATTCGTCCTAAGGACCACCTTATCATGATGAAATCTGGTATAAGGTGGATTTGCCACCAAAGCCTGCAGTTCACTGATGCGGCGAGCCGAAGTGACTGCAATAAGGAAAAGGACCTTCCAAGAAAGAAATTTCAGGGAGGTAGATACCAATGGTTCAAAGGGTGGCTTCATAAGTTGACCCAGAACTAAATTCAAGTCCCATGCTACCGGAGGAGGCCGGATGGGAGGCTTAGTGAGGGTTAGGCCTCTCATGAATCTTGCAATAAGAGGATGAGAGGAAACAGATTGTCCATTTATAGGTTTTAAGGATGCTGTAATAGCACTTAAATGGACTCGTACTGAATTCGTCTTGAGGCCTGCATTGGAAAGATGCAGGAGATAGTCTAGTAGAGAATTCAAAGGAAGTGCCAGAGGGTCAAGACCCTGTTGAGCACACCAAATGGAAAAACGTTTCCATTTGAAAGCATAGGAACGCCTGGTAGAGGGTTTCCTAGAGGCAGAAAGGATATCTTTCACTGGTTGAGAAAGATTAAACTCTTGAAGGCTTAAGCCTTCAGTAATCAAGCTCGGAGATGTAGGGACTTGGGGTTTGGATGCCACAAAGTCCCCTGCTCCTGAGACAGAAGGTCTGGTGCAGCTCCCAGGTCCAGGGAGGAGCCCTGGGAGAGCTGTAGAAGGAGAGGGAACCACACTTGGCGTGGCCAGCGTGGAGCAATGAGGATCATGGATCCGTGATCCCTCTGAAGTTTGAACAGAGTCTTGGGAATCAAAGGAATGGGTGGAAAAGCGTACAGGAATTCCTGACCCCAATGCAGGAGAAAGGCATCGTTGGCCTGAGCTCCCTGACACGGAGTCCTGGAACAGAACCGGGGAAGTTTGGCATTCCACGGACTTGCAAAGAGGTCTATGTCCGGGGTCCCCCATTCCTGAAAGATTCTGCGTATCTGGTCCATATGTAGGGACCATTCGTGTGGGAGCAGAACTCGACTGAGTCTGTCTGCCCGAGAGTTTTGAACTCCTGGAAGATATACTGCCAGAAGATGAATTTGGTGCTCTCTGGCGAAGGCCCATAATCTGAGAGCTTCGTTGCAAAGCGACAGAGAGCCCGTCCCTCCTTGTTTGTTGATATAAAACATGGCCATCTGATTGTCTGTCTGAACTAGGACAGTCAGGTTGGCAAGGAGGGTATGGAAGACTGTGAGGGCAAGGAAGATTGCTCGCAGTTCCAGAAGATTGATATGAAGGGTGGTCTCTTGGGGAGACCAGATTCCCTGAGTGGAGAGATGTTGAAGATGAGCTCCCCACCCTGTTTGGGAGGCATCTGTTGTGAGGGTTGCTTGGGGCAACGAAGGTTGGAAGGGGGTCCCCAACAACAGATTTTTGGAGGATGTCCACCACTGGAGAGACCAAAACAGACGTTTTGAGGTGAGTACCTGGTCTGACAGCAGTCCCGATGCTTGAGACCACTGGGTGGCCAATGTCCATTGAGCTGCTCTCATATGGAGACGAGCATAGGGTACCACATGAACCGTGGAGGCCATGTGGCCGAGAAGTTGCAGCATTTCTTTGGCTGACAAGTGACTTCTGGACTGAGCCTGGGAGGCCAAGCTTATTAGCCTTTGGCCTCGGACCAGAGGGAGGTAGGCCCTTGCAGTGGTGGAGTCCAATTGGGCCCCTATGAATTCCAGGGACTGAGTAGGGATGAGTTGGGACTTGGGAATGTTTACCACAAGTCCCAGATATTGAAGAATACGCCTTGTGCGGTCCAGAGAAATCTGGGCTTCTGATTGAGATGGAGCTCGGATGAGCCAGTCGTCCAGATATGGGAAGACAAAGATTCCCATGCCTCTGAGAAATGCGGCAACGACTGCCATGCATTTTGTGAATACTCTTGGAGCAGAGGCCAGACCGAAGGGTAGTACTCTGTACTGGAAATGTTTTCCCTGGAACAGAAATCTTAGATACTTTCTGTGGGATGGATGGATGAGTATATGAGTGTACGCATCCTTGAGATCTAGAGAACAAAGCCAATCTTGACTCTGAAGGTATGGAAGGAGAAGGCCCAGAGAGAGCATTTTGAATTTCTCCTTGAATAGAAACCTGTTCAATTCTCTCAGATCTAGGATAGGTCTGAAGCCCCCTGTCTTCTTTGTTATGAGAAAGTAAGGGGAGTAGAAACCTAACCCCTGTTGTGGAGGAGGAACCTCCTCTATTGCCCCTTGGGCAAGAAGAGAAGAGACTTCCTGACCCAACAGGGTCAGAAGAGATGGGGGAGAACTGAATTGCCTCACCATGGTATGGGGAGGAAGGCTGGAGAAATGAAGTTTGTAGCCTTCTCGGATAATAGAGAGGGTCCATTGCTCTGATGTTATTTGCTCCCATCTGGGAGCAAAGTGAGCTAGCCTTCCAGGAATGGTGAGGGGCTCTGGCTGTGCTAGAGCCAGAAACGGCAAGTCAAAACCCCTGAGGGGGTTGAGCCTGCTGGGATGTAGCAGACACTGCAGGCTTTGACTTTACCTGCTTAGATTGTTGACGCTTAGCCGCAAGGCGAGGCTGAGCAGATTGCTGGCCAGTATTTGTGGGAAATCTGGTCTTTTTATAGTAAGGCTGTTTAAAAGGCTTCTTTTTGGTAGGGGTAGAAGTAGACTTGGAAAGTCTATCTAGAGTGGCATTTTCTGCATCCATTTGAGCAGCTTTAATCTGCCAGTCTTCCCCAAATAAGTTCTCACCGGTACAGGGCAGATTCCTGAGGCCTTCTACAACCCAGGGTTCTAGGTTAGAAGCCTGGAGCCAAGCGAGACGTCGGGCTGCAATAGCAATTCCCGAAGCTCTGCCTGCAACTTCAAAGGAATCAAAGGCTGCCCTGTTGGAGAACTTGGAGACCTCGGAAAGTTGTGTCACCATAGAAAAGAAGTCCGCCCTTTGATCATCAGGGATAAAGGGGGCAAAATTCTGTATTTTTAGGGCAAGTTGCCCAAGAAACATGCCCATATAAAGGCTATAAGAATTGATCCTGGCTATAAGCATACTAGCCTGGAACATCTTTCTTCCAAAAGAGTCTAGGTTCTTACATTCTCGCCCTGGAGGGGTAGAAGAATGCCTCTTAGGACTCTTTATTTTCTTCATGGCAGACTTCACCACAATGGAGTGGTGAGGCAGCTGAGTTTTCTGGAACCCAGGCGAAGGAGGGACCCGATACATGGTGTCCAACCTGCGGGAATGGGGAGACAGTGTTAAAGGAGTGTCCCACAAATCCATCAAGTGTTCTTGAAGGATTTCATGGACAGGCAGAGTGACTGCCTCTTTAGGAGCTTTTGAGTATCCTAAAATGTCCAATTTTTTTGATCTGGGTTCTCTTTCAGAAGATGTAGTAAAAGAAAGTGCTTTAGCTACATCAACAATGAAATCCTGAAAGGATAAATCCTCTGGAGGAGACATCCTCCTCTTGGGAGAAGAGGGCTCCTCAGGAAGAGTAAGCTCAGCAGAGTCATCAGAGGAATTGAATTCATCAGAAGAATCTGAGTACTCTTTCTGTGCTTCCAATGTACGATACGCATACCGATCGGTATCGACATCGGGCGTATCGGGCATGGGATCGGTACCGGGCGAAAGCCGGAATCCGGCATGCGAAACCGATCGACGTTTAGAAGTCGATGGTCTCGGTTCCGGTGTAGATACCGGAACCGGGGTCGGTACCGATGAAATCGGTACCGAGGGCGTCGCAGCCTTAATGAAGGCCAGTACGGCCTGCTGCATGATCTGGACAGTACTGCCCATAGACGCCACTACTGCCTGGATGTCGGTACCGGTATGGGCCGGTACCCCAGAGCAGTCCAACAGGTGATCTGTCGAGGCCGTGCCATCGATGTCAACCTGTGACCCCATGATTGCTTTGGAGGCCGGAACCTCCCGCCGGGGTTTTTGGCCTGGGCAGAATCCTCGAACTCAGAACTGAGAGCCTCTCGATCTTTAGAAAGAGATTTGCTTTTAGAGGATTTGCCCACAGAAGTTTTGGTTACCTGAGATCCATCCGGAGAGGAAGACCTGGATGACTGTGATGCTTCTGAAGGAAACAGCACATGGAGCTTGTTAGCCCGGTTCTGCAAACCGCGTTTAGACATCTGGGTGCAGGATGGGCAGTCCGGTATGGAGTGCTCAGGTCCCAAACATTTGAGACACCATTCATGGGTGTCTGTGACAGAAATGACAGCACTGCATTTGGTACATTTTTTGAAACCAGGGACTGGCTTCTCTATGAGGAGAAATTGTGTAGGCCTTAAGGCCTAACACCGGGTACCAAGCTGTGCTGAAGAAAAATAAAAAAAAATCTTTTTTTTTTTTTTTTTTGATATAGAAAGAAAGAAAGACCGGCGATACCGGTTTCGGTATGGGGAAGGCAGGTACGCGGTCTAAAGAAACAAACAAAAGTAACAAATTCTTCAGCGGTGACAGGAACACGACCTGCTGGCTCCGCGGAAAAAGAAGAACTGAGGAGAGCTGGTCAGGAAGGCGGGAAGGCAGCGCGCATGTGCAGTGGGAGGCCCCAAAAGCTTTTCATTTGAAAAGCTGGGGAGCTTTCCCGCGCAGGCTCCGTCGGTACCGACGTACCCATATGTGATGACTTATTCCTGCTTGTTCCTAGAGATACAATGAAGAAAAATCAAACAGAAAGTAAAAAACGTGCCAGCAAGCTTACCGCCTGCAAAATAAATGGCATGCTGCTCAGGGAGCCTCAGACTTGTGGATCACAGGCCGCACGCTCTCCTACTGAACAAGCTGTACCTGCTACGAATCCAGGCCTTCCCACCAGGACACACACGGGCCGCTCTCCGCCGTATGTGGCTGCAGTGCTGTCCCGGCACCAAGGCAGGAGAGCAAGAGGAGTTACATTGCCTGTTCTACTGTGTCCCGGTTTGCCTGCCCCTTCCTCCTTTGCAGCTCCCATCCACAGAAGGGGTTCGGGAGTTACCACCACTTCTGCAAACGCAATCCCCTGGCACTGCCCGTTTGGGTTCTCTTTTTGGAAAGGGCTCAGAGGTAAAGAATCCAGATCGCAGAAGCTGCTCCTCTACTGAAGGATGCCCAGCCTCAGGGGGTGGGGGGCAAAAAAACAATCCAGAGGAAAGGAAGTAAAAAAATAAACTAATCAAAAACAAAACAAAAACCACACCCAAAGAAAGCTAACTGGCTTCCTAGTTGTCCCTTCAGCGAGTCCAGACCTCTAGGGATCACCCGCTCCAGCTGCTTGGAGACTGAGCTTACTGGAGCTGGTGTGGTGCCAGCTGCCTAAGTATCCTAATGTCATCAAAACATGTCATGCTCAGTCTCCAAGCTGCTGGTGGGGGTTGATGACCCTGAGGTGCGGGACTGGACTAGAGGGAAAATAAGGAATGTTAGTTTTGTCAAAGTCAGAAAGTTGATGAAATATAGTATTTTCAAATATTTTCACAAAGAATGTAAGATTTGAAACCAAAGAGTAAATTAGACTTACCTGCTAATTGTCGTTCCTTTAGGAACTCTAGTCCAGTCCCGGAACCATAGAGTTTACAACCTCCACCAGCAGCTTTGGAGACTGAAAGACATCATCGCTTTGCTGGCACCAGTATAAATAGGCAGGTTCCGCCCCCACACAACAGTACCTAGTGACAAAGCAAACTCAGCAGAGCAACAAATAAGCATTGAAGTAAATAACTTATGAACAAATTGAGACAAAAAGTTGAGGCGCACTTCATGCGCAATAAAATTATCTATAATTTTTTTTTCTTTTTTTTTTCTTCTTGTAAATGTGGTTGTGAGTTCCTAACATGGCAAAAACTCTATACACCACCTGTGCTGTGGAAGGGCTCCCACGAAAGCTCTACTCCACCACTCCGAGAACCCCTCCAACGATAATCCTGCAGTTACTGCGTTTTCCACACTTCAGGCTGAAGAATTCCCAAAACCCAGGGTGGGATCCGGGACTGGACTAGAGTTCCTAAAGGAACAACAATTAGCAGGTAAGTCTAATTTACTCTTCCTTTGCGTCCCTCTAGTCCAGTCCCGGAACCATAGAGGATGTAACAGAGCAGTACATATCAACGGGAGGGACCAAGCCCAGCCTGAAGGACCGCGGAGCCAAAACGACTATCCCGCGCTGCTTGAACATCAAGCCGATAATGCTTCGCAAAAGAGTGCAATGAAGACCAAGTCGCCGCCTTACAAATGTCTTCCACCGGCACCAAACTGAACTCTGCCCAAGACGCAGCCTGCGCCCTAGTGGAGTGCGCACGAATACCCGACGGCACCACCTTGCCCTGCGCGACGTGCAGACCGCTTGTAGGAGAGGATCCTCCAAGGTTTCCTCCGCCGCCACCTCTCCAGAGGGCATGTTTAGCGTCTTGAGGGTTTCCGCAATCAAGGCCGGTAGCTCCTCGCGACGAAAAACGCGGACTACCCTGCTCTGCTCTTCAGAAGCAGGCAATTCTCCTTCTTTCAATTCGTCTTCCGACAAAGGACCTAACAGAGCATCTACTTCGCCCAGGTCGTCCTCTAGACAAGGCGCGGGACTGTCCTCCCGGCTGTCCTTAGCCCTCTTAGGCACGGGAGCACTCTCCGTGGTACTATCCAGAACCACCGGTCGCTTCAGCCCCTGTGCCTTGTGAGTGGGAACCGACACCGGTGGTCGGAGCAAAGCAAACGCCTGCTGCATCAATGAAAAGAAATCAGGCGGAATTAGAGCAGCGGGCCCCCCTGGGGAGTTTCCCAGACCCGCAGAGGTTCCCTCCCCCGAATCAAGATCCACCAGGGGCTCCGCCGGACCCAGGGAGGGGGGGCAGAGTATCCATCCCTGACTGAAGCCCCGTCCCGGGTTCTCCCAAGGCCTGCTCTGAGGTGTTGTCCATGGCTACCGCCTCCAGAGTGCATGGCTTACATACCCCGAGTCCTGCACCGAGCCCCGACGGGATCCACACACCAGACACCGGGGTTTGGCAGGCATACTCAGGGACCAGGCACAATTCGGCACCAAGTACCCCTGAAAAACCAATGGTAGGAAGGCAGTTAATCACTGACTTGGAGGCCTCAGCACTAAGCGTGAAATTCTGCAACTCCGCTTTATTTTATGTATTACCTTTTTTTTTTTTTTTTTTTGAGACCCCTCACGAAGTATTAGGGTGAGCAGGCTGGCCTAAAGCAATTTCTTCGCAAAACGAGGGTGTTAGCTGCAACTAAGCCGCAAATAAGGCCCCGAGAAACTGAACGGCGCTTTTAAAATGGCCGCCGCCGTTTTTCCCGCACGGCCACATGCGCCGCCAAAAATTAAACTCTTTCGCCTCCTGGGCGTTTTTCCCCCCGCTAAGGCCAAGGGCAGCTCCTGCAAACACAGCCTCTACTCACCAATCGTGGTACTGCCAGTGAGGAGGAAGGCGGCCTGTCTCGTCGGAGCTCAGCCCTTATCGCGGCTTCCGCTCTGACGCCGGCAAGAAAATCGCCCGAGGCTCCTCTGTGTCAGTCTGGGCCTCAGCCTACCACCTGCTCCTCACCCCTAATAGCGGGTTCGGGAGCAGGGAGGCTTTGCACAATCACTCTCCAACATTACTCTCCCCCAATGCTCGTTATACTCAGCGGGGAATAAACAGACGGGGGGGGGGGGCGGGAGAGGGAGAAAGAGAGAGAAAAGGGAAAAGGATGGAGCAGAGCCTGCAGCAGAGAACTTCTCAGCCCAGCTGTCTACCTGCAAAAAACAAAAAAATGTAGACTGAGGACAATGGCAGTCACAAAATCAACTTCCCCCTAGCCTAAACTAAAGGAATGCAAACTAAAAGGGATCAACTCCTGCTTATTTGCAGCTCTGCAACTACACTCTGAGTCCAGTCCTCGGCTCAGAACCTCCGCAGCTGCTTGGAGACTGAAAGTACTGGTGTGTGGGGGCGGAACCTGCCTATTTATACTGGTGCCAGCAAAGCGATGATGTCAGTCTCCAAAGCTGCTGGTGGAGGTTGTAAACTCTATGGTTCCGGGACTGGACTAGAGGGACGCAAAGGAACGATAATTTTAAGATGATGAGATATTGAAGTTACTTTTTTCAATATAGGACAGACAACAGCCTGTTTCAATGCTTGAGGAAAAGATACTGATCCAAGAATATGATTAACCAATGAGCAAAGGATTAAAACAGCATTTAAAATTAGGAGATTTCAACCATGAGGAAGTTTAGATTCTCTAAGGACAAGTGGTTGTTTTCAAAGATTAACAAGCTTACTTCAATGTACTGGGGAAAGAAAATTGAAGGAGGTCCAAAAGCAGCCACCGTTAACAGGTAAATTTGGAGTATCAACAAGCAGCATAGAATCTGGTGAGTGTGTTAGATGTGGTGATGCAGAAAAAGCGTAGTTACTCACCCGTAACAGGTGTTCTACAGGGACAGCAGGAATCAGTCCTCATATGGGTGACATCGGTGCCGACGGAGCCCTCGTGCGGAGCAATCCCCCAGCTTTCAAAGAAAGCCTTTGGGATTGCATCATGCATGCGCGATCCCCTTCCCACCCAAGGGTGCCATCTTGCTCAGTCAAATGACATAGCTAAAAAGACGGCAAAATGAATAAAAATCGACAGTAGGACTGCAACTCAAAGGGAAGGAGGGAGGGTCGCGAGGACTGATTCCTGCTGTCCCTGGAGAACACCTGTTACAGGTAACTACGCTTTCTCCAGGAACAAGCAGGAAGTCAGTCCTCACATATGGAACTCCCTCGCTATAGGCTACCGAGAACCCCTAGCTGAAAAATGGCTCCCTCTAGAAGAGCCGCAGCAGCTGTGATAGGAATTCAGCGGAGACACCACACCCCCAGTAGCCTGACACCAGAAGGTAGGAGTTGCCTAAACCTCAAATAAGTTATGGAGTACCGCCTGGCCGAAAGCACTGTCCCATTGGGACTCTCCATCCAAGCAGTAATGGGCTGCAAAAGTCTGGCTTGAAGACCAGGTTGTGGCCCGGCAGATGTCTGCCAGTGGAAGTGAGCCACTGATGTGGCCTTAGCCCTGACACGGTGGGCTGTGACTCGACCCTGCAACAGAAGGTCGGCCGCCTTGTATGCCCAGGCAATACAGTCTGCCACCCAGGTGGACAACGTGCGCTTGGAGACAGGTAGCCCCAGTTTACTGGGGTCATAAGAGACGAAGAGCTGGGTAGCCCTTTGACGTCCCCGCGTACATTCCAGGTAGAAGGCTAATGCCCTCTTATAATCAAGGGTATGCAGAACCGCCTCTGCCTGGCTGGCATGCGGTCTGGGAAAGAATGTCGGAAGAACCACCTCTTGGTTGAGGTGGAACGGAGAGACCACTTTTGGAAGAAACTTGGGATGGGTGCGCAGGACCATCCTGTTCCTATAAAACCGTGTGTACAGTCTTTCTGACACAAGAGCTTGTAGTTCACTCACTCGTCTGGCAGATTTGAGTGCCACCAGGAAGAGCACCTTCCAGGAGAGGAAGCGCAGATGGCAAGCGAACATCGGCTCAAAAGGTGGGCGAGTAAACTGTTGCAAGACCACATTCAAATCCCAGTCGGTTGCCGGGGCATGAACCGGGGGTTTTAGTAGAAGTAGACCTCTGAGGAATCTGGACACTAAGGGGTGAACCGAAAGAGGCTGTCTTTCCACTGGAGAGTGGTGTACTGACAAAGCACTCAGGTAGACCCGGACAGAGTTAGACTTGAGGCCTAATTCTGAGAGGTGAAGCAGGTACTGTAACACCACTGGTACCAGACAAGAGAAAGGGTTTTCATTGTGCTGGTTACACCACACCTCAAACCTACGTCACTTGAAGGCATAGGTTTTCCTAGTGGACTGCCTCCTTGAGGCCAGTAGCACTTCTTCCACGTTCTTAGGCAGGAGAAGAGAAGCCAGCACTACCCTTTCAGCAGCCATGCCATCAGGTTGAGGGACCTGAGGTTGATGTGTAAGATAAAGCCCTGCTCCTGGGACAGGAGGTCGGGCGGTGTCCCCAGAAGGAGTGGGGTTTCCACTGCCAGCTGGAGGAGAAGCGGAAACCAAGGTTGTCTTGGCCATCTGGGGGCTACCAGGATGACCGAGGCCTTGTCTCGAAGGATTTTGAATAGAGTCCGGGCCACCAGAGGCATGGGAGGCCCACGGACCAGGAAAACAGAAAAGCAGCTGCAGCCATCCTTTGGGGGTGTGGCTGTCTGGAGCAAAAGTTGTGCAACTGATGCTTCTGCGGACTGGCAAAGAGATCTATGACTGGACGTCCCCAGCACTGGAAGATCTGCTGGGCTACTTCCAGATTCAGTTGCCACTTGTGAGGTTGGAGAATTCTGCTTAGCTTGTCTGCTAGGTAGTTCTCCTGACCCGGCAGGTAAACTGCTTTGAGAAACATATCTTGTCGGATTGCAAAGCAACAGAGGTCCAGTGTCTCCTGACACAGGATGCGGGACCCTGTCCCTACCTGCTTGTTCACGTAGAACATAGCCACCTGGTTGTCTGTTTGTACTAGGACATACTGATGTGAGAGAACATGAGAGAAGGTTTGAAGAGCTAGGCTTATCGCCCGGAGCTGTAAGAGGTTGATTTGTTGGGTCTTCTCTTGAAGAGACCACAACCCTTGAGTGCATAAGTCCTGGCAATGGGCTCCCCAGCCCAGCAGAGATGCATCTGTCGTCAACACTCTTGTGTACGAGGGAGTCTGGAAAGGCACTCCCTCGAGCAGATTGGAGAGCTGAAGCCACTAGGTCAACGACTTCAGTAGTCGTTTGGACACACTGATCCTGTCTCGGAGTCTTCCTGTGGCTTGTGTCCACTGATCTCTGAGGCAACTCTGAGCTGTCCTCATGTGGAGACGGGCATTTGGAATCACATGAACCATGGAGGCTATATGTCCTACAAGGCGTAGAAAGTGCCTCGCTGATATCTGAGACTTGTGGCTGATATGGTGCACCAGCTCCAGAAGCCTCTGTGCTCTGCCCTCTGGCAGGTAAGCCTTCGCTTGAAGGGTTTCTAACCTTGCCCCTATAAACTCTAAATTTTGAGTGGGGAGCAAAGTGGACTTTACTTGATTTATGACAAAGCCTAGATTCTGCAGTATGTCGATAGTGCGAGCTGTGGCCTGTTGGGCTTCTTGAGGCGATGGGGCCCTGATGAGCCAGTCTTCCAGGTATGGGAAGACAAAAATTCCCTGGTTCCTGAGGAAGGCCGCTACTACCGCCAGACATTTGGTAAACACTCTGGGGGCAGAGGCTAGGCCGAAAATGGTTTCCTCCCACTACAAATCTGAGATATTGTCTGTGGTCTGGATGTATGAGGATGTGCATATAAGCATCCTTCAGGTCTAAAAAGCACAGCCAGTCTCCCTGGTGGAGGTAAGGAAGCAATATTCCAAGGGAAAGCATCTTGAACTTTTCCCCTCACCAGGAACTTGTTTAAGTTTCGCAGGTCGAGGATGGGCCTGAGGCCTCCTGTTCTCTTTGGTATCAGGAAATACCTGGAATAAAAGCCTTGTCCTAGCAGGCTGTGGGGCACCGGCTCCACCGCCTGATCCTCTAGAAGACCGGCCAACTCCTGTAAGAGGAGGTTCCTGTGTAGAGGGGGTCTGAGAGGCTCTCCTGGAAAGTAGGAGGGAGGTACCTGGTTGAAGTGGAGCAAAATAGCCCTTTTGGACTATTTGTAAGACCCAGGCATCGGTGGTGATTGCAGGACACCTGTGGGCATACAGGGTCAACCTTCCTCCTATGCAAAGCCTCACTCCTGGCTGGAGAGAGACTATGCTGTGACAGTCAAAACCCCCCTACCGGCTGGGAAGGAGCCGGTGCCTGGGGCTTGTGGGTTCTTCTGCTTATGCGGGCCATGCCCCTGTCCCTTGGCCTGCTGCACCTGTTGGGGAGCCGGGGAGGCCTGGTGAGTGGGGTAGTTGCAGTAAGCAGAACCACACCTTGGTAAAAAGGCCTTTTTACCTGAGCCCTTCTTTTTAGATGGGTCAGAAGTCTTTTTGGAGAGTCTTGTCCTGGTCAAGTACTCCGTCTCGATTTCAGCAGCCTTCTCAGTCATGGGTTTGCCAAAAAGGTTGTCACCTCTGCAAGGGACATCGACCAACTTGTCCTGAACCCATGGCTCTAGGTCTGACGACATTAGCCACGCCTGGCGTTGGGCACCGATGCTGGCTGCGGCTACCCGGGCCAAAGCCTCAAAGCCGTCATAGGCTGCTCGACTCCCGAATCCCAGTGGACAAGTTCTCGAAGTGCTGCAAGGGTTCCTCGGAGAGGCCAGCTGAGAACCCGGCAATCTCCTTTGCCAGGTCCCTCAAATACATGCCCATGTACAGCTGGTATGTTTTGATACGGCATGGTAGCATCGAGCCCTGGTAGCACTTTCTGCCAAGAGTGTCCAGATTCTGGGCCTCCCTGCCAGGGGGCACTGAGGAGTGCCTTTTCTGGCTCTTGAGCCTATGCATGGCCGATTCCAAAACCATGGAGTTGTGCGGCAGCTGTGGCTTTTGGAACACAGGGCTCTTGTGGACTCGATAGATGGAATCGACACGCTTGCTGAGAAATGGCATCGAGGCTAGTGAATCCCACATGCGGAGCATCAGCCGTTCCAACATCGGAGGAACCGGTACCGTAAGGGCTTCCCGAGGGGGAAAAATCATCCCGGAGGGATTCGAGCTCTTCGGCTCCTCCTCGGTGTCCCCCGGGAATGCCAAAGCCTTGGACATGTCCCTGATGAAGTCCGAGAACCGGGTATCCTCTGGGGGGGGGAGGGGGGGGGGGACGACCTTCTCCGATGGGACACACCGGGGACTCCATCTTCCGTTTCCCATGCCGAGTCCTCCGAGGAGGACTCAATGGGCTCCGGCCGTGAGAGCTTCGATCTCGACAACCCCGACGCTGAGGGCACTGGCGTCGACATCGGTCCAGAACGGGAGATTGAGGGAGACCTTGGCCGAGGATCGACTCAGCCTCCGGGGTCGACTTGGACACTGTGCTCCAAAGCCATCATTCTGAGACCAAGCACAGAAGACTCTGCAGCCTCCGGCTCGGGTCCCGACGCTGGTTCTCCCGGAGAAGAGTCAACAAGGACAACAGCAGTTACCTTCCTCGGTGTCTCCGGCTCTGTGTGAGGTACTTTTGCAGGGTGCTCCGGCTCCGAGGACCCGGGGCAGTGGTCAGGATTCCGCAAACTAGTCCGCGAGGGCCCAGGCCGATCAGAGGCATCCAATAATGACGCCCTCGCAGATTTCTTCTTCCTCCGGTGTTCCCATGAGAGAGACCCCCGCTCAGAAGACAGCTCCCGAGACGTTGAGGCTTCTGATGAGGTCCGGACACGGGTGGATTCAGACTCTGAGAAAATCTTTTCATGCTGCTGCTGCCTACTTCTAAGTGCATTAGAGGACATTTTGCTGCATGGGTCACAGACCTTCTGGTCATAGCTGGCCCCGAGGCAGCGGAGTCAGCAGTCATGTGTCTCGATGAGGGACATTAATTTTTTTACACTGGTCACACTTTTTTTAAAAACCGCTGGCAGCCATCGGGGGGGGGGGGAAGGACCCTGCGAGGTCGAATGACTGGGCTGCCAGTGAAAAAGAAAAAAAAAGCGCAAACGCTAGTCACGAAGGACAAAAATGAAAAATAAAGACCGGACTCTATACCGGTGTACCGAATTTGAGGCGGGAAGGGGAACCGGCGTTAAACCAGGCTGAAGAAAAAAGAACCTTCAGAGATTTGACACACTTTTTCCACGAGGGAAGTTGGACTACGTCCATTGGGCTCTGTGGAAAAAGGGAGACCAAGCAAGATGGCATCCTTGGGCGGGAAGGGGATCGCGCATGCGCGATGCAATCCCAAAGCTGGGGAATTGCTCCGCACGAGGGCTCCGTCGGCGCCGACGTCACCCATATGTGAGGACTGACTTCCTGCTTGTTCCCGGAGAAATATTAATAGCGATACTGGAGACCTTTGCCACAAAATAAGCAACTTGTGTATGTGATGCAGGCATTTCCATGGGTGTAGTACTAAGCTGAGGAACCACCCATGAAGAAAAGTAGCAAAAAGAGAGAGATTTGGCCTTATTAGTGGATTTTGCGAACTTAGAGGTTCGTATTATTCTTTTTTAAATCTCATTCCTGTTTTCTTATTTTGTCCAATTGTTTTAAAAGCCCTTAACTGTGATTGTACCAATTTTATGAAATCTTGACAGATTCCACTGTTAACCTGTCTGTACATTTTAATACTTCACATGAAAGTGTAGTTACTCGCCTGAAACAGGTGTTCTCCAGGGAGAGCAGGAATCAGTCATCACATATGGGTGACGGAGCCCCAGTGGAAGCATCTCCCCAGCTTTCAAAGAAAGCACAGTTACTTACCTGTAACAGGTGATCTCTGAGAACAGCAGGAATTAGTCCTCACATATGGGTACGTCGGTACCGACGGAGCCTGCGCGGGAAAGCTCCCCAGCTGGAAAGCTTTTGGGGCCTCCCACTGCGCATGCGCGCTGCCTTCCCGCCTTCCTGACCAACTGTCCTCAGTTCAAGTTTAAAGCTGAGACAATAGAGAGAGGAAAGGAAAGAGAGAGATAGATAAAACTCCTAGGGGAGGCGGGTGGGTTGTGAGGACTAATTCCTGCTGTTCCCAGAGATCACCTGTTACAGGTAAGTAACTGTGCTATCTCCAGGAACAAGCAGGAATAAGTCCTCACATATGGGGACTCCCTAGCTAAGATGCCTGGGAGATCCCCTGAAGGGTATGATACCCTGAAAGGTTCCTCATCTTCCTATGGATCTCAGGAATCCATTCAGGGAAGGTGGGCTGGAGTTGTTCAAGAATGGAACAGGTGTCTGAGGACAGCCTGACCAAACAAAGCATCCCGGCGGGAGTCCTTGTCCAAACAGTAATGGGCTGTAAAGGTATGAACCGAGGCCCAGGTGGCTGCTGGACAGATCTGGTCAATGGACATAGAGTTTAAATGAGCCATAGAGGTGGCCATGGCCCTCACGTTGTGAGCGGTGACATGGCCCTCCAGAGAAAGGTTCTTACTCTGGTAAGCAAAAGAGATACACTGAGCAATCCAATTGCTTTTGGAGACTGGAAGTCCTAAATGAGAAGAATCAAAAGCAACAAAAAGCTGAGAAGACTTTCGATGTTGCTGTGTCCTGTGGAGGTAAAAGGCAAGAGCTCTTTTACAGTCTAGAGTATGAAGGTTCCTCTCTGCACTGGATGCATGAGGAGCTGGAAAAAAGACAGGTAAATATACCTCTTGATTAAGATGAAAAGGGGAGACCACTTTAGGCATAAAGTGGGGATTGGTCCTAAGGACCACCTTATCATGATGGAACCTTGTATAAGGTGGATTAGCCACTAGAGCTTGAAGTTCACTGATACGGCGAGCTGAGGTGACTGCAATAAGAAAAATAACCTTCCAGGAAAGAAATTTCAAGGAGGTAGTGGCTAAGGGTTCAAAAGGTGGCTTCATAAGCTGACCAAGAACCAAGTTTAAGTCCCATGCCACCGGAGGAGGTCGAATGGGAGGTTTAGTTAAGGTTAGGCCTCTCATGAATCTTGCAATAAGAGGATGAGAGGAAACAGGTTGTCCATTGATGGGCTTAAGTGATGCCGCAATAGCACTCAAATGGACTCTTACTGAATTCGTTTTGAGTCCTGCATTGGAGAAATGCAGGAGATATTCCAAAAGAGAATTCAATGGGAGTGCTAGAGGGTTAAGACCCTTTTGAGCACACCAAATGGAAAATCTTTTCCATTTAAAAGCGTAAGAACGCCTAGTGGAAGGTTTCCTAGAGGCATGTAGGATATCCTTCACTTGCTGCGAAAGATTGAAGTGTTGAAGGTCTAGGCCTTCAGTAACCAAGCTCTGAGGTGAAGGGACTTGGGTGCCAAAGTCCCCTCCTCCTGAGACAGAAGGTCTGGTGCCGCTCCCAAGTCCAGGGAGGGGTCTTGGGAGAGATGCAGAAGTAGAGGGTACCACACTTGGTGTGGCCAGCGTGGAGCTATGAGGATCATGGACCCTTGATCCCTTTGAAGTTTGAACAGAGTCTTGGGAATCAAAGGAATGGGTGGAAAGGCATACAGGAAGCCCTGACCCCAATGCAGGAGGAAGGCATCCTTGGCCTGAACTCCCTGACACGGAATTCTGGAACAGAACCGGGGAAGTTTGGCATTCCACGGACTTGCAAAGAGGTCTATGTCCGGGGTTCCCCATTTCTGGAAGATTCTGAGTACCTGATCCATTTGAAGGAACCATTCGTGTGGAAGCAGAACTCGACTGAGTCTGTCTGCCCAAGAGTTTTGGATTCCTGGAAGATATACTGCCAGGAGATGGATTTGATGCTCTCTGGCGAAGGCCCATAATCTTAGAGCTTCGTTGCAAAGCAAAAGAGAGCCAGTCCCTCCTTGTTTGTTTATGTAAAACATGGCTACTTGATTGTCCGTGTGAATAAGGACTGTCATGTTGCTGAGGAGGGTATGAAAAACTTTGAGAGCTAGAAAGATTGCTCGAAGTTCCAAGTGGTTGATATGAAGGGTGGTCTCCTGTGGAGACCAAGTGCCCTGAGTGGAGAGATCTTGGAGATGAGCCCCCCAACCTGTTTAGGAGGCATCTGTTGTAAGGGTTGCTTGGGGCAGCAATGGTTGAAAGGGGGCCCCCAACAACAGATTTTGAGTGGATATCCACCATTGGAGAGACCAAAAGAGACGATTGGAGTTTGCTATTTGGTCTGAGAGAGCTCCTGATGCTTGAGTCCACTGGGTGGATAAAGTCCATTGAGCTGCTCTCATATGTAGGCGAGCATAAGGCACCACATGCACTGTGGAGGCCATGTGGCCTAATAGTTGTAGCATCTCTCGGGCAGTCAAGTGGCTTCTGGACTGAGTCTGAGAGGCTAAGTGCACTAGACGTTGGCAACGGGCCTGAGGTAGATAGGCCCTTGCAGTGGTGGTATCCAACCAGGCCCCTATGAACTTCAGGGATTGCGTAGGGGTGAGTTGAGACTTTGTCAGATTGATCACAAGTCCCAGATACTGCAGGATGCGTCTGGTGCGATCCATGGAAGTCTGAGCCTCGGACTGAGATGGAGCTCGGATGAGCCAGTCATCCAGGTATGGGAAGACAAAAATTCCCAGGGCTCGTAGAAATGCAGCTACTATTGCCATGCATTTGGTAAATACCCTTGGAGCAGAGGCTAGACCGAAGGGAAGTACTCTGTACTGGAAATGTTTTCCCTGGAACAGAAACCGTAGGAATTTTCTGTGGGATGGATGGATGAGTATATGTGTGTACGCATCCTTGAGATCTAGAGAACAAAGCCAATCCTGACTCTGTAGGTAGGGAAGGAGAGTACCTAGAGAAAGCATTTGAATTTCTCTTTGTATAGAAATTTGTTCCTCTGAGATCCAGAATGGGTCTGTACCCCCCTGTTTTCTTGGGAATGAGAAAATAAGGGGAGTAAAAACCTGATCCCTGTTGAGGAAGAGGAACCTCTTCTATTGCCTTTTGGGCGAGAAGAGTGGTCACCTCCTGACTCAACAGGTCTAGGAGAGATGGGGGAGAATTGAAACTTCTCACCAAGGTATGGGGAGGAAGGTTGGAGAAATGTAGTTTGTAGCCCTCTCTGATGATAGAGAGGGTCCATTGTTCTGATGTGATTTGCTCCCATCTGGGAGCAAAATGAGTTAGCCTTCCTGGAATGGTGAGAGGTTCTGGTTTTAGAGCCAGAAAGGTTAAGTTCTCTAGATTTAAGTCAAAAACCCTGAGGGGGTTGGGACTGTTGGGCTGTAGCAGCCCCTGCAGGTTTTGCCCTGGCCTGTTTAGGCTGCTGACGCTTAGGAACAAAGCGAGCTGCAGAAGATTGTTGGCCAGTATTTGTGGCAAATCTGGCCTTCTTGTAGAAAGGCTTTTTGAAAGATTTTTTCTTGACAGGGGTAGAGGTAGACTTAGAAAGTCTATCTAAAGCAGCATTTTCTGCATCCATTTGAGTGGCTTTGATTTGCCACTCCTTACCAAACAGATTCTCACCTGTACAGGGCAAATTTCCCAACCCATCTTGGACCCAGGGTTCTAGGTCAGAGGCCTGGAGCCAAGCAATTCTGCGAGTCGCTATGGCAATACCTGAGGCTCTGCTAGCACCCTCAAAGGAGTCAAAGGCTGCTCTGTTGGAGAACTTTGAAATATCTTGGGTATGCTTCAGCAAAAGAAGGAACTCCTCCTTTCTATCCTCTGGGATAAAGGGGAGAAAATGGCGTATCTTTAATGCAATTTCCTTCAGAAACATGCCAATAAGCATACTTGCTTGGAAGATTTTTCTTCCAAAAGCATCCAGAGTCCTACATTCTCTTCCTGGGGGAGTAGAAGAGTGTCTTTTAGTACTCTTTATCCTTTTCATAGCTGACTGCACCACGATGGAGTGGTGAGGGAGCTGAGTTTTTTGAAACCCAGGAGAAGGGGGGACACGATACATGGTGTCCAGGCGACGAGAATGTGGAGATAGGGTGAGAGGAGTCTCCCATAAGTCCATCATGTGTTCTTGAAGAATTTCATGGATGGGCAAGGTGACTGCCTCTTTGGGAACCTTAGAGTATCCTAAAATGTCTAACTTTTTTGCTCTAGGTTCTTAGAAATGAAATAGAAAGACCTTTAGCTACTTCAATGATGAAGTCTTGAAAGGATAAATCCTCTGGAGGAGACATTCTCCTCTTTGGAGAAGAGGGCTCCTCAGGTAGAGTAAGGGATACTTCAGCAGAGTCATCTGATGAATCAGAATCATCAGAAGACTCAAAGTATCGTCTGTTTGCTTCCAGGGATCGATAAGCGTATTGACCGGTATCGACATCGGGGGTACCCGGAACCGGATCGGTATCAGGAAAAACCTCAGAACCGGGAACCGGAATCGGTATCCTGGTTGATGTGGATGGCCTGGGTACCGGTATCGGTTGTGGTACCGCAGGGTGCGGTACCGAGGGCGTCGCAGCCTTAATGAAAGTGAAAATGGCCTGCTGCATGGATTGAACTGTATGATCCATGGACGCCACGACTGTCTGGATGTCGGTACCGGATGAATGAGCCGGTACCCCAAAACAGTCTAACAGGTGATCGGTCGAGACCGTGCCATCGATGTCAACCTGTAACCCCATAGGAGGAGCTTTGGAAGCCGGAGCTTCCCACCGGGGTTGTTTGGCTGGGGCAGGGTCCTCAGGGTGAAGCCCAGGGGTATCTCGATACTTAGAGGGAGATTTGCCCTTTGAGGACCTGCCAGAGGAATGTTTGGTTACCTGAGATCCATCAGGAGAGGAAGACCTGGAAGATGTCGATGCTGGAGTATCTGTAGAAAACAGTACGTGAAACTTGGCTGCCCGGTTCTGTAAGCCACGTTTAGACATCAAAGAACAGGATGGGCAATCTGGAATGGAATGGTCAGGCCCCAAACATTTAAGACACCATTCATGGGTGTCTGTGACTGAAATAGTACCGCTGCACTTGGTGCATTTTTTAAACCCAGAGGCTTGTTTCTCCATGAGGGAGAATTTGTGAAGACCTAAAGGCCTCACAGAACAAACACACCAAGTGAGGAAAAAAGATTTTTATTTTTTTTTAAAGAAATAAAGGAAAAAAGACCGGCAGTACCGGTCTGGAATCGGGGAAGGCAGACACGCGGCCAAAGAAATAAATTAAAATAACAACTTCTTCAGCGGTGACAGGAACACGACCTGCTGGCTCCGCGGAAAAAGAAGAACTGAGGAGAGTTGGTCAGGAAGGCGGGAAGGCAGCGCGCATGCGCAGTGGGAGGCCCCAAAAGCTTTCCTTCTGGGAAGCTGGGGAGCTTTCCCACGCAGGCTCCATTGGTACCGACGTACCCATATGTGAGGACTTATTCCTGCTTGTTCCTGGAGATAGCCTTTGGAAGATGCACCATGCATGTGTGGTCCCCTTCCTGCCCAAGGGTGCCATCTTGCCTCAGTCTAAAGACATAGCTAAGATGGCAAAAAATAAAATACGGTAAATAAGCAACTCCAAAAGGAGGAGGGAGGGTTGCGAGGAATGATTCCTGCTGTCCCCAGGGAACACCCATTACAGGTGAGTAAGTACGCTTTCTCCGGGAACAAGCAGGAAGTCACTCCTCACATATGGGACTTCCTAGCTACTACAGGCTACCGAGAACCTGTAAAAACACCATAGCAACTTGCAGAGGGTGAGCTGTGATCAGCAGCAGTTGAGTCCCTACTGATACTCTCGCAAGACCCAAGTTTCTGGCAGAGAACCAGCACTCCAGTACCCTGAACACAGAAGGATCAGAGGGTAGGAATTGCCTACACCCCAAAGAGATTACAGAGTACGGCCTAGCCGAAGGCACTGTCCTGCTGGGACTCCCTCTCCAGGCAGTAGTGAGCTGCGAAAGTATGGACCAAAGACCAGGTGGCAGCCCGACAGATTTCCATCACGGGGACGGAACCCAGATTTGCCACGGAAGTAGTCATGGCCATGACACAGTGCACCATGATATTCTGGTCCAGTGAGATCCCTGCCTGCTCATAGGCAAGGGTAATGCAGTCCACCACCCAAGTGGACAGAGTTCGCTTAGTCACTGGGAGCCACAAGCGACTGGGGTCATAGGATATGAAAAGCTGAGGTGCTTTGCGGTGGCCCCGAGTCCATTGCAGATAGAAGGACAGGGCCCTTATACAATCCAGAATATGGAGAACGGTCTCCACCCTGCCAGCGTGAGGCCTCGGAATGGGGACACCACCTTTGGCAGAAACCTGGGGTGTATGTGGGCACCACCCTGTTCTTATAGAACCTCGTGGGGGGGGGGGGCTCTGCCATCAGAGTCTGGAGCTCGATGACTCTGTGAGCTGATGTGAGGGCTACAAGAAGATGACCTTCCAGGAGAGGTATCTCAAGTGGCAGGTAGCCAGAGGCTCAAACGTCAACTTAGCAAGCTGCGAGAGCACCACATTGAGATCTCACTCTGCTGCTGGAGGGCGGACAGGTGGTTTGGATAGCATGAGGTCCCGCAGGAACCGAGCTACAAGGGGCTGAGTCAAGAGTGGCTTGCCCTCAATGGAATGTTGGTACGCTGCAATAGCACTCATGTGTACTGACAGAGTTGGACTTTAGTCCCACCTGCGACAAATGGAGCAGGTTCCAAGTACCACTTGTACCAAGCAGAATAGGATTGCCTGTCTTTCGGTGCACCACACTGAGAATTAGCACCACTTGAAGGCGTATGCCCTTTTTGTGGAAGCTTTATGAGAGGCCAGAAGAACCTCTTCCACATCCCGTGGGATGTTGAAGGGAGCTAACAATACCCTTTCAGCAGCCAAGTGGTGAGTGACAGGGATCCCAGGTTGGGGCGTAGGAAAGAGCCCTGCTCCTGCGAGAGTAGCCCTGGGGCTTGGCCTAGGGGAAATCGGTGACGCTGCCGACACGAAGAGGAACAGCGGGAACCAGGTTTGCCTGGGCCACCGGGGAGCTATCAGTATTAGTGATGCCCTGTCGTGCTGGACCTTAAAGAGGGTCTTCGCAACCAGTGATGTCAGTGAGAAGGCATACAGGCGGCTTTCCATCCATGGAATGAGGAATGCATCTGCTGCCACCAAGGACGGGTGCGGCTGGCGGAAGCAGAAGTGGGGTAACTGCGTGTTGTCCGGGCTGGTGAACAAGTTGAACGCCTCAGAGTCAAAAACAGTCAGGAGGCCACTTCAGGATCAGGCACCACTCGTGCGGCTGGATGATTCTGCTCTCTGCCAGGGCATTGCCTTGGCCAGAAAGATAGACCACTTAGGAGCATCCCTCTGCGTGTCGTATAAGAGCAGAGGGCTACCACTTCCTGGCAGAGGGAGTACGATCCCTTGTTTGTTCACATAGAACATTGTGACTCGATTGTCGGTCTGCACCAGCACAGACTGGTGCTGCAGCCGATTGCAGAAGGCTTGGAGAGCCAGAAATATCGCCCAGAATTCCAGCCGATGGAATCCCAGATGGAAATCAATCTGGGACCAGCTGCCTTGTGTCTGGAGGCTCTCGCAATGTGCTCCCCAGCCCACTAAGGAGGCATCCATGGTGAGGACATTCTGGGGGGGTGGGTGCCTGGAAGGGCATCCTGGCCTGAAGGTGACGAGGGATTTGCCACCCTCCGAGGGACTCCGCCAGCTGGTGGGTCACTCAGTCCCGGAGCATGCCTGTGTCTTGTGTCCGAGAGCGAAGGCACCACTGGGCCGCTCTCATGTGCAGTCTGGCATATGGGGACGGGGGGGGGGGGTCATCACAGGAACCGTGGAGGCCATGTGGCCCAACAAGCAAAGGAGAAGCCGGGCAGGTAGTGCCCGGCCGTCTGTGCACCTCTGAGGTTAGCCCCCTGAGGCGTTGTGTCCTCTCTTAAAAGGAGGAAGACCTTGGTCTGGAGGGTGTCTAGCTCCGCCCCTATAAACTCCAGGCATTGAGTCGGAGCCAGGTGGGACTTGGGGTAGTTGATGATGAACCCCAGATGCTGTAGGGCATCGATGGTGCTCCCAGTGGCGCATTGCGCCTCTGCAGCCGTGCAACCCCTTATCAGCCAGTCATCCAGATAAGGGAAGACGAAGGTCCCTTGGAGCCAGAGGTGGGCTGCAGCCCTTGGCAATGAGGCCAGTCCTAAAGCAGCACCCTGTATTAGTAGTTCACTCCTCTCACCACGAACCGGAGGTATTTTCTGTGGCTGGGATGGATCAGGGTGTCTGTAGGCATCCCTTTGGCTGTGTTCCTTGGACCTATCTCCAAGGGAGGGCATCTTGAACTTCTCCCTTACTAGAAATCTGTTCAGCTCCTGCAGGACCAGGATGGACCTGAGGCCCCCTGTCCTCTTGGGGACAAGGAAATACCTGGCATAGAAGCCGGTGCTCCAGAGATGTTTCAACACTGGCTCCACCGCTTTTTTCCTGGAGTAGGCCTGCAAGCTCGGTGAGCAGCAGGGTCTGGTGAAGGAGAGGTCTGATGGGCTCTCCTGGAAAGTACGAGGGTTGCACCCACTGTAGGTGGAGGAGGTAGCCCTCCCTGACCATCTGAGGCACCCAGGTAATGGTGGTGATCGTAGACCACCTGTGGGCAAATAGGACTAGACACCTGTGGGCTGCAGGGGACATCCCGGGGGAGAGGAAGTCATGCCCAGGCAGTAAAAAGCTGGGACTTAAAGGTCTTTTGTTTACAGGGCCATACCCCTTGTCCTTTGTGTTACTGGTCTTGCTGAGGGGCCCAGAAGGCCTAAAATTGTGAGATACTGCCAACCCCCCCCCCCCTTCTTCCTCAGACTCCCGAAGAAGACTTCTGTACAGCCCTGTAAGAAGGCCCTGAGAAGGGGGGGGGGGGGTTGGCAATACCTCTGCAGCTTTGTCTGCCATGAGTTTCCTGAAGAAGTTCTCTCCGATGCAAGGAATATCAATAAGTCTGTTTTGAACCCATTGTTCTAGGTCAGACGTCTGCAGCCATGTTTGGCATTATGCCCCGATGGCTGCGGCAGCCACCCTGGCCAAAGACTCAAAGCCATCGTAGGCTGCTCCAGAGAAGAACTTCAAGCACTCTTTGACCGCCAAGGCCAGAGACTTAAGTCTCTGCAGGGGTTCCCCATCAAGGCTTGCCGAGAATCCACTAAGCTCCCTCAACAGCTCCTTAAGGTACATGCCGATATAGAACTGGTAGGACTGGATCCGGCAAGTCAGCATTGAGCCCTGAAAGGTCTTTTTGGCGAGGGCATCGAGGGTTCAGGCCTCCCTGCCGGGTGGCACCAAGGAATGAGTCTTTTGGCTCTTGAGCCTGTGTATGGCTGACTCAACGACCATCGTGGAGAAGCTGGGTCTTCTGGAACCCAGGGCTTCTGTGCACTCGGTACATGGAGTCGAGTTGCCCACTGACAATGGGTACCGACACCAGTGTTTTCCACATTCGGAGGAGGAGGTGCTCGAGGATTGGAGGCACTGGTACCATAAGGGTTTCCTTAGGGAAGGGCCTCATACTGGATTGTCTCCAGTTCCTCCGTGCGTGGATCTTCCTCGACTTCGATGACTTAGCTATGTCCCACACAAAGTTGAGGAAGGCGACATCAGAACACCGGAGAAGGGTCCAAAGGCATGTCTCAGTGTCGCCGAGTGTCCAGGGACTCAAAGTCAGAGTATGAATCTGAGGCTGTGTGATCACCACGGCCGAGGTTCGCAACCTCCGGAGGATCTGCGGTCCGAGCTGCAGGCGATCGCCAGAGAGGACTAGGACTTCATCTGGAGCCATTGAGTTTCTCGAGGCAGATGGCGCTCTAGGATCGGCTCGATATCCAGGGAAGTCATCTATGTCGAGGGTCCCATCATCAGGGCGGATGAACAAAACGCCTGCTGCACAGCCACAAGGGCAGAGATACTGTTCACTAAGGCTGCCATCCTGCTCTCCATGCCAGTTGGCGCCGCAGCCTGCGACGCAGGCAAAGAGGATCTCGGGACCGTCATCGATACTGTTGAGGGGAAGGCAAATTGACAAGTGCCAGTGACTCCTTGCGGGGCAGCTTGTGAGGCCGCTCCCGCTCCACAGACTCACGCCAGGGACTTACCCTTCTTCATGGACCCGTCCTCCGAGGCAGTCTTGTGTTCCGCCTCTGGGGATTTCCTCTCAGAACTGCGCTACGGGACTCTGAGGTGGCTTGGGCTTTGTAGGGCACTGAGGTACCAGAGGGGAACCTGGAGCGTGGTGTCACCGGAGGCTCCAGTGTGGAGTTGGACTTTTGGAAGAATTTCTCCTGCTGCTGGTGACTGCTTTTTAGGGCCTTTGAGATCATGGTTCTGCAAAGCTCGCAGTCTGAGTGGTTGTGCTCCGGGCCAAGGCATCAGAGGCAACAGTCATGCAGATCGGTGAGTGACATCATTTTGCTGCACTGGTCGCACTTCCTGAAGCCGCTGGAGGCCATCAGGAAAAAGGGGTCCTCGCCACCCGGCAGGGGTCTGAGGCGTTTAGCCGAAAGAGGGCACGAATGCCGGTCAAGGGACACCTCAAGATAAAAAAGGAAAAAACAAGGAACGAACCTGAGAAACGACACCGAGGCGAGCTGGGGAGGGAAGGAGCCGGTACACAAACCAGACAGAAATGTATAAAAAAAACAAAAAAAAACCCCCCCACACACACACACAAAACACCACCCACACACTTTTTCCGGAGAAAACTGAAGAGATGTCCAGAGGACTCCGCGGAAAAAAGGAGACTGAGGCAAGATGACACCCTTAGGCAGGAATGGGACCATGTATGTGTAGTTCATCTCCCAAAGGACTTCTTTGAAAGCTGGGAAAATGCTTCCACGGGGTCTCCATCGGCACCCATATGAGGGCTGACTTCCTGCTTGTTCCCGGAGAACAGCATGCTACATGCATGAGATTCTACGGAGGATCAGCTCAGTATATCTGCTGTATGTGGATTCATAATGCTGCAGAGTGGCTGAAGTGGAACTTTTCAGATATTCAAATAAATATGCCCTTAGACATAAAACTCTGAAGGAGCTTTTTTAAACAATCATTAAAAATTTCCATACAACCAATTCAATTGTGATTAGCATATAAAAAAAGATTAATAAAAATAAAACCTAAATCTTACCTTCCATCTTTCTGAACATTTTTTGGAGAACTCCGAGAAGTTCACAGAAGCATCAGGATGTTTCTTTTTGTGCTCCTCTCTACACGTTTGCACAAAGTATGCATACGAGGACATTTTACCCCTTGGCTTCTTAGGATCACCTTTACCCATCTTGGATAACTTTCTAGAACACAAAAGGGAAGCCCATTAACCCTCATGACTATTTTAAAGACTACTGTTGCAATCAAGCAAAATCGATACTCCAATCTAATGTCCTAAAAGGGTTCCCTCCTTTTGTGCGTAGAGGAAATTCTAAGTACATAGCACCCACCCTCTTTGTCTACATGGTTCCCAAACAATCAGGGCCGGCCCATCCATTAAGCAGTCACCTAGGGCAGCAGACCTCCGTGGGCAGCACGGCACACATGGCCTGCTGCCCCCCACTACCGCTGATCCCAGCAGTGGGGTCGGCACGGCAAGCTATGTGCTTCGGCACACAAAGCCTGCCATTTCTGACATCCCCCCACATGAAGTCGGGGGGGGGGAGGAGGGGGCCCATCAGAAGCGGTAAGCCATGTGTGCCAAAGTACATAGCCTGCCGCTGCCGCAAAGCCGCCCCCAAATCAGCAGCAGAATGGATCAGCACAGGGAAGGGAGTGGAGGGTGGCGCAGGGAAAGCAGGGGGGGGGGGGGGGTCAGCATGGCAGAAACCCTTGAGCCAGCTCAGCAAACAATGTTCTCTCTAAGGCAGGGGTTCTCAACCAAGTTCTTTGGACACGCCTCACCAGAATGAATATGCATGATAGAGATTTGCATGTACTGCCTCCACTGCATGCAAATCCATTCTAGTTATCACAAAAACCTGATTGGCTTGCTCAACAAATCCCAGGTGCCAGGTTGCAATTGTGACCAGAAATTAGCATCTGGCACCTGCAATGTCTTGTCCACCCCCCCTCCCATCCCTTATCCCCATGGCCCCGACGCCTCATATCTACCCACAGGAATCCTCTCTCTCTCTCGGGCAAAAAAAGAACAGCACAGCAAAAGTCTCTTCTGTCTGTCCGCGAGCAGAAGAGAGGGCCGCAATTGCATCCAGAGACAAGCTGTCTGCCCGTAGGTATCCCATCCCCTGCAGGAAGAAAAGGCTCCTTGGATGTCAGCTGGAGGGGGGGGGGGGGGGAAGAGGAGTACATTCTCCTTCCCTTCCCCCACATACCTACCTCTGCCGTGTGCACACACTCCTCATCTCTGCACTGCACACACGATGCAATTCTTTGCCACGTAAAAACTGTATAAGAATTGCATTGTGATCCTGCTCAATTAATGGCAGTATACTAACATATCAATATTATTGATATCAAGATGTAAAAAAACTGTATATTTGATTATACTGCCTTTAATTGACCAGGATCATAATGCAATCCTTCTACAGATTTTACGTGGCAAAGAAATGCATCGCATTCCTGTTCAAATTAAAAGCAGTTTAAATATCAATATCATGGGCAATTCCACATAAAAATTATATTAAGGATATGTTTTCATAATCTTTGATCAATGTTTCAAAGCACCAATTGAGCCATATATTATTTATTCTTTGATGCTTTTCTATGATAACCGGAACGAAAACGTTGTATAAGAATTTCATAGTGATCCTATTCATTTCAAAATTGCTCTCAAGACGAAAGAATTAAGGATAATGGCAATCAATAGTTCTTTGAAAAGCGAGGTGCCATGCTTCCACCAAGTTGTTGGTGCGTGGTAAAATGTTCCATGACAAGGCCATGTACATTCCACATTGTAATTGGGAAAAAGCAGTGTGCTGCGACGGTGACGACGCTGTTGCCCGATATAGTTGTCTTTCCAGTATTCAGTAAGCAGTCAGTAAGAGGTGCCAAATCCTCAAAAAGAAAGTCTACCAGCTCTTCAAAACATTGGACAATATCAGCAATGAGCACAAAACTCAGCGCCAAAAATCATTTGAATGAATGCGAAACTCCTCTTCATCATATCTGCCAGCTTGATCACATTGTTGAATTTTGTGCCACAAACACTGCTCAAGATGGAACAAATAGCCTTTAATCTGTGCTCTTGGAAAGATAGAAGTCAATGTCTTAAAACTCACTTTTTCAAAGTCAACCATAAAAGTATCCGGATTTAACAAGGGCTGCAGTTCAATAAGCTTTGTGAACAATCTAGTGGTTTTTTTGCTCCGTTTTGTCACATAACAAGACATAAGCTAGGAACAGCCGTACTGTCAATGAGAACATGTTTGGTATATACTTGGTAAAATAGTTCAGGAGAGACTATAAAAGTCCCATCAGCAAACCAGCAACCATTTTTCACTAACAAATGCAAATTTTCATTTGTACCAAACATTCTCTTTGGATCATTACTCCCGGAATTCCACAGGATGAAATTCTCACCTCTTGCCATTGTCTTAAGAGTATCTGGAATTTGAATTTCTTCAAGTTGTTGAGGATTTATGTATAGCATTTGGTGTCATTTCTGTTGTCGTTGAATGGTTCTTTGTGAAGAAGCATATCCTAGAAATTGCTGCCTCTAGTGAAACTCCTTTAGTAGTATGCTGTATTTGCTGTTTTTCAGTTGATGTTTTTGCTCTTTGATGTACTGAACCTACAGCTTGTAAAATTTCAATTTCCCCAGGATTTGGGGCATGGTTGTGCTCTGTTTTAATGGCTATGAGTGGATTCGTAACTTTGCTCGTCCCTTGCAACCTGTTCTTGCACATCTCCATGTGCTGCTTCCATCTTTGTTAACTATCTTTTCTAAAGCGGTAGCCTTCTTGAACTACCATTGCTTTTCCACTTTGTGAATTGATTTGTTTCCATCCAGTATTCCAGAAAGCAAGAATTTCAATTTGAGGCATGATTTCAACATGGAGAAATTTTACTTACCGATATATTTCCTTTCCTGGAATTTTGCTAGACAGTCCAGGCTAGCGGGTTGTGCCCCCCGCCAGTAGATGGTGAGACAGAAAAAGTGTCCCAAAGCTTTGTGACAACATCCTTGGTATAAAAACCCATCTCCCAAGAGGAGCTTCAGTATAACCATAACAAGCAACAGGAATTCAAACAGCCAAGGAAGCATAAAACCCGACCAAAGATGAATTCATAAATGAGTAACTCTTATAACAAGCTAAATTGAACACTGTGAAACAGGACTCACAGGCCAAGGAAGTACGTAGATGGTGAGGTACAGAAATGTCACCGATACGTAAAGAGAGTCTTGGCTAGGTGACGGACTAAACAGTTTAGAGGGGCGAGTCCTGGAATGGTCTAGCCGGATTTCAGGAAAGGAAATTATCGGTAAGTAAAATTTCTCCTTCCAAATACATCCTGCTAGACCAGTCCAGACTAGTGCGGAGTAGCATAGCTAAACCACTCCAGGGCAGGAAGAAACAGCTACAGCCAAGATAAAGGCTCTAAAGCAAGTTGCTTCTCAAGCTTGGACATCCAAGAAATAGTGATGTGCAAAAGTAGAGTGAAGACGAGGTGGCCATCCTGCAAATATATAGCAGAGCTACCCATGAGCATTCTGTCCAGGAGGTAGCCTGGGCCCACGTAGAATGTTTGTCCAATAAAATATAAGCTGACTCAATGATCTGCTTGATCCAGCACGCAATGGTTGCTTTTGAAGCGGCTGGTCCTTTTCGTGGAGTGGAAGCCAGGACAAAAAGATGATCAGAGAGACGAAACGTATTAATGAGGTTCAGGTAACTGTGTAACCCCCTACGGACATCCAAGAGATGATACAGGACTCTGTTGTCACCTGAAGACTGCTCCTTAAAAAAAAAAAGGAAAAAAGCACAACCAATTGCTTGATATGAAAATTCAAAAAGGACCTTAGGCAGAAAAGAGAGCACTGTTCAAATGGCAACCCCCTCTGAGGGAAAAAGGCAGAAAAGGATCCCAGCAAGAAAGTGCCTGGTGCTCTGAAAGGTGCCATGCTGAAGTGACTGCTATAAGAAAAACAGTTTTGAGAGTCAAATCTTTGAGAGATGCCCTATGGAGAGGCTCAAAATGTGGCACGGGTGAGTGCGTGAAGCACTAAGGAAAGATCCCAAGAAAGGATGATTGGAGAGCCTCAGGGAGCAACTGCCCCACATGAGAAGCAAGACTCTGCTCATGGAGAGGTCCCCGAAAGCATGTCAAGGCCGCAATATGCACCTTTAAAGAATTATTTAAAGAATTAAGGGCGAGACCCTTATCAAATCTGTCCTGAAGAAAGGAAAGAATATCTGGAATACCAAATTGCCAAGCAGAGAGGAATCTTAGAACACCAAGAGGGGGGGGGGGAAAACCCCCCCACCAGATCAGAGCATAGGCACATGAGGTAGAAGACGATCGAGCCCATAGTAGAGAATAGCCCCTACTTGTGGCGAGTAACCTTTCCGATGCAAGTGATGCCACTCAATAGCCAAGCTGTAAGCAAGTAAGGAGCACGGTTGTCAATGCGAACCAGTCCCTAAAACAGGAGACCTCTCCAGACACTGAGGGGTAGCGGCACCTCCTGCAGGAGGCGGAGAAGATCAGCATAGTATGAATGCCGAGGCCAAACTGGGGCCACCAGCACTACCTGTTTGGAGTGTTACTCCATCCAACGGAGTACATGGCCGATTAGCGGCCAAGGAGGAAAGAATTAGAGAAGCTAGTTCAAGGGCCAGGTCTGAACCAGAGCATCTCAGCCGTGAGAGTTCGGTTCCTTTCGACAACTGAAAAAAGATTGACGTCTTGGCATTGGAAGAGGTGGCCATAAGGTCTAGAGTCAGATAACCCCACCGACTCACAATGTTTGCAAAACACCCACGGAGCTAGCTCCCACTCGCCAGAGTACAGGATATTATGACTCAGGAAATCTGCTTGAATGTTTTCCATTCCATCAAAGTGCTGCACAGAAAGAGCCAGGAGGTTGGATTCTGCCTAGAGAAATAGAAAATTAATTTCCAGGGCCATTCCGGGACATTTGTTCCCACCCTGTCTGTTGAGATAAGCCACAGTGTTGTAATTGCCGGAAAGTACTCTGACTGTTCAACCCTGGGAGGTGGGACTGAAAGAAGAGTAGAGCTAGATGAACAGCCCGGGCTTCGAAGCGATTGATGGTCTAAGAGGCTTCTTGAATGGACAAAGATCTCTGCGCTGCCTGTCTCTGGTAGTGCGCTCCCCAATCTGCAAGGCTGGTGTCTGTGGTGACCACCACCCAATGCAGAATTTCCAAGGGAATGCCCTACAACAAGTGATGGACAAAGCCACCAGCAAAGACTGTGGCGAACCACTGAAGAAAGGGATAGACGAATCTGATAGTCCTGGGTGGATGGAGACTAGCGCGACAGGAAAAAAGTACTGAAGCGGATGCATGGCTCCAAAGAGTTGTAGTTGAAGCCATGAACCTGAACGCAGAGCTTCTTGTATCTGTCATAAGAGAGGAAGACATGACCCACTCATGTCGAAGCGGGTGCCAAGGAATTCCAGAGACTGAACTGAGCAGATTCCTTTCTGGACAGTCTCGGCTGAGTGGTCAATTATGCCAGAAGCAGAGGACTTGAGAGACCGCAGAAGTAGCCTCCTCGAAACTCGTTGCTCTGATCAGCCAATCGCCTAGATAAGGATAAACCTGAATACCTTGGCACCGCAGGGAATCTACCATTACTACCATCACCTTGGAGAAAATACAAGGAGCTGTGGCAAGACCAAAGGACAGGGCACAAAACTGATAATGTTGACAGAGGATTGCGAAACGTAAATGCTAATGATCTTTGCGGATTGGAATGTGAAAATATGCTTCCGCCAGGTCCAGGGATGCGAGAAACTCGCCTGGCCAAATAGTCTTGAGGATTTCCATCTGGAACTGCGGCACCTGAAGACAGAAATTGACTCCCTTGAGGTCCAGGATAGGATGGAAGGAGCCGTCCTTCTTGGGAATGACAAAGTAAATGGAATAGTGACCAGAAACTCTGAGCAAGGAACTGGGCACATCACATTGAGCTGAAGGTGGCGGTGGAGAGTAAGGCATACAGCCGCTGCCTTGGTTGCAAAACTGCATGGAGAGATGAGGAAGACATTCGGCACTGGCTCGGTGAAGCTGAGAGCATAACCCTATGCTACTACCTTGAGTACCCAGCAGTCTGATATTATCTGGGTCCATTTACGGGAAAAATACCGTAAGCGTCTGCTCGCAGGAGGCACCCTGGAATGGACCCGGAAACCGTCAACGGGAAGATTTGACAGAATCTGAATACTTGTTGGAGGAGGAGAAATTGTCACGGCTGTGACAGATACCCAGAAAGAACTGAGGCTTAGAACCAGCCCTCTTCTACGAACGACGTCTCTGAAGCGGACTCTAAGATGAGGATGTGGACGACATGATGGCAGGATGACAAAAATTGGATTTGGGCTTATCCTCCAGCAAACATTGAGGCATGATTTCCCCAAAATCCTTCACAAGTTTTTCCAAATCCTCACCAAAACAAAGGCAGCCCTTGAAAGGAAGCTTGGCAAGAAGGGACTTTGAAGCAGCATGCGCATTCCAATAACAGAGCCACAGCCAACGCCGAGCCACTGTAGCAGCAGCCACAAAATGAGCAAATAAGCATAGCAGATCATAAAAGACATTTGCAAGAAAAAGGCAGTGACCAACTCTAAATGAGGCAAAGCTGGAACATACCAGAAATGACTGAAGCAGAGCGCGTGCAACGAGACCTCCACAAACAGAGGCCTGCAATGCCAAGGCCGATAAAGTAGTTTTTAAGAGGTCCTCCACCTTGCAATTCTTCTGATCATGGAGGGCAGTGCCGCCCTCCAAAGGGATGGTTGTGCATTTAGTGACTGCAGTGACCAGGACGTCTACTTTAGGGAAACCCAACCACTTGTTAAGATCACCCAAAGACCAAGCGAAAAACATGCCCCAAGCGGAGCGCAGAGACATCAGGAGAATCCCACTCCAAGGAGACCATCTGTTGTAGTTACAGAGGAAAGGGAAAAGCCTTAGGTTTCCTAATACCTATGATGATGGGGTCTGCCTGAGATTTAGAGGAATCCAAAGGCTATTGCACTTCAGAGTCCTAGAGCCTCTAATTTGAGCAACGAGAGCAGGAAGCTCTTCCTTACAGAATAACCGAATATCCTGACCATCTTCTTGAGGTTCCTGGTTGTCTTCCAATGATGAGAGCTCTTCTTCCCGGCCAGACTCAGAAGTGATAGAGAATGTTCATCTGAAGGACCGCCACTCTCTTCCCCTGCAGGACACCAGTCCCCTGGAGAAGAGGAGGTATCCTTGGCCAAATCTAAATAAGGTTCAGACAAACGTCAGTGGGCACACTTTCTAGACAGAGGATCATCGGTGGTCAGAAAAGTTGAAGTCCCCGAGCGCCACATATCCCAGGCCTGACGGAATAGCTGCATAAACTAGAGATCAGAGCCTTCAGCTGAAGTCGAGTTGTACAGGGTGAGCAGGCTGGCTCAGGCAACAAAACCGGAGGAAGGGCATCTCGAGATCTAACACCCACCTAAGATAACCCAGAGGGAACTAAAGCAAGAGACCTGGAAGGGCTACCGTAACTAGGACCTACAGACACAGAAGGACTCCCTTGATCAGAACCACAGGAGGAACAAACTGTCAGTCCTACATTTCTTCCCACAGTCAAGCAGCGCTGTAGGGAAGGCGGCATTTTCACAACAGGATAAAAGAAAAAGTCACAGGAAGAGCCGGGGAGCCAAAAATCAACAGACTGAAGAAAGAATGGCAGCCGCGGCACAAAAGTTATGGCAGGAAACAGTAAAACAGAACTGGGAAGCAGCCACCGACTGAACACGTGAAGAGAGGCAGGAAGAAGGCAACTGCAGAAAACAAACAGAGCACACCGAAAAAAGAAGGGAGGCACACGAGGTCAGAAGAACAAGATATCGCCAAAAACAGATTGGGAAGTTGCTTTAAAAGAGAACTCCGAAAGAAATCAAACACTCACTGCTCTTGGAGGAAAACAGATGGAAGGGTACGGAGAAGGAAAAAGTTACCCAACAACTTCCTCGGCAACTGGGTCCTTAAATAAGGTTTTGTTTAATAAACAGAGTTGCTAGAAAAATAAAAAAAGGTGACTGCCAACTTAACTGATAGAAGGGAAGGCTGCAACTGCTCCTCATGAGCAGGAGTACTTTCCTTCAGAGGTGCTCTACTGATCCACTTGACCAGGGGCAGCTCTGGAAAGTGAAGAAAGGAAAACTATTGGAAAAGAAAGGGGTACCACAGTGTGCACAACTGCCAATGATAGCTACACTGACACCATCTCTCTTCCCAAAGAACAAGAGCTAGGAGAAGTCCACCATCTGCTGAGACAGAGAAAATACTGAAGCTCCCCTTGGGGGTGGGATTTTATACCAAGGGTGATATCACAGAGCTTCGGGAATTTTTCTGTCTCACCATCTGCTGGCAGGGGGACCCAACCCACTAGTCTGAACTGGTCTAGCAGGGTGTATTCGGAATTAAACTTATCTTCCTGAATATGCATCTTCACAGTGAATCATTCAACAGCAGTGCTGTTTTGTCTGCACCATTTTATTATGCACTTAATTTATCGATCTGCTTATTTATCTAAGCTGTTTTATCTGTGCTTTTATGTTGTGTGCTCTTTTGACTGGTCAACCTTACACATACTTCACTTCTGCACCACGCGTGCACACACCCACACTCACTCTTAACCACACCTAGACATCTCACTTCCACACTACGCCCACATATAGCTTCAGATATTAAGTGTCTGTAACTTATCTGTACTTCTGTTTAAAGATGCCACATGGTATAGGAAAGAGAAATTAGACTTAACTGCTAATTGTAGTTCCTTGAGGAACTCCAATCCAGTCCCAAAACCTCTGGGTTGTGCACCTCCTCCAGCAGCTTGGAGAATGAGCATGTCATCTTTTTCCTGATAACACTAGCATACTTAAGTAGCTGGCACCTCCCACCATCCCCCAGTAATCTACTGACAAAGCAGACTTACATTAGCATCAAATAAGTAGTTGAACAATATTAACAAATAACTGACACTTGCTAAACTGATAACTTGAACACCTTTTGACCAGCGGGAAAACATATTTCTGCATTCGTTAACCGTAAAGGCACCCATGAAGCCTCCAAGCCTCGCCAAACCCCATGGCCTGCCGCTCCTTGACCACTTTGCTGACCCTTAGTCACACTACGCTTGCCCTTCCCCCACAGAGCTCCCCGAGTTCCTAGGCAAAGACCCAGAACTAACTGATAAATGGGCTGGATCCGGGACCGGAATTCAAGGAACTACAATTAACAGGTAAGTCTAATTTCTCTTTCCTTATTGTCCCTCCAGTCCAGTCCCAAAACCTCTGGGATGCAGTACCACTCAATGTGAGGGACCAGCAACCGCAGCCTGAAGCACTGCAGATCCAAACCAAGCATATCCCGCTGCTTGAACATCCAGGCGCTAATGCTTCACAAAAGGTATGAAGCGAAGACCATGTTGCTGCCTTACAAATCTCCACTGGCGAAACCAGGCTAAATTCCACCCACAACCCCTCCGGCACTTCCCTACCTTTGAGAATGTATGCCGAAGCGATGGCTTCTCGAATCCATTGGGAAATGGTGGCCTTAGCAGCCACCTCTCCCCTTCGCGGACCACCAAAGAGGTAATTAGACCTTACCTGCTAATTAGTGTTCCTGAAGGATATCTAGTCCAGTCCCTTAATGCTGGGTTGTGCTCCTATTCCTGCAGCTTGGAGACTAAGTAAATCCAACTCTTGATGACGTCAGAATATATAGAACTGGCACAGCCCACCAGCCTCAGTATCCTGTTGACAAAGCAAACTAACGGAGAGACACTAACCCATGAAAACCACTACAATACCTATAATACTTATAACCCCATACACCCCCAAGAGAGGAAGAGGTTTACCTGTCAGCGCGCGCTGCCACTACCGAACTAGCTTTGCAGCACTACGGCCCAGAGGTCTCTGCTTCGGTCCCAAACCGCCCCAAGCGCGGAGCTGCCAGGGAACGCGGCACCCCTTGTGGCAATTACTCCCCGAAAACTGCTTCGAACCAGCAGCAACACCGGGTGGGTCCAGGGACTGGACTAGATATCCTTCAGGAACACTAATTAGCAGGTAAGGTCTAATTACCTCTTCCTAGTTGTCTATCTAGTCCAGTCCCTTAATGCTGGGATGTATCAGAGCAGTTCAGGCTTGGGAGGGCCCTGCCAAACCGGCTCGAAGCACCTCTCTCCCAAAACCTGCATCCGCCGGGGCCTGCACATCCAACCTATAGTGCTTAGCAAAGGTGTGCAACGAAGACCAAGTCACCGCTCTGCAAATGTCCAAAGGAGGAACCAAGCTAAACTCCACCCAGGATGCCGCCTGAGCTCGAGTGGAATGGGCTCTTAAACCCCCCGGAACCTGCCTGCCCTTTAGGACATACGCGGACACAATGGCCTCCCTAATCCACCTGGAAATCGTGGCCTTAGACGCCGCCTACCCCCTGCGTGGTCCACCGAACAAAATAAACAAACGCTCTGACTTGCGGAAGGCCTTAGTGCGTTTCAGGTAACGCCTCAACACTCGACGCACATCCAAAAGACGCAGCCGAACATCACCCTTGCCCTGCTCTAACCCGGCAAAGACCGGAAGGGACACCGGCTGATTGGCATGAAAAAGGAGATACTACCTTGGGCAGGAAGGACGGAACCGTCCGCAACACCACCTTCTCCGTGGAAAAAACTAGAAAGGGAGGATGACAAGGCCTGCAACTCCGAGACCCGCCTGGCGGAACAAATGGCCACCAAGAACACCGCCTTGAGAGTCAAATCCTTAAGAGACGACTGATCGAGGGACTCGAAGGGCGCCCCGACTAGAGAATCCAACACCAAATTAAGGTCCCAAGAACGAACCACGACACTCCTATGTGGTCTGAGACGCCTGACCGCTTTAAGAAAACAAATTCACATCGGGATGATGGCCTAAGGCTTTGCCCTTCACCTTGCCCCTGTAGCAAGCGATAGCCGCCAGCTGCACCCTCAAGGAACTGGCTGCCAGCCCCTTCTCCAGGCTCGCCTACAAAAAATCCAATACATCAGAAACCCACACCAACAGGGGCTTCTTGCACCGCTTCTCACACCAGACCTCAAAAATGCGCCACACCCTCACATAAGCTAAGCAGGTGGAGCGCTTGCGGACCTTCAGCAAAGTGGAAATCACTGCTCCCGAATAACCTCTCTTAAGGAGCCTTGCCCTCTCAATAGCCATGCCGTAAGCGAGAACCGACCCACCAGCGGCATCCTTACCGGACCCTGCCTGAGGTGGTCCCCCCTTACCGGAAGCCGCCAGGGACGATCCGCCAAGAGTCGAACCAGATCGGCGTACCACGGCCGCCTCAGCCAATCTGGAGCAATCAGGATCACCAACCCCTGATGAGCTTCTATCCTCTGCAGAACTCTGCCGATGAGAGCCCAAGGAGGGAACACGTAAAGCAACCCCTCCGAGGGCCACCGCTGACTTAGGGCGTCCAGCCCTTCCGACATCCTTTCCTTTCTCCTGCTGAAGAACCTGCTCGTCTTGGCTGACTCCCATCACGCCATCAGATCCATGACCGGTGGCCCCCAACGGAGAACGATCTGCTCGAAAACCTCCTGGTTGAGCTCCCACTCGCCTGGATCTATCCAGTACCTGCTGAGATAATTGGCCGTGACGTTCGCCACTCCGGGAACATGCTGGGCTGAGATGGCTATGAGATGGTCCTCGGCCCATCTCATGAGAGCTCCCGCCTCCTCCTCCAACAGAAGGCTGCCCGTTCCTTCTTGCCGATTGATGTAGGCCACGGCCGTCATGTTGTCTGACAGGATCCTGACCGCTTTGCCGACAACCTGACTCCGGAACGCTCCGAGGGCCATCACTACTGCCCACAACTCCAGACAGTTATGGGCCATCGAGACTCCTGTACGCTCCAGCTTCCCTGGGCAAAGTGTGCCTCGCCGTGCTCCCCCCAACCCGACAGACAGGCGTCCGTTGTCACTTGCATCCACCGAGGGGCGTCCAGGGGCATCCCCTTTTCCAGACTCCTGGGGGAGAGCCACCACTGCAGCGACGCCCTGGCCGCTGCCGTACATGGAAGAGCCATAGACAGAGACTGATGCTGATGAGACAACCGGCGCAACAAGGCCCGCTGGAGCGGCCGCATATGAGCCCTGGCCCAGGGTACCAGGTCCAACGTCGCCGTCATCGTTCCCAGAACCTGTAGGTAGTGCCATGTTGTCGGACTCTCCCGAGCCAGGAACTCTCGGACCAGAAGGCGTAGGCTCTCGGGCCTCATCTTCTTGCCTGCGCAGAGGGCAAACTGGGTGTCGAACCTTGCCCCCAAATACTCAAACTCCTGAGAGGGTACAAACCTGCTTTTTGCTTGGTTGATCACCCACCCCAGACTCTGCAGAAGAGCCACTACCCTGGCCGTTGCCTTCAGGCTCTCCTCCCTGGACTTGGCCCTGATCAACCAATCGTCCAGGTACGGATGCACGAGGATGCCTTCTTCGCGGAGAGCCGCTGCCACCACCACCATGACCTTGGTGAAAGTGCGAGGAGCTGTTGCCAAGCCGAACGGCAAGGCTCGAAACTGAAAGTGACCCTGCGGTACCGCGAAGCGCAGAAACTGCTGGTGAGCCTCTCTGATGGGAATATGAAGATACGCCTCGGTGAGATCGAGAGAAGTTAGAAATTCTTCCGGCCCCACCGCTACTATTACTGACCGCAGCGTCTCCATACGAAAGTGCGGAACCCGGAGACACCGGTTGACATGCTTGAGATCCAGAATGGGTCGCCAAGAGCCTTCCTTCTTTGGCACTACAAAATAAATTGAGTACCGACCGCAGCCAAGTTGATCCCTTGGCACTGGGATCACCGCACCTAACGCCAACAGCCTTACCAAGGTTTCTTCCACCGCTGGGAGCGCTTGGCCGCTGTCCTGCAAGGTGACTGGACGAACGAGGGAAGGACAGGCCTCGCAAATTCCAGGGCATACCCGAATTCTACGACTTCCAGAACCCACCTGTCGGAAGTTACCCGGGCCCAGGTGGAGAGAAACTGCCGCATGTGACCCCCGACTGGCAGCACCTCCACCCGAGCCCCCTATATCTCACTGCGGCTTTCTCTGGGCCGAGGAGGCCCCAAAGCCTCTGCCGGCCCCTCAAAACCCTGGCCTCTGGCGGGGAACCTACCCCTCTGAAAGGAGCTCTGCCTACCAGACCGAGGTTTCCGAAAATCCCTCTGCTGCGAGCGCCCCTGGGAGGAAAGGCGCCCCTGCTTAGACTTATCCTCCAGAGGTCTGCCCCCCTTGGATTCTCCTAAGTCCTTTACCAACTTGTGTAAGTCCTCCCCAAAAAGAGAGCCTGCCAAGTCGAGACTTGGAGGAAGCGTCCGCTGCCCAGTTACGGAGCCAAAGATAACGGCGAGCCGCCACCAGGCAAGCCATATTCTTTGACAAGCTACGAATAAGGTCATACTGACTATCAGCCAGATAGGCCGCTCCGGAATCAATACGAGCCGCATTCTCCGGGGGCTCCACCTGCTGCCCCTCGGCCGACTGCAGCTGTTGAGACCACCTCAAGCACGCACGGGCCACCCACGCCCCGCATACCGAGGCCTGAAGGGCCATAGCACTAATGTCAAAGGCCTGCTTTAGCAAAGTGTCTACCTTCCTGTCCTAGCCATCCTTCAGTGCCGCACTGCCCTTCACTGGGATGGTAGTTTTCTTGGTAACTGCCACTACCGCTGCATCCACCCTGGGAGGCTTTAGCAACTCCTTTTCCGCCTCCGGCCACGGGTACAAATGCGCCATAGAGCGTACCCCCCACAAACCGGCCTCTGGCTGACCCCACTCCTCCTGAATCATTTGCCGGACTACCCTGTGAATCGGGAAGACCCTTTGAGACTTCCTGACCGCCAGAATCAATGGGTCCTCCAGGGCCTCTTCATTCTCCTGTTCTCCCGTGGACATATTAAGCACCTTCAATGATTCCCCAATCAAAGCAGGTAACTCCTCACGGCAAACAACTCACAATTCTCGCCTGCTCCTCTGGGATCTCGCCTTCCTCTTCCCCCAGATCCCTGTCGGAGTCTAGCAGCTCAGAATCCAGGGAAAAGGGCTCCTCTTCAGCTGTTCTCGCCCTCTTGGCTGGCAGGTCCGGAACCAACGGCTTGCCCTCCGCTCCCCTCTTGTAAGGGACTTGGGCCTCCTGCTGCCGCATGCAGAAAGCTTTGTGCAACAGCACAAACTGTGGGGAAACTCCGCCAGGAGTTCCCTCCCCCGAGGAAGTGCCCGGCAATGCCTGGGAGGATACCTGCTGTCCTGCCGACAAGGAGGGCAGCGAAACCTCTCCAAGGACCCCTTCCAAAACTTCTTCTGCATCCACAGACCCAGGAGCTGGAAGAGACTTCTTACCACTGTCCTGGAGCTCCTGCTCCACAGAGGCCGCCTCCAGCGCACAGCCCCTACACACTCCAGCGTCGGACACCGCACCCCTGCGGGCCCCACACACAAGGCACTGCGGACGCGCAGGCATCGTACACTCTGCCTTGATTTTTTTTTTTTTGGCTATGCAAAAAGAAAACCTAAACAGGAATCTTAAACTTTCTATCTATATATCAATATAAACCGATATAGGAATTTCTCTCTAAACTTCTCTATAAAACTTAAAGCAATGTTAAGAAAAGCTTGCCGTCCGGCTCCTACCGTGCTTCTGCACCGTCCCCTCACCTCCCAGAGGCAAGGAACGGAACGCCGCTGAAAAGCGCGCGCTGGCCAGAGTGGGAAGACTCCTCCACACCAGGCCACAACGCGCTGCACGAGGCTGCGGGCCTCGCTGCCGCTCTCCCCCCAAGAAGCAAAAAACCTCTTCTGCAGGGCTCCACGCTGTCGTCCCTCGCCGCTCCTCTGCCCAGCTAGGCGGTCCGAGGGTAAAGGAGGCCGCGAACGTCCTGCCCCCGCACTCAGCCGCCTACGGGGCTTTCGACACGAGGCGGGAGACCGAAGCAGAGGTCCTTCGCCACAGGAGAATCGGCCGCAAATAACAAGGCCAGTCTCCGCTGCCTCAAACGCCGCTGTTTTTTTTTTTTTTTTTTTTTTTAATCCTTTTTATGTTAGCTTTTGAAAACCGGCAGGCTCGCTGTAAGTCTCCTCTGCCGGATGGGGAGGGGGGGGGAAACGGAGGGGAGAGGGCCACCCAAAATAACTCACTGAAGAAACCCAAAGTAAATTAAATCAAACAAATTGCCCCAGGCAAAGAAAGCAAAAAAACCTTCCTATGCTAAGTCTCTCCTAATCTGCCAGCTTGCTGCTTCACTCCAGCTGCTTGGAGACTAAGTAAAAACTGAGGCTGGTGGGCTGTGCCAGTTCTATATTTCCTGACGTCATCAAGAGTTGGATTTACTTAGTCTCCAAGCTGCAGGAATAGGAGCACAACCCAGCATTAAGGGACTGGACTAGATAGACTAGGAACAAAACAAGCGCTCTGTCCTCCGAAAGGACGCCATGCAGCTTAAATAACGCCACAGGATTCTCTTGACATCCAAAAACGGCAACTGTGAGCTTGCGGTCCCCCCTCCGGCGGCCGCAAGGTGGTCAAGACAACCGCCTGGTTTACATGGAATGCCGAAACCACATTGGGCAGGAAGGAAGGCACAGGCCACAAAACACTTCCTCCCTGGAGAATGATAGGAAAGGCTCTTGACAAGATAATGCCTGAAGTTCTGACACCCTACCTGCCGAACAGACTGCTACCAAGAATACCGCCTTCAGGGTGATGTCCTTCACTGAGGCCCAACTCACCGGTTCGAAGGGCTCCCCCGCGAGCACCATAAGCATCAAGTTGAGATCCGAAGAGGGGCCCACCAACCTCCTTAGAGGCCTCAAATGACTCACAGCCCTCAAGAACCTGATCATGTCCGGGTGCGTACCCAGCGTCACCCCTTGTACCTTACCTCTATAACAGGAAATAGCAGCCAGCTGCACCCTTAGCGAACTGGGGATAGACCCTTGTCGAAGCCAGCCTACAGAAAGGCTAAGACCTCTGGAACAGATGCCGATCCCGACCGCAACTGCCGGTCTGCACACCATGCTTCAAATATACGTCACACTCTGACATAAGCTAAGCACGTAGACCTTCTGCGAGCATTCAACGTAGCTGTGAGACGTTCCACACCCCAGCCCTGGCTTTCATTCACCACCCGCTATCTACGCTCCTGTGCCCGTTCTGCTGAGCATGCTTGGCTTAAATCCCACGCCCCTGCCGACTTTCTACACTTCAAATTCATGCTTGTCTCTTTCCAATCAGCCATAGCTCTTGCCAAACAAGACTACTATGTCCATCTATCTCTCTTGCCTCTGATCTTCGCCATCTCTTTACTACTCTCAACTCTCTCCTCAAGGTGCCTCCACCTCTGATCCCTCCCTCCCTTTCTGCCCAAGCCCTGGCTATTTCCATGACAAAATCCACAAGATCACCCTCCAATTCCCCACAAAATTAACTACTTCCCCTCCTCCCCCTCTTCACTCAACTCTCCTCCCTACCTCTGCTACCCTCCCTCCTTTCCTGTGATCTCTGAACAGGAAACTGCACACCTTTCTTCCTTCAAAACTCACCACTTGCTCCTCTGATCCTATCCCCACCTGTCTCCTAAGCCCCCTCTCCTCCACCACTGTCCTCTCCATCTCTCATATTCTCAACCTATCGCTCTCCACTGCAACAGTCCTTGCAGACTTCAAACATGCTGTGGTCACGCCTCTCCTTAAGAAACCCTCACTCGATCCCACCTGTCCTATTATCAACCCATCTCTCTCCTCCCCTTCATTTCTAAACTACTTGAACGTGCGGGTTCACCGCCGCTGCCTCAACTTCCTCTCCTCTCATGCCCGACTGGATCCCTTACAGTCTGGCTTTCGTCTTCTACACTCTACTGAAACAGCTCTTGCCAAAGTCTCCAGCGACTTGTTCCTGGCAAAATCCAAGGGCTTTTAATCTGTCCTCATCCTTCTTGACCTCTCTGCTGCTTTTGACACCGTTGACCACAACCTTCTCCTCGATACCTTGTCCTCGCTTGGTTTTAGGGGCTCTGTACTATCCTGGTTCTCCTCTTATCTCTCCCATCACTCCTTCTGTGTGTTTTCTGGTGGCTCCTCCTCTGCTACCCCGCTCCCAGTTGGTGTACACCAAGGATCTGTCCTGGGTCTGCTCCTTTTCTCTCTATATACCCAGTCCCTTGGTGCGCTTATCTCTTCCCATGGCTTTCAGTACCATCTGTATGCTGACTCCCTCCAGATCCACCTCTCTACACCTGAAATCTCTCCGGCAATCCAGACCCAGATCTCTGCCTGACTGATACTGCTGCCTGGACGACTCACCGCCATTGAAATTGAACATAGCCAAGACCGAACTTCTCATCCTTCCCCCCAAAACCTCCCCCCTCCTCTGTCTCTGTGGATAACTCTGTACTCCTCCCCGTTTCCTCAGCCTGCAATCTGGGGGTTGTCCGACTCCTCTTTCTCTCTCCACACACATCCAGCTAATAGCTAAGACCTGCCGCTTCTCTCTCTATATCATCAGCAAAATCCACCCCTTCCTTTCTGAACACACTACTAAAATGCTTATCCACTCTTTAATCACCTCCCATCTTGACTACTGTAACCTACTCCTTGCTGGTCTCCCTTTGAATCATCTCTCCCCCCTTCAATCTTTTGAACACTCTGCTGCGCAGCTAATCTTCCGCCAACCTCATCATGCCCATTACTCCTCTTCTCAAATCACTTCATTGGCTCCCCATCCGTTTCCGCATCCAGTTCAAACTACTCCTGCTGACCTATAAATGCATTCACTCTGCGACTCCTCACTACCTTTCTTCTCTTAAATCTCCTTACAACCCCCCTTGTGAACTCTACTCTTCCAGCAAACTGCTCCTATCTGTGCCCTTCTCTTCCACTGCTAACTCCAGACTTCGCTCCTGTCACCTTGCTGCACCGTACGCCTGGAACAAACTACCTGTGTCTGTACGCTAGGCACCTTCCCGAACCCTCTTCAAAATCCAGGCTGAAAATTCACCTCTTCGCTGCTGCTTTTGGATCTTGACTTTCCTGATCTCCTTCTCCTTCCCTTGTTTTATCCCTGCCCACACCTTCTGTGTTTGTCTTGACTAGATTGTAAGCTCTGATGAGCAGGGACCGTCTCTTACTTGTCTATGCAGTGCTGCGTACAACTGGTAGCGCTATATAAATGCTCAGTAGTAGTAGTAGTAATCACCGACGCCATATAGCCCTTCTTCTTCAGCCTTGCCCTTTCAAGAGCCATGCCGTAAGCGAGAACTGATCCACCTGCGGCATGCGCACTGGACCTTGCGTCAGGAGATCCCCTCGGACTGTCTGCCGTCGTGGCCAATCTGGAGTGATCAGTATCACCATCTCTTGGTGAGCTTCGATCCTTTGGATCACTCGACCAATGAGCGCTGTAAACGGGGGCGCTGGGTGAGAATGTCCACAGTCTTGGCAAAGGCAAATACTATTATGACTTGCAAAGGATTGTGGGGAATGTAGTCCATTCATACCAGAATCAGCCATTCACAAAATAATGAGTTGTGTTGCTCGAGTGTAAGCAAAGAAAATATATTTTATTTATGGGGTTATTTCTCCCACACAGATTTACTTGGTAACACAAAAGGATACTTGCTTTCAATATTATACTTAGGAAAAACAAATCATGATATCAGCAACTGAACTTCTTAAGCAATCAAACAATAAAGACCTTGATGGGAAACAGAAAGGTCTTTCTGAGGGCTCCTGCTAATACCTTTTAGCAGTGCTCCAAAGCAAAAACAAAACCCAAAAAGTAACCAAAAACTGTTCTTTTCCAAGGATAACTTTCTTGTATTTTCACACACAAACAGTAGTTTCCTTTCAGAGCTCACGTGCAATTGTGCATGGCTTAATTGCCAACAATTAGTCAGCTGCAAACCCCTTTGCTGGTTTACTTTCTATATGTGGCTCAAATCCTACCCTAAAGCTTTCTTATAACTTGTTCTTTTATCTACCCAGAAAAGTTTACATTTCTTTTTGATGGTTGTTGTATTTGTGAAAGTATTTTACCACAGCAGCTTATTCAGAGAGAAATCCATGTATTCATTCTGATCATTTAAAATAATCTCCTTCTTCTTCAACTATCATAGAATCAATATCATGGTCTGGCTCAGAGGAATTCCTTAATGGAGCACTCTCAGGACAATACTTGTTTCCCTGTTGTCTTCCAAGTGAAGAGCTAGGGTATAGATCAGTGTTCATACCTGAGCTTCCTTTGTTGTTAGGTTTCCTCTCCAGATATCCTGGCCAGTAAGTAATCCAGTTTTTATGTCCAGCCTTCCAATCCAGATCCCTGAATACTGGGTCTCTCTTCATATACCTTCTTGCACTGGTCATAGGGCCCCTTCCAAATGCAGCCGTCTCCCTCACAGGTGCCGTCCGGGGATTCCTGGCTCTGTAACCCCACTCCTCTGGCATCCTCCAGTCCAATGGAGTATGCTTGCCTCTGGAATGACTCCCAACACACGTACTGCTATGGGCTCCTTCTTTAGACCTCCAAGATGTTTTTCTCTTCTTTCTTCCACGTTGTGGCTGCTGCTGCTTCCTGATCCTCAACTCCTTCTGATTCTGTGTAGAATCTGTTTTACTTTTAACTTGTTTAGAGGGATACTCCACCCTAGCACAGCTCAGCTGTGCGGAATCAAGCCCTGCCCTTGGAGATGAGTTATTGGGGATTACCTCATAGCTCTCCTGATTGAACACATGTTTCCCCACTTCAGCTCCTCTAGAGGCTGTTTGAAACCTGGTGCATTCTGGGATTGGTAGTCTTTTATGAAAACATTCTGTTTTATTATTTCTACCAGCTAAGACAGGTTGCTTGTTCAGAGCCAATTCACCTCTATTACAGCTCCTTCCTGAACTATGATAAGCTTCCTTATCACAGCGCCCATGGTGGAAACATGTATAGCAGCTGCCCCATCGGCCAGCTTTGCATGAGGGCATCCAGACCCTCCAACATCCTTTCTCACCTTCTGCTGAAAAACCAGTTTGCCTTGGCTGATTGGAAGGTTGCCATGAGATCCGGCACCTGCTCAGACACTTCCTGAGAGAGCGCCCACTTGCCGTTGTCCACACACAACCGACTCAGATAGTCGGCTGTGACATTGTCTACCCCTGCGACATGCGCTGCCGACAAGGCCTTGAGGTGACTCTCCACTCAGTCCATCAGCACTGCGGCCTCTTCCTTCAGCACCACACTTCCCGTGCCACCCTGGCGACTTATGTAGGCCACCGTGGTCGCGTTGTCCGATAACACCCTGACTGCCCTCCCCAGCAGCCGGGGCTCGAAACTCTGCAGTTCTCAAAGCACTGCCCTCATTTCTAGTCTGTTGATAGACCACTGAGCCTCTTGCAAGCTCCAGCGCCCCTGTGCGAAGCTCCCTTCGCAATGGGCTCCCCAACCTGTCAGGCTGGCATCCGTCATCATTGGCACCCACGTTGGAAACTTGAGGGACATGTCTTTCTCTAGAGTCTCCAGACGCAGCCACCACTGCAATGCTCTCTTTGTCTGCTCCAGACATGTAAGCCGGTGTGATAACGGCTGGGTCTGGTGGGACCATCGATGCAGAAGAGCCCACTGCAAAGGCCTCACGAGAGCCCTCGCCCATAGGACCACATCGAACGAGGCCGCCATGGTCCCCAGCACATGCAGGTAATGCCAAGCTGATGACTGCAGCATCTGCAAGAACTGACGTAGCAGATGCTGCAGCCCCCCGGACACGCTTCTCTGGTAGGAAGACCTTTCCCTCTTTGGTATTGAAGCATGCCCCCAAATACTCCAGCTCTTGGGATGGCTGTAACCGGCTCTTGGCCATGTTGACCACCCATCCCAACCTTTCCAGCACCCGCACCACCTTTTCTGTGGCGCTTATGCTCTCCATCCAGAACTTGGCCCGGATGAGTCAGTCGTCCAGGTATGGGTGCACCAGCACCCCTTCCTTGCAGACTGCAGCTGCCACCACTACAATGACTTTTGTGAAAGTTTGCGGTGCCGTCGCCAACCCGAACGGCAACACCCAAAACTGGAAACATCCTATAGGAACCATGAAGCGGAGAAACTGCTGATGTTTGGACCCGACAGGAATGTGTAGATACGCTTCGGCCAGATCCAGTGACGTCAGAAACTCCCCACTCCATACCGCCACAATGACGGACCGTAGAGTCCCCATGCAAAAGTGTGATACTCTCAAGCAGCGGTTTATGCCCTTGAGATCGAGAACCGGCCGAAACGAACTTGCTTTCTTGAGCACCACGAAATAAATGGAGTATCAACCGTACCAGAGTTTATCTTTGGGTACCGGCACCACCGCCCTTAGCTGTAGCAATCTTGCACCGCATCCACTTTGCCTGGCACCTTGCACGGAGACTGGACATAGAAGTGGTTGACGGGGCGTGCCCACTCGAGGGCATAACCTTCTCTTATAACCCCCAGAACCCATTGGTCCGCCCAAGCGGAGTAGGCGTCCCGCAGCCGGCACCCTACAGGAATCAGCTCCTCTTGGGTCCCCCTTATTTCACTGTGGTTTCTTAGGCCCGGAGAGGAAGGGGATCCAAATCCCCTTCCAGCTCCCCGGAAGCCCTGAAATCCCTGTCCACGAAAGGCAGGTTTGCCTCTCTGGATAGGACCAAAGCGGGAGGGACAAAAACATCTGAAATCCCTTGCCTGCCAAGGCAGGACGGCTCTGTTTCTGCTTATCCTTGGGCAGGCAACCTCCCTTGGATTCACCCAAATCCTTCACCAGCTTCTCCCCAAAGAGCAACTTGCCCTTGAAAGGAAGCTTACTAAGACGCACCTTGGAGGACCCATCTGTTGACCAGTTCCTTAACTACAAGCAGCGACCTGCTGCCACCAGGGAGGCCATACTCTTTGAGAGCCCCCTGATGAGATCGTAATGGGAATCTGCTAGATACGCAGCCCCCGACTCCAACCTTGCCGCTTCCTCAGAGGGATCTGCTCCCGGGTCCCCCTCTGGGCCCAGCAGAGGCATGCCCTTGCCACCCATACTCCACAAATCAAAGTCTGCAGGGCCAGGGCATTGATATCTATGGCATCCACCTTGGGGGACTGAAGCAACTCGCACTCATGTTCTGGCATGGGGTAAAGCTAAGCCATGGCTCGTATCCCTCAGACGAGCCTCCGGCAGACTCCATTCCACCTGGATCATTTGCTTAACCACTCTGTGTACTGGAAAGACCTTTTGCAGCTTCCGCACCGCCTGGAGAAGAGGGCCCTCTAGCACTTGATCTGTTACTGGCTCACATGCTGGCATAATAAGTGCCTTTAATGACTCTCCAATGAGAGCCACCAATTCCTTCTGTGAAATACTCTGACTACCCTCGCCTGATCCTCTTGCTCCTGTATCTTTCCTTCCTCTAATTCTTCCTGGAGGTCGAGTTCTGTCTCCATGTCCTCCAGATCTGGGAAGTCTGACCCAGGGGACTGAACCTGTCCCTCCTCCAAGGGTCTCGCCTTCTTCGCTCGCATCTCAGCCGTAGACCTACCGTCTGTGGCAGGCCTCTTAGTCCCCACTTCTAGCGCGCTGAGGGCATCTTGCTGGCCTTGCTGCTGCAGGCAGAGTGCCCTGTGGAGCAATAAAATAAACTTGGGCGAAAAATCACTCGGAAGGCCTACCCCGCTCTGACGCGACAAAGAAGAGGGCATGGGTTCAGATGGAGGCGAGGAGGGTGGTTCCAGTACCTCAACTAACCCCTGTGCCTCCTGGTTCTCCCCAACTGGGGTAGGAGACCCCTCCATACCCTCCTGAAGTATCTTCTCCACCTTAGTGGTCTCCTGAATGCAGCCCCAACAGACCCTGTCGTCTGACACTGTCCCCCACCTGGTTCCACAAACCAGGCACTGATGCCTGGAAGGCATATCTTTTGCGGGAGCGTCTCATGAAAGCACTGTGTCCCGGAAGATCCCCAGCCCCTCCCCCCAAGCTTCTCTGGTGAGCATTTAAGACTATTCAATTAAAATAAGAAAAATTAAGAAATACCAGACACAGTTTCCAATACCCGAGGGGGGGGGGGGGAAGACAGAGAATGTTCCTGCAAACGACCGGCAAGGTTGCTGCGAGCACAGGAAACAGGCCACGGAAACAGCTCGCTTCAGGTTCCCCTGCCACGTGGTCCGATATGGCCAGCCGCATCCCTGCCTGAAACACCGCTTCTACGGACTCCCAGCCTTAAGCATCGTGCCCCCCGCCGGCTTACCTCTCAGCCAGGTCTCTAACACTCCTCCTGCGTGCCGATTCTTCCCCCCTCCCCCAACCCATACCAAGGGCTTCGGCACAATGGAACAAACAGCCTGTCCCCGGCTCTGGCGCTAGCGGCAGCTGCTCACCCTCTCAAAGGTTCGGGAGACACCGGCACGGTCTCTGAAGCTCCCCGCAACATCTGGGGACAAAAGACCTTGAGAGCTCCTGTCAATCTCTTAACTTTTTTTTTTTTAATCAATGCGAAATTCAAGCCAATTAAATGTCCATTAAATGTCACCTAGACCCATAGCTCTCCTTAGTTGTCCCTTAGTGAGTCCAGCCTTGGCTCACGACCTCCTCCAGCTGCTTGGAGACTGAGCTTACTGGGGGATGGCGGGAGATGCCAGCTACTTAAATATGCCAGTGTCATCAGGAAAAAGATGACACGCTCAGTCTCCAAGCTGCTGGAGGAGGTGCACAACCCAGAGGTTTCGGGACGGGACAATAAGGAACTCTGGTGCTGGTCTCGTGAGATTTAAGAATATGAGGCCAGCCCAAGAGACCATGGGGGGTGGGGGGGGAGCGAGGTTACAAAGCACTGGCTCCTACACACAAAATTTGTCTGGGCCTGGACTAGGTGTGTCCCCAGGACTGGGTTGAGAATCCCTACTCTAAGGATTGATGGCTTATGTGCACAATTCAGCCCATATGCAAAAATTTCCACTAGACAAATTTGCAGGGAGCTCTATGTAACAGAAACTATTAAAAACCGAAATCATAACAAAGGGACAACATTAAGGAAACTATTAAATTTTTATTATCACCTTAACAATAATGGAGAAATTAGGTCTTACCTGCTAATTGTCTTTCCTTGAGTTCTCTCCGGGCCAGTCCAGGGTACGTTAGAGTTGTCAATCCCCTTCAGCAGCTAAGGACTGAAAACTCCAAGTTTTGCTGACAGCCTAAGCCACTCCCCCTGGTGTCAGTTCTCCAGTCTTCCTCTGACAAAGCAGCCCAACTTCTTTAGCCGGAACACAGAAAAATAAACTATAGAACAAAAACCAAAAAGATAAGTCTGGAAAATTCTCTATATTTCTTAGTGAAGAAACGCCCACGAGAATAATGCAACCTGGTTGGAAGTGGGCAAGGAAAGAACATGGTGGAATCTCGTTCCCTTTTTTCTTTTAACCAGCATCATACCAAACAAAAAAATTAGACCAAGCCGGGAACAAGGCCCTGAAAGGATTTCGAGGAAGTCCCAACAACCATGACTCCTGAATGAAACACTAGCACTGAAGCACCTCTTACGGTCCTATAGAAGGACCCTCCTGAAGAAAAACTATCTGAGTAAACCTCCCCGCGTGGGCCCTGGACTGGCCCGGAGAGAACTCAAGGAAAGACAATTAGCAGGTAAGACCTAATTTCTCCTTCCATATCGTCTCTCCGGGACAGTCCAGGGTACATTAGGGCAGTACCAAAGCAATACCTAAAGTCGGGAGGGACCCGCCACAATGGCCGAAGCCCCTACATTGGCATCTTGTCTGGCCAGAACATCTAATCTATAATGCTTTGCAAATGTATGAAGAGAGGACCACGTCGCGGCCCTACAGATATCTACTGGAGGAATCAAAGCAAACTCAGCCCAGGAAGCCGCTTGAGCCCGAGTGGAATGAGCTCGGAGACCACTTGGCGAGGTTTTACCACTGGCTTCGTATGCTGCTGCTACAGCCCGTGTCACCCTCCGAGAAATGGAAGCTTTCATCGCAGCTTTACCTTTACGCGGACCCGCAAACACAAATAGTCGATCGGACTTGCGAAAAGATTCTGTAGCTGTGAGGTACTTTTTCAACACCCGCCCCAGATTCAACCTGCAGAGCGAGCGATCCATCGGAGAACCGGACTGATCTTTAAATACCGGTAATGCCACTACCTGATTCACATGAAAGGACGATAGTACCTTCGGCAGAAAGGCACCGGCCGTAACAACACTTTTTCCAGCAAAAATTGAAGGTAAGGTTCCCTACACGAGAGAGCCTGCAAATCCGAAATCCTCCTCGCCGAGCACAACGCCACTAAGAACGCTGTCTTCCATGAAAGCTCCTTCAAACTCTCCAAGGAGCCTCTGTCAAACGGTAGGCGCGTCAACGCCTCCAGAACCAGGTTCAAATCCCAAGGAGGCACCACTGGACGTAACGGAGGTCTAATAATCTTGGCTGCCCGAAAAAAAACGATGGACATCTACATGCATCGAGAGCCTACGATGCTGCACTGTATCTCTTAAAACAAGATAAGGCCGCTAAATGAACCTTGAGAGTGCTAAGGGCTAACCCCTTTTCCAGACCTTTTTGAAGAAATAGCAAAAGTTGTGGCAATGTAGCCGAACGAGGCCGAATGCTACGACGATCACACCAAGCTTCAAAAATCTTCCAGACCCGAACATATGCAAGCGAAGTGGAAGATCTCTTAGACCGCAACAAGGTGGACACCACCGATTCCGCATAACCTTTACGCCTTAACCGAGCTCCCTCAAGAGCCAAGCCGTAAGCAAGAAGCGATCCACCTGTGGCATCAGCACGGGTCCTTGAGACAACAGGTTGATTCGAACAGGTAATCTCCAAGGAGAAGCTATCAGAAGACGGACTAGATCTACATACCAGGGACGGCGAGGCCAATCCAGAGCAATGAGAATCACTGTCCCTCTGTGACTGGCTACCCGTTGAATGGCCTGACCGAGCATCGGCCACGGAGGAAACACATAAAGGAGCGATTCCGACGGCCAGGGCTGGACTAAGGCATCCAACCCCTCCGACATGCGTTCCCTGCGTCTGCTGAAAAACCGAGACGCTTTGGCATTGCAGAAAGTCACCATCAGGTCCATAACCGGTTGCCCCCAGCGAGTCGTAATGTCGTGGAATACCGCTGCGTTCAGTTCCCACTCCCCGGGGTCGAGAACATTTTGACTGAGATAATCGGCCTGCACATTGTCCTTGCCTGCTACGTGCACCGCCGACAAAGCCAGCAGATGCTCCTCTGCCCAGGACATCAACTGTTGACTCTCTTCCAATGAGAGCATGCTGCCTGTGCCGCCCTGCCGATTGATATACGATACAGTCACCAGATTGTCGGAAAAAATACACACCGCTGCGCCCTCTAACAAGCCTTGGAAATACTGAAGCGTGACACGCACCGCCCTGAGTTCCAAGCGGTTGATTGACCAGGAGCTTTCCTCCATGGACCAAAGCCCCTGCGCCACGCGCGATTGACAGTGAGCTCCTCAGCCCGAGAGACTGGCATCTGTGGTCACTAGCACCCACTGCGGATCCCGCAAGGGAATTCCGGCCCGAAGATGCTTGATATCCATCCACCAGAGTAGACTGAGACGCACCCTCTCTGGACAGACCAACCGCTGAGAGAGAGGATGATGCTGCGGAGACCACCTGGAGAGCAATGGTTGTTGAAGAGGACGCATGTGCGCTCTGGCCCATGGAACGAGATCCAAGGCCGCCGCCATGGAACCCAAAAGTTGCAAGTAGGTCCACGCCGACGGCGCCCGGAGTCGCAAGAACGTGCGAAGCTGTCGCCGGAGCTTTACCACTCTGCCCTCTGGCAGGAATACCACCCCTCATTCCGTATCGAAGAAGGCCCCGAGGTAAGTAAGCTGTTGCACTGGGAGCAAGTGACTTTTCGCCCGGTTGATGACCCAACCGAACTGCTCCAACACCTGCACTATGCGAGTTGTTGCCGCGAACGAGTCCGAGAGCGAATCGGCTCTGATCAACCAGTCGTCGAGGTAGGGATGCACCCTGACACCCTCCTTCCGTAAGACCGCTGCCGCCACCACCACGACGACCATCACCTTTGTGAAAGTTCGAGGAGCCGTCACCAGACCAAATGGCAAAGCCCGGAACTGGAAGTGGCCCATAGGAACCGCAAAACTCAAAAATCATTGATGTTCCGCTCGGATCAGAATGTGTAGGAAAGCTTCCGTAAGGTCTATGGCGGATAGCCACTCGCCGGGACGCACTGCTCGAATGACGGATCTCAGCGTCTCCATCCGAAAATGCGGGACTCGCAACGCGCGATTTACATGCTTAAGATCGAGAATTGGCTGAAAAGATCCCTCTTTCTTGGGAACCACAAAATAAATCGAGTATCGACCGAATCCGCACTGGTCAGGAGGAACAGGAACCACTGCCTGTAGGAATAACAAGCGTTCCAGAGTTGGCCTGCCTCTTCGGTCCCATACCACATGGAGACTCTAGGAAGGCGTCAACTAATGGGCAAGCGAACTCTAGCGCATACCCGTCTCGAAGAATCTCTAGTACCCATTTGTCCGAAGTTATAGCGGTCCAGGCCGAAAGAAATTTCTGCAAGCGATCTCCCACAGGAGTCTCCGGCTGGACCAGCTGAACTTCATTGTGTCTTTTTAGTGGAGGCCTGCTGGGAATTGAAATAGCCTCTGCCGAAACCTCTGGCTCCGCGAAAGGACTGCCCCCGAGACCCAAAACAGCCCCTGGGATAGGGAGCAAACCGGGCTCCTCGGAACCTCCGAGAATCTCTACCTTGCCCCCACTGCCCAGCAGTCCCTCTAGAGGCCTTTGGGCGATCCTCCGGCAGCCGACCCCCCTTGGAGTCCCCGAGATCCTTAACAATCTTCTCCAAGGTTTCTCCAAAGAGTAACTTACCCTTATAAAGAAGTTTACTGAGCCTAGACTTGGAGGAGGCGTCCGCCGCCCAATTCCGTAACCAAAGAAAATGCCTAGCCGCGACCAGCGAGGCCATGGATTTAGCGGCAATTCTAACCAAGTCATAAAAAGCATCCGCCATGTAAGCCGCTGCCGATTCCAACTTAGCTTCCTCTGCTGCAGACCCTGCCCCGGGATCTGCATTACCTTCGCTTTGCAGCCAGCGGATGGATGCTCTAGAGACATAAGCACCACAAACAGAAGCCTGCAGTGAAAGAGCTACAGCATCGAAGGTCTGCTTCAAGAGCCCCTCCAGCTTACGATCTTGAAGGTCCTTAAGAGCCGCCCCACCTTCCACGGGAATCGTTGTCTTCTTCGTTACCGCTGACACTAAGGCATCCACTCTAGGTATTTTCAATAAGTCCCGTTCCTCCTGTGGAACAGGATATAGGCGCCCCAAGGCCCGACTACCCCGCAGCGTGGCCTCTGGAAACTCCTATTCAGACTCAATCATTTGCTTTATGACGTGATGCACTGGAAAACAGCGTTGTTCTGCCTTAAAACCCTGTAATAAAGGATCCTCCAGAGGTTCCTGAGATACTGCGGGCACCGTCAAGTTGAGAGCCCCCAAGGATTGAGCAATAAGCGCCCCCAGTTCATCCTTGTGAAAAACCCTAAAAAACATTAGGATCCTCACCTGGCAGCAATTCACCATCCTCAAGCTCCGCCAGCCAGGGGTCCAAGCATGCCTCTGAGAGGATCTCCCCGTCCTCTAATCCCTGAGGCTGCAAGATCTGCTCTACCCCAGTCCCTAAATCGGACTCAGACTTTGGACACTGATGAGAAGTACCCTCCCCCGGGTCCAAGGTATTCTCTGCAGGAAGAGGCACCGATGACAAATCAGCACTGGGAACAGAAGAGCTTGCCTGAGAAGACTTTAAAAGGAAAGCTTTATGCATTGCCAAAATAAACTCTGGCGATAAGAAAGCAGAAACACTCTCCTGAGCCTCAGGCAGTTTCTGTAAGGGCTTGACCGCAGCGTCTTTGCTAGATTTTGCCTTCTTCTTCCCCTGCCTATGGTGCCCCGCAGGAGCAACGGCCGGCTCCCACAAGATGGCCACCGTTCCCACGGAGAGGAGAGACTTCTCTGCGTCTATTACCGTCTTGCCTTCCATGTGCCTGCGATCCGCGAGGAAAACGCCGAGAAAGAAGGAGCCTGTGCTATACCGAAGAAAACAACAGAACACGACATCCCCTGCAAGTGCTAAGTCCCGCCGGTCCGGAGAAGGCTCCCTGATATGATCGTAGCGCCCCCAGCCTAAGAAGGAAAACCCCGACGCTAAGAGAAGAGCCTCTAACTTACCGGCACAGCTCCGGACCGTGTCCTTATCGACCCGCTGCTAGCGGTGATAGAAAACACAGCTGCCTCTTCGAGGAGAATGGTTACTGGGGCTCCCAGGACCAATACTCCGGCATAGTAGACCCCCTTAACATGAAAGCAGGCTCTGCCTTCTGCTGCTGCCCCAAATAGGCAGCGCCAGAGCGTCCACTTGTTCTGTTTTTTTTTTTTTAAACGACCGGCTTCAGCGATCACACCAGGAAATATAGTAGAATCAGCCCAGCTAGAGCCAATAAACTACTACTTCACAGAACTAAAAAAATAAAAGCACTATGTGGTACACCAGGGAGACCGTCAGTCAGACGTCCTATTCAGCTGCTGAGGACTGAAAAGACTGGAGAACTGACACCAGGGGGAGTGGCTTAGGCTGTCAGCAAAACTTGGAGTTTTCAGTCCTCAGCTGCTGAAGGGGATTGACAACCCTAACGTACCCTGGACTGGCCCGGAGAGACAATATGGAAATATTATTTATGTCCTTATACTTTAATTCAAGTTGCAGAAATTATTTCTGAAAACTGAAGAAAATATATCTTTTTCATTGTGCTGCCCACCCCCAACCCCCCCAAAGTGGCAGGGAATATGAGCTTCAAGGCAGAAGCCCAGTGGAAGTTGGAGTAGGTGCAAAGTGCTGGAAGTCAGTGATGAAAGACACATTTTGCACGATACAAATTCATTTGCAGCAGAATTCATTTCTGTGTATAGCTGAACTCTCACTCAGCTTAGGAGGGAACACTATAAAAATGTGATGTTAGTGTTGCCAGCAATCTAAGATTAATACTATAGCACAATCCAATTTGAAGGGACCCAAACTGTGAAATGCACAGCGCATCATTTTAAAGGTCATCATGTACAAATGCTAAGATTAGGCAGATGTAAACAGTTTGGTTTCCCTATACTACTTTATAACAAATGATTAAAAATTGTCTCAGTGTTTTGTTTTTTTTGTGCGCATGCACGGTTCACAATCTGTGGGTGCTTGCACACGTGCAGCTTAGAGAGAACTAGTTCCAAACTCTCAATAGGTCTTGCTCCTTGCAGATGGCCTTATGGTTTTAACTTAAAGGTCCTATTATAATCTTGACTGTCTTATTAGACTGTAGTTTCAAAAAACAGGACTATCCATTGTGTGTCTGTGTGCTGCATACACCTGGTAGTGCTATACAGAATTGTAAGAAAAAAATATTGTAATCTTCCTTACAAGCACCTTCTAATGGCTAATCTGCAGATCAGAGTTTGGCAAGAGTCTTTAAAGAAGCCACACAATTTGCAGCAGGATACCCTTGACTGGATGTAGTGAGTCAAAGGGTAAACAGAAGATAGGGAACCGACATTCAAAATAAAAAAAAACGCTTCCATCTAGATAGTTTTTAAATCAGGCTAAGTTGAAAATCTACAAGAGACTTAGATAAGCTTAAAATAGGTAAAATCTATGTTATTTATTCATGCATTTCTCTCAGCAAAGTATTTCTACATTTAACACATTAAATGGAAAGGACTCAAATTTTGCTATTAGTTTCACGTACAAAAAAAAAAACATGACAGATAAAACTAGCAAGCATGTCAGCAAAAAAAAAAAAAAAAAAGCTTAGTTTGCTTAAAAGGTTGTTGACAGGTAGTGCAGAATTTAAATGTGGACGGATACTATCATCCCCCTCCGAAAAAAAACACACAACCCCACAACTTTGCTTCGGTTCGACAATAGCAAATTTTGTCAGAATATTGCAAAACTCGTGGTTTCCCATCCCCTGGCTTTTGGGCATAACAGATTTCTGCTTTTGGACTAAACGTCCGGTTTTAATTTTGCATATAAATAGTACCCCTAGAGAACAGGCAAAATCCTCTCCCTCACCAAGTGACTCTTTGGAGGAGAGTGGAGATCTCCCTGAGCTTAATGCAAGTTACCATACGCTACATAAAACATTACCTCCCCCACCCCCAAAAAACTGTCTAGTATTTATTTCACTTGATATTTAATTTAAATCTGATGCTCCCGTTATAGTTTGACCAGTTTCCTTTATTTTGTAGTTCCCCCCTTCCAAAAAAAAACCACGCACACGATTTTAAGAAGTTCTCAAAAACAGAACACATCACTGACATTTTTTTCTAGAATGGGTTTTAAATTTGCTTACCGAAACTTTCTATTAAAATGTTTCAACTAGAAAAAATATATGTAAAATTTAATATCTGTCAAACACCCCCGACCAAAAAAACCCTGTTCCAACATATTTTTAAAGTTGGATAGACTGTTTCCAAACGTAGTATAAAATTTCTCCCAAAATGAAAAAAGGTATTAAAATGTCACATATAAGTTATGTTCTTTGTATACATCGTAAAAAAGTACATTAAAAAAGAAAAAAAAGATGCCCCATTTAGTCTTTACTGAGCTCTCCTTCTAACAGATAGAATCGCTATTGGGTTTACTAAAGCAATGGCGCAGCTCCTTGCCAGAAAGGAGGTCAACAACAACGGCGATATTTCTTCTTCCATTTTGTGAAGAATGGCTTCCTGATGAAAGAAAGTCCCCCTGAAATGGGTCTCGCCGCCGCTGTGTGCCGGTGCGAGGCGGCGGGCAGAAGCGGGAGACCGGCGGCCCGCAGCTCCGGACATTGCACTGTGAGGCACATATATTGTGGAGCGGGGTTTGCTATAATACAGAGGAGAGGACTTCGGTGGAAATGTGCTGTTAAGACATAGTCACATAGAGGAGAAAGGGAGCGCGGCGCCGACGCACACAGCAGTAGCTTGGAATGGCCGCTGCTTCTCTTCCTCGCCGCGCGCGCTCTCCCCCTGTCAGGCTCAGAACATGGCTCCTCTCCCTTTGTGTTGGAGGCGCGCGCGCCTCCGCCCGCGTGCTCGATCCAGTCATTAAAGCCTACAGTAGGCGCTAGGCTGAAGGTAGATAGGGTGAATGCGCGCGCCATTTAGGCGCGCGCCCTGACACTTCTCTCCCTGTCCCCCTCCCTTCTCTGTCCGCCGCCACCAGCACAGCCATTACACACTCTGTAACAGAAGACTATGGGAGTCTACCCGCCGCTCTCCCAACCGCCACCCCGACCCCGGAGAAAGCCGCAGCCCTGAAAAAAACTCGCCATTCAGTCACCCGGAGATGGGACCGCCGCCTCTTGCATTTAAAATCCCCACCCGAAGCTGACAACCGGGGAAAAAGGCGGTTTGAAAAAGTTGCGGGGAAGTGCGCGCTCCCCTGTAATGTCTCAGCGCTTGCCTTGTTTTCTCCATAGACTCCCATAGTCAGCCATATTACAGCAAGCGCAGCTTCTGAGGTAATTTATGTTTCCTCCACCAACACGCCCTAAATTTTCACCTAAACATCCAAAGAGCTTGATTTCAGGAAAGCTGTTTTATTTCGCAGATACAGATATTTTTTCCCTTAATTTTCATACGGAATCCGCTGCTCTCTTCTCCCGCACCTGAAGTGTGAGAGCCGCTCAGATGTGAATCCAATGGCTTTTCCCTGCAGCAGCAATGTATTGTAATGTAAGCAGCTATTTGTAACGCGATTTCCCCACTCGCACAATATCTGCCTGTTCACATAAACACACACAAAAAAACAATCGCCCCGGGTTCAGAACCCTATTTTAGAGGTACTTCCCGTTCAAAATATCTATTTTATTTTTTAATCCGACGAGTTTTTTAAACTAATTTTCTTCCCGGTTTTCTCTCTCTTCTATACGAGTGTATCGATGGCTTTAGCAATTGAAGAGATTTTGTACATATATATTTATATATAGACACACGCAGTTTTCTCGCCGTCTCTAATTTGCTTTCGTGTAAATTACTTTCCTCCTCGCTATTTCTTTCCTTATTATTGTTAACATTTCATTTTGAAAATTGTTATTTTGCCTTTTCACTTTCTGTCTGCTCAATACTTACCTACTTTCAGGCACGCTACCGTGTTAAGACTTACCCAATGCTGTCTCTATGTAGCTCAATGTACTGCAATGGCTGAGAGCGGGATCGATACGCAGCCTCTTCACTCTCCCGAGCTGTAACATTACTCTCAACGGAGCCTGCGCGCCATTGGCTACTGCCGACTCATTCGCTGTTCCTATTCGAGAACTGGGTTCCATTGTCCTGACCAGAGGCTGCCTCGGATTGGCTGCCATTTGACAAACGTCACCCAGGATTAAAATAGCGCGCAAATATAAAAACAATCTGAAAGGAAGGTTGAAGCGGGATGCAGCTGTAAGGCAGAGTTATAGTGTTTGCAAGTGGAGCCTATTATAAGCTATACCAGGCAGAATTGGAAACTCTGAAAAGTGGGCTTTTCCTTCTCCAATGATTTTAGCGTTTAGTCCCGTAACCTGCAGACTCGCTGTTTACAAGTGTCGAGTAACCTGATGCCCCCCCCACTCCTAAGTTTATAGGCATTGGACTACACAAGTTGTTTTGATGTTCGCTGTAATTGGTTACGTCCTATGTGTGTCTGGGTTTGTAGAGTTTGCTTTGTGATTAAGTAGTAATTTCATTTAAGACATAATGGTCTTACTATATTATTCATTTTTTTCAGAAAGTAACTGTAACTTGTCTTCAATTGATTTTAGTGATAAGACAGTAAAACTAGCACAGATATATGTCAGCAACAATATATACATTACGAGAGAAAACATACACAGTTTTATATGGCAATACAGTCATTTTCCACATGTCAACCCCGCATCCTAAGACATCCTCACCATAAAAAGCACTTGAAAGAGTTTATAAAGAAGCCAAGTCTCCGGCACAAACTGTAGCGTTGTGATGTAATTTGCAAATCTCCGGTTTCGCACCGAAAGCAAGCGGGAAATGTGATGAGGGTCATCAGTTTCACGATTCGTGCTATTCCATTCAGTGCAGAATAGTAATGAAAGGAATACTTGTTACATAGTAACGGTACATCTTGTGCTCCTCAGACCCAAGCCCGTCCCTCGGACTTCATACATCGCGTTGAACAAGAGATGCTCTATAATTATAGAGGTGCCATCGTACATTTATTCAGGAAGTATTTAAATCAGCATGTTGTAAAATATCTTCTTCTAGATTCGTGCCTTTTTCTCTCAGCCTGAAAGAATAACCTCGTCTGAATTTCCAACTTTCTAAAAGACTGCTCCTGATATCCTAGCGCATCAGTGAAGAACATCCCAGGACATTTGCCGCTTGGCGTATTTTCACGTCCACTGATCCACTAAACACTTCTGAATTCATATTAGAACAAGATGCATTTTTTTCTGATAAAATTCTACGCTGACACTAAATTCTTGTCTGGCAAATACCATATTAATGTCTCTTTAAGGTATTTCACATACTTTATACCGCAGATCCTAATTGAATGTCTAGTTATAAAACCAAGTGCAAGCATAATACTCAAAAAAGTTGAAAGTTGAAGCCTAATTCATAAAAACCACAGCTTAATTAAATCTAAGAAAAGCAACAGCATATAAAATGTATTTAATAGTGTGTGTTATCGAGTTTCCTAGCATCATAACACTTTTAATGTCCACTGCATTTTCGTGATTTCAGCCATAACTACAAGTTCGTTTTTATTGTGTTTAAGAAGCATATGCAAATAATAAGGGAAATACTGTATCAGAAAAACACTTAAATGCTATATCGGAATGCCATTTGTTATGCTTTTTTCGTATTCTTTCCTTTATATCAATAAATACCTTTTTTTTTTGTTAATGGATAGCTTGTTTTTTTTTTCACGGAGATACTTAGGCAACCTTAACACAAATCAAACTCCGTACATTTCTTTCGGCCATCCGTTTTAGGGAGTCCACAGCTCTACAGTGGCTTCCCATAAACATTTCTTAAAGAGTTCCTTATAATATGAAGCACTAGCAGCCAGACTAGGGACGTATCCGGGGCTGAGATTTAATTTTCTTCCTTGTCACACCTGCTTAGGGATCAGGTGACTTGGAGTTGCGATGAGCTGTGCATTTTTGAGACTTCATTGGGTACCACAGGTCATCAGTACAATCCCCTTTCCTTCATTTGGTCCTCCAGGACTAATTGTGACATACATGCTGCTGAGAAAGCAGTACTGTCTCTATATTTGCCATGAGAGATAAAGAAAATATTACTGACAAAATTGCTCCAATAGACTATAATGGAAGCTATTTTGCTGGCAAAGGTCTTTCCAGAGATACTCCTGCCTTGAGTAGGAGTAAATATGTTAGTGTTTTTTAAATTCAGAGTAGCAAATAAAAATGGCATGTCTGTGATGATTAACCCCTTACAGTTTAGTTTGGTAGAAGGGTGTTAATGGGGTGTTCTCTGTGCACCCCACGTCTTTTTTTTTGAGCCACTATATTTTTCCACCCCGCATATCTCCTAAATAGAGCCCTTTATCATATCTGTTAGGTTAACACACATAAATAAAGTTAATGTGCATTAAATGCCACTGTGCCTATAGAAATAAAAGAGTTCTGGCCATTTAATGCATGCTAACTTCATTAACACACATGAAATCATTTCAAATCCATTCAAAAGTGAGGGTCTTCGACTTTAGGAAAACTAACTTTGCCAAGATTGGCCAATAACTCAGGGAGTCGTTAGCGGGATGGGAAAGGCTGGGGAATGTAGAAAAACAGTGGGCAAAACTGAAAGGGGATATTTTAAGGGCAACCAATCTTTTTGTTAAAATGGTAAATAAAGGTAAAAGGAAAAGGAGACTGCTATGGTTTTCAAAAGAAGTAGCTGAAAAAGTGAAGGAAAAGAGGGAGGCCTTCATAAAATACAAGAGATCACGGGGAGAGGGAGACAGGCATCTATATTTGGAAAAAACTTAGAGAAGCTAGCAAAGTAGTCAGGAAAGCAAAGATTCAAAAAGAGGAGGAGATAGCCAATGCAGTTAAATGGGGGGGATAAGACATTTTTTAGATATGTTAGTGAGAAGAGGAAGGGCAAAAGTGGTATTGTCAGACTCAAGGGTGAAGGGGAGGAATATGTTGAAGCTGATGAGGATAAAGCGGACTTGCTTAACAAATATTTCTGTTCAGTGTTCACAGTTGAAGAACCAGGAGCAGGACCAGGGGATAGATTCAGGAGTGATATGCGGAAATGTTTCTTTGCGGAAGGAGTGGTGGATCCGTGGAATAGTCTTTCAGTGGAGGTGGTAGAGATGGGGACAGTATCTGAATTCATGGGACAAACACAGAGGATCATGGGACAAACACAGAGGATCTCTAAAGGAAAAAAGGGGAATGTTGTAGTGATATGGAAGGACGGACTAGATAGGCCATGTGGTCTTTTTCTGTCATCATTTTTCTATTTAGTAAACATGCCTCTTAGTTGGCAAAACCCAAATTTTCTTCATAGTGACTGGGATAAATCGCTTCCATTATTTCTTAATGAATAGGCCTGACAATGAAGAGATTTAAACAACCATTAACATTTTGAATCCACAGTTTAATTCTTCTATTAGAGAGCTTTGTTTGGGTGCCTTACAATTTTTGGTGCACACAAAATCAATTGTATGTGCAATAATCTATGAATTAACATGCACAGAATTTATGCATGTAAAGAAGTTCTAACGAGTTTTTAAAAACTTATTAAAATTAATGTGTGAAATGAAGCAAAACTACACCTGAAAATCAGGAAAGGATTCTAAACAAACCACAATTTTTTCTGTGCATATCCCTCCTTGTCTTATATCCATTACTCAATGTACAATCATGAGTATTATGAAGCCCCATTTTGCAGAGTATGCTGAGATAGGAATTAGGATATACAGGTTCAGGCATTCACAATTCTCCCAGCATTTTACAAAAGGCTTTGCTGAATATGGAGCCTTCTGTAAAATACATATAGGAATGTTGGCAAATATACATGCAATTGTCAGCATGTACTGTGAGAACATCAAATGCAGAGAGCTACACAGACAAAAAAGAGTGGCATCATTAGGCAAGTTCCTCATGTAAATGTCAGCAAATATACATATAGATTTTCAACACCTATATATGCAATTGCTGGCAATTATATGTAGAAGACCCATATTTCAAGAAAGTATGTAAAAGTGCTGCCAAGTAGCAGACAAAGCCCTGAATGGCAAAGTTTTACTTTTTTTAAAGCCTAAATAAAAGGCTTGGGGCTAAGCACAATTGCTCCCTCGATCACTTGTTTCATTCCAATGGGAACATTTTCTAAACTATTGGGGAGCAATTTTCAGCAGCGGCATCCAGCACATTTAAAGCAGCTGGCCATCTCCGCTTTAAATTTACTCTGGATATTCAATGCCAGGACCATATCTATACACTGGCATTGTACATCCAGGTTACCTGGATTGCAATTTTGCAATCAGGTTAGCAGCGATATTCAGCTTGCAGGCCAGATTGCAAAACTGGCTAAAGTGAGGACAGCCATTCAGCTGTCCTAACTTTAGGTGGTTAGGATTAACTGGGCAGCAGCTAAAATTTCAATATCCTAGTGAGCAACATTTACATGGTTTGCACAAGTGGAGGGTACAACCCAAAACAAAGGCATAGAGGGGGTGACTTGCATGGAGCAGCAGTTACAACAGCTCTATTCATCTTACTGAGCAGACTATATGGACCATACTGGTCTTTATCTGCTGTCATACACTATCGGGTCTATTTTGTAACATAAATAGCGGGGATGGTCGTCCCATTGGGACGGCCATCCCCGCTATTTGTCTGCCTTTCCTGTCCCTGCCAAGCTTCCCCATACGAACAAGGAGTCTGTATGGAGAGACTAGATGGGGATGGGAAAGGGGCAGTGTGAAGGCAAAGTTAGGACAGGCAGTGGGCGGTCCGTGGCCCTGAACATACAGGGCTGATTCTGATGTCTGCCCTGTATGTCCGAGGCCGGCAGACTGAACAGGAACTTATTCCATCTCTGAGGTGGAATAAGGTCCCCTAGATGGTGGGGATAGCAGGCCCAGGGAGCAACAAAAGTAAGAGGGAGTGCAGGAGATTCCCTGAAGCCCAATCCTGGCCTTGGGAGGCCAGATTGGGGATTGGGCTGCGGGGAATGAAAATAGTCATCGACATCCAGGGATTGTGGCTCCTGAATGGAGCCATAGTGCCATGGCAACTGGATGCCATGGCACCGTGGATCTGTGCAAACCAGGCCATCTATATGTGAAAATAGTGGCATTCCAAAATTGCCATTTACACAAGTATGCAATTTACATATGTAAATGTTATTTACGCATGTAGATGCTGCATAAACCTTTTAAAATGACCTCCTTAACCTATCACAGTTCAAAAATAAATGATAAGCTTTTGGAGTCAGGGCAATGCTGTATACACGGATAGTTCTATATACATATTACTGGCAGATACCACAAAACATGTGGGGGCCTCAGCACTCACCTTCAGACCATCTGACAGTACTGGTGCCGCTATCCCCTTCCTCCAGCCACTGCAGTGCTCCTATCACTGCCTCAACCCACATGGGTCAGCGGCAGGACAGGATTAAAGCATATGCAAACTAGGCACATGCCGACAGTCCAAATGTTTAGGAGAGGCCATCTCATGTACTAATTCAATGGCTCCCAAAGTAGATTAACTGCTAAATCAGCTATGGTAGAAAGATTTCCACCATAGGTAGTCATGACTCTGGTACCTCCACCAGAGCTGCCCATGACCACAGATATCTGTTTATTCTCCTCACTCCCTGTGCATTGTCGTCTAGTTGTCAGGAGGTTTTGGGGAGCAGCACTTCTTACCTGCTTCTTCTGCCTCTACTAGCTTTTCTCTACACTCAGAATCCCTCTCAACCCCATTTGTGGAAATTTTAAAATGCATTTATATTAAAGTGGGGGAGGAGGGGAGGCGGGGAGTGGAATATGCTTGTTTGCTTAGGAACCACTGAAAGGTTAATACTGCCCTAGTCAGCGGATCCAGAACAGAGTCAAATTGCAGCAGCGGGAGAAAAGGGACAGCGGCACCAGTACTATCGAACGGGTGGGATATGAATGCAGGAGCCACCTCAAGTGTGATGTCTGTAGAAATTTCCTGATGTTGATATTGAAGGGACTATTCCGTGGTGGAGTACACATGTACATCTCACTGCCAACACATAGACACCACTTAGGCTAGGATCATTATATATATAGATAATAACAATGTATTCAGCAAGGATGGATGCTTACCAGGGATATTTGTTTTTCAGGGAATCAATTTTACAGAAATCCTAATGAAGGCAATTTATCAACTTAATTTATAAAGAATTGCTAGCCCTATTGAAAATGATTTAAAGCTGGACCATTTATAGTGATGCTTCTGGTATACTATGTCAGCACCCTCAAATATAAAGAGTATCTGTTGTTCTGAAAAAGGAAGCTGTGCAGCAGTTCTGATTCTATGGATGTGCACAACCAATACATTTTTGGTTCACTTTTGGAATTTTCAGATATTTTCTTAGTTTCTATGTGAGGGGGTGGAGGTGTTTGTTTCAGACATTCAATTTAATAAACTAGAACATTTGAATGCTTGCAAGACAATTGTATGCACATCAATTTGTAGGTTAATACACACTAAATTGATTTTGCATGCACTAATCCAATGGTTCTCAATCCAGTCCTTTGAGTCCCCCAGGCTAGTCAGGTTGTCCACAATGAATATGCATGAGATAGATCTCCATACAATGGAAGCAGTGCATGCATAGTCTCATGCATATTCATTATGGACGCCCTGGAAACCCAACTGATCTGGGGGTCCTAGAGCACTGGGTTGAGAACCACTGCACTAATTAATCAAATGCATGCTTATAAATGCACATCTCTACTGATTCCACTCTTGGATATGCCAACTGAGAGTGCCCTGTGACGGGGCTACAGGATAGGTCAGGAGTCAGGAGATCAAGGATATTAGCAGTAGTAGTAGCAGCAGCAAAGCTTGCTGTCTTCACAGCAGATGAGGCAGTGATAGTAGGAAGGAAGGAAAGAGAGACAGATATTAGAAGCATTTATGGAATGGGAAAGAGAGATTCAGGAATAAAAGCTGTAAGGCAAGGAACAAAGTAAGCAGAAATAGGAAAAAGAATTATATGCCCCTTGATGCTTAATGTTCATCACCTTCTAATCCAAAGGTGTCAAACAGCAGTCTTGGAAGGTTGCAAAACAGTCAGGTTTTCAGGATATCCCTAATCAATATGCATGAGTGATATTTGCATGCACTGCTTCTACTATACGAGGTATGTCCAAAAAGAAACCAAACTTGCTAAAGAGGGTGCCAGCGAGCCACCACAGCAAACTCATGATAATGGTGATGTGTAGTGGTGACCTTGAGCTTTAGCCTCCTACTTACTCAATCATGCCACATGAATTAGTTATGGACTACATACAGTAGAGTGAACTCGTCTCATGTGCCTTTTGCTATTTCTGAAACATGTGATAACAGGCGACTCTTCAGAGTGGATTTCAACTTCTGGAACAAAAAGAAGTCTGCAGGGGCCAAATCTGGAGAGTAAGGAGGTTTCGGGACTAGAGACATCTCGTGCTTCACCAAAAATTAATGGATAAGGAGCGATGAGTGATTGTGACACAGTTCGCATTTTGCTCATCTGTCCAGAGACGTGGGACAAATTTTGCAGCAACACGATGCATCTGAAGATTTCAGTCACAATTGTGTGACATAAACTTTTACTGATGCCTATTTCTTCAGCAACTTCACGGGCAGTTAGGCAACGATGTTCAAGAATCAAAACACGCACTTTCTTAATGTGATCATCGTCCATTGATGTGGAAGGCCGTCCAGTTTTGGGATCGTCTTTGGTAGATGTCTTGCCCGATTTGAAATGTCGGTACCATTCATAACATGGTTTGCGGCTTAAACAATCCTCTCCATAAGCTTGCTGCAACATCTGAAAAGTCTCAGTAAAAGTAAATTTCACACAGAATTTCACGCAAGTGCATTGCTCTTCAAGATCCTTCATATTTCAACTTGTAAAAAAATAGCAAAAGGCATAGTCTACCTTATATGGCAATCTAATCCCACCTGGTGCATCCCAGGATGCACCGCGCAGGGCCAGGCATGCCATTTTACAAGATGGCAGACCAGAGCAGGAGTGCGTAGGCAGCGCTCCTGCCTATTTGGTATGGGGGACTTGGATTTAGAGGCCGTAGACCACTAGGTAATTTTTACTTTATTTATTTTTGCTTGGGGGTGGTTTTATTTTACTTGGGGGTGATTTTCTCTTACTTGGGTTTTGCGGTGGGGGTTTCTTGGGGGATGCTAAACCACCAGGTAATTATTTTTGTCGGTGTACTTGCCCCCACCAGTATTTTGATGGCATAGGGGGCTTTTCCTGATGCCTGATCATCTAAAGAGAAGATGATCTAGGCATTGGGAAAAGCACCCAGTGCCATCAAAATACTGGCAGGGGCACGCGTTAGAAGTTTACTTCTACTCAGACCCTGAAGTAAAAATTTTGGTGCCATGGCTGGTTGCAAAATCCTCTATGCCTGTCTCTACATTGGGCATAGCCATGATTTGCATACCATCCCAGCTGATTAAAATGCATTTAAATAATTAGGATTCATGTATATAGATTTAAATATGCATGGCGTTAATTGGGTGCTAGTTTTTCCATCAGCGTTTATGTCTATTTCCTGCATTTAAAGAATTATAAAATGTGCTTAAACGTGGTGTTATGGGCTCATAAAGCCTGCGCTAGCTTTCTGCATCAGCTCCTGAAACTGTAAGCCCTCTAAGGACAGGGAAATAACTATTGTATGTGAATATAATTCACCTTGAGCTTCTATTGGAAAAGGCTCAAGCTAATTTTTTTTAAGTGCCATCAAGCCAATTCTGATTTCTGGTGTCTCAGCAGTCCCTGGGTTTTCTTGGCAAGTCTTGAATAGAAATAGCTTGCCAGACCTTTTCTTCCAAGGCAATGGAGGGTCAAGTGACTTGCCCAAGGTCATAAGGAATGCCAGTGGGAATCAAACCTGATCTTTTGGGTACTAGGTTGGTGCTCTAACCACTAAATAAATAATAAGTTGTAGCTTTCAGGAATACAGTTTGACACCTATGCTTTAATTTATTTGGCACATTTGAAGAAAACCTAGAACTGCACGCTCATGCTCTGGGTCTTGCCAAATAGAGTACAATCCCAGTAGACTTTAGATTGTTAGATAATATTATAGGGTTTGACAAATATTTAAAGGTTTAGGAGATTATGGACAAGACTGTCAATCGAGAGTGAAAATGTCCTCTCCTGATGGTTTGTCCGATATATAAATATTTTGGGTGTGTCTCTGCATGGTGAGGATGATCTTTGGACTTTTGAAAAATTTGTGATTGCCTATCTTGTTTTTTTTTTTCTTGGATTATACCTTCTCCACGGCACCAATAGGCACTTGAAAAGTACTTGTTACGGCTAGCAAGCAAAGGTAAGGAGAAGAGGGGAATGCCTTCTGACTTCCATAATAATTTTCATCCCATCAAAGGAGTATACAGGTAAATACAGAGGCTTTTCTGTAAGCTGCTACATCTCTGCATGTCTCCGCAGGATGGGATGTGAGCCTGACGTCAGTACTGGGCAAATGGTAGAAACCATTATAAAGAACACAATTACAGAACATAGATAGTCATGGTTTAATGGGAGAAAGCCAACATGGCTTTAGCCAAGGAAGGTCTTGTCTTACTAATTTGTTATATTTTTTTGAAGATGTGAATAAACATGTAGACAAAGGTGAATCAGTCAATACAGTGTATCTGGATTTTCAGAAAATCTTTGACAAGGTCCCTCATAAGAGACTCTCGGCAAAATTAAAAAGTCATGGTATAGGAGGCAGTGTAGTTTGGCTCCCACCACTGTTTGCCCCATTGCTAACTAGTTAGCATTGGGTCGTTATGGTGGCATTACGGGGGAGTGGCACCCGGGGATAACCAGGCAGTGATGATATTGAGTGGCTGCCCAGTTACCCCTCAATGGCAAAAGCTAGGCCCAGAAAATGATGTCCTAACTTTTGCCGCTGAAACTAACCAGACAGTGGCTGAATATTGCTGCAGCCCAGCTAGTTTCTGGGTTCTGCAGCCGACCCGGATATTCAATGCCAGTGCATGGATATGGCCCCGGCATTGAATATCTGGGTCTACGCTTCAGCGCTGGTGGCTAGCTGCTGTAGGAGCGCAAACTGCCGCCGCTGAATACTGAGCCCGAAAGAAATGAGTCAGAAGATGGACTCTATAAAAATAGAGAAAAGACCCAGAGTACAATGAAAGAAAACAGCTCAAAGATATATAAAAAGAGACCTGTGAGATTTCAAAAGTTCATGCATTACAGCACCTTTTTTTGTGTAGCATTTTAAAGGGTATTAGAACCTAGAAGATTCCTGTGTTCTCAGGTTACCATTTCAGAATACTTTCTCAAAGTTTAAAGAGATGCCAATTTTTTTCTCTGCAGTATATATCTCAGTCTTGGTCTGGGCAGAAGAGTTGGAGAAAGGGGGTGGTCGAAGTACATAAGAAAAGCCATACTGGGTCAGGCCAAAGGTCTGCCAAGCAACCATCATGTTTCCAGCAGTGGCCAATCAAAGTCACAAGTACCTGGTATGGTCTCAAAGAACAGATGAATTCCTTATTACTTATGTTAAGCAATGGCTTCCCAAGTCTACCTAGCAAATAATGGTTTGTTGATCTGGTGGTGATGGCACTGGCTCTTTTTTTCTTACTATCTTTTATTAAAGGTTTTAATGCATGTTAATAAAGATAGCATGTGTTAGGTGCTCACAACTCTTTTATTTCAATGGGCACAATGGCACTTAACATACATTAATTTCATTAACGCGTGTTAACCTTTAGTAAAAGGGCCCCAATGAGCAGCAAGCATGTGAACTCTGCAGTTCTGAATGTTCAGTGCCACAGCAAGGGTGACATATCATTGAATCACTCTGGGCAATACACTGGCATTTTCATCCCAGTGTGACATTTCCTGCCAAAAAAGCAAATAGAATGTTTAATTTGTTAGATTCTTCATATGCCATCTTTTGCTCAAAGTACAACAAAGCAAGTTTAAATAAAAGAGAAAAAGGTAGAAAGAAGAGAGAGAGAAGTGACTTGAGCACCTGACCCAACAGAGAAAGGAGAACCTCATGCCTTGGGAAGGGATTATTAAACAAATAATGGAGAACATCATTATGCTTCTCTCTAGGTCCATGGTGTGATGTACCTCAAGTATTGAGTGCAATTTTGGTTGCTGTATCTCAAAAGGGAGATAGCAGAACTAGAAAAGGTTCAGAGATGGGCGACAAAAAAGATAAAGGGGATAGAACACTTCACATATGAAGAAAGGTTAAACAGCCTAAGGGCTCTTCAGCTTGGAATCAAGATGATTGAGAAGGGGTATGATAGAAGTCTATAAAGTCATGAGTGGAATAAAATATATTTTTTGAAGGTGTGAATAAACAGGTAGACAAAGGTGAGTCGGTCGATATAGTGTATCTGGATTTTCAGAAAGCCTTTGACAAGGTCCCTCATGAGAGACTCTTGGCAAAACTAAAAAATCATGGGATAGGAGGTACTATTGTGGATCAGGAACTGGTTAAAAGATAGAAAGTAGGGCTAAATGGCCAATTTTCTTAATGGAGAAAGGTGAATAGTGGAATACCCCAGGGATCTGTTCTGGGCCTGCTGCTTTTCAACATATTCATAAATGACCTGGACATAGGAATAACGAGTGAGGTTATCAAATTTGCAGATGACACAAAACTATTCAAAGTTGTTAAAACCCAAAAGGATTGTGAAAAATTGCAAGAGGACCTTGATAAATTGGAAGACTGGGTGTCCAAATGGCAGATGAAATTTAACGTAGACAAGTACAAAGTTATGCACCTAGGAAAGAACAATCTGAACTACGGTTACACAATGCAAGGTTCTACATTAATAACCACCATCCAGGAAAAAGATTTAGGCATCATCATGGATAATATGTTGAAATCTTCGACCCAGTGTGCAGCAGTGACCAAGAGAGCAAATAGAATGCTAGGAGTCATAAAGAAAGGAATGGAGAATAAAACCAAGGATATTATAACACCTCTCTATCGTTCCATGGTGCGACCGCACCTTGAACATTGTGTGCAATTCTGGTCAATGTATCTTAAAAGGATATAGCAGAATTAGAAAGGATACAGAGAAGAGATAGCAAAATGGTTAAGGGGATGGAAGGATACTCCTATGAGGAAAGGCTTGAAAGGATAGGACTCTTCCACTTGGAAAATAGACTGCTGAGGGGAGATATGATAGAGGTCTATAAATTAATGAATGGAATAGAACTGGTAAATGTAGATAGGTTGTTTGCTCCATCTAAAAGTAGAAAGACTAGGGGACATGCAATAAAGCTGCAATATAACCCATTTAAGACTAATAAGAGAAAATATTTTTTTTCATTCAACGTGTAATCAAACTCTGGAATTTGTTACCAGAGGATGTCATAAAAGCTGTTAGTGTAGCTGGATTAAAAAATGTTTGGACAACAATGTTTGGAAAAGTCCATAAACCATTATTAAAGAGGACCAGGGAAATCCACTGCTTACCTTGGGACAAGTATTGTGGAACCTATGTACCTTTTTAGGAACCTGCCAGATACTTGTGATATAGATTAGCCACTGTTGGAAACAGGATACTAGATTTGATGGACCTTGGTCTGACCCAATATGGCATTTCTTATGTTCTCATTTTAAAAAAGGACACAGGAGGAAGTGACGTCACCCTAAGCAATGACTGCCTGAGTGCTTAGCTCCGTTGCCACACCCAACTAATTGGCTGAAAAAACTCCCCCAGAGTGGGAGCCTACTAGCAGAATCATGTCTGGAGCAAGGTAGTAATAGCGGGCAACAATGATGACTAGGAAAAAAGTGGCAGACCTAAAAGATTTCGCTTACACAAGAGCGAGCACGAGTGGAGGCAGAAAACAAAATGACGCTCGGAGGCCCAGGATCAGCAGAGAGTGTGGTGGAGAAACAGCGAGAAACAGTGTGGGCAAAGAAGACAGATGGTGGCGAAAGCAACACGCAAGAGGTGACCCGAATGGAGTTAAGGTAATGGTCTAATGAAATAAAAGCAGAGGTGCTGGCGGCGAAAAAAGAGCTAAGTGGCATTATGGGAGCTATGAAGGAGGAGATCACAGAGTTAACGTATCAGATAGGAGATCACGAGAACCGTCTGCAGGCTCTGGAACATCATCAGGAAGGCTGGGCAAAATCCGTGGAACAACAACTAGACTGGAGAGAGCAACTTATACTTAAAGTGGAGGACCTTGAGAACTGCTCCAGGAGACATAATCTGCGGATAAGAGGTATCCCGGAGACTCAGGAGTTCAGAGACAATGAGAGGGTGGCAGAGGCAGTGTTTCTGGAGGCCCTGAGAAAGGGGGGGCGAGGAGAATTTGCCAAGCAGAATAGAAATGGACAGAGCCTTAGGGCACGCACGGAAGGAAACACCTACATACATCATAGTGTGCATAAGAGAGTACAAATTAAAGAAAGGATAGCCCAGAACTTTAAACCAATTTCAATGGCAAGGATACTAGGTGGCTATCTATGCAGACATGGCACTTGAAATACTTCAAATGCGAAGGGACATGCTACTGTTAACCTGAGCTTTTCAGCTGGCGGGAATAAGGTATAGGTGGCTACACCCTTTTGGACTTATGTTCAACAAAGAAGAGAAGATGTGGAGGGTCAGAATGTTCTCAGAGGCACTGCAAGCTATGCAGGAAGCAGGACTCCATCAGATAGCAGAGACACTACAATGCGATATGGAATTAAGGAGTCAGGAGAAGAAAGATGGAGGACAAAGGGAGCACTCAAGAAGGGGAATCAGAATGACAGAGAAACATGCCCGACAGGCGACCTCATGTGCTGCTCCCAGATAAGAGCTGAGAAAGGACTAAGGCATGATCTCATTGCAAGGTTGAGTAAGGAACAGTGCTGGACAGAAGGGGGAGAAATCTGAGAGGGGGACCTAATGGCCCCCAAAGTATGGAAAAGAGTGCTGGTGGGCGAATAAAAGAAAGAGAGGTTGTAAAGAAGAGCTTCCCCCAGATAGTTGGATGTTCATCTTAAGGATAAGAAGAATGTGAATTGAAAGTGTATAGAGTAGTAGGGTAATATGCCCACATGGGTAGAATTATGTATATTGTAAAAAGAAAGAGTGTAGGGTGTAAGAGTAATTCACTTGTTCTCTTGTATGTGTTTTTGTTCAATAACACAGGTACACTACCAAAAAACTGCCTCCAGTTTTGCAACTGATTCCTATAGATTTTGGGGTGCTGAATCCAGGAAAAATAGCCAAAATGTTCCATCACGTCACGTTTTCTTGCAAAATTAGATTTCTTACCCATATAAGGAATGTTCACATAATTTCTTTTTAGCCGACTGCAGTTTATTTTCTTGGCCCAAAATAGAGGTTGTAATGGTTAACTAACTAGAAACACTCCCTCATGATATTTTAGAGTGTTTTGTATTCATTTTATACATTAACAGGACAATTGGGAGGCGGGGGGCTAAATCCAGTACTCGCGCTGGCGCATGTTCTTTCCTGTTCGCCTCGTTCGCTCGCTCAAACACGGTGGTTGCGACATGAACGTTCCTGTCAAATTTCAGTTTCTTGCAAGTTCATTATTACCTTTTGTTTGCTCAGTCGTAATCCAGCTTTATTCCGAAGTGGTTCACTACAGTTGTAGTTTGCAGTGCTGTGTATTTGTGATGGCTCACAGAGCCAGAGGTTGCGTCAACTCTCCGGACAGTTTTTGTTTTATTTGTGGGGAATATACCGTGAAAAAGCGGCAGAGGAACATTTCTGCATTTATTAAAAAAGTATATTTCGCCTATTTGGGTTTGAAGTTAGGCGATCAAGACAAACCGTGGGCTCCTCACAAAGTGTGCAAGACATGTGAGGAAGATCTACGCTTATGGATGAAAGGTAAAAAACAAGCATTTCATTTCGGAATACCTATGATGTGGCGTGAACAAAGAGACCACAGCAGTGACTGCTATTTTTGCTCTTGCATTGTGAAGGGATACAACTTAAAAAATAAGAACGTAATAAGTTACCCCAACCTTCCCTCAGCAATTAGGCCTATGCCTCATAGCAACGAAGTACCTGTGCCTGAACCACCAAAATCTTTGGATCATATTTGTGTGGACGGTTCTGATCATGATGAGACTCATCAGATGGCTTTTCCCGATGAGTCCAGTACTTCCGAGTTTGAAACTGAACCAGATCCGAAACCTGAACTTTTCTCTCAAGCTGAATTGAATGATTTAGTCCGGGATTTAGGACTCCCAAAAGATGCTGCCCAACTGCTAGGTTCTCGGCTTAAACAGAAAAATCTATTGTCACCAGGAACAACGTTTTATTGGTACCGCAACCGCGAGACACAATTTTTGAAGTATTTCAGCAAAGAGGAAGATTTGGTATTTTGCAACGATATATACGGAGTGCTGGAAAAGTTTAAACTCAAGTATGATCCTGCTGAATGGCGGCTGTTCATTGATTCGTCAAAAGACAGCATAAAAGGTGTTCTTCTTCATAATGGCAACACATTCGCTTCAGTTCCTATTGCTCACTGTTATTCTCCAAGAAAAATACGAGAATTTGGCCCTGATTCTTCAGAAGATTCGTTATGATGAGCATAAGTGGATGATTTGTGGAGACTTTACAATTCTATCCATGCTATTAGGGCAGCAATCCGGTTTCACCAAATATCCCTGCTTCCTTTGCTTGTGGGATAGCCGGGCCCGCGACCTACACTGGGGGAAAAAAGACTGGCCAATTCGGGAGTATTTGAGACCCGGTGAGAAAAATGTTCTTCATGTGAGCTTGGTACCTCGTGATAAAATTCTATTACCACCTCTCCACATTAAGTTGGGTCTCATTAAGCAATTCATCAAGTCCCTTCCAAAAGATGGTGAGTGCTTTCGGTACCTTTGCTCAAAGTTCCCCCGACTTTCTGAAGCAAAGCTAAAGGAAGGAGTGTTTGTTGGCCCTGATATAAGGAAACTCATTTCAGATGGAGCATTCGCTGAAACGATGTCTGAGAAGGAAAAAGAAGCCTGGGATTCCTTCAAGGATGTTGTTCTCAAATTCTTGGGGAACAGGCGGGATGAGAACTATAAGGATATTGTTGCCAGGATGCTCAATGCCTTCAAAGAACAAGGCTGTAACATGAGCCTGAAATTCCATTTCTTGCACTCCCATGTGAACTACTTTCCCGAAAACCTGGGGGCATACAGTGAAGAACAAGGTGAAAGGTTTCACCAGGACATCAAGGACGCAGAGAGAAGGTACCAAGGAAGATGGAACACCACTATGATGGCTGATTTCTGCTGGTTGCTGCTGCGGGAAACCCCAGATGAAAAATACGCCAAGCAGCGCACCAAGAGAAGCATTCGGGGGAAGAAGAAACGGGCCCACCAGGAGATTGATTGACCCAAGAATGACTTTAAAATCTAAACTGTGTTGACAAATATCGTGTTTTTACTAAACTTTGAAATAAAAATTTGCTAGTTATTACCACAGTGTCGGATCTCATTTATTAGAATTTTATTTTCACACCATCGGGTGTTTGTCTTCATGTATTGCAATGGTGTGGTTTGCGTTTTCTATTCTTACATACATACCTGTACAACATTTTTTGCACATTTCTTTGCTTTGCTTTGTGTCTAACCTCGCTCTTATATGCTCAATGTTTGTACACATGTATGTGGCTGTTTTAAGTGCAGACAATTTTGCTACCATCACAGTGTGTTTTGTTGACATTACTCTATTCTTATGTGCTGCCTTGTTACAATTTTCTTTATTCTTATTTGAATAACTACTAAACAATTAGTATAAAGAATTCATCCAAGAAACTTTTATCTCGATCGCACTCAATCTGAAACGTTCACCTCAAACTGCTAACCCAATGTAGCAAAAAATCTGTACGTGATGGAGCAAATTGGTTACCAGATTTGGATTCAGCGCACCAAAAAACGTAAAAATCAATCGAAACATTAGAGGCAGTTAAAAAAAATTTTTTTTTAGTGTACCTGTGTAATTGAATAAGAGATGGAGCTGATAGTGAATAAAGTTAAAAAGGGGGTATCGGGGGGGGGGGGGGAGAGAGAGTTGAACAGCATGGGGGGGGGGAGGCGGGGTGAGCACTACTCCATTAGTACCCTGCTTAGGCAGGGGGGGGGAGGAGGGGAGGGAAGAGAGGGGATTGGAGAGGGGGGATGGGACGAGAAGGTAGTCAAAGGGGGGGGGGGGGAAGGGCATACCAGTCAATATGAGCAGGGAAAAAAAGGGAATTAACAGTGACAATGATAAATGTGAGGGGATTTCAGACGTGGCAAAAGCAGCGTAGGCTGAAAAAGGAAGGGCTCAGGCTGCAAGCAGTATGAGTACAGGAAACTCACTTGAAAGTGGGACAGGAATGCATGCTACAAACAAAAAAATATCCTTCTGTGGTGTTAGCTGGGCAGCGTGCTAACCCCAGGAAGGGAGGAGTAGGAATATTGGTAAGTGAACAACATAGAATGGCTGTGATAGGGGGAAAGAGAGATAAAGGTGGGAGATGGGTTGGAGTAAAAATGAAAGTGGAGGGAGAAGAGGTATGGGGGATTAGTCTGTATGGGCCAAATGAACATCGAGGAGCTTTCTATGAGCAGTTGTTGAAGGAACTGGAGCAATCTGGGGACACCCCAATTATAATGGGGGGGGGGCTACAATCTCACTCTAAATCCTAGATTGGACAACAGTGGGGAGTCAGAGGGAGGCGGAAAGCAGGTAAGAGGTGCCTCTCTAAATTGAAATAATGGTTAGGTATGGTGGATGCATGGAGGGTAAAACACCTGGACGAATGCAAATATATGTTTTACTCCAATCCACATGGCTCATACAGCCGTCTAGATATGATATGGGTGAGCAGGAAGTGGGTGATGAGAGTGAAAGATGCTGAGCAGGGATCTATTACCTGGTCCGATCATGCACCGGTGTGCATTGTCTTGGAACTAGGAACAAAAGCAGAGGGAGTACAGTTTTGGAGACTTAATGAATCCCTGCTAGACGATGAAGCGACTGCCATTAGCATAAAGGGAAGTATTCAGAAATACCTCCATTTTAATCTCACTGAAGGAATAAAGGTGGGGATGATGTGGGATGATTTGAAGGTGGTGGTAAGAGGACACTTGATTAGCATAGCTGCAAGGATAAAGAGGGAGAAAGGTAGGGAAGAAAGAGCACTTTGAAAGGGATAGCTGATACTGAAAAGCGCATCAATGCGATCAAGATCCAAGACTGATGAGTGAGTTAGTGAAGCTCAGGGGGGAGTTAAGAAAATTACAGGCAAGAGAGAAAGCCCATGAACTCCAGATGTTAAAACAAATGCACTTTGAGGGTGGAAATAGAGCAGGGAAGCTACTAGCTAGTAGATTTAAGGCCAGAAAACAGGCGGCCCATATAGGGGGGTGGGTAAGAACCAAGGAAAGGTTTCTGGTACATCAAACGGCAGAAATCCAACGGGTGTTTAAAGAGTACTATACAGATCTCTATAAAAGTGAAGTAAAGGAGGGAAGCGAGAAGGGAAGGCAGTTTTTAAAGGCGTGTCATCTACAGAAACTGATGGAGGAGCAAGTGACCCTGAGAAGGGGGATAACAGAAGAGGAAGTGCAGGTAGCTATTAAATTGCTAAAGACGGGGAAGGCTCCAGAGCTGGATGGTATGACGGCAAAGTTTTATCAGGTGGCACAGCAGTGTATCACCCCACTCTTAACAAGGGTGTTAAGTGGAGCATTACAAGGGGAAGGGCTACCCCCATCAATGGATGAGGTGGGCAGCACAGTTTTGCCAAAACTAGGGAAGGACAGCAGTGTGTGCGGGTCGTACAGACTCATCTCAATGATAAATGTAGATGCCAAGCTCTTTGCCAAGATACTGGCGATGAGACTGCAGAAGGTTCTCCCCAAGCTAGTTTATCAGGAACAAACAGAGTTTGTCCCAGGGCAACAAGGAGGGGACAACATCAGGATTTTGAATATAATTTGGCATTTACAGCAGATGGGGGATACGGCAGTCTTCCTTACGGTCAATGCTGAAAAAGCATTCAATTGCGTAGAGTGGCAATTTATGTTCCAAACATTGACGCACATGGGGCTGGAGGATACATTTATTAGAGGGATAGCGTCCCTGTATGAGAAGCCCAAAACCCAAATAAGAGACAATGGCAGGTACTCTGATAGCTTTCCCTTGGGAAGGGGAACACACCAGGGCTGCCCCCTATCAACTTTATTGTTTGCATTAGCGATAGAGCCTTTGGCAACACCCGGATATTAAGAGGATAGAGATGGGAAGGATGAACACCAAAATCGCTCCATTTGCCAACAATATAATTTACACATTGAGGCTACCAGAAACTACTTTAATAAACCTATTACAAGCCATTATAAGGTATAGTGAAGTGGCAGGATATAAGCTGAACATGGGTAAATTGGAAATTTTGGGAATAAACCTGCCTGAAAGCTTGGAGGACAGGTTGCAAAGTGCTTTTCCCTTCAAGTAGGTCAAAACAAAGTTTAGATATCTGGGTATACAAATAGGGAAGTTGAAAAATCTTAGAGAATGGAATTATAGTCCACTAATAGACGACATACGGAACAATCTCTTTGGGTGGAAATGGGCCTATCTTTCATGGTTGGGGCAGATAGCGGTCATAAAAATGAACATCCTGCCTAGAATTTTATTTTTGTTTGCTGCATTACCCTATGAACTGCCAGGTAAAATGATAAAGCAGCTACAAAATATGACACTGTCCTTTATTTGGTGAGGGGAAGTCCCCTAAAATAGCTAGGAGAGTGTTGTACAGGAGGAAAGAAGAGGGAGGATTGGGAGTCTCGTGTTTAGCTACTTACTATGAGGCTGCACAGCTGTGCTCATTGTTTGAATGGAGGCGATGGGGGGAAACCTCTCATTGGGTGCAGCTGCAGCAGGAGGGAGGAATGGATTTAGAAGCACAGATATGGGATCCGTTTGGGGAGCCAAAGTTGATAAAGGGGGAAATTCCTTTAAACGAGTAATAATGCAGGTTTGGAGAAAAAGGAAGCACAAGCTATTAGAGGGATGACGGTGGTCTAGGAGAACATTTATTAAATGAATGGGTGACTTTCCCCCGGGGCAGGATAATCCTATATTTGGCGAGTGGAAAAAAAAAGTGTTGACCCAGGTAGGACAGCTTGTAGGAGCGGAGGGGCAGATAAAAAACTTTCACAAGCTACAAGGAGAATTTCATCTAGTTTCAAGGGATCACTATGCATATACCCAGTTGTGGTACTATCTGCAGCAAGAGGAGATAAAGAGGGTGCTTAGGACAACACCTACCGCATTTGAGAGGCTAATGGAAAAGGAGTTATATCTAAGCTGTACTCATTCCTGCGGGAAGGGGAAAGGGGAGCTTTGGTTAGCCAGCAGCGTTGGGAGGAGGAGTTACGGGGTCCATGGGATGAAAGGAGGTGGAAAGCAATATATAAGTATGCGTACAAGTTGGCACCTGGTACCCCCTTCTTATAAAACAGTATTAAACTTTGATTGAGAATGTACTGGACTCCACTTAAGTTGCAGGTGGTGTATAGGGAAGGAGGGGGGAGTTTTGGAAAGGATGTGGGGGAAAAGGGGATCTGATTCACTTAATGTGGGGTTGCCCAAAAGTAAGAAGGTTATGGGAGGGAATGGAAGAGTTACTAAGGGTAATTATGAAACCACAGATGCTGCTGTCGGTGGAGATGATGATATTGAATGAAGTGGGAGGGAGAGGGAATAAAGTATTAGAGATCTTCATGTGGTATTGTGTAATATCAGCAAGAATAACCCTGCTGGCATGGTGGAAGAGGAAAGGCGTTCCGGCATTGAGTGATGTAGTATAGAAGATTGATTATGTTTGGGGCCTATGTGTGGTGGGGGTGTGCAGATATGACACTCAGAAAAACTATCAAGAGTTTTGGAGCTGGTAAGCAGTGGCAGGAGGAGGGTTTGAGCCAGATACTGGGAGGGAGGTAAAAGGGGGGGCGGGGGAGGGGAGGGGTAGGAGGGAGGTGAGGGGGGAGGTGGAGGAGTGGAGGTACGAGGTGAGTAGATTTCGAGGAGATGGGGAGCAGGGGAGATAGGAGGGGGAAAGGGAGGGATGGGGACTATAGAGTTGTGCATGGTTCCCTTTATCCACTACTTAAAAAGAAAATGGGGAAGAGAACTCTGGGAAGCATTATGTATGTATATGTATAGGAATGAATGTGAGGTATTCGGTTCCAGAGTTGAATGTATAAAGTTTTCAGGATTTTGAATTTTGGATTGTTAAGTGTGAAAAAATAATAAAAAACATTTAAAACTCAAAAAAGGGACACTCCATGAAACTTATAACCAGCACATAATTATATTTCTTGCCAGAGGATATGGCCCAGGCAACTACCATAGCAGAATTTAAAAGAAAAGGTTTTGGTCAAGTTCCTGGAGGAAAAGTTCTTAAAAATCATTAGCCAAATAGACTTGGGAAAGTCATTTTATATCCTTTGAAATGAGCTATGAAAAATTAGATCTACTTTGGGGCTCTGCTGAGTACTTGTGACCCAGACAGGATGTTAGGCTTAAGGGGCTTTGGTCTATCTCAGCACAGCTTATCTTATGTAGTTATTAGAGCTAATTACCCCAGTATCGACTGGGTCAGTGTCATGGCAGGACATGCTAAGGAGATAAAGTTCCTAGATGAAATAAATGACTGCTTCTTGGAGCAGCTGGTTCATGAACCGACCAGAGGGAAGCAATATTAGACCTAGTCCTTAGTGGAACACCAGATCTAGTGCAAGAGATAAGGGTGTTGGGGCCACTTGACAATAGTGATCATAGCATGATCACCTTTGATTTAATTAGTGGAGGAGGGATAGTAAGGAAATCCACAGTACTACCTTTTAAACTTTCGAAAGGGAGACTATGATAAAATGAGGAAAATAGTTAAGAAAAAACTAAAAGGAGCAGTTGCAAAGGTTAAAGACTTACATCAAGCTTGGGTGTTGTTGAAAAATACTATCTTGGAAGCCCAAACCAGCTTTGTTCCATGCTTTAAGAAAAGTGGAAGGAAGTCCAAAAAACTGCCAGCATGGTTTAACGGTGAGGTCAGAGAGGCTGTTGTTGCCAAAAAAAGCATCTTTCAGGAAATGGAAAAAAGAGCTAAACGACAAAACCTGGAAACAGCACAGGCACTGGCAAGTCAAATGCAAGGCATTGATAAAGCAGGCAAAGGGAGAATTTGAAAAGAAGCTTGCTGCGGAAGCAAAAACACAAAATAAAGATTTTTTCAAGTACATTTGTAGCAAAAAACCTGTGAGAGAGTCAGTTGGTCCATTAGATGATAGAGGAGTTAAAGGGGCACTAAGAGGCGACAAGGCGATAGCGGAGAGACTGAATGAATTCTTTGCTTCGGTCTTTACTGAGGAAGATGTAGGGATGTTACCCATGACTGAAGTGGTATTTAAAGGTGCGGAAGAATTGAAGGAAATATCGATACTTCAGGAAGATGTATTCCAATTATTAGATAAAATGAAGAGTAGCAAATCACTTGAGCCGGATGGTATACATCCAAGGGTGTTGAAAGAACTGAAATATGAGATTTCAGACCTGCTATTAGTAATCTGTGAACTATCATTAAAATCATCTCTAATACCTGAAGATTGGAGGATCGCCAATGTAACACCAATTTTTAAAAAGGGTTCCAGGGGTGATCTGGGAAACTACAGACCAGTGAGCCTCACGTCAGTACCGGGAAAAATGGTAGAAACCATCATAAAGAATAAAATTACTCAGCATGTAGATAGTCATGGCCTAATGGGAGACAGCCAACATGGCTTTAGACAAGGAAGATCTTGTCTTACTAATCTGTTATGTTTTTTTGAAGGTGTGAATAAATAGGTGGACAAAGGTGATTCGGTTGATATAGTGTATCTGGACTTTCAGAAAGCCTTTGACAAGGTCCCTCATCAGAGACTTTTGGCAAAACAAGAGTCATGGGATAGGAGGCAGTGTACTACTGTGTATCAGGAACTGGTTAAAAGATAGAAAGCAGAGGGTTGGGCTAAATGGCCAATTTTCCCAATGGAGAAAGGTGAATAGTGGTGTACCCCAGGGATCTGTGCTGGGTCCGCTGCTTTTTGACATATTCATAAATGACCTGGAAAGTGGAATAACGAGTGAGGTTATCAAATTTGCAGGTGACACAAAACTATTTAAAGTTGTTAAAACCCAAGAGGATTGTGGAAAATTGCAAGAGGATCTTGATAAATTGGAAGACTGGGCATCAAAATGGCAGATGAAATTTAATGTGGACAAGTGCAAAGTTATGCACCTAGGGAAGAACAACCCAATCTATGGTTACACGATGCAAGGTTCCACATTAGGAACCACTACCCAGGAAAAAGATTTAGGCATCATTGTGGATAACATGTTAAAACCCTCAGCCCAGTGTGCAGCGGTGGCCAAGAGAGCAAATAGAATGCTAGGTATCATAAGGAAAGGAATGGAAAATAAAACAAAAGATATTATAATGCCTCTATATCGTTCCATGGTGAGACCGCACCTTGAATATTGTGTGCAATTCTGGTCGCCGTATCTTTAAAAGGATATAGCGTTATTAGAAAAGGTTCAGAGAAGAGCCACCAAAATGGTAAAGGGGATGGAAGGATACTCCTATGAAGAAAGGCTAAAAAGGTTAGGGCTCTTTAACCTGGAAAAGAGATGGCTGAGGGGAGATAAGATAGAAGTCTATAAATTAATGAACGGAGTGGAACAGGTAAACGTAGATCGATTGTTTACGTTATCAGAATATAGAAAGACTAGGGGACATGCAATGAAGCTACAGGGTAAACTATTTAAGACTAATAAAAGAAAATATTTTTCCACTCAACGTGTAATCAAACTCTGGAATTTGTTACCGGAGGATGTAGTAAAGGCTGTTAGTGTAGCTGGGTTGAAAAAAGGTTTGGGCAAGTTCCTGGAGGAAAGGTCCATAGACCATTGTTAAGAAGGGACCCAGGATATCAATTGTGGAACCTGTGTCTTTTGGGGAAACTGCTAGGTACATATGACCTAGATTGGCCACTGTTGGAAACAGGATACTGGGCTTGATGGACCTTGGTCTGACCCAGTATGGCATATCTTATGTTCTTAAGGGGCCAGGCTTCTTTTTCTTTATTTGGCACAGCAAAAAGACTGCCTGTGCTAATTTAGTCCAACAGCAACCTTTATAAAAGCAGCATAAAGAGGATGGTGCTTTCTTTTACACTTAGCCTAAGATGGATATGTATTTGAGCTACACTTCAGTGACTCTGCAAGTAGAATTAGGCTTTTTTAATGTATGTTCAATGAGACACAGTCTCTCATTTACCTCATCAAAGTAAATTTAGAGAGGCTGAACCAGTCCTGCTTTCCCCATTGCATGCATGGAGATGCAGTCTGTATTTCCTAGAGAAATAAGAACTATAACACCATAGCAAACTCGTTTTCAACCTATCCTTGGGATACACAACCAGTCTGGATTTCAGGCTATCCACAATGCATATGCATGAGATGTTTTGCATATGATGGTGCCAGTACAGACAATTCTTATCTCATGCATATTCTTTGTGGATACCTTGAAAACTTGACTCCTAGCCACCATTTCGAATGCCACTCCAGTCAGGTAAGGAGCAGATGGGAACCACTATTTTCCTAAAAAACACTAGATCAGGGATGCCCTGGGTAAGACCCAGATGGGGAGTCTTGTGGGGTGGGGGGAGGGATAGGGTTAAGGTCTTCTGTGTGTGAATGGAGGCTATTTGAGGTAGGTCTGGGGGGGCTTCACTTTATGGTTCTCTTGGAGGGCAGTTTCTCTAAATGGGCTAGTTTTGCACATACTGTGACAGTCATGAAACTCACTTCTAAGCCAGGGTATATGGAGTATGATCTGAGTCTTTGAAATTTACTGCTAATGGTTGGCATAGCATTGTGCCAAAGACAGCCCCCCCTCTGGAATTCAATTCCTCTTTCTTCCAGTTTTTGGCAGATTCTCTTTGTATATCCCCTTGATTTAAATATAGCGTTTGTAGCATAAAAGTAGCAGTGCATTATCTCCTCTTTATCTGCAGAAGTCCACTTAACAGTAGTTAATCCTCTTAAAATGTCATTAATTTCTGTGGTTTGTCTCCTGCCACAGTGGGTCCACCATGGCATTTATCTGTGGCAGGAATGTTATCTACATCTGCAGTGTTTGCACTAGCGCAACTACTATCATTACTCCTAGTGCGTAAGCTATGGGTGGGCACCTTTTTATCCTGGTCGACATGCGGCCAGTTTGTATTTTTCTTTTTCTTACCTACCCTTCATCAATTGTAGTGTCGCCTTGCTGAGATTTAGCTTAGATGATACAACAGGGTCAGTACTCAGTGAGAATTGAGGAGGAAACTTTATTCTCTCCCTTTAAGAGATGCACAGCAATTCACCAACTGCTACTAGTGAATTTTATGTTGTGCCCTCTTTGCTTTCTGAGGGAGGGGATGCTCGGAAGTCGCTCTGATTGTGCCAGCAATGGGAGAGAATCAGAGTGGGGAGGCAAACATCAGGACTACTACCATTTGATTCTGTGGCATCGGGCCTGCATTCACTGTACAGGGCTTAATACACTTTAGTAAAAGAGCCCCTAAGTGCTGTAACCAATGAAACTTAACAGGGTTTTTTTTATACTGCTTTATCATTTTAGTCAAAGCGGTTTACATTGTAACTTAAACTTGCTAATGCTACAGATTATCTTCATAGTGTCTATCATTTCATGGTGTGCTATTTTCTTTACTTATAAATCATAATGGTTACCATGTTGAACTGGCTACAAACTCTCTTCCTTTCTCTATCCCTCTTCTGTCTCTGAGAAGTATTACAACAAGCCATTGTTCTACTAGAGCCATTAAAGAGCACACCTTTGGGCTACTACAGAACAGGTTGTCTCACTACATCAAACTGGAAGCATCTTTTTCCTTGCTCCTGCCAATTAAACTTTGTTGTAATCTTCATGCTCCACACTCCAGCACTGTCTTCATTTGACACTGGAGGTAGTCGTTGAAACAGAAGAAACAGCTAATAGGACCAAGTGTAGATTTCCAGAGAGTTTGAGTGGTTTACCACAATTTGAGGGAAGAGCTATGTGAACTATGTGGTGTCATAACATAGTTGATGGAGATGTTAAATGTTGTGTTGGACTACATCATTGACCTGATTTTATTGTGTTATATTGGCCCAAATAAAAGACGGATGGGGAGGGGGGGGGGGGGATATTCAGCAGTGGCAGGCAGTATTTTTAAAGCGCCTGACCACGACTGATTTAATTAAACCCAGATATTCAGTGCCCGGCCTATCCAGCATCTGGAACTGAATATCTAATTTCACGAGGCAATGCTTTAGCTATCTGATTATTGGCAATATTCAGCTTCTAACTAGATATTAGAAACCTAACTTTATCCGGTTTAACTATCTAGTTAGCAGCTGAATATACTAAGGACCGGATTGCTGCCAAGACTGCCACCCAATCTGCCCACAGACTGTCCCATTTTTAACTGGGCATCTTTTCTGTGGTCTGTGGAGATATGCGGTGGTTCTATTTAGAAAGTGCTGCTGAGTGTCAAGATTGCTGTGGTTTAACCATTTAGCAGATCCTGCTAACCAGCTAAACCTTTTTGAATATGTACCCCCCCCCCATGATTTCTTTGACTTTTTGCCAAAAATGCCTGTTTCTCCCCCAGAAATCTGCCTGTCCCACTGAACCAAAGATTACAAAGTGTAGTGGAGGAGTAGCCTAGTGGTTAGAGCAGCAGGCTGGAACTAAGGCAGCCAGAATTCAAATTACACTGATGCTCCTTCTGATCTGGAGTGAGTCACTAAGCTTTCCACTGCCTCAGGTACAAACCTAGATTGTAAGCCCTCTGGGGACATCAAAATACCCGCTATTTGTGAATATAGGCTGTCTTGAGCTATTACTGGAAAGGATTCATAGGAAGGGCGGCTGAAATATACTATTCTATCTTATTGGCTCAATTGTAAATAGATGTGTTGATTTATTGTAGGTATACCTAGCATGTCAGGAATTATCTCTGTTTTTCTCTTTGTGATTCAGTTTATCACAAACACTCCATAGTAACTAAACCAAATTCACCCAATCATAATACACCAAAATAGCAAATATACAATCAAACTTAAGAGCACCTTCAGTATTTCACTGTAAATGAGAAGTGGCTGTTTTAAAAAATATCAACAGGTTCACTTTGATAGTGCCCCCTCAAATCTAATCTTCTACCATTTTTGAACCATGTCCTAAACTTCACTCATATCTCTTCCATTTTATCTCCTTTTCCTTTCTGTAGAGAAGACAAAGTATTAAGATTATACATACAGCTGTGGTCAACATTATTGGCACCTTGCATTTTAGATATGTGTACAATATCTTGAGAAATAATTGGAAATATTCCAACTGTATGTCATCATCATATTTTAATAGTATGTTCAAAGGTAAACAACAAAAAAAGATCTGTGTGCAACTTAGACATAGCAATTTCCGAGAAAAAAACCCAAAATATGACCTGGAGAGGATTAGTGGCACCCTTCATTAATATTTGGTTGCACAACCCTTGGCAGTGATGACAGCTTCCAAACGTTTCTTGTACCCATCTATAAATTTCATGTATCTGTCTGCTGGCAGTTTCTCCCACTCTTCAATTGTGATTTGTTCCAGCCCATAAATGTTTCCAGGATTCCTTTTACCAATGGCAAATTTCAGCCCTTTCCAAAGGTTCTCAATTGTATTGAGATCAGGACTCATTACTGGCCATTTTAAAACAGTCCCTTTTTAACCATTCTTTTGTATTTTTGAATGTATGTTTTTGGGTTATTGTCCTACTGGAGACCCATGACCTTCCCCCCAGACCTAGCTTTCTGACACTAGGTAGCACATTTCACTTTAACATACCTTAGTAGTCCTCTGACTTAATGATTCCTTTAATACGTTCCAGGCCTCCAGTTCCTGAGGCAGCAAAACAGCCCAACATTATGGAATCTCCACCATATTTAACTGTAGGAAGGGTGTTATTTTTTTCCTTATAAGCTTCATTTATTTGCCTGTAAATGTATTGCTGGTTTGCATTGTCAAAGAGCTCATTTGGTTTCATATGTCCACAGAACATTTTCCCAGAAGGATTGTGGTTTCTCAAAGTGGCTTTGGGCAAAGATCAGGCATGCCTTATGTCTGTCTTTGGGCAGTGGGGTCCTCCTTGGTCTTAGCCAATGAAGTCCTTCATTGTTTAGTGCATGGCTTATGGTGCAAGTGGAAACCACCAGATTATTCCAGGTCAGCCTTGAGCTCTTTGGATGTTGTATGTAGTGATTCTCCAATAGTTCACACTAACCTTTGAAGACTTCTTGGATTAACTTTCCTCTTCCCATCATGTCCTGGGAGGTTCTTGACAGTTCCATGAGCAGAAAACCTCTTAATAACATTGCAAATTGTAGACACAGGAATCCCAAGATCTTTGGAAATGGCCTTGTACCCCTTTGAAGTTTTATGTTTGGTGCTAATGACTTTTCTGATGGTCTCAGGCAGTTCACTTGTCTTCACCATTGTGAAAATGGAACAGGGAGTGCATGTGGCCATTTTAAACATTAGAACCATCAGGCCCGGTTTTGATCTGTGTGGTGCTATGTGCCACATCGGAGCATAGCCTGCTCCCCTCCCGTCTAACTGGATTTTCCATGCCCGGGTCATATGTGGCCCCAGCATCAAAAATCTGTGTGTCACTGGAGCTACCAGCGTAGCACTGATTTTCAATGCCACACAGTTAGCCCCAGAGCCTTACAGATAGGAAAAGGTTTCTCTTGCCTATATTTAAGGCACAGAGCGCTAACCATATAGCATAAAAAAATCAGTGTTACATGAGTAGCGCCTTGACCCTCCTCCACACTGCCCTGGAATCCCCCCTACACACCTCCATGCTAACTGCATAGCCTAGGGGCACATAAGGGACAAATTAGGAAATTTTTGAAGGCACTACCCATGTAGGTACCTTAGAAAATTTCCTGTTAGGGCATTTACCTGTGTAAATGCCTTCAAAAATCAGGCCCATCATTCATTGGTTGATTCAAGTCATGCGAGTACTGACAATTGATCACAGGTGCAATGGGAATGTGGTTCTATTCAAACTGATTTGAATTTATAAGGGTACCAATAATCATGCCCTGGTAATGTCAGTTTTTATACCATTTCCTTTTTAATTGGTCTTGTTTTGATTCTTTTATATGTCAAATATGTGTGCAAATATAGTCCAACGCCATTTCACTGGCCATGTTTTTTTAAGAGATACTGGACATTAAGGAGTTGAACTGCAAGGGTGCCAATAATGTTGACCACAACTGTATTATTCAACCTTTCACAAAACCCTTTGCTATTCAGCAGTTTGGGTTGTTTCAAGTGAGTTGCTATCTCCTCCATTTTTTCTGAAGTTACTGTGGCTTTGTTTAAACCTATCCGAGCTGTCAGACTAGCACTGGAAAAGTGGTAAACTGCTTCTTTATACTAAGTGACAGGTATGCTTTGCCATCTGAGGAAACCTTGTTATATTTTTACTGTTCATTAATTGATAACAGCAAACATGCCAAATTCACATTTTATAGATAGATATGGATACATATGTACATTTCTAGCTTGAGGCACATAAAATTCAGTGTAATCTGATGGTGAGGTTCCGGTTCCATATCTGTTTACTAGGTTCTGTGCATGTGCTTGAAGAGAGGTTATAATGGACCCAGTACCGTACTTAGCCCTGTATGAGCGGTGCAGCTGCATACGGCACAAAGGCTTAGGGGGCACATTTCAGCTGCCTGCTGTTGCCCTGCCACTTATTCTCTCAGTGGCGGCGGCACCAGCTGAGCAGACCTAAAATAAAAAAACCCAAACCACGTGGGTCTTTCCGCAGGTCTGGTTCCTCCCTCCTCTGACAAAACATCAGAGCAGGGAGAGATCAAATCTGTTTAAAGCGCAGTCAAAAGACCTGTGGGATTCCCCCCCCTCCCCCTTTTAAAACTAGGTCTGCTCTCTGCTGCCCACACCGCAGCAGAGAAAACAGGGTAGCAGTAGCAGGGCAAGAGCAGGCATTGACTAGACGGAGGTATGGGGGAGAGAGGGGGGTACGTGCCCGATGTGCAAGTTACACAGGGTGCAATTTTGGCTCGGTACAGCCTTGAGTGGCCCAGAGGATTCATAGATGGATGTCTTTTGCTCTAAGAGGAATCAGACTTCTCCCCTTTAAATGAGTATTTCCCAAACCTGTCCTGGGGGATCCACAGCCAGTCAGGTTTTCAGGATATCTACAATGAATATGGATGAGATAAATCTGAATACAATGGAGGTAGTGCATGTAAATCTATCTCATGAATATTCATGGTGGACACCCTGAAAGCCTGACTGACTAGTGGGGGTGTTTCTCTAAGACAAGCTTGGGAACTACTGCTCTAAGTCAGTGGTTCTCAACCCGGTCCTCGAGACACACCCAGCCAGTCAGTTTTTCAGGATAATCACAATGAATATGCATGAGAGACATTTGCATACAGTGGAGGCAATGCTTGCAGATATCTTTTATGCATATTCTTTGTGGCTATCCTGAAAACCTGACTGGCTCGGTGTGTCCCAAAGACTGCATTGAGAACCGATGTTCTAAGTAAATGGCTTTCTTCACACATGTCACACTTGGATGTTAACCTCCATCTCTGATGAACCCAAATTCTGGATAAGGAATTCAATTGAAACACAAATTGTGGGTTCAAAAACATCAATTTTATTCAAGAGAAACACTTGGGGCATCTACAACAGGTGTAACTGCTACAAGTTTCCACAGCAGAAAATTCAAACAGTAGCAAAATATAAAACAGCAAGCAGAATCTTTAACACAAAGCATTTAACTCTGCTATTCACTCAGTGCTGTTCTTTTTTTTTTTGTTGTTGCTCCCATAATTTTTTTTATAGGGGTGCTTCAGAAATATGAAGGCCTTAAGCCCAGGAATAGATGGACATATATTCAAACATACATTCACTGCAGCTGGTGAACACATGACTTCACTATCTGCATATTTAAAAAGATTATAGATAATTTTGGGTCAAAAAATATAACTGAATGGGCCAATACTATCCATATAATATTGGGCTGCGTTTGTGGCAAGGGCGGGTTTTAAAATTATCCAGGTGGCAGTGGTGTTTGGCCAGTATCTGGATGACTTTGATGAATATAGCAGGCTTAAATTAAATGGACATTACCAGTGCTGTGATTGCATTGTGAGAGTAATTTTTGTAAGGGTTGTCTAGTTTTGTGCAAGTTGCATTGCACAGAAAGTATGCCTATTTATAAAGAAAAATAAGCACCTACTTTTATTTAAATAATAGGGGTATAAGTCGTAAGATACACATGTCACTTTACGCAGCTCATTATAAAATTACTCCTTGTACTGTCTACCTGGTTCTTGTGACCTAACTTGGCCATTATTGGAAACAGGATACTGGGCTTGATGGACCTTTGGCTGACCCAGTATGACATATCCTACGTTCTTATATTCAGTTCTCCTGATTATACATTAAGCAGTGGTGCTGGTGCCTAAATTAATACATATATTTAGTGCCGCTAAAACTAATATGGTTGCCATGTCAGTTGAATATTGACTCCAGAACTTCTCATTCACGCCTACTATGGTAAATGTGCTGCCACTGGTTTCTGTATCAGGAAACTCTAAAGGAAAATCAGAAAACAAGCAGAAAAATTCTTCTCCCAATAGATAGAACAACAAACTTGCAAAAAAAAAAATGGTTCTCACACTGCAAGTAACATCCTTTATAACAAGTAGATGGCACTGCTGACATAGTATGTTCATAAAGATACAACTCCTCCAATACAAACTATTCAAACAGAACAGGTAGAGAAGTTTAGGTAGATGTAAAGGACTTGACCATGGACAAAGGTCATACTCTCTGTAATCAAACCATTTTCCTCCCTCAGAAAAACTCCACAGTAGGTAGTGTAAACTCATTAATTTATTTATTAGCATTTAGCTCACACCTTTCTAGTAGTAGTTAAAGGCCAGTTACAATCAAGTTAGAGGAGTTATTTCCCTGTCCCCAGAGGGCTTACAATCTAATGGGCTGATGTAGAAAACCTTAGTGTGGCATTTTCTGGTGCTTTTCCCACCCTAGGCTTACTCTCCGATGCAGAAAGTAAGCTAGCACCAGAAAAACATCAAAAAAACAAATGCACTAAACTGTAGCACTCTTGGCATGCAAATCGCTGCATAAGTAATTGTGCCCAATGTAAAAAAGCTGCGCTGAAACTTAGTGCAGTTTTTTACACTGGTTTTTAATGCTAGAGCTTCTTGCCTGTTTCGGGCAGACGTAAAGATCCAGCCAGGAGCAAAAGTATCATCTGAAGTGAAGTTTGACACTTCACCTCAAATGATCCAGGCATTGGGGAAAGTCCCCGATGCCATCAGAATACTGTTAGGGGGAGGCCAGTGACCTCACTCAACAAACCAAATCCTTGGCGGTCTCGATCCTCCTCCACCTGCCTGCCAACACATTTCTGGTGGCCCAGTGGTCCTGATCCCCCCACCCACCCAATAAAAAATAAATAAATAAAATTGTGGCCCAGCATCCCCAAACCCCCCACCCACCCCCCCAAAAAATTTCCTTGTGTCCCAGTGGCCCCGATCCTGCCCACCCAATAACAAAAATCCCTAGTGACCCCCCGAGTCCCCCCAGTCTCCTCCTGGTACAGTTTAATCAGAAGTGGGAGCATTGCCCACATACTCCCACCCCTGTGCTGCCATCTTGAAAAATGGCAGTGCCTGGCCCCACACAGTGCATTCTGGGATGCACCGTTCAAGGTCAGACTGTCATATAAGGCAGTCTATATATATAGATATAGATATGGATATATAGATATATATAGATATGGATATATATAGATATGGATATATGGATATATATAGATATGGATATATGGATATATATAGATATATAGATATATATAGATATATATAGAGAGAGAGATGGGCATGACTTATGCCCACACAGCTTACAGAAATATGTATGTATAGGACATATACATACATGAATATAAGTCTGAGGATACATGCCTGCAACTGAGCCCCACAAAAACATTCACATGGGGAATGTGATGGGAAAAGATTCATCTAATAAGGGGGTGAAAACCACCTGAAGATATATAGAGAATCTATTTCTGCGGTGAAGGAATGTAGTTCAGTGAAATAACCAGTATGGTTGCGTGAAAAAACAGAGGATAATAGCAGTCTGGCAAGAGTATGTCAGGAGTACTTTAGGACTCTGACATGTCCAAAGGACAAAAAAAACGCATAGACTAAGATACCAGGATGACCCAGCCAAGGGACACAGGGGTATCATGTATACTAAAAGAGTATGCGTTGTCCAAGTGGAGCAGAAAAGCATAATGCCAAGCTGTAAGGAAAAAAGGGGTAGATTCCTGCAAGATTGGAAACTCCTTGGACATTCACGCAGAAAAAGCTTGTCTTCTGTATCACAACAGGAGACAAGAGGGTATAAAGAACCACAGTTCCCTCTAAGCTGTGCGCGTGTGCGCGCGCACACACCTCGCCGAGCGAGCACACATACTTTATAACAGAGCGCACAAAAATTACGGTTCTGATTCTGATAAAAAACAACAAAGACATCTTAAAATTTAAAAGTTATTCTATATTTATGGTTTTCACAAGTTCTACAATATTTTCTAGTGCAATCAATGTGGTTTACATACTGTATTCTGACGTGTAGTCAAATTTTAAAGTATATAACTCTGAGTGTCGTTATGTGGCGCACAAAAATTTAACCTTCTTTCAAAAGCTGCACAGCTGATATTTTATGCGCACACAGCCTACAGAAAATTAGAGGGAACATTGTAAAGAACCCATACAGCCATGGAATGATTATATAAGCTTTTTCTACTATATGGAAAAACCCTCAGAGACAAAGTTCAATGCTCTGTAGCAAGGGCCCATAGTAGAAAGCTTCTCTGAAGATTGCAGAGAGCATTGTGCAGGAGAATTATGAGATAAAACTGACTGAAGTCAGGTGTGTTGCCACATCCTAGGAAAGTGAGTAGTATTATGCAAGATAGTTAAAAGTAGCTTGCAATGAGCACTAAAGTAATCACTGGAACTCCTGCATGCACAGCAACTGAACAAAACAGCAGAGGGGATTCTCCTGTATAAAAACAGAGAAAACAGACAAAAGGGAGCGGAGATATTCCCGTCCCTGTCTGATGAGTTGTTTAGAGCATGCATTGAAGAATAACAAAAAGTCTACACTGGAAAGAAAGAGAAGTGTTTCAGTATGGTACCAACTCAAGCAGGGGAAACCCTGGAAGAGAGGGGGTTGGAAGGTGACTTACCATATTGTAAGTCAGCTGAAGGAAAAGATGTCCATGTGGGGACAGAAACTATCATGGGATAGTTGTAACCTCCCTTCGTAGTAGTAAGAAGGGGAGAATTCTGTAACCCATGGACAAAAGTATCCTAACAGCTTAGCATATTGAAAAAGAAAAAAACAGTGTAGAGTTTGAAGAATAAACTTCTGCTAAGAAGTTAACTGTAGATTGCAACATACAGGAACCTATGGTTGCTGGTTATGATTAGACTGGTTAGAGTCTGGAGACTTCAGACTAGGATGAGATGTCCCTTGCTTGGGTACATCTGGAGGATGGGCAGGAGAAGGGTGAAACCTTCTTTTCTTAGGGAAAGAAGGTTTGGTAGGACATTTCCTACGTCCTGGGGAAAAAGAAGGCTTAGGATGGTTTCCAGAACCAGGGAAGTCAGTGGAGCAATGAGCAACCTGACGTAAAGCCTCTCTATTGAAGAGATTTTATCCAGTACAAGGAGAATTACCCAGTGTATGTTGTGCCCATCTGCTCAAGTCTGAAGCTTGCAGCCAGGCTTTACGACGTGCTCCAATGGCAATAGCAGAGGATCTGCTAACAGACTCAAAAGAGTCTAGAGAAGCACGAGAAAGAAACCAAGAGATATTCCTGCTATGATTAAGAAGCAAGGAATAGTCAGTGGCCTTAGGCTCTGACAAAAAAGGGGACAAAAGAGATAATTTCTCTGTGACCTCCTGAAGTGTCAGACTCATATAAAAAATATATGAGATAATTCTTGAAGCCAGCATAGAAGTTTGGAAGGTTTGACGTCCAAAGGTATCAAGTGCTTTAGATGCACGACCTGGCGGATAAGAAGAATGCTTCTTCTTGCTTCTTACCTTCCTCATTGCTGATTCCATTACAATGGAATGATGTGGAAGTTGGTTTTTTTGAAACCCCGGAGAGGGAGGCACCTGATACAGAACATTAGTGGCTATAGAAGGCGAAGGAACCTTTAAAGGTGATTCCCACATCCTCAGAAGAAGATCCTGCAAAGAATGATGTAAAGGAAGCATTATATCTTCCTTTTCTGCAGGATCTTGGTTAAGAGTAGAGCCAGGAATAGGAATGGCAAGAAAGGTTGCCATGTCAAGGAGAAATTTCTGAAAAGAAGGATCTCCAATGGGAACTATTCCTGGGTAAGCTGAGGTTGAAGAAGCAGCTTGAGCACCAGAAGACATACTGGACTGGTGCAGAAAAAGAATCCTGCTAGATGGACAGTGATACTGACAGTTCTGATCCGAGGCAGTTAGTACTGCATCGTCAGTGCCCGGTATCGATTCCAAGCTAGGCATAGAAAGGATCGATGGCACTGATGGAACTTCAGGAATCGACATCGATACCGGTATCGGAGACGGTAATGTCATCGAAGCAGTAATCGGGGGCTGCTGAAGCGGTACCGAGGTAGCCAGAGAGCCTTGGTAAATATCCTCGGTACTGCGTAGTCGGAAACGATATGGGTCGGTTCTGAAACGCGTCGGTACCAAATCATCTAGACTGGATATCGATTCTAGACTCGGCGTCGAAGGGAGCGAGTCTATCGATGCATGTCTAGAAGGTACCGACGTCGGTGGTGGTATCGGCGATGCCGATACAGGAAAGTCAATCGGAGTCGTATCGATCGGTTCCGAAGGTACCGAGGACGTCTGATGATGATTCCTGGTGAAGAGTGGAACACTCGACACCGGCGCCGATGTCGGGGTATCGGTACCGCTCGAAGTCGATACCAACCCCGAGCATGGCGAAGATACAGGAAAGTCAATCTGGGTCGTACCGATCGGTACCGAGGATACCAGATGACGATCCCAGGTGCAGAGTGGAACACTAGACACCGATGCCGATGCCGGGGTATCGGTACCGCTCGAAGCCGGTACCAACCCCGAGCATGGCGGAGATACAGGAAAGCCAATCTGGGTCGTATCGATTGGCCCCGAAGGTACCGAGGACACCAGATGACGATCCCTGGTGAAGAGTGGAACACTAGACACCACTGTTCCCTCTAAGCTGTGCGCGTGTGCGCGCGCACACACCTCACCGAGCGAGCGCACATACTTTACAACAGAGCGCACAAAAATTACGGTTCTGATTCTGATAGAAAACACAGATGTCTTAAAATTTAAAAGTTGTGATTGTAATTACTAGAAATTTTCCGCTTCATTTAGTAATCATCTATTTTCATTTAATTTGATTAAAATCAATGTGGTGTACATACTGTATTCTGACGTGTAGTCAAATTTTAAAGTATATAACTCCGAGTGTCGTTATGTGGCGCACAAAAATTTAACCTTCCTTCAAAAGCTGCACAGCTGATATTTTATGCGCACACGGTCTACAGAAAATTAGAGGGAACATTGCTAGACACCGGTGCCGATGCCGGGGTATCAGTACCACTCGAAGCGGATACCACCCCCGAGCATGGCTCAGGTATGTTCTGTGAGGGGTGAGCCCCAGGAACAACCTGAAACCCCGTAAATGCTTTGGAGCCCGAAGACTTGCCAAAGGGGTCTTGAGGGCAAGGCCGGAGCCGTCATCATGCTTGGCATGAGACTTACCCTTCAAGAATTGGCTAGTCTTAACAGACTGTTTGTGGGTTACCTGATCCTGGAGAGAAGAATAAACCGGTGTCCTCACCTCAGGAGGAAAAACGGCATCGAGGGAAACTCGAAAAAGGGAAGGTCTTCTCCCAATAATACAGCCTGATGGATCAGGGGAAAAAGGGTCAGGACCCAAACAGGTTAGACACCAAGCATTGGAGTCTAAAAAGAAAACTATGTTTCCACAGTGAAGGCACTTCTTAGGGGAAGAAGGCTCCATGTTGGAGAGGCCTGGTAGGCCCAAAAAGTTAAGACAAAAACTGAGGAGAAAAAATCTCTCTAATTTTAGAAAAGAAAAGAATAAAGCACCGGCGGTACCGGTATCCGCGGGAAAGACAGCTGCGACCACAAGAAAACAAGGAAATAAGAATTTTAAAGAAAAAAGTTTCTGCGGTGACAGGACGACATCCTGTCGGCTCCGCGGAAAAACGAAAACTGAGGAGAGGCAGTGGGAAAGGCGGGAAGTCAGCACGCAGGCGCGAGGGATGCTCCCAAAAGCTTTCTGATTGGATGCTGGGGAGCATTCCCGTGCAGGCTCCGTCAGTACCGACGTACCCATATGTGAAGACTCATTCCTGCTTGTTCCTGGAGATCCCGTTTCTTCAGGACAGCATGCCAAACTTACACCAGCTTCTGTGCACATGTGTTTGGCTTGCTCTCCCAGTTTGTGCACTGGGTAATTTGATGTATTCCAGCGCAAAGAGTCAATGGTAAAGTCATGCAAGGAAACCCTGCACTAGAGCTTTAAGGACAGTTTGAACCTGAGACAGTAGAAGGTTAAGTTTTATTTATTTATTTTATTTAACAGTATTTATATACCATCTTTTACTTAAATCAAGGTAGTTTACATTGAACTCAGTTGTTTACATTATAACAATACAATTTCCAGACTTGCTCAAGGCCACAAGGAGTACCATTGGGATTTGAACCCTGGTCTTTCTGGTCCCTGGCTACTGTCCTAACTACCAGGCTACTCCTGTGGATATACACAAGATGCTTAGGCTAATGGTTCTTAACCCATTCCTCAGGGACTGCTTGGCCGGTTGGGTTTTCAGGATATCCATAGTGCATATGTTTGAGATAGGACATGCATATCTATCTCATGCACATTCATTACAAATGTCCTGAAAACCTGACTGGCTAAGCTGTTCCCGAGGACTGGATTAAGAACCATTGCCTTAGACATTTTCAGGTGATATAAAAATCATAAAACTCACATTTCATGTCAGACATGTACCAAGACAAACTAACCAAATAATGTCTATAGTCATTTTTATGTACTTTTTGCAGGACGATAATTGTGCATATGTCATACCAGGCACCACAAAGTGAAGTATTACAAGAACATCAGGATATCATGCATTGAGGGATTTCTTCTTCTCACAAGAGGATAACTCTTGATGCTCTATTTTAAGGCAACACTTGGGTCCTCCCTATGAATACAGTTTGGATTTACTGTGTAGTAAAAACTACAAGCACTGAAATCAGAACACATTCAATTACATTTATTTAGACAGTTTTGTATACCGCCTTATCCTTGCATCATCAATGCAGCTTCACAACTGGACATCGTAAAATGTAAATACAATGTTCAAATACCTGCAAGAGAACATACTGTAGACTCTAGACATTATACAAGATGTCATAATCTACTCCTCCTTACCCTTAAATACTGCTAGATGAGAACATATGTACATGGGAAATCATTTAATGAAAACACTCTTCATTGGCCAGGTGCACACTGTCCTTTCTTCTGAAAATTACTATGTTTGTAACCCATCATAGCACCTAGAACTTAATAGATTCCTGCTACTGGTCATTCCTGTTTGGAAAAGATAGTTACTCACCTGTAGCAAATGTAGCAGGAATAAAGTCCTCACGTAAGGGTGACATCATCCAACATTCCCCAGCTACTAATATTGCTTTTGGGAGGTTCCTGCATGCCTTTTTCCTGCCTGCTGCCATGGCACCATCTTGAACTAGTCTGTTACTATAGCTATAGTAGAATACAATGCCCAGGGAGGTGGGAGGGTTGTAAGGACTTATTCCTGCTGTTCACAGAGAACACACTTGCTACAAAAGTGAGTAACTACCTTTTCTCCATGGACAAACAAGAATGAAATCCTCATGTACGGGACTCCCTAGCTACAGGCTACCAAAAACCCATGAGAATGTAGACAAACCCAACAGAGGCAACATTCCATCTGAATAATGGCAATAGGCCTTAGCAACTTAAGATACAGAACTATGTACAGTCTAAACAGTTCTCTCTTCTTGTTTTTTCTCCTTTAGTAGCCTGAACAGAAATAGAATGGGCCTAGGGGGGATAGAGTTGGATTCTAATCCTCAAATAGATTCCATAATACAGATTGGGCGAAGTTGCTGGCACATCAGGAATCCCCTTCTAGTCAGTAGTAAGATATGAATGTGTGAACAAAAGACCACATTGCAGCCCTGCGGTTTCTCTTCAAAGGAGACTAAGCATAAGTTGGCCACTGACACAGCCATGGCTCTGACACTGTGAGCTGTGACATGACTATCAAGGCTCAGGCCTGCCTGGGCATAAGCAAAAGAGATGCAGTCTGCTAACCAAATTGAAAGAGAGCATTTGGAAAATGGCAATCCCTGGTTTGCTGGGGTCAAAAGAAACAAGAAGCTGGATGGACTTTCTATGGGCTTTGTCTACTCCAAGTAGAAGGCTAAGGCTCATTTGCTGTCCAAAATGTGCAATGCAGCTTCCCCTTTGTGCGCATGAGGTCTTGGGAAAAATGTTGGTAGAACAATTGACTGATTAAGATGGAAATCTGATACCACATTTGGAAGGCATTTAGGATGAGTACAGAGGACCACTCTATTATGATGGAATTTGGTGCAAGATGGATGAACTACGAGAGCCTGAAGCTCGCTCACTCTGCATGCTGAAGTGATCACCACCAAAAACAATACCTTCCAGGTCAAGAACTTCAGAGGGCAGGAACTGAGTGGCTCAAATGGAACTTTCATGAGCTGCACAAGAACTACACTGAGGTCCCAAGACACTGCAGGTGGTTTGTAGGAAGGCTTCAAGAGAAGCAATCCCCACATGAAGCGAACAATTAAAGACTGTACCATTATGGACTTCCCTTCCACACCTCGATAAGCTCCAATTGCACAGAGGTGGATCCTGATTGGAACTGGACTTAAATCCCAACTCAGAGAGGTGGAGAAGATACTCCAGCAGTTTTTGTGTGGGACAGACAAAAGGATCTAGGGCATGGCCCCTACACCAGACTCCTCCATTTACAGGAATAACACTTTCTTATTGAGGCCTTCCTGGAGGCCAAAAGGACATCAGTTATGCCAGTGGGCAAGTTGAAGTCAGAGAACACTAGCTTCTCAACATCCACACCATGAGGGCCAAGGACTGGATGTTTGGGTGCAACATCATCCCGTCTTCCTGTGAAATCAGATCCGATGCATGGCTCAGCTGGACTGACTCCTGACAGGAGAGGAAATCAAGACTGTCTGGGCCAGTAGAGAGCAATAAGAATTATAGTACTTCCATCTGTTTTGAGCTTCAGAAGGATCTTTGAAATGAGCGGGATTGGAGGATACACATATAGAAAACTCTCCCACCAATGTAGGAGGAAAATATCTGATGCTAGTCTGTTGTTTGGTCTTACCCTGGAACAGAACTGATCCACCAAGCATTCTACAGAGTGGCAAAAAGATCTACTGAGGGGGTGCCCCACTCCTGAAAGATATGGGCTGCCACCTCCCTGTTCAGTGTTCATTCATGTGGTTAAATATAAGAATATAAGAAATGCCTTACTGGGTCAGATCAAGGTTCATGAAGCCCAGTATCCTGTTTCCAACAGTGGCCAATTCAGGCCACAAGTATCTGGCATGTTCACAAAGAGGCACACAGCTTGTCCTGGTGCTCTTTAATAATGTTTAATGGACCTTTCCTCCAGGAACTTGTCCAAACCTTTTTTAAAACCAGCTACACTAATGGATTTTATTACATCCTCCTGTAACGAATTACAGAGTTTTTATGCATTAAGTAAAAAAAATATTTTCTCTTATTAGTCTTAAATGGGTTGCATTGTAGTTTCATTGTGTGTCCTCTAGTCTTTCTACTTTTTGATGGTATAAACAGCCGATCTACGTTTACCCGTTCCACTCCATTCATTAATTTATAGACCTCTATCATGCCCCCCTCAGCCATCTCTTTTCCAAGTTGAAGAGCTTCAACCTTTTAAGCCTCTCCTCATAGGGGTATCCTTCCATTTCCTGTCTGCCAGAGAGTTTTGTTTGCTTGGCAGGCAGAAACTGACATCAGGGCTGTGAGAGGGAGCTCCACCTCATTCCCTGCACCTGCCAATCACAGTGGGGCAGCAACAGCCACAAGAACCACCATTCCAGCAGCGAGTAGATGCACAGTGGAGGCAGAGGCTGACATTGGGGCTGTGAGAGGGAGCTCCGCCTCATCCCCTGCACCTGCCAATCACAGCAAGGCAGCAACGACCACAAGAACCGCCATTCCATTGGCGCACCAGCGCCTGAGGGCCTCGCCAGAGGGCCCTTTGGTGTGGCCCTTAGGCATGGGACCAAGGAAACAGCCAATCTATGTTGGTTCGGTTTGATGGTATGTTTTGTGTAGTTAAATGTAAAGTAAGGTATGTACTGTATTTCCCTGTGTTTGCTTTGATGTATTGATAATGTGCCATATGTTTCCCTTACCTTTGTATAACTTGTGCTGTATTGACTGCTTTAATTGAAGGAAAAAGTGGGATACAAAACTTGTTAAATTAATAAATATGCGACGACAAACTTCCACAACCTGACTGCTTCCCAACACAGGAGGTACGAGCCCATTCCTCCCTGCTTTTTGATGAAGAACATTGCAACTTGGTTGGTCAGTTGATCCTGGAAATCCATTAGAATATTTGCTATGACTCTTAACTCCAAGAAGTTGATTTGGTGGAGACTTTCTTGGATAGACCAGTTGCCCCGAGTGTGAAACCCATCAAAATGAGCACCCCAACCCAGTTTGGATGCATCGGTCGTCAAAACTTTCTAAGGTGGAGCAATTTGGAAGAGGAGACCTCAACAAATTGTGGTGGATTGTCGATCATGCAGTGACTGAACGAAAGGTTTGGTGACACACAGATGATCCCTGAGTTGTCTTGTGGCCTAGGTCCACTGAGCCTGCCTCACATCAAGGTGTGCCAAGGGCGTGATGTGCACAGTAGAGGCCATGTGGCCTAGTACAGTTAACGTCTTGCAAGCTGTTACCTGCTGACTCAATTGAGTCTCCCACACTAGTGCTGTCAATCTGTGAAGTCTGTCGTGCAGGAGGAAGGCCGAGTCCTATGAATTTCAATTTCTGGGTAGGTTGTAGGTGGGATTTGGGGTAATTTATAACAAACCCTAGTAGTTCCAACACCCGAATGGTCAACCGTGTTGATTCTTGAACCCCTTTCTGAGTGGTACTTTTGATCAGCCAATTGTCCAAGTAGGGGAAGACAAACACTTCCTGCGTTTGGAGGTAAGCAGCTACTACCGTGAGGCATTTTATGAAAACACAAGGTTCTGAGGCTAGGCCAAAAGGCAATACTCGGTACTGGAAATGTTGTTCCCCCAGGATAAATCTGAGATACTTCTTGTGAGCAGGATGTATCTGTATGTGGATGTACGCATCCTTCAGATCCAGAAAGCATAGCCAATCTCCTTTTTGAAGGTAAGGAAGCAGAGTGCCTAGACAAATCATTCTGAATTTCTCTCATAGCAAATGTGTGTTCAGATCTTTTAAGTCTAGGATAAGACAGTATCCTCCTGTTTTCTTGGGATCAAGAAATACCTGGAATAAAATCCTTGTGCTCTTTGCTCTGGTGGCATGAGCTCGATCACAAGATCCATCAAAAGGGTAGTGATTTCTCTCTGAAGTAGTTCCTGATGAAGAGGGTCGATGTGATGCACCCTTGGGTGGCAATAGGAAGGTATTTGAATAAATGTAATTTGTAACATTTTTGGAAGATTTGCAGAAACCATGTGACCGAGGTTATAAGGGGCCACCTTTGGGTAAAAAAGTGAGCCTTCTCCTAATCAGAGGGTCTTCCACTGTGGTTACTGGTAGAGTGGTTATGCTCTGACAGAACCAGTCAAAACTCTACCCCTGGCTTTGGCAGAGGAGCAGGCTGGGCTTTCTTAGGCTTTACTCATCACAGTTGTGGGCAAGGAGCATGTTTTGGTTGGGAGGTTTGGGAACCAGGAAAGTACTTATGCCTACAAGAGTAATAGGTCTTTTTCTGGGCCCCCCCCCCCTTGGTACCTCCTGTGCTAGGAGGCTGGCTCGGACATGCACCTTGTCCTGTTTGTCCTGCATTGATTGTTCCAGGTCTGTAGATTGGAGTCAGGCGAGTCTCTGGGCACCAATACCCAAGGCAGAAGCTCTTGATGCCATTTTGAAGGTATCAGTTTATGTTTATGTTTATTACATTTGATATACCGCTCAGGCCAAAGCATTAGAGCGGTTTACAATACTACATAAATGATACTGAAAATATGAAAAGGACGCCATTAACAAGATAGGACAGAGTAAGAGATAGTGATAGTCAAAGAAATAGAAGAGACAAGAGGAAAAGGTTCATTATAACACCAGAGAGGCAGAATATCATACCACCACAGCTCAGTCCTTCCAAACAGACTTGACCATAATCGCTACTCATCACAAATTCAAGCCAGGCAGAAATACGCCGCAGAAATGGCTCCTTATAAACCTCTGCTGCCTGGATATACTTGACAGAAGCAGATGAGGCAGAGCTCTCACTCACAGCCTACGACGCCGGCATCATTCCTCCACCGTCCCGCTCGTTGTGGCATGCAAACCAAATACAGCAGATAACCCGGTCCCACATGGTCCAACGCCTAAGGGCCACGCCAAAGGGCCCCTCTTGCGAGGCCCTCAGGCGCGGGCGCGCTGGTGGAATGGCAGTTTAAAAGCCAATGGAGTGGGCAGGCCCTGTGGAGGGAGGTGGAGCTCCCGCTCACCTCTGATGCTGGCTGCTGCTCTCCCCTCACAGAACATGCTGGTGGAATGGCAGTTTAAAAGCCAATGGAGTGGGCAGGCTCTGTGGAGGGAGGTGGAGCTCCCGCTCACCTCTGATGCTGGCTGCTGCTCTCCCCTCACAGAACACGCTGGTGGAATGGCAGTTTAAAAGCCAATGGAGTGGGCAGGCTCTGTGGAGAGAGGTGGACCATGATCTTTAGCAGTCCTTGCTGTGCGCCACTAGGAAATGATACTGTTTTAATTTCTCTGGAGGGAGATACTGGGACAGATTAGCATGGTCACACAATGTTTTTTAAAGATATGCCCATGTAGATCTGGTAAGAGGCCATGTGGGCAATGAGCATGGAAATCTAAAAATACCTTCTTCCCTGAAGAGTTCCACGTATGAGCCTCCCTCCCTGGGGGCACCAAGGAAAGAGTTTTGGAACTCTTGGATCTCTTAAAGGCAGATTCAACCACCAAGGAATGGTGCAGAAGTTGGGTCTCCTAGAATCTGGGACCCTTCTGAATCCTATGCATGGAGTCAAGCCTTCTACTGACTCAAGGTACAGTGAGGGAGTTCTCCCACATTCTCATCTGTACTCTCTGTAGGATGCGGTGCAAAGGCACAGTCACTGCCTCTTTAGGAGCAGAGGAGTACTGAAGGATCTCCAACTCTACTGCCCTGGGCTCATTTTCAGTCTTCAAAGAAAATAGTATGGCCTTGGCCATATCCCTGACCAAGTCGTGGAAGGTCATATCCTCAGGAGGGGACTTCCACCGCTCATGAGGTGGAAAAGGGTCCAACAGAAGCTCAGGAGACCTGTCCTCCGACAAGTCTTCAGGCTCGACGTCAGTTACCCAGCCTTCTCAATCTGTCTCAGAGAGGAAGTCAAAGTACTTCCGAGTCTCTGCCTGGATTTCTCTCCTGATCTGGGGCAATTGGGAGCTTCCTCAGGAGCAATGATGCTCTGATGCTATAGTCTAGATTTCGAGGGCACATTGGACCCAGAAACGCTAGAGAATGATATTGGCTGGGTAGGCATTAGTGTCAGAGCCCTTTGATGCCCCGATGCTGAAGCTTTTCCCGCAGGCAAGGCGTGCATCTCGAGGATAGGTTGCATGGTTGCTGATGTTGATGCAGCTGACATCGAGGCCCCGGCCTGCTGCACAATCAAGAGCACCACGATCTGTTCCTCAAGAGTCTGTAGAAGGCATTTCTCCATGGCTGCCAATTCCGATGGCTGTAGGGCCTCAGCAACTTCGACCAATGTACTTGGGATTTGAACAGGGTTATCGGTGGCTTAGTCTAGGCTCTCGGTAGGCCGTCACTGCCTCTCTGATGTTTTGTAGGATGAGTTCTCTTCCCTTTGGGGTAGCTTAAAGGGGCACTGTTGCGGACCTTCATTGCTTTCGATACCATGCCTCAAAGGACACTGATGCTGATGCACCAGTCTCTTCACTCGGTGCTCGATGTGATCTTCTTTCGGCATTGATGAAGCCAAATCCTTCGTCATCCTTGGGTGGAGATCGATTGATGGCCAATGCTCCGGGGCACTATGGGTACTTTGAGTGGACTCGAGAACTCGACGTCGCACCACCAGCAACTGATGCAGCCTTTGAAGCCATTAATACTGGTGCTGTCGATGCCGATGAATTATTGTGAGTGCCAAAAAGTGATTCACGCTGCTTCTCTTGACCCTTGAGTCCTCTTTTTGTCACATGCAAACATAAATTACAAGCAGAGGGATGATGATCAGGTCCCAGGCACTGAAGGCACCAACTGTGAGTATCTGTGGTCCTTATGCACCGGGAACACTTCTTGAACCTGCTGGCCAGTGTTTGGGACATGTCGCCTGGAAAGATAGCCACAGCAGAATCAAACGGCTTGATTTTATTGAAAAGAGGAGGGCCTGGCCAGAGCATAGAAACATAACAGAAAAAGACTATATGGCCTATCTAGTCTGTCCTTCCATATGAACTCCTACAGTCCCTTTTTTTTTAATCTTTAGAGACCTTCTGTGTTTGTCACATGCTTTTTTGAATTCAAATACTGTCCTCTTCTCTACTACCTCCACTGAGATACTATTCCATGCATTGATCACTCTTTCTGTAAAGAAGTATTTCCGCATATTACTCCTGAGTCTATCCTCTTTCACCCTCATCCTATGTCCCCTCGTTGCAGAGCTTGCTTTCAATCGAAAGAGGCTCTCCTCTTGTGCATTTATGCCATGGAGGTATTTAAACATCTCTATCATATCTCCTCTATCCCACCTTTCCTCTAAAGTATGCATATTAAGATCTTTAAGCCTATCCCCATAAAGAAGACCACTAATCATTTTCGTAGCCATTTATTGTACTGACTCCATCGTATTTATATACTTTTGAAGATGTGGTCTCCAGAATTGCACACAATACTCCAAATGAGGGAGTGGCGGCTCAGTGGCTGGGACAGGTTACCTCCGGCCAGAGGGCTGGGGGTTCATTTCCCTGCATGGGGACAAGTAACCTCAGGCTGGAGGGACTGGGGTCTCTAGTCCCATGGCCACTCCTTGTGGCCTTGGGCGAGCCACTTAACCCTCCATTGTCTCAGGTACACTTAGATTGTGGAGCCCTTCGGAGACAAGGGAATAAAAAGTACCTGTTAGTATATATACATACATGTAAACCGCTCTGATGCGTAAATAAAGGGCGGTATATCAAGTGCCATAATCATAACCAGAGACTTATATAGAGGCACTTTAGCCTTCCTTTTTTCAGCTGGCCATTCCTCTCTCTATGCACCCAAGCATCCTTCTGGCTTTTGATGTCGCCTTTTCTACCTGTTCAGCCACTTTAAGATCATCAGAAACAATCACACCCAAGTCCTGGTCTTCTTTCATGGACAGAAGTACTTTGCCCCTACAGTTTCGCTCCCTTGGATTTTTGCAGCCCAAATGGATGACCCTGCATTTTTTTGCATTTAATCTAAGCTGCCAAATTCCGGACCATTCTTCAAGCTTAGCTAGATCCCTCTTCGTGTTATCTACCCCTTCCTGGGTGTCTACAGTATTGCAGATTTTGGTATCATCTGCAAAAAGGCAAACCTTATCCAACAGCCCTTCCACAATATCACTAACAAAGATGTTAAAAAGAATCAGACCAAGGATAGATCCCTGCAGCACACCACTGGTAACATCGTTCTCCTCAGGAGTGTGCTCCATTTACCGATGCACTTTGTCACCTCCCACTCAACTAATTTCTAACCCAGTCAGTCACTTTAGGGCCCATCCCTAGGGAGCTCAATTTATTTATAAGTTGCCTAAGGTGACAGAGGTGCCGCAGAAAGGAAAAGAAACTTAAAACGACTGAAAAGAGAAATGTAAAAAAGAAAAAAGAAATAACTATGATGGCAGGTTATTACAGTGAAAACATGGAAGGTGCAAGATCCCCAGAGAGAAACAACCAATTACCAAACAGAGACATGTCGGAACATGTCCATTGAGCTCCGTGGAAAAAGAAAAACTAGTTCAAGATGGCAACACAGCGGCAGGCGGGAAGATGGCTCACAAGCATGGTGGAACCTCCCAAAGGCTTCCACTACTAGGCTGGAGAGCATTCCTGCGTGGGCTCCATTGGATGACATCACCCATACATAAGTATTTCATTCCTGCTTGACCACGGAGAATAAGAAGTACATCACTGGGTGGATAATCTCTAACACCCAGATGTTGTATATATGTGCCTGCAAAGAACAAGAACAAACCAGCTGTCTATTCTGGTACTGTGGTATTCTCCTGTGGAAACAAACAGCGTAACTTGTACTTAATGAAAATCTTTCTGTAACCATGGTAAAATACAGGGTAAACTATGTATACATAGAGGGTTATTTTGGAAGCCCTATTTGTGCTTCATACATCTGAAAATGAGCATACAGAGGTCTTCAGAACCATGTTAGAAGCCAGGTCTATGGATGTCTAAGTCTGAACTGGGGGGGGGGGGGGCAGGGGAGGTGTGGCTGGGTCATTCCCAAGAACCTGGATGTCATTGCTTGATCTCAAAAAAATCCAGAGTCTTGTCTAAGTTTAAACTTGTTCCAGGTACGAATGAGCATTGGGAAACTGTTCATTTTGGCTGAAAATCATCCAGAGGGTGTAGTGATAATAGCACTCTATCACCCCAGTATTCAGCATACTCACGCTTATAGCAGCTGTGGGATTTGATCCCTGGCTGTCCTGATCTTAGCCCACTACTCTAACCATTAGGCTATTCCTAGACATCCAGATTCTGAAATACTATTTTGGGGATGTCTTAGACACCCCCATCAGGCACACCCACTTTTGTGAAATTATGTCTGCAACTGGATTTGCCTGCTTTTTTTCCCCCCAGACATTCTGGCTTAGATGTCCCAGATTGCAGTTGGACGTCTTTCCAAAGAGAAAACATGCTGTAGGTTTATAGACACCAAGACAAAAAACAGCACACTGCCATGTGGACGTGCAGAAACAATACAAAAACGTAGGCAGGATGGAAAACTCACAAATTCTTTATTGGTCCATACATAACAAAGGGGGGGCCAGACCCGAGACAGGCCATGTTTCGAAAGAATCTTCCTCAGGGGTTAGGCACACTTTATGCTAAAAAAACATTACAATAAATAAATAAATAAAAACATCAAGATACTTAAAACTTAAATGAATAAAAAATAACAATATCACAATAAGAGAATGAATAAGACCATAAATATCCTAAACAAACATAATATGCTAAAACCATAAATATTCCAAATACCATCAAGCACATAAAAAGAGAGACACTGTCAATATATCATATTAAAACATAGAAAACCAATTATGTTATGAAGTCAACCCTAATAACAGATAAAACTTAATATCATCAACAAACAAGAGGGGATATGTAATAAAAACAAGAAAAAGACATGCTAATTTTAAACCCAAACATTATATACTAAAGAATAAATACAAAAAGAGGATAAATAAAAAGGATACAAGAAACTTATAAAAAATAAATAAATGACATATTGTTAAACATTGATTACAACCCAAATTGTCAAAAAATGTCTAAAAATGGAGAAAAACAGAGAGAGAAACGAACCTATCTGGAGGACAAAGTCATATATAGAGAGAGCAGGAGTGAAAGAAAAAAACGTTACCTTGGGACCGTGAGGCAACCGTCAACAATGATTGATTCTCACAAAAAATAAAAATATACTTCATTCACTGCAGGAAATATTATTTCCTGATTAAATCATTGGTTAACAAAAATGTATCAAATTGGCCAAGTTTCTGGTGCAGTTGACGGCCTTCCGGTAGCAGTGAGCTCCAAAGGCTTGGGACTATCTTCAACTCCTGGGTTTAATCGAGGGGCCACTATAGAATTAGTGCCTTGGGCAAAGGCTCATATAAAACTGCACCAAAGGGCTTTTCTGTCATATTGGTTGCCTTGCTTGCAAAACTACAAGATCAGGCTCCCCCTTGTGCTTCTGTACTGCAGCATCCAGTCTACTATGGTGGCCTCAGTCCCCCAATCTGTACAAGGGCATGCCTGTGAGCGATCTTTAGTGGTTCATCTTGATGTCAGATGCCAGCCTGTTTGGCTAGGGGTTCATTGGGAGCGGCATTCGGCTCAGGAACACTAGACAAATCATGAGTCAGCATGTGCATTTGCTAGGCCCTCTGGCACATTCACCATTGGTCAGAGGCTGAGCAGTCTGGGTCTTCTTGGACAATGCCATGCTGGTGGTGTATGTCAAGAACCAGAAGGTCATCAAATGTGTGGGAATGACCCTAGAAATTGTCCTCGTATTTTCAGGGGCAGAACGGAATTTTCTTGTGCTCTCGGCACAGCACATTGTGGGTGTAGACAATGTAGAGATGGATTATCTCAACCGCCACATACTCTATCCCAGGGAGTGTTCTAATGGATCCTGGACTTGTGGGGCCATCCCTGGATTATGCATCCTGGTCCAATGCCAAGGTATGAAGATTCTTCAGTTGCCACAAGGAGATAGGCTCCAAGGGAGTCAATGCCTTGGTTCAGCAAGCCTCTTCTGTATGTGTTTCCACTGTGGCCTCTTATAGGGTGGGTTATTCACTAGATAGAGCATCACTCAGGCTTAGTGATTCTGGTGGTGCTGGATTGGCCACAGAGGCCCTGGTTTGCAGATCTGATGCGGCCTCCTGGAGGGGCCGCCCTGTACCCCTCCCCTCAAACGCCTGGGGCCTGTTGTGCCAGGAGCCTGTTCTGTTGGATGACCCAATTTCCTTCTTCCTTCTGAGGTGATGCTTAGTATACAAAGGCTATTCAGCGGCCATAATTTCCACTTTCTTGAAGGCGAAGTGTGGTTCCACCTGCCTATCCCTATGTGCAAGTCTGATGTCTCTTTGAGGGCTGGTATCACAAATACCATTTGGCATCCCAAAGGGTTGAATTAGCATTCTTGCTTGCCTTCCTGCAGGACAGTGCTGATAAGAGTCTGTCTCTTAGTTCCTTAAGGGATCAGGTTGCTGAACCAATAGTTCCATTGCTTCACACGCGGACTTGGCCCACTCCCATCGAGGGGTACGACACTTACATTCTCATCCACAGTCAGTTGTTCTGCTGTGGGATTTGGACTTCATTCTTTAGGCCCTAATATCTGTTTTCTTTGAGCCATGGAAACAGGCTATGCTTAAGATCTGTCCCTCAAGGCTGCCTTATTAGTGGCCATCTGTTCAATGTGTCACATTTCGGAGTTGCAGGCTCTCTCACATAGAGGCTCCTCAGAAGCAGATGTTTCCATCAGACCAGTTCTTCCTTTTTGCCTAAAGTAATGTCCAGGAAAGCATCTTGCAGGAAATGGAAAAAGGAGCCAAATAACAAAAACAGGAAACATAAGCACTGGCAAGTTAGATAAAAGGCATTGATAAGGCAGGCAAAGAGATAATTTGAAAAAAAAAGCTTGCAGTGGATGCAAAAACACATAATAAAAACGTTTTCAAGTACATTTGTAGCAAAGAAACTGTGAGAGTTAGTTGGAGTACTGGATGATAGAGGGGTAAAAGGGGTACTATGAGTGGACAAGGCCATAGTGGAAGAACTGAATGAATTCTTTGCTTTGGTCTTTACAGAGGAAGATGTAGGTAAGTTACCCATGCCTGAAATGGTATTTAAAGGTGATGCATTGGAATAACTGAAAGAATATCGATAAACTGGGAAGATGTATTATAACTATTTGATAAACTGAAGAGTAGAAAATCACGTGGAACGGATGGTATATATCCAAGGGGGTTGAAAGAATGAAATACGAGATTGCACACCTACTATTAGTAATCTGTTAACTAATCATTAAAATAATCTGTCGTATCTGAAGACTGGCAAATAGTCAATGTACCACCATTTTTAAAAAAGGTTCAAGGAGTGATTCAGAAAACTACAGACCGGTGGAACTGACATCAGTGCAGGGTAGAAACCATTATAAAGGACAAAATTACTGAACATGTAGATAGCAATGGTTTAAGGAAGAAAGCCAACATGGATTTAGCCATGGAAGGTCTTGTCTTACTAATCTGTCATATTTTTTGAAGATATGAACAAACAGGTGGACAATAGTGAGCTGGTTGATATAGTGTATTTCGATTTTCAGAAAGTATTAGACAAGGGTCCCTCATGAGAGACTCTTGTCGAAATTAAAAAGTCATGGGACAGGAGGCAGTGTACTATTGTGGATCAGGAACTAGTTAAAGATAGAAAGCTGAGGGTATGGCTAAATGGCCAATTTTCTAAATAGAGAAGGTGAATAGTAGAGTACCCCCGGGGATTTGTGCTGGGTCTGCTGCTTTTTAACAAATTCATAGATGACCTGGAAATGGGAATGATGAGTGAGGTGATCAAATTTGCAGATGATACAAAATTATTCAAAGTTGTTAAAACCTAAGAGGATTGTGAAAAATTGCAAGAGGACCTTGATAAATTGGAAGACTAGGCAAGCAAATGGCAGATTAAATTTAATGAGGACAAGTGCAAAGTTATACACCAAATCCAAATACAATCCAAACTATGATTACACAATGCAAGGTTCCACATTAGGAACCACCACCCAGAAAAAAAGATTTAGGTATCATTGCGAATAACTCATTGAAACCTTCCGCCCAGTGTGCAGCGGTGGCTAAGAAAGCTATTTAGAATGTTAGGAATCATAAAGAAAGGAATGGAGAATAAAACAAATAATATGATGCCTCTGTATCGTTTCATGGCGTGACCCCATCTTGAATACGGTTTACAATTCTGGTCACCATATCTTAAAAAGGATATAGAGGAATTAGAAAAGGTACAGAGAAGAGCCACCAAAATTGTAAAAGGGATGGAAGGATACCCCTTTGAGGAAAAGCATAAAAGGTTAGGGCTTTTCAACTTGGAAAAGAGACTGCTGAGGGGAAATATGATAAAGGCCTATAAATTAATGAATGGAGTGGAACAGGTAAACGTAGATCAGTTGTTTACGCTATCAAAAAGTAGAAAGACTAGGGGACACGCAGTGAATCTACAATGTAACCCATTTAAGACTAATAACAGAAAACATTTTTTCACTCAACGCATAATCAAAATCTGGAATTAGTTACCAGAGGATGTAGTAAAAGTTGTTAGTGTAGCTGGGTTTAAAAAAAGGTTTGGTGGGTGGGGGGATCCAAGATGGTGGCAGCCATGCGTGTGGCGGAGTAGTGTTTCTTTGTATAATGGGAAAAGGAAAGCCAAGGATGCAAAAAGCCTTCCATTGCCCCAGCGACTTCATTTTCATTTTCTGCACAGAACTCACTGGATTCTTTCCTTGTTTGCTCTCCACAGCAACTCACCAGTTTGCCAGTGACACACAGTCCCATTGATGGCTCGGTGAGGTTGGCGTTCCAGCTGAACAGTTCCAGACCAGAAACTCTGTCGCCGGTACAATGTCCAGTCTCCAAAGTGGTCTTGCTGGACTTGGACTTTCCTGTGGGCCAGACTATGCCAGCTGTGACCAGAGCTGCTGAGCTAGTTGTAGTTGGAGGGGTGACCCCAGGTCAGCAGAGAAGGGGCAATCTTCCCCTCCTGGTTCATCGGTCCGGTGACCTGTTGTTGCAAGGTGGGGTTGGAAGTTCAGCAGAGGAACCGGCTGCTAGTGTGTCATCTGGTATGGTGCTGCGAGGCTCAGAGGCTGGAGTGGGTTTGGTGGGACTTTCGACCTTCCCCATGACTCGACCAGCGGTCTTCACGTTGGAAGCAATTTGGACCACCATAGTCCAGCTTGGGGAGAAGCTGCTCCTCCAGGTTTCCACAAATTTCTCTTAGCTACAGCAGCATGGGGAAGATATTTCCACATTGCAGACTTTGGTATCTCAGTTTCAGGACGTGATTGACCATTCAGAAGGTACCACTGAAGCGTTATGCAAAGACTTGCTAAGTGTAAAAGCTCGAATTGAGCAGTTGGAGAACTCTGCTTGGTTTCAAAATCTGAGACTTATAAACTTTCCTGTCATAAATGTTAAAGAAATATTTAAGTCCTATATGCAGAAGTGTTTGGGGTTCCCCTATTATTAAATTGTATTATATTCCTACTGGTCACAGATCTTGAGGCTCTGGGAATATTCTTGGAGTGCAACAGGCTGACCTGTTGAATGTTTCCGCTATTCTTGAAATGTCGGGGTTTGAGATGTATACCGTCTCCACTCTTCTGGTTACATTTACTTTATCAAGTGATCGTGATTGGTTCTTAAAAATGTTCTTTCGTAAAAGATCTGGTCTCTTTCAAAGGTTTTTCTGTTTGGATTTTCCCTCATCTCTGCCGTGTCACTCAGGGTAGGAGGCGCGAGTCCCTTCTCTGTCCTGGGGTCCAGCCTTTACTACATCCTCCGGTAACAAATTCCAGAGTTTGATTACATGTTGAGTGAAAAAATATTTTCTTTTATTAGTCTTAAATAGTTTACCCTGTAGCTTCATTGCATGTCCTAGTCTTTCTATATTCTGATAACGTAAACAATTGACCTACGTTTAACCTATTCCACTCCGTTCATTAATTTATAGACTTCTATCATATCTCCCCTCAGCCGTCTCTTTTCCAGGTTAAAGAGCCCTAACCTTTTTAGCCTTTCTTCATAGGAGTATCCTTCCATCCCTTTTACCATTTTGGTGGCTCTTCTCTGAACCTTTTCTAATAACGCTATATCCTTTTTAAGATACAGCGACCAGAATTGCACACAATATTCAAGGTGTGGTCTCACCATGGAATGATGTAGAGGCATTATAATTTCTTTTGTTTTATTTTCCATTCCTTTCCTTATCATACCTAGCATTCTATTTGCTCTCTTGGCTGCCGCTGCACACTGGGCCGAGGGTTTTAACATGCTATCCACAATGACGCCTAAATCTTTTTCCTGGGTGGTGGTGGTTCCTAATGTGGAACCTTGCATCGTGTAACCATAGTTTGGGTTGTTCTTTCCTATATGCATAACTTTGCACTTGTCCACATTAAATTTCATCTGTCATTTTGATGCCCAGTCTTCCAATTTATCAAGATCCTCTTGCAATTTTCCACAATCCTCTTGGGTTTTAACAACTTTAAATAGTTTTGTGTCATCTGCAAATTTGATAACCTCACTCGTTATTCCACTTTCCAGGTCATTTATGAATATGTCAAAAAGCAGTGGACCCAGCATAGATCCCTGGGGTACACCACTATTCACCTTTCTCCATTGGGAAAATTGGCCATTTAGCCCAACCCTCTGCTTTCTATCTTTTAACCAGTTCCTGATCCACAGTACTACACTGCCTCCTTTCCCATGATTCTTTAGTTTTGCCAAAAGTCTCTGATGAGTGACCTTGTCAAAGGTTTTCTGAAATTCCAGATACACTATATCAACCGACTCACCTTTGTTCACCTGTTTATTCACACTTTCAAAAAAACATAACAGATTAGTAAGACAAGATCTTCCTTGTCTAAAGCCATGTTGGCTGTCTCCCATTAGGCCATGACTATCTACATGCTGAGTAATTTTATTCTTTATGATGGTTTCTACCATTTTTCCCGGTACTGACGTGAGGCTCACTGGTCTGTAGTTTCCCGGATCACCCCTGGAACCCTTTTTAAAAATTGGTGTTACATTGGCGATCCTCCAATCTTCAAGTATTAGAGATGATTTTAATGATAGTTCAAAGATTACTAATAGCAGGTCTGCAATCTCATATTTCAGTTCTTTCAACACCCTTGGGTGTATGCCATCCGGCCCAGGTGATTTGCTACTCTTCAATTTATCTAATAGTTGTAATACATCTTCCCGATGTATCGATATTTCCTTCAATTCTTCCGCACCTTTAAATACCACTTCAGTCATGGGTAACATCCCTACATCTTCCTCAGTAAAGACCAAAGCAAAGAATTCATTCAGTCTCTCCGCTAATCGCCTTGTCGCCTCTTAGTGCCCCTTTAACTCCTCTATCATCTAATGGACCAACTGACTCTCACAGGTTTTTTACTACGAATGTACTTGAAAAAAATCTTTATTTCGCGTTTTTGCTTCCGCAGCAAGCTTCTTCTCAAATTATCCCTTTGCCTGCTTTATCAATGCCTTGCATTTGACTTGCCAGTGCTTGTGCTGTTTCCAGGTTTCGTCGTTTGGCTCTTTTTTCCATTTCCTATAAGATGCTTTTTTGGCAACAGCCACCCCTCTGACCTCACCTTTAAACCATGCTGGCAGTTTTTTGGACTTCCTTCCACTTTTCTTAAAGCATGGAATACAGCTGGTCTGGGCTTCCAAGATAGTATTTTTCAACACCACCCAAGCTTGATGTAAGTCTTTAACCTTTGCAACTGCTCCTTTTAGTTTTTTCTTAACTATTTTCCTCATTTTATCATAGTCTCCCTTTCGAAAGTTAAAAGGTAGTATTGTGGATTTCCTTACTATCCCTCCTCCACTAATTAAATCAAAGGCAATCATGCTATGATCACTATTGCCAAGTGGCCCCAACACCCTTATCTCTTGCACTAAATCTGGTGTTCCACTAAGGACTAGGTCCAATATGGCTTCCCCTCTGGTCGGTTCATGAACCAACTACTCCAAGAAGCAGTCATTTATGTCATCTAGGAACTTTATCTCCCTAGCATGTCCTGCCGTGACACCAGGGTAATTGAAATCACCCATTATTACTGCGTTGTAACTTTCTCCATGCCTACATTACTGATAATGATTTATGGATATCTCCTTTAATAACTTGTCTAAACCCTTTTTAAACTCAAGTACACTAAGGGACTCATTCTATATAGGGCACAGTGTTACACGCATGCAACATCCATAAATCCATATTCTGAAGGACTTATGCACGTGAAGGAGCACTTATGCATGTGCTTTGGGTGGTCACAATTCTGCAAGCAAGTGTGCAAGTCTTGGGATGTGCATGAGGGCAGAATATAGGTGGAGCCTAAATCTACACCCACAGGGGAGCATATGTAATGGCAGCAGCCAGCACATTTAAAGCGGCAACAGCCGTTTTAAATTATGCCCGGATAATGACCATCGGCATTCAATACTGGGGTTGCTGAGTTAGCATTTTAGCTAACCAGTCAGCAGCAATATTCAGACGCTGACTGGATAGCTAAACTAACCAAAGTTAGGACCGCCTTTTTTCCACTTAACTTTAGCCAGCTTAGATTAGCTGGTTAATGGCTTAATATCATCACTAACCTATGTTGCTGCACCCACTCCGCCCCTGGAACACCCCAACGCTAAATGGTTAGTGTTGGGGTGTTTAAACCAGGTAGGAGGGGATATTCAGCAGCATTAAACTGCTGTGTGATTTATCTGGTTAATCACTTTGAATATGCCCCACCATAAGTCATAGAATACTATGACTTATGCATGTCACTGCACAGATCTGGGCATGGGCAGTTACCCCTGCTCTATAAGATTAATTGCTGTGACTAGACTCAGGCACATCTGTACTTTTCTTTATAAAACAGGCCCCATATCTGCATGTGGCAAAGCGATTTGCCTGCTTACGAGATTATAGAATTACCCTCTAACTGCCTTGATGACAAATTCCACAACTTAATTGTACACTGAGCAATAAAAAATATTTTTTTCTGATTTGTTTTAAACATGCTAACTATAGGCTTCATGGAGCATCCCATAGTCTTCATACTATTTATAAGGGTAAATAGTTATTTTAATGGTTGACATGCTGAGGGAAGGTGAGAAAAAGTGGGGGGGAGGCAGGATGGGGATAAAAGATGGGGTAGGAAATAAAGGGGGAAGGGGTTGGAAGAAAGAGGGAGGATGTTGAGCATCATGGAAACAAAATAATTAAGAGGGGGGTTGAATGGGGAATACTGCAGGAGAGAGGCAGTGAAGAGGGACAAGAGGGGAAGAATGGTGAATATTAAAGGGAAGCTTATACTATGGACATGTGCTTACTTATCCTAGTTGTTATACATGGAGGGCAATTATAGAACCAGTTGCTAAGGTGGATGTGGCTGGTGTACATAGTACATGTAAATAATGAAGAAATTAGTCCTTACCTGCTAATTGTCTTTCCTTGAGTTCTCTCCGGGCCAGTCCAGGAACAGAAGGGTTGTCAATCCCATTCAGCAGCTGAGGACTGAAAACTGAAAAGTTCTTTCTGACAGGCTATCCAACTCCCCTTGACGTCAGCTACTCAGTCTACTTATTGTCCAAGCAGCTCAGAAACTCTAGAACAAACCGTCTGATAAAACCACAAAAAAACCAAAAACAACAAAAACGGTAACCTAACACCTGAACCATGTACGGATACCCCCTGCTGTATGTTACTCTAGCTTCGTATTCCTCTTTTTTTTTTTGTTACATTGTTCCTTCGCAACGAGGAACGAGAACGCACCCCGTCCAGCAAACTGGACTCCATTGCCTTGACTGCCATTACTGTACTCTATGTACCCCCAACCACCGAAGAACTACCAGCCATCAGAGTACTCCTGGCCGCAGCTAGCCTCAACCGTGGGTGGGTCCTGGACTGGCCCGGCGAGAACTCAAGGAAAGACAATTAGCAGGTAAGGACTAATTTCTTCTTCCTCATCGTCTCTCCAGGCCAGTCCAGGAACAGAAGGGAAGTACCAAAGCAGTTCCTAAACATGGGAGGGTCCGACGAGCCCAGCCACAATTGCTGCAGCCCCTACTCTTGCATCGTCCCTTGCATGTACATCCAAGCGATAATGCTTAGCAAAAGTGTGCAGAGAAGACCACGTCGCTGCCCTACAAATATCCACAGGTGGAACTAATGCCAACTCCACCCACGAAGCTGCTAACCCCCGGGTAGAATGAGCCTTGAGATTCCCGGGAGGCGACTTACCTCTAAGTTCGTACGCAGACGATATTGCCCGTTTCACCCACCGAGCAATAGATACCTTAGATGCCGCTTGCCCCTCCAAAGAGCACGAACAGCCTATCTGATCTCCGAAATGGTTATTGTTTATTTACAACTTGATATACTGCCCCCCATTACATCGGGCGGTTTACAATATACATAATAGCATTAGGCAAGAAAGGAAAAAGAAATTACAATCACTGAAAAGAAAAGATGAGAGAGTTAGCAGAAGCAGTGCAACAAGGAGAGTGGGGTCATACAGATTCGGAGGGGACATTAAAAGCTAAGGAAAAGAAATGGGTCTTGAGAAGGGAATGGAATTTGGGATAGGAATCTTCAAGGCGGAGGGCAGTAGGGAGGGAATTCCAGAGGGCAGGACCTAGGTAGAAAAATGCTGATTTACGAGTGGATTGCAAGTGGGCTTGAGAAGGAGCTGGGAGGTGCAGGCGGTTAACATGAACAGATCGGAGACTACGGGTGGGAGTATGAAAAGTTAACAGATTAGAGAGGTATTGAGGTGTGTGGAGATAGATAGCTTGGTGCACTAGGGTAAGAATCTTGAAGGGAATCCGGAATTTCAGTGGTAACCAGTGAAGGTGCAGCAGAAGTGGGGTAACATGATCACGGGGGGAGGCGTGTAAAATCATTCGAGCCGCTGTATTTTGTAATAGTTGCAACCAGTGTTGTTGATATTGGGGAATGCCAGCGTAAACAGAATTACAGAAATCCAGTCTGGTGATGACTAGGGAAAGGAGGAGGGTGGTGAGGGCTTGAGAGGAAAGAAATGGTCAGATGGCACGGATTCGCCTAAGACAGAAAAAGGAGCGTCGAGAAACCAGTGAAATGTGGTCGTGGAAGGTAAGATTACAGTCGAGAATGACACCAAGATATCGGAGTTTGGAAACTAAGGAGATAGGGGTGCCAGAGAGAGGGAGTGGGTAATGGGGTGGAAGAACCATGGGTAAACCAAATAGCCGCAGTCTTAGAAACATTAAGGATCAAGCAGTTAGAGGAAAGCCAGGAAAAGACCAAAGATAGGCAGGACTCCAGGGGAGTAATATCAGGATGGGAGGAGGATGTATGGTGTAAGAGAAAGATGTCATCGGCATAATAATACCCTGATATCCCGGATTGTTGGACCAATAAAGCTAGAGGAGCCAAGAAAACATTGAACAGTAGAGGAGCCAAAATTGAGCCCTGTGGAACACCACAGGTGAGAGGAAAGCTAGCAGAGGTGGAAGAGGCTGAGGTGACTGCAAATGACCGGGAGGATAAGAAGGAAAAAACCAGCGGTACACAGTGCCATGGATACCCGCATCCCGTAATCGAGAAAGAAGAAGAGAGTGATCTACCAAATCGAAAGCAGCTGAAAGGTCAAGAGATACCGCCACCGTAATATCACCATGATCACGGGAAGTGTAGATCTCATTCATGACAGCCGTGATAGTAGTTTCAACACTGTCTTCTGTTCTCCTAAGGTACTTGCGAAGCACCCGGCCCATATCCAAATTCCGCACCTGCCTAGTGGCCTCACCCCCTTTCCGGCTCGAAAAGGCTGGGAGAGAAACCGGCTGGTTCACATAAAACTCAGACACTACTTTAGGGAGAAAGGATGGAACTGGTCTCAAAACCACTTTCTCTGCCGAGAACTGAAGAAACGGTCTCCTACAAGAAAGAGCTTGCAGATCCGAAATCCGACGTGCCGAACATAAGGCTACTAGGAAGGCAGTCTTCCAAGTGAGATGTGGCAAACTAATGGCATTCCCTGCCCCAAAAGGCGGCTGTTGCAAGGCCTCCAAGACCAAGTTCAAATCCCAAGGAGGCATCACTGGACGTACTGGCGGTCTGCTATTCCGCGCCGCCCTTAGGAAATGATGCACATCCGGATGCGCCAACACCACAGTGCCATGCACCTTGCCCCTGTAGCACGGTAGTGCCACTAGCTGGACTTTGAGCGTATTGAGTGCTAGACCTTTCTCTAGCCCACCTTGCAGAAAAGCCAGGATAGCTGGAAGGGCCGCGGAAAAAGGTCGCAACCCCCGCTCTGCGCACCAAGCCTCAAAAATGCGCCACACTCGAACATAAGCTAGGGAAGTTGATCTCCGTCGTGACTTTAAACAAGGTAGCAATCACGGCTGACGAATATTCCCGACGCCGCAAGCGCTCCCTCTCAATAGCCAAGCTGTAAGCAAGAACCGATCCACTTGCGGCATCAACACCGGACCCTGACCTAAGAGATTGATTTGCTTGGGCAGTCGCCATGGGCGATCCACTAACAGGCTCACCAGATCCGCATACCATGGTCTCCTTGGCCAATCCGGAACTATGAGAATCACGGTACCCTTGTGACACGCGATCTTCTGAACAACTCTGCCGATCATCAGCCACGGTGGGAAAACAGAGCAATCCGTTCCACAGCCAGGGCTGTACCAAGCCGTCCAGGCCTTCCGACATATGCTCCCTGCGTCTGCTGTAAAACTGCGTCGCCTTGGCATTGGAGAAGGTCGCCATCAGATCCATGACTGGCTGACCCCAATGTACCGTGATGTCGTGAAAGACCGCTGCATTTAGCTCCCACTCCCCGGGATCTAAAGTATGGCGACTGAGATAATCGGCCTGAACATTGTCCTTTCCTGCCACGTGCACCGCCGAAAGGGCCAGCAGATGGTTCTCTGCCCATAGCAGCAAAAGCTGACTCTCCTCCAACAAGGTGGCACTGCCTGTGCTGCCTTGTCGATTGATATATGAAACTGTTACCAGATTTTTGGAGAAAACGCGGACTGCTCTGCCCACAACAAGCTCCTTGAACTCCAGTAGCGCCCATCGCACCGCTCGGAGTTCCAACAGGTTGATTGGCCAATCGCTCTCTTCTGTTGACCAGGTACCTTGCGCCACCTGTGCTCGACAGTGAGCTCCCCAACCGACGAGACTGGCGTCCGCAATGACCAATATCCAATCCGGCTCTCTCAGGAGAACTCCTGCCTGAAGATGTTTCGGGTCCAGTCACCAATGAAGAGAGAAGACGACATCCTCCGGACACGGCAATCTGCAGAATAGAGGATGAAGCTGAGCGGACCATCTGGACAGTAGGGCCTGCTGTAGCGGTCTCATATGAGTCCTGGCCCACGGAACCAGATCCAAGGCAGCCGCCATGGACCCTAGCAGCTGTAAATACCTCCATGCCGTTGGAGCCTTCAACTTAAGAATGCTTGCACTTGCCTTAGAATCTTGTGAACCCGCTCCTCGGGAAGGAATAAGGACCCTATCTGGGTGTCGAATAACGCTCCTAAGTGAGACGCCTCGTCAGCAATAACTGACTCTTCGCCTGATTGATTACCCAACCTAGACTTTCCAGAACCTGCTCCACTCGAGCAGTCGCGACTACCGATTCCGCCGGCGATCGAGCTCGTATTAACCAATTGTCGAGGTAGGGGTGAACGTGAATCCCCGCCTCCCGCAATGCTGCTGCGACGACCACCATCACACCTTCATGAAGGTCCGAGGGGCCGTGGCCAATCCGAACGGTAACGCCCAGAATTGAAAATGACCCATGGGAACGGCAAAACGCAAAATCTTGTGATGCTCGGCTTGGATGGGAATGTGAAGATACGCCTCCGTGAGGTCTATGGAGGATAGCACCTTGCCGGGTTGCACCGCTCGAATCACCGATCGCAGTGTCTCCATTCGAAAGTGAGGCACCCGTAAACAGCGATTGACATGCTTAAGATCTAGGATGGGCCGAAAAGAACCCTCTTTCTTGGGGACCATGAAATAAATCGAGTACCGACCTAAGCCGCACTGGTCTGGCGGCACGGGCACCACAGCCTTGAGCCACATTAACCGCTGAAGCATTTCTCTCACCGCATTCCTCTTTGCTTGAGACCCGCAGGGAGACCTCACGAAAGAGTCTGGCAGAGGCTGAGCAAACTCCAAAGCATATCCCTCGCGGATGATCTCTAGCACCCAACGGTCCGTGGTTATGGAGGTCCAGACGGAGGGAAACTCCTGCAACCGGCCTCCCACCGGAATCTCCGCCTGGACCTGCCACCCTTCATTGCGGCTTCTTGGAGGCATTCTGTTGAGAATGCAAGTATCCTCTGCTAAATCCTCTAGCCCCCCGAAAGGACTGACCTCTAGCTCCAAAACGCCCTCTCTGAAAAGGAGCAAAACATGGTCCTCGAAACCTGCGAACATCTCTGGCTTGACCTCTGAGCTGAGTTCCAGGCCTCGGCGCTTTAGGATGATCTTCCCGTAGCCGACCCCCTTTGGAGTCTCCTAGATCCTTCACAATCTTTTTGAGGGCTTCCCCAAAAAGCAGCTTGCCTTTATAGGGCAGTTTACTGAGCCGAGTCTTAGACGATTTTATTTATTTATTTACATTCTCTTATATACCGCGCTATTCTGCATCAGTGCGGTTTACATTGAACAAACTGAAATTACATTGAACAGGGCATTATAACTTGGAGATAACTATTTTACAGGGAACAACGATGCGTCCGCTGCCCAATTCTGCAGCCAGAGAAATCTGCGAGCGGCTATGACAGATGCCATGGACTTCGCGGAAATCCTAACTAAGTCGTAGAACGCGTCTGCGAGGTAAGCAGCCGCCGACTCCAACTTTGCTCCTTTGGCCATAGAGCTCCCCTCCTTGTCCATACCAGACTCCCCTTGGAGCCAGTGGATGAAAGCCCGTGACACATATGCTCCGCAAATGGAAGCTTGGAGCAAAAGTGCACATGAATCAAAAACCTGCTTCAAAAGGGTCTCCAATTTCCGATCTTGAATATCCTTGAGAGCAGCGCCACCTTCCACCGGAATGGTGGTCTTCTTTGTCACCGCAGAGACTAAAGCATCTACTTTGGGCATACGCAACAAGTCTTTTCCTCCTGCGGTACTGGATATAGACACCCCATAGCCATGCTACCGCGCAAAGAAGCCTCCGGACATTCCCACTCAGACTCAATCATTTGTTTGATCACTTATGGACCGGAAAACACTGTTGCTCCAGCTTAAACCCTTGTAATAAGGGATCCTCTAATGGCTCCTGTGGCACCACTGGAGTGACGATATTAAGTGATGCTAGAGACTGCACAATCAGGGCTCCGAGCTCTTCCTTTCAAAATACCCTAAAAACATTAGGGTCATCACCTGGTGCCATTTCCCCCTCTTCCAGTTCCCCGGACCAGGAATCTAAATCTGCCTCTGAGATGATCTCTCCTTCCTCCCCTAATTGAGGCGCAGAAAGTGGCAGCCCAAGGAAATCAGCCGTATTCCCTGGAATTTTATCCATTTTAGAAGTTCCCTCACCTGGATCAGGCCCAGGAACTATCATCTGAGGCGCTGCCAAACTGGTGAGGGGAACTGGAGGCATTGTTAAGTTAGTGAGGGAAACAGCAGCGCTACTAGCCTGCTCCATCTTTAGAAGGTATGCTCTATGTAGTTGTAAAATAAAATCCAGCGAAAATAAGGAGCTCACATTGTCTGTAACTTTGGCAGACAGTCCCGTAGAACCCCCCTCAGCAGAAGAGGGCTTTTTGGACTTTGCTTTCTTTTTCTCCAGTCTGTTTTGTGGCGCGGGAGAAAGCGCTGCAGGAGACAAAATGGCTGCCGTTCCCGCCTTCATTTGTTTGCTGTGAGAGCTTTCCCCGATGTCGAAACTGCCTCCATTAGGCCAAACACGCTCTCCAACGAACAACTGCCGCAGACACAAGACCTATAAAACCCCCGGTCCGACCAGCCCTCGGCAGTTCCCACACTGAATACAACCCGCCGACGCTGCTAACACACTCCCGCTGTCAAATGGCCTGCGATGGCTGACAAGAAAAACCAGAGCTCGTCGGAACCCCCCCCCCCCCGCAACACACACCGTGTCACAGAAACGGCGGTTCACAAACGACTCACTTGAATGGCAGCCCTCCAACTTCCCGCTGCTAGCGGGACACGGAGTAACAGTAAGACCAACAGAGGGAATAAAATACTGGGGCGCCCAGCTTCTCCCTTTAGCTTTTTAGAGACGTTTCTTTGCGGTGAGCAGGCTCTGCCCCCGACTAGACACTCTTGTTAGAAAGAAATAGTCTCCCTTTTTTTTTTTTTTTTTTTTTTTAAATGTTTGAATTGCCCAAATTGATCAGGTAAGGATGCTCTGCTAGAACACCTGAACCCCCTGATTATAAAAACTTCTATCTGATGAATCCTCATAGCCTCTCCGGGAGCCTGTCAGCCTAAACGTCCTATTCAGCTGCTGAGGACTGAATGACTGAGTAGCTGACGTCAGGGGGAGTTGGATAGCCTGTCAGAAAGAACTTTTCAGTTTTCAGTTCTCAGCTGCTGAAAGCACAGTTACTTACCTGTAACAGGTGATCTCTGGAAACAGCAGGAATAAGTCTTCACATATGGGTACGTCGGTACCGACGGAGTCTGCGCGGGAACGCTCCCCAGCGTCCAATCAGAACGCTTTTGAAAGCATCCCAACACGCCTGCGTGCTGCCTTCCCGCCTTTCCCAACTGCCTCTCCTCAGTTAAGTTTTAAAGCTGAGGCAAAGAGAGAGAGAGCAAGAAAGGGAAAGATAGAGATAGAGAAGACTTATTCCTGCTGTACCCAGAGATCACCTGTTACAGGTAAGTAACTGTGCTATCCCAGGAACAAGCAGGAATGCGTCTTCACATATGGGGACTCCCCAAGCTAAGATGCCCAGAGGGAGTCCTAGCATGTAGTGAATCTAGAAAGAGCCAAGCTACTCCTGAGGACCTCAGGCATCTTGGGGATGAAGGGTAGGAGTTGAATTATAGAAAAGGTGCTGTGGAACAGCTTGGCTAGAACAGGACTTCTATGGAGGAAGATCCTGTATAGATGACATTTAGTAGTAAAAATATTGAGTGCAATATTCTAATATGGACCTCCCTTGATGGTATTGTAAAAAGTCTATTGAGGTTCATATGGATCTGTTAAAAGAGCCAGTAGAAGATCCTCAAGGAGTGCCTCACTGTGAAGTAGAGGTAATAAACTGTAGGAAAAACAAGTGGAGGTCAGAACCCATCAGGGTGAGAAATAGCCCCAGGGGAAACTGGGGTAGTACAATGAGGTAGGGCTTCAGCGGGAAACACAGAAGGTACTATTAGACAAAGCTTAAGCCCTTTTGGTCGAAGAACAGTACAATGCTAGGACCAAAAGGAAAAAGAAATCTGACCGATTTGGACTGACAATAGAAATAGTCCCTGTAGGAGAGGAGGGGTATGGAGACCCCTATATCCGATAAAGTAAGGACAGACTTATGAAGCGTTACAGCTTTAGATTAACTGAAAATCCGTGATGTCTTTCCTAAATGAGGTCAATTAGGAAAGAAAAAAGATACATGGAAAGCTTCAGAGGTACCTAAACCTGAAAGGTTATGGTAAGAGAAACAACAATTTTGTTAATTACCACAGGGAGTGGTTATATGTGTAGAACCCCAAGCATGCTGGCACAGCATTGATAGGGGTAGTGCACATCCGTCAGAGTCATATAGGAATATATGGATATATGAACCTAGACAGAGATAGATAAGTACGTAGATACATATCTACTTAGAAGATATATCTCGATAGGTGTATATATAAATATATACACACACATACATATATACAGAGATATACCTGGGCGGAAGATACAGATTATCTCTCTCTATATCTATATCTATATATATATATATAGACACAGGTCTCCATGTAAGTAGATGGAAACACGGCTATATAACTAGATCCCCATAGGGATATGGGGATAGAGGGAAGATTCATCTAACAGCAAGAAGGGTGATACCTGCTTGAATAGATGTATAGAGAATCTTCTTTCCCTGGTTATAATTGACAGAGTCAGAGGTATGGTCTCCCTGACAAGGAGGAGTCTAGATTCCTTTAAGAATTCGAGCTCTTCAATAACCAGGATGGCCTACGTGAAAAATGCAGAGGATAACTTCATTCTGCAGGCAGCAAGTCCAGATCTCTCTAGAACTGCAGTATGGTGAATGGATAGAGGACGCCACTGGAATAAGATACCATATTGACCCACCTATGAGGGCAAGATGGGTATCAGGCGTCCTTGAGCTGCAACTGAAAGAAAACTATCCCTGGCGAGAAGTCCAAAGGAGATATGGACCAAGCCAGGGAATTGGCCATTCTTTAGGTTTTCACGTGATGTAAGGCCTGTCTCTTTGGTCTCGAAAAGAGATTTTAGATGAGATGGTAAGGGTAGGGAACACCTACCAGTCATGGGAGCATGACTGGGTGAATCCCTCCTAACCATCTGGGATTATCTGCTAGGCAAGATATTAATGCTCTCTAGCAAGGGCCCATAGTGCAAAGCTTCCTGTTCCACGCGCAGGACCCAAAAGGCAGGCAGAGCTCCGGAGTCTCAATGCGTGGATGAGACAATGGTGCAGAGATGAGGGTTTTGGATTTGTTAGGAACTGGGGAACATTCTGGGGAAAGGAGGGGCTCTTCCGAAGGGATGGGCTTCATCTTAACCGGGATGGAACCAGGCTGCTGGCATTAACCTTTAAAAAGGAGATAGAGCAGCTTTTAAACTAGATATTAGGGGAAAGCCGACAGTCGCCCAAGAGCAGATGGTTCGGAAGAATGTATCCTTGAAGGATACTACCAAAAGCAGAGAGGTTCCACAAAAGAGTAAAGTAGCCCAAATGCCCTCAAGTATGGAGCAGACAGAGCTTAAAGATCCCAATTTACCCATGTCTAACAATAGCCAAATTAACATGAATAAAATACATTCTCTAAAATGCTTGTATGCAAATGCTAGAAGTCTAAAGAATAAGATGGGAGAGTTAGAATATATAGCACTAAATGAAAGGTTAGATATGATTGGAATATCAGAGGCATGGTGGAAGGAGGACAACCAGTGGGACACTGTGATACCTGGGTACAAACTATATCGTAATGATAGAGCTGATCAAATTGGTGGAGGGGTTGCGCTCTATGTTAGAGAGGGCATTGACTCAGAAAGGATTAAAGTTTTGCAGGAAACAAAATCTGCTGTAGAATCTATATGGATTGAAATTCCATATAAAAGGGGGAAGGCAATGGCAGTGGGGGTGTACTATCGAGCACCTGGCCAGAATGACCAAATGGATGATGAAATGCTCAAAGAAATCAAGGAAGCTAACAAAAGTTACAGCGCAGTAATAATAGTGGGTGATTTCAATTACCCCGGTATCGACTGGGTCAGTGTCACGTCAGGACATGCTAGGGAGATAAAGTTCCTAGATGAAATAAATGACTGCTTCTTGGAGCAGCTGGTTCATGAACCGACCAGAGGGGAAGCCATATTAGACCTAGTCCTTAGTGGAACACCAGAACTAGTGCAAGAGATAAGGGTGTTGGGGCCACTTGGCAATAGTGATCATAGCATGATCGCCTTTGATTTAATTAGTGGAGGAGGGATAGTAAGGAAATCCACAGTACTACCTTTTAACTTTCGAAAGGGAGACTATGATAAAATGAGGAAAACAGTTAAGAAAAAACTAAAAGGAGCAGTTGCGAAGGTTAAAGACGTACATCAAGCTTGGGTGTTGTTGAAAAATACTATCTTGGAAGCCCAGACCAGCTGTATTCCACGCTTTAAGAAAAGTGGAAGGAAGTCCAAAAAACTGCCAGCATGGTTTAAAGGTGAGGTCAGAGAGGCTGTTGCCAAAAAAGCATCTTTCAGGAAATGGAAAAAAGAGCCAAACGACGAAACCTGGAAACAGCACAAGCACTGGCAAGTCAAATGCAAGGCATTGATAAGGCAGGCAAAGAGAGAATTTGAGAAGAAGCTTACTGCGGAAGCAAAAACGCGAAATAAAGACCTTTTCAAGTACATTCGTAGCAAAAAACCTGTGAGAGAGTCAGTTGGGTCCATTAGATGATAAAGGGGTTAAAGGAGCACTAAGAGGCGACAAGGCGATAGCGGAGAGACTGAATGAATTCTTTGCTTCGGTCTTTACTGAGGAAGATGTAGGGATGTTACCCATGACTGAAGTGGTATTTAAAGGTGCGGAAGAATTGAAGGAAATATCGCTACATCGGGAAGATGTCTTACAACTATTAGATAAACTGAAGAGTAGCAAATCACCTGGGCCGGATGGTATACATCCAAGTGTGTTGAAAGAACTGAAATATGAGATTGCAGAACTGCTATCAGTAATCTGTGAACTATCATTAAAATCATCTCTAATACCTGAGGATTGGAGGATCGCCAATGTAACACCAATTTTTAAAAAGGGTTCCAGGGGTGATCCGGGAAACTACAGACCGGTGAGCCTGACGTCAGTACCGGGGAAAAATGGTAGAAACCATCATAAAGAATAAAATTACTCAGCATGTAGATAGTCACAACCTAATGGGAGACAGCCAACATGGCTTTAGACAAGGAAGATCTTGTCTTACTAATCTGTTATGTTTTTTTGAAGGAGTGAATAAACAGGTGGACAAAGGTGAGTCGGTTGATATTGTGTATCTGGACTTTCAGAAAGCCTTTGACAAGGTCCCTCATGAGAGACTTTTGGCAAAACTAAAGAGTCATGGGATAGGAGGCAGTGTACTATTGTGGATCAGGAACTGGTTAAAAGATAGAAAGCAGAGGGTAGGGCTTAATGGCCAATTTTCCCAATGGAGAAAGGTGAATAGTGGTGTACCCCAGGGATCTGTGCTGGGTCCGCTGCTTTTTGACATATTCATAAATGACCTGGAAAGTGGAATAACGAGTGAGGTTATCAAATTTGCAGATGACACAAAACTATTTAAAGTTGTTAAAACCCAAGAGGATTGTGAAAAATTGCAAGAGGATCTTGATAAATTGGAAGACTGGGCATCAAAATGGCAGATGAAATTTAATGTGGACAAGTGCAAGGTTATGCACCTAGGGAAGAACAACCCAAACTATGGTTACACGATGCAAGGTTCCACATTAGGAACCACCACCCAGGAAAAAGATTTAGGCGTCATTGTGGATACCATGTTAAAACCCTTGGCCCAGTGTGCAGCGGCGGCCAAGAGAGCAAATAGAATGCTAGGTATGATAAGGAAAGGAATGGAAAATAAAACAAAAGATATTATAATGCCTCTATATCGTTCCATGGTGAGACCGCACCTTGAATATTGTGTGCAATTCTGGTCGCCGTATCTTAAAAATGATATAGCGATTTTAGAAAAGGTACAGTGAAGAGCCACCAAAATGTTAAAGGGGATGGAAGGATACTCCTATGAGGAAAGGCTAAAAAGGTTAGGGCTCTTTAACCTGGAAAAGAGACGGCTGAGGGGAGATATGATAGAAGTCTATAAATTAATGAACGGAGTGGAACGGGTAAACGTAGATCGATTGTTTACGTTATCAGAATATAGAAAGACTAGGGGACATGCAATGAAGCTACAGGGTAAACTATTTAAGACTAATAAAAGAAAATATTTTTTCACTCAACGTGTAATCAAACTCTGGAATTTGTTACCGGAGGATGTAGTAAAGGCTGTTAGTGTAGCTGGGTTTAAAAAAGGTTTGGACAAGTTCCTGGAGGAAAGGTCCATAAACCATTATTAAGAAGTGACCGAAGATATCAATGCTTGACCCAGTACAAGCATTGTGGAACTTATGTCTCTTGGGGAAACTGTTAGGTACATATGACCTAGATTGGCCACTGTTGGAAACAGAATACTGGGCTTGATGGACCTTGGTCTGACCCAGTATGGCATATCTTATGTTCTTATGTACTCTGTAGAGTTGCAGAGAGCATGTTAGAGGTTGGTTAGAAGAAAAAAAACTGGCTGCTTAAAGCCAGTAGGTAAGCTAAACTATTCTGCCAAAAACCAGGGAATTGGAGATGGTGAAGAATAGAAGTCAACCAACAAGTCTGTGATAATAGGGTTTCCAAAAAAGGTGGATAACCTGTTTGGGGTTTAGCACTGAGGCTAGAAGGATTGCTAGTGGAGGAGAAACCCTGGTTATGTGGTGAACAGAACCAGTGGCTTAACCACTAGGAATTGCTGCATTTGCAGCAACTACCAGGGCAGCGGAAAAAAAATTCTTTTTTCCTTTTTTTTTTTTTTTTAGATTGGAAAAAGAAGCAACAGACATAAGTAGGAGTGGTAAGACTTCCTTATTGTCTGATAAGCTGCCCTAAAGTAAGAAAATGAAAAAGAGGGAGACAACTCTGGAAGGGAAAATCCCTTTGTGGAATAGGTAGAGGACCATAGGGGCTTACCAGTGTGATAGAGCCACTCTTACAAACCGAATGTTGTAGTAAGAGGGAGGTAAGACAGAGTTGAAGGAGACTGACTATGTAGTAAGTCTCTGAAAGGTAAGATGATACATGCTAGTACAGGGAAAACTGTCTTATTGATAGTTGTCACATCTCTTTTCCCAGTAGGAGGAAGAGAAACCTGTTAACTATAGGCATGATCATCATAAAGACTCTTAGTGAAATTAGTGTAGATGCTTCAAGTGAAAAGAAGCAGACTGCAAACTCTAACCACCAAACAGGAGATGTAATGATAATCTGAAACCCTGTGACTGCTGGGTTTGCTGAACCTGTTGAGGTTGTGGTTTCTTTAGACCAGTGCGATGTTTCCCCTGTTTGGGAACATCTGTATGATGGGCAGAAGATGGATAGAACTTTTTCCCCTTAGGGGAAGAAAGTTTGTTAGGAAATTTCCTACCAACTGGGAAAGAAGAAGGCGTAGAACAGCCTCTGGAAACAGCAATGTCAGTGGTTAACTGAGCAACTTGGAGTAAAGACTCCTTGTTAAAAAGATTTTCTCCAGTGCAAGGAGTATTTCCCAGTCTTTCTTGTGCCCATTTGTCCAAGTCTGAAACTTGGAGCCAGGCTTTACGTCGTGCCCCTATAGCTATAGCAGAGGTTCTGCTAACAGACTCAAAGGAGTCTAGGGAAGCACGAGTAAGGAACCTAGAGATATTTTGAGCATGACTAACCAATAAGGAATAGTCTGCTCTTTTGGGCTCTTGAAGAAAAAAGGGGTCAAAAGCAGTAATTGCTTTGTGACCTCCTCAAGAGAATCCCATATAGAAAATATATGAGAGAATTCTTGCTGAAAGCATGGATGCCTGGAAGGTTTGGCGTCCAAAGGCATCTAAAGTCTTAGACTCAAGACCTGGCGGATAAGAAGAGTGCTTTTTAGTACTCTTAATACACCTCATTGCTGATTCTACAACAATGGAATGATGAGGAAATTGAGTCTTTTGAAAACCTGGAGAGGGAGGCACCTTATATAAAAGATCAGTTGCCCTAGAAGGTGGGGGTACCGTTAAAGGAGTTTCCCACATTCGAAAGAGGAGATCCTGCAAGGTCTGATGCAAAGGAAGCATGATGTTCTCCTTTGGACTGCAGGGAACATACAGGGATTCTGTATTCCCTGGTGTAGGATCCTGACCAGGTATAGAAATGGCAAGTGACTGCCATATCAAGCAGGAATGCTTGAAAAGAAAAATCCCCAGAGGGAAATCCTCTAGAAAGAGGAGGACAGGCTAGATCTGTTGAAGAACTAGCATTGGCCCCCAGGGATCTATCCAAATTTAGAGGAATAGAAGACCCCTAAAGGGTGGAGTATCGAATCCTTAGAGGATGGTCGCCGGTACCGCAGGAGGTCGGGACCAGCAACAGTCGGCAGTGCATCGTCCATGCTAGGGATCGATTCCAAACTCGGTACCGAGGGAAGCGAGCCTGATGAGAGAAGCATGGAAGGTACCGACAGCAATGGTAATGTGGATACCGGTACCGACTCTGGCACCGTATCCGATACCGGTAGATGAAGGCCAGCCGGTGACAGCTCTAATGGTATCGAAGAAACTGAGAGTGCCCGACATGGATCATCGGAACCGTGCCTTCGGTACCGTCCGGTATCGGTACCAAGGCGAGTTGGTACCCAGTCATCCAGACTGGAGATCGATTCTAGACTTGGCATCGAGGGAAGCGAGTCTATCGATGCACATCTGGAGGGTACTGGCGTTGGTACCAGTACCGGTACCGGGATCGATACCGATACTGGAAGATTGGTCTGCAGCGTATCCAATGGGCCCGCAGCCGAGGACGCCAGACTACGATCTTTAGTGAGGAATGTTTTATCCAACACCATTGCCAATGCCGGGGTATCGGTACTGCTCGAAGCGGATGCCACCACCGAGCATGGCTCAGGTATGTTCGGAGAGGGGTGAACCTCAGGAACAATCTGAAACCCCACTAAGGATTTGGAGGCAGAAGACTCCCACCGGGGTTTTAAAGCCAGTGTGTCCTCAAGGGCAAGGCCAGAGGCATCTCTATGCTGTGCATGAGATCTACCACTCAAGGACTGGCTAGTCTTAACAGACTGTTTTTGGGTTACCTGATCCTGTGAAGAAGAAAGGGTGGTCGGTGCCCTGAAGTTGACTGGGGACCGCGTATCGAGGTGAACTCTATGCTGAAGACTTCTTCCGACTATACTGTTGCGGGAGGGACACTCCAGCGGATAGTGGTCAGGACCCAAGCAGGGCAGACACCAATTATGAGTGTCTAAAATGAATTTTGTACCGCCACAGTTTAAACATTTCTTAGGGATAGTGGCTGGCGCTTCCATGAGGAAAAAAGAAAAGAAACACCAGCGGTACCGGTGGCGTCGGGGAAGGCAGACGCAACCACAAGAAAACCAAAAAATAAAAGAAGAATTTTCTGCGGTGACAGAAGGACGTCCTGCCGGCTCCGCGGAAAAACGAAAACTGAGGAGAGGCAGTTGGGAAAGGCGGGAAGGCAGCACGCAGGCGTGTTGGGATGCTTCCAAAAGCGTTCTGATTGGACGCTGGGGAGCGTTCCCGCGCAGACTCCGTCGGTACCGACGTACCCATATGTGAAGACTCATTCCTGCTTGTTCCTGGAGATTGGGATTGACAACCCTTCTGTTCCTGGACTGGCCTGAAGAGACGATAAGGAAAGCAGTTTTAAAAAGGGAAAGGACATGTATACTTTCCTTTATAAAATTTGCCACTTACATATGTAACTAGCAGCAACAGGCATTCATGTATATTTATCCCTGCTCTGTTTATCTACTGGAATTTACACACATGTACTTTTAAGCCCTAAACTCTATCCAACACTGCCCCCTAGGAACACACATTTAAAAAATATTTGGATGGATGCAAAGATTTATGGGTTGGAATCTTTATGTTCAGGTACAGCCAGTATTTACCTTCACGAGAGAGCTTATCTATTTATTTACATTCTCTTATATACCGCGCTATTCTGCATCAGTGCGGTTTACATTGAACAAACTGAAATTACATTGAACAGGGCATTATAACTTGGAGATAACTATTTTACAGGGGAACATGGGCTATGGAGGGTTAAGTGACTTGCCCAAGACCACAAGGATCACCTGTGGGACTAGAAACCCCAGTCCTTCCAGCCCAAGGTTGCTGTCCTCTAGTGGGATTTGAACCCTCGACCTTCCGGCCTGAAGTACCTTGCCCCAACCACTAGGCCACTCCTCCACTTATAATCTTACAGTCACATTTACCAACCTGCATTAACTTGCTAACATGTTAATATGTATTAATCATGTCAATGTGAAAGTTAGTGTGTTATTTTAAGCAAACCCTATTGTTCTGAAAGGGGCTGATTTACTAAGGACTCAATATTCAAAAGGTATTTACACAATTAACAGCCAGTTAACCATGTTAAGCCTGCTAACTGGATAGTCAACAGCACATACACGGGTAGTGCCATCGAATATCCCCAACTAAGTCCCCTATGTGCCCCGATGCTAGCTAGCTAGCATCGGGGCGGGGCAGAGCAGAGGCAAGGACTGGCGCTAACCATGCAACACCGATATTAGAAGCTGCATGGTTAGCGCTCGGCACCTATAAGAAAGCCCTCGGCTATCTTATAAGCTCCAAGGCTAACTGTGCATCATTCAACATCGATGCTATACGGTTAGCCTCGGCGGTTCCAAGCAGCGCAGCCGGACCCAGATATTCACTTTCATTGTCACAGAAGTGAATATCTGGGGTTTGGGGGTGGGCGGGCAGAGCTAAGCGGCTACGGCGCTTAGCCCTGCCCAGTTGAATATTTGGACCTAAGAGCATAACACCTTAAATTGTTAATACAGCTTAGTAAATAAGACTCAAATTTTGTACCTGAAGCAGTGAAGGTTTAAATTATTTGCCTAAGATCACAAAGCATATCTGTGGGGGATATGGGATTAGAAAGCATAGTTACTCACCTGTAGCAGGTGTCCTCCAGGAACAGTAGGAATAAGTCCTCACATGTGGATGAGATCACCAACAGAGCCCACACAGGAACGCTCCCCAGTTCCATAGGAAGCTTTTAGGAGCTCCACCACAGATGCGTGAAGGAGCCATCTTATCTCAGTAGGATGACATAGCTTAATCAAGCCAAAAAAGAAAACAACTCCACGGGAAGGGAGGCGGATACTGAGGACTTATTCCTGCTGTTCCTGGAGAACACCTGCTACAGGCAAGTAACAACATTTTCTCTGGGAACAAGTAGGAAGTAGGTCTTCACATATGGGACTCCCCAGCTACAGGTTACAAAAAAGCAACCCTGTAAACAGCTCAATGGGGCAACCAGAAAAAATGAACTGAGAGAAACAGTATGAGTAATCTCTGTAGGGCTCCGAGAGTCAGAGTTCAGCTTGGACATCAACATCAGATTGACTCTACGATAGCCTAGACAGACAGGACTGGTGGGAAGGAGTTGAATCTGTCCCAAACAGGTGCTAGAGCACGGCTTGGCCGAAGTTGCTTTCATGTCAGGAATCACCATCTAGACAGTAGTGGGCTAAAAAAAATGTGGATAGAAGACCACGTCGCAGCTCTACAAATCTCTACTATGGAGACCGAGCGCAAGTTTGCCATGGAAGCAGCCATAGCTCGGACATCATGAGCCATGACATGGTGTTCTAAAAACTTAGTCCAGCCTGAGCATATGCAAAGAAGATGCAGTCCGCAACCTAGAGTGAAAGGGTGCATTTTGAGACAGCAACATCCAGCTTATTGGGGTCAAAGGTGAGGAAGATCTAGAGGAACAGCGGTGTGCTTTCGTTCTCTCAAGATAGAAAGCGAGAGCTCTCTTACAATCTAGGGTGTGGAGAGAAGCCTCAGCCCGGTTGGTGTGAGGCTTGGGGAAAAATGTGGGCAGTACCACTGACCGATTGAGATGAAAGGCAGAATCCACTTTAGGTAGGAATTTATTTATTTATTTTATATAAACTTATTTTTATACCACCTTTCTACAATTCAAAGCTGTTTACAGCGAACCAAGAAACCTAACAGTGCATCAAGATGCACTCTGAATTTAGAGTGCATCCGGAGGATGACTGTTGTGATGAAGCCTTATGTATGGAGGGTGCACTACCAGCACCTGTAACTCACTCACTCTGTGCACAGAGGTGACTGCCACCAGGAAATGACCTTCCAGGTGACGAATTTAAGCAGGCAGGAGCCGAGCGGCTCGAAGGGGCCCGAGAGGAGCTGCCTAAACACCACCTTAAGATCCCAAGCTACAGGCTAGGGCTTGACAGAGGGACATATGAGCAAGAGATCTCTCAAAGCGGCCCATGAGAGGATGAGCAGAGATGGGTTTGCCATCAACGTCTTGCTGCTACTACACTTAAATGGATGTGAACTCAGTTCGATTTCAGACCGGAGTCAGACATATGGAGGAGATAGGACAATAGTGCCTGCATGGAGCAAGAGAAGGGGTCCAAAGCCCTGTCAGTACACCAGTAGGCAAACCACCTCCATTTGAAAGTGTAAGAGGAACGTATAGAGTCCTTACATGTTCTCCACATCGACAGGCAAGCGGAGCTCTGCAAGAACTACCCACTCAGTATCCACACTGTGAGGGCTAGAGAATGGATGCTTTGGTGAAGAAATCACCCACCATCCTGTGAGATGAGATATTGGTTACAGCCAAGTCTGAGGGGTGGCCTCCGAGACAGACAACCACAGCTCTCGGTGCCAGTGGGGCACAATGAGAATCATGATAGCTTTGTCCGCTTGACGTTTTATAGAAGGTCTTGGCCACCAACAGGATTGGTGAATAGGCATAAAGGAGGCCCTGGCTCCAGTCCAACAGAAAAGCATTGAAGGCTATCCGAGTGCTGCATGGGATCCGGGAGCAAAACCACAGCACTTGGGCATTGTATGGGGACACAAAGAAATCTATGTTCAACATGCCCCAGAGCCGGAAGATATGGTTGATCACCTGCCTGCTGAGGATCTACTTGTGTGGCTGAAGGATCTTGCTCAGCTGGTCTGTCAGGACATCAAGCTCCTCAGGCAGATACACGGCCCTGAGGGTCATGCCCCAGGAGATGGTGAACTTCCAGAGGACATACCACTTCACAAAAAAGAAGGTTGAGCCCATACTGCCCTGTTTGTTGATGTAGAACAGAGGTACTCAAATCCAGTCCTGGAGGGCCGCAAATCAGTCAGGTTTTCGGGATAACCCAAATGAATATGCATGAGATAGATTCAAATACAATGGAGGCAGTGCATTCAAATATATCTCATGCATATTCATTAGGGATATACCAAAAACCTGACTGGTTTGCGGCCCTCCAGGACTGGATTTGAGTACCTCTGATGTAGAACATCGCCACCTGGTTGTCTATTTGGAAAAGGACAATCTGGTTGGCTAGCTGATCCTGAAAAGCCTGGAGGGCATTGGAGATGGCTCAAAGCTCCAGGAAGTTCATCTGGTGCAGGCTCTCCTGAGCTGACCATAAGCCCTGCATATGCAAGCCACTGAGATGGGCTCCCAGCCGAGCTTGGAAGCAACTGTACTCAGGACACCCTGGTGTGGAGGGACCTCAGCCACTAGGAGAGGGACTCCTTGAGCTACCACCATGTCCCTGAGTCAGCCTGTAACCTGACACCACTGCATGCAAAGTGTCCAATGCGCTTGTCTCATCTGTAGATGGGCCAGAGGAGTGACATGGACTGTGGAGGTCATGGCCGAGGATGCAAAGCATCTGTCGAGCTGTCGTAGACTGGCTCTGCTGCAGTTCGCAGGCCAGTGTTAGAAGCTGCTGTGCCCGATACCCTGGCAGATAGGTTTGAGCCAGGGTAGTATCTAGGAGGGCCACAATGAACTCTAGGCATTGAGAGGGCTGCAGTTGAGTTTAATCACAAAACCCAGATGTTCCAGAACCTGAATGGTGAGACTGGCAGACCACTGGACCTTATCTGGCATCACACTCCTGATCAGCCTGTCGTCCAGGTAGGAGAAGACAAACACCCACACCCCCATGTCCAGAGGAAGGCGGAGGCGACCACCAGACACTTGGTGAAAGACCCTCTGAGCAGAAGACAGGCCAAAGGGCAGGTACTGTCAATGAAAGGGATGAATGGGAATGAGTATAGGCATCTTTGAGATCCAGGGAGCAAAGGCAGTCTTCCCATTGTAGGTAAGGAGCAATGTTCCCAGGGAGACCATCTTGAACTTTTTTCACCAGGTTCTGAAGATCCAGTATGGGCCGAAAGCTGCTTGTTTTCTTGGGAACCAGGAAATAACGGGTAGTAGAACCCTTTCTCAGCCTGAGATAGTTGCATCAGTTCCACGGCTAGATCAGTCAAGAAAGCATGAACCTCCTATTAGAGGAGCTCTCGGTGGCGAGGGTTGAGAGGGTACTTCCCTAGGAAATAGGAGGGGGGAAGCTCATCGAAGTGCAACAGGTAGCTGTCTAGACTTGAGCACCCAGGCATCAGATGTTACGACTGGCCACCTGTGGGCATAATGGACCAACCTCCCCAAGACTTGAAGTGGAGCATCTCGCAAGAGGGGAAGTAGGGCCATGCTCCCCAGGAAGGAGTCAAAAACCTCCTCCTGTCTGCGGTTGTGGCATCAGCTGAGACTTCTGAGGCTTCTGACAGTGCTGCTGTCGCTGCCCCTGGCCCTTCGGCTGTTTGAATTTGTGGAGGCCCGATTGGGCAGGTACCCACCATAATATCTCCGTTTCTTGGGATAGAAGGCCTTTTTTCCTGAAGGAATCAGATGTTTTTCTGGAAAGCCTGTTCACAGTAAGTTGCTCTCTCTCCAGCCCACTATCCTTGACTTCCATAGGCTTGCTAAAGAGGTTCTCACCATAGCAGGGGACATCTGCCAATTTATCCTACACCCACTGTTCTAGGTCAGAGGATTGCAGCCAGGCGAGGAGCCGGGCTCCAATGCCAAGAGCAGCAACCCAGGCCATGGACTTAAAGGTGTCGTAGGCCATCCTGGTTGAGTACTTAGAGCAGTTCTTTACCCTTGGACACCAGGGAGCAGAAGCATGCCCAAGTGGTCACCGAAGAGCAAGGCTGTGAAGTTAGCCAAATCCCCCATATCATCTTTAAGGTACATACCCATATAAAGCTGGTATGCCAGTATGCAGGCCACCAGTATGGAGCCTTAGTAACACTTCCTCTTGATGACAACCAGAGTCTGGGCCTCCCAGCCTGGAGGAACCGAGGAATGTTTTTTTGAATTTTTAACTCTCTACATGGCCAACTCCATGACCATAGAGTTGTGTGGGAGCTGAGATTTCTCAAAACTAGGGCTCTTAGACATCCAGTACATGGTGTCTAGCTGGCGGCTGACTGGTGGTATCATAAGACAGTTCTCCCATATGTGAAAAAGCAACCTCTCCAGGATACTGGGTGCACTTCTTGAAGTCAATGGCCAGCTTTGAGATGTTGGGAAAGACAGCTTCCGCCAAGTCAAAGGACTCTGACTTCCCATCTGACCAGAGAGGCACGAGAGAAAAGAAAGAAAAAAGAGAGACCCGAGAAAAAAGTATAAAAAACCATACAAAAAAGGTAAAAAAAAAAAACAAAAAAAAAAACACTCAAGGGTGTCAGCAATTTTTCAGGGACAGATGGATGTCTGAGAAGCTCCGCGGAAAATAGAAGATTGAGGTAAGAAGGCTCTTTTGGGCGGGAAGACAGGCACACATGCATGTTAGAGATCCCAAAAGCTTCCTATGGAAGATGGGGAGCATTCCCATGCGGGCTCTGTCAATGACATCACCCAATATGTGAGGACTTACTACCTGCTTGTTCCCAGAGAAACCTGGCTTCCCTAGTTCACAGTCCACTGCTCTAATCACTAAGATATTCCTTCATGCCAATATTTAAAAAAAAATGTGTTGACTATGAAAGCCTTAGTAAGACCATATCCTATTTTTCCTGCATCTCAAAGGCACCAGGAAGTAAAGTAGTTTATACAAGGTCACAGAAAGAGTTAGTTGCAAATGGGTACTATAGTCATGTCCCTAGCCTCCTCCTGAAGAAAGTTCAGTGTAACCACCACAAGATCTCTCCTCTACAAACTGTCAGGATGGCAAAGAACACCTTATAAAAGTACTATTATTACTATTATTTATAAAAGTTCTAACCTCATCTCAAAGTCCGGTGCACAGTTTTAAATTTGGAACCTTGATATCTGGACAATGAAAGTAGAAGTGAATATATATGGCTACCTAGCACTCAATCCCTCTTAATCCTTTTTTATTTTCTTTTATATTTCTAAATTTAACAAAATGAAATCAAACAATATACATATACTTGAAAGAAAGGAACAAAATAATACACATAGCAAAATACAATGCATAAAATAAAAATAAAATCATAAGAAAATTCCTTAAATGTGCTAAACACTGATAGCCCACAATAATTGCTGGGGGGACCTGCAAGGAAGCTGGATAACAAAACACAAACAAACAAAAAAAACCCTTACTAAGCAAAAAAAAAAAAAAAGTCATAAGGAAAAAGCAGACCACATGGCCCAAATACAAAATCAAAGCATCCTAGAGAGAATCGGTCTTAAGATAACACAACTGTGACTACAACTTAGCCAGGAGAAATGTACGTAACTGTTTAGGATCACAAAAAATATACCTCAAAGAGGAGGATTTAGTTCCCCATTTACATGGAAATCAAAGCAAATAGGAAAAACCAACAAGACTACTTCAGGGCACATAGACAATAATTGACACCTTTTAGATTGAGTTAAGTAGGAAATATCCGGGAAAACCCAGACTTTTTGTCCAAGGAAAAGCTTTCCAGAATTCCTAAAATAAAGCTTAAGAGTCCAAGCCCAATCTGGTTCAAGCACATAGCTGACTAAAAGAATAGCTCTCTGCACAGTCTCACTCGATGAATCCTCCAATACTTGTGTCAAGTTCAGGATGTCGAGAGAAACAGCCCCCTGCTCTTTGTCCAAAACCAAACTACTTGAACACTTTTTAGAAGGAAGGTAATACACTATAGAATTAGGGGTAAAGCATTCTCTGGCATCCCTAAAACTTCAAGTACATATTTCTTGAAAAGTTCAATTGGGGAGGCTGCAGTAGTCACAGGAAAGTTGTCAAAATCAGATTTAATCTTCAGGAGAAGTTCTCCAGTTTCTCCAATTTAGCATGCATTGCAGAGCTATCCTGAATGAAGGACATGTTCTGCCCTTGCAACGACTGTACCTGAGTGACAAAGTTTCCACCATACTGCTTGTACTTGAATGAACTTGTTCAAGTAATGTAAACTTTGCCTAAAGGTCCTGAGATGCCCTTTCCACAGATTCCATATGACTGGATACCAACTTTTCCAAAGATACAATTGCAGTCCAGATTGCGTCTAGAATCACCACCGGTGATTTATTTAGTATTTAACTCATGTCTTTCCAGTAGGTTTTCAAGGCAAGTTACAATCAGGTACAGTAGGTATTTGCCTGTCCCTAGAAGTTTTACAATCTAAGTTTGTACCTCAGGCAATGGAGAGTTAAGTGACTTGTCCAAGGTCACAAGGAGCATCAGCTGGCTTTGAACCTTGGTCTTTCTTGTTACCAAGCCACTGCTCTAACCACTAGGCTATTCTTCTACTCCATTGTGAATGGTGGTTGAGGGAGGGCTGTCCCAACCATCAAGGAAACTAGGTGGCTATCTAGGACAGCATCTTATGGGGAACAGTAAAGAGCAGGGCATTTAAAGAATAAACAATAGATTCTGACAGCTGGGGGGAGGGAGGACATATGGCTTAAGGTTTGCCTAGGGCACCAATACCTTGAACCAACTCTGAGGATGACCCCGAGTTGAGGCTAACACCTTTCTATGGGCCCAAACAGTAGAAACTGGACTCAAGGATAAATCCAGATCACAAAAAAAGTAGTGCTATGGGCTGTACTAAATACACTGTATTTCAAGGGTTTTAAAATAAACATTTATTGCGGTGTTTTTACTGTTAGGTTAGCAGGCAAATTTCATATTAATTTACATTGCTGCATCAATTGGCCATAGTGAATGCCAGCTGTGGACTGCTTGGGCTTATGATGTTTGTGAATACTCTTTCAGTTTCTGCTGGAGCATCACTTCTCAGTGCTAGAGGAAACAAGAAAAGGTGGAGAAAGTCTTTCTAGAATTCATCGTTGCTGCTCTGCTTTCTTTAAGTTAACAAATATCATTCTTTGACACAGAAGAACAAGAGGCAAAATGCTCTTCTTAGAAGAGAAATACCTCCTTAACTGAAAGACAAAGTGTATCCCTAGCTTGTATGGAGAAATTTTACATATCTGATAATTTTCTTTCCTTGAATCCTGCTAGACCAATCTAGATGAGTGGGTTATACTCCCCAGCCAGCAGGTGGAGGCAGATCAGACTGACCTTTAGTTATGTCATCACCTGTACATATGCTGGTAGAGCACTGAGAGAAGCCATAATGACACTTTCCAAGCAAAAAACAAGACTGAAAAACTTTAAATAAGCATTAATCAAAACAACCACAACTTTGTTCAAAACTGATGGCTCTCTTATCTCATATGACTCTGCATAAAACAGAGATACTGACAAGTCATGAAAAGGCAGTGAAATGGCAGCCAGCCTTCCCAACCTGTAGGGACCAACAGAAAGGCCAAATGGCAACTATCTTCATCTTCCTGTCATCCAGATCCTGAAAGTATCACCACACCTCAAAGATGCTCCAAACCCCGGCATAGGCTCAGGAAGCAGCAGCCCTCTAGGCCTCAGAAAGATAACCATTACCGCTGCAGGGCATCCTTTCTGAAACAGCTTATGCCTCTTCAGGGCAAGATCATAAGCAAGACGAGAATGGTAATCAAACCCCTGAACTAGAGAACCCCGCCACAGAAGTCCTCACTCCTGAGGCAGCAATGGGAGGGACTCCAGCAGGCTCAGGAGACTCATGTACGAGTACTATAGTCTGTGCTGCCAGTCCGGCGCAACTACAGCGACCAAGCTTGAGAGAGACTGAAACCTGTGCAGGAGATGGCTCAACAAGAACCATGAGAGAGAGATATACAAAAGCCCTACTGGGGCTGACACCAGGAGGACAACTAAACCTGCTGTCCGCATGACCTTCCATGAGTAAACAGGTTCTTTACCTCAGCATTCCTCTACATGGGCAGCAGCCCAAATACCAGCAGGTCCCACTTCTGCATGATGAGACCAAACACCCTAGGGCTTAACTCCCACTTGTTGGGAATCACTGTGACCTGACTTGAACAGACAACCCTGCACATTGCTAACTCTCGCTAAGACGCGCCTCCAGTCAACAACTGAGCTCTGCCACCACTGTGACTGTGGTGCTGTGCGCGTCATCTCATGTGTTGATGCATGCCATTGCTGAGCCCCCAATTGACCGAGATCACCTTAACTGTTTAGATAGCCAGAAGGCATAAGAACATAAGATATGCCATACTGGGTCAGACCAAGGTCCATCAAAGCCCAGTATCCTGTTTTCAACAGTAGCCAATCTAGGTCTTAATTACCTGCAGTTTCCCCAAAGGACAATGCTTGTATTGGGTCAAGCAGTGATATCTTGGGTCCCCTTTAATAATGGTTTATGGACCTGTTTTCCAATGAGGTAATCAAATTTGCAGATGACAAAATTATTCAAAGTTGTTAAAACCAAAGAAGATTGTGGAAAATTGCAAGAGGACCTTGATAAATTGAAAGACTGGATGTTCAAATGGCAGATGAAATTTAATGTGGAAAAGTGCTAACATATGCACCTGGTAAAGAACAATCCAAACTATGGTTACATGATGCAAGTTTCCATATTAGGAACCACCACCAAGGAAAAAGATTTAGGCATCATCGTGGACAGCACATTGAAACCCTCCGCCCAGTGTGCAGTGGCAGCCAAGAAAGCAAATAGAATGCTAGGAATCATAAGGAAAGGAATGGAGAATAAAACAAAGGATATTATAATGCCTCTATCTCGTTCCATGGTGCAATCACACCTTGAATACTGTGTGCAGTTCTGGTCACCGTATCTTAAAAAGGATATAAACGGAATTAGAAAAAGTACAAAGAGTAGTCACCAAAATGGTAAAGGGGATGGAAGGATACCCCTATGAGAGGCTTAAAAGATTAGGGCTTTTCAACCTGGAAAAGAGACGGCTGAAGAGAGATATGATAGAGGTCTATAAACTAATGAATGGAGTGGAACGTGTAAATGTCAATCAATTGTTTACACCAATAAAAAGTAGAAAGACTAGAGAACATTCATCGAAGCTACAGTGTAACCCATTGAAAACTAATAAGTGAAAATGTTTTTTCACTCAACACGTAATCAAACACTGGAATTCGTTACTAGAGGTTGTCATAAAAGATGTTAGTGTAGCTGGGTTTAAAAAAAGGTTTGGACAAGTTCCTGGAGGAAAGGTCCATAAACCATTATTAAAAGAGAACCCAAAAAATCCACTGCTTGCCCCATTACAAGCATTGTGGAACCTGTGTGTCTTTTTGGGAAACTGCCAGATACTGGTGACCTGGATTGGCCACTGTTGGAAACAAGATACTGGGCTTGATGGACCTTGGTCTGACTCAGTATGGCATTTCTTATGTTCTTACACATGGGGTTTACATAAGAACATAAGATATGCCATACTGGGTCAGACCAAGGTCCATCAAGCCCAGTATTCTGTTTCCAACAGTGGCCAATCTAGGTCATATGTACCTAGCAGTTTCCCCAAGGGACACAGGTTCCACAATGCTTGTACTGGTTCAAGCATTGATATCCTGGGTCCCTTCTTAATAATGGTTTATGGACCTTTCCTCCAGGAACTTGTCCAAACCTTTTTTAAACCCAGCTACATTAACAGCCTTTACTACATCCTCTGGTAACAAATTCCAGAGTTTGATTACACGTTGAATGAAAAAAATAATTTTCTTTTATTAGTCTTAAATAGTTTACCCTGTAGCTTCATTGCATGTCCCCTAGTCTTTCTATATTCTGATAAGGTAAACAATCGATCTACGTTTACCCGTTCCACTCCGTTCATTAATTTGTAGACTTCTATCATATCTCCCCTCAGCCGTCTCTTTTCCAGGTTAAAGAGCCCTAACCTTTTTAGCCTTTCTTCATAGGAGTATCCTTCCATCCCCTTTACCATTTTGGTGGCTCTTCTCTGAACCTTTTCTAAAATCGCTATATCCTTTTTAAGATACGGCGACCAGAATTGCACACAATATTCAAGGTGCGGTCTCGCCATGGAACGATATAGAGGCATTATAATATCTTTTGTTTTATTTTCCATTCCTTTCCTTATCATACCTAGCATTCTATTTGCTCTCTTGGCCGCCGCTGCACACTGGGCCGAGGGTTTTAACATGGTATCCACAATGACGCCTAAATTTTTTTCCTGGGTGGTGGTTCCTAATGTGGAACCTTGCATCGTGTAACCATAGTTTGGGTTGTTCTTCCCTAGGTGCATAACCTTGCACTTGTCCACATTAAATTTCATCTGCCATTTGATGCCCAGTCTTCCAATTTATCAAGATCATCTTGCAATTTTCCACAATCCTCTTGGGTTTTAACAACTTTAAATAGTTTTGTGTCATCTGCAAATTTGATAACCTCACTCGTTATTCCACTTTCCAGGTCATTTATGAATATGTCAAAAAGCAGCGGACCCAGCACAGATCCCTGGGGTACACCACTATTCACCTTTCTCCATTGGGAAAACTGGCCATTTAGCCTTACCCTCTGCTTTCTATCTTTTAACCAGTTCCTGATCCACAATAGTACACTGCCTCCTATCCCATGACTCTTTAGTTTTGCCAAAAGTCTCTCATGAGGGACCTTGTCAAAGGCTTTCTGAAAGTCCAGATACACAATATCAACCGACTCACCTTTGTCCACCTGATTATTCACTCCTTCAAAAAAACATAACAGATTAGTAAGACAATATCTTCCTTGTCTAAAGCCATGTTGGCTGTCTCCCATTAGGTCATGACTATCTACATGCTGAGTAATTTTATTCTTTATGATGGTTTCTACCATTTTTCCCGGTACTGATGTCAGGCTCACCAGTCTGTAGTTTCCCAGATCACCCCTGGAACCTTTTTTAAAAATTGGTGTTACATTGGCGATCCTCCAATATTATTATTATTAGAGATGATTTTAATGATAGTTCACAGATTACTAATAGCAGGTCTGCAATCTCGTATTTCAGTTCTTTCAACACCCTTGGATGTATACCATCCGGCTCAGGTGATTTGCTACTCTTCAGTTTATCCAATAGTTGTAATACATCTTCCCGATGTATCGATATTTCCTTCAATTCTTCCGCACCTTTAAATACCACTTCAGTCATGGGTAACATCCCTACATCTTCCTCAGTAAAGACTGAAGCAAAGAATTCAGTCTCTCCGCTATCGCCTTGTCGCCTCTTAGTGCTCCTTTAACCCCTTTATCATCTAATGGACCAACTGACTCTCTCACAGGTTTTTTGCTACGAATGTACTTGAAAAGGTCTTTACTTTGCGTTTTTGCTTCCGCAGCAAGCTTCTTCTCAAATTCTCCCTTTGTCTGCCTTATCAATGCCTTGCATTTGACTTGCCAGTGCTTGTGCTGTTTCCAGGTTGTCGTTGTTTGGCTCTTTTTTCCATTTCCTGAAAGATGCTTTTTTGGCAACAACAGCCTCTCTGACCTCACCTTTAAACCATGCTGGCAGTTTTTTGGACTTCCTTCCACTTTTCTTAAAGCGTGGAATACAGCTGGTCTGGGCTTCCAAGATAGTATTTTTCAACAACAGCCAAGCCTGATGTACGTCTTTAACCTTTGCAACTGCTCCTTTTAGTTTTTTCTTAACTATTTTCTTCATTTTATCATAGTCTCCCTTTCGAAAGTTAAAAGGTAGTACTGTGGATTTCCTTACTTTCCCTCCTCCACTAATTAAATCAAAGGCGATCATGCTATGATCACTATTGCCAAGTGGCCCCAACAACCTTATCTGTTGCACTAGATCTGGTGTTCCACTAAGGATTAGGTCTAATATGGCTTCCCCTCTGGTCAGTTCATGAACCAGCTGCTCCAAGAAGCAGTCATTTATTTCATCTGGGAACTTTATCTCCCTAGCATGTCGTGCTGTGACACTGACCCAGTTGATACCGGGGTAGTTGAAATCACCCATTATTATTACTGTGCTGTAACTTTTGTTAGCTTCCTTGATTTCTTTGAGCATTTCGTCATCCATTTAGTCATTCTGGCCAGGCACTCGATAGTACACCCCCACTGCCATTGCCTTCCCCCTTTTACATGGAATTTCAATCCATATAGATTCTACAGCAGATTTTGTTTCCTGCAAAAAACTTTAATCCTTTCTGACTCAATGCCCTCTCTAACATAGAGAGCAACCCCTCCACCAATTTGATCAGCTCTATCATTACGATATAGTTTGTACCCAAGTATCACAGTGTCCCACTGGTTGTCCTCCTTCCACCATGTCTCTGATATTCCAATCATATCTAACCTTTCATTTAGTGCTATATATTCTAACTCTCCCATCTTATTTTTTAGACTTCTAGCATTTGCATACAAGCATTTTAGAGAATGTATTTTATTCATATTAATTTGGCTATTGTTAGTTCTGGATTTCAACTTCCTACCTAAAAGCCTAAATTTAGCCTCCAGAACCTCCCTACCACATTTTCCTATGTCATTGGTACCAACATGTACCAAGACAGCAGACTCCTCCCCAGCACTATCTAAGACCTTATCTAGGTGGCGTGTGAGGTCCGCTACCTTCGCACCAGGCAGGCATGTTACTAGGCGATCCTCACGTCCACCAGCCACCCAGCTATCTACATGCCTAATGATCGAATCACCAACTATAACGGCTGTCCTAACCCTTCCCTCATGGGCACATGGCCCTGGAGAAACTTCCTCGGTGCGAGAGGGTTTTACATCACCTGGAGGACAAGTCCTAGTTACAGGATCACTTCCTGCCATACCAGGGTGATGCTCTCCTGTCACGTGACCTCTCTCCTCCATGGAAACAGGGATGCTGCCAGACTGGAGGTGGGACTTCAGGACTATATCCCTGTAGGTCTCGTCTATGTACCTCTCTGTCTGTCTTATGCTTTCCAAGTCTGCTACTTTAGCCTCTAGAGAACGGACTTGTTCCCTGAGAGCAAAGAGCTCCTTGCACCTAGTGCACACGTAAGACCTCTCACCAACTGGGAGAAAATCATACATGTGACACTCAATGCAAAAGACTGGAAAGCCCCCATCCCGCTGCTGGACTGCTGTCTGCATCTTAGTTTTAAGTTTGTGTTTAAATCTAAGTTCTTTACTTACTAAGGGTTGCTATGGATATTTATACTAATAAAACTGTACCTAATACGTATAATATACCTTGTTCACCTGAAGCTTAACTAATCTCAGGTCCTTAGTGTATGACTGATTTGGGTAATGAGCTTCACCTGAGAGCACCTCCTGTCTTGTAAGATGTGTAAGTACCTATAAAGCTACGATTATCCCAGGGGAGGGAGGGAAATAACACTTATTAAAAGAGGGCTGCTACACAGTACCCTGTCTTGTGCTGCTGAGGTAAGCTATATTCTGATTTGATTTAAATTATAGCTCTTAGCTGCTGCTAGGCTCTAAGTTCTTATGAAATTTAAACTACAAGCTCTCTGCTGGGTATGAAATGTAACCAGAAAGCTCTCTTCTGTGTTTTAAATTTAAACCAAAAGTACTTTGCTGTTACTAGGCCTTGAGTGACTATTAAATTTAAACTACAAGCTCTCTGCTGGGTATGAAATGTAACCAGAAAGTTCTCCTCTGTGTTTTAAATTTAAACTTAAACTGCTGCTACTAGGTCCTGACTGATTTAACAAAAATAGTGGGTTCACAGATTAATTAGCTTTAATACAAAGAATTCCTTTTAGAAAATTACCAGAAGTATATACTCACAGTTGCAGATCTCTCTCCAGAAGTAACAGTCCCTTTTTCTAGTCCTTCTAGTTTGTTTTTGAGCATGGGGCAGTTAAGGGGGAATAGTTTTTGGGAGCAGGGTAATTGCAATGACCAGGATTTTTGGGGACTGGGGCAGATGCAAGGGCATCTGACAAAGTGGTGGGACAGCTCCGGGGATAGTTTTTAGGGGTGAGGCATTTTACAGGGTGGTGGGGCTGTAGTGAGGATATTTTTTAGGAGTGGTAGGCAGTTGCAAGAGTTTTTTTTAAGGGGTGGAACACTATGCAGGTTGGTGAAGCAGTTGTGAGGCAGTAGTTTTTGGGAGTGGAGGAAGTTTTGGGGGTGGTGGGGCAGATGCAAGGTCAATTGGTGAGGTGGTGGAAAAGTTATGAGTGATAGTTTTTGGGGGAAGGCATTTGGCAGAGTGATGGGACCGTTATGGGGAGTACTTCTTAGGGGTGGCATGGCAGTTACAAGGCAGTGTTTATATATTTTTTTTTTAGAAGTAGAAACGTGCAGTATGTGGCTTGTGGGCAGTTGTAAGAGGTTAGCTTTTGGAGGTGGGACATAGTAACATAGTAGATGACGGCAGATAAAGACCAGCATGGTCCATCTAGTCTGCCCTGGAAGATAGCAAGAGTAGGTGCAGGCCACACCTCTCCATGTCTTTGTTTGGGGGTGAACCCACCTCCCCATGTAGGACACCCCTATTTGTTGAGACGTTAGATGGTTCAGAAGTTATATGTTTCAGCTTATTTTGTTTTTATCCTGTTGCTGTAAAGGGATCCACTGTGTTTGTCCCATGCCATTTTGAATTCCGTCACTGTGTTTGTCCCCACTACTTCCATCAGGAGGGTATTCCAAGCATTTAACACCATTTCAGTGAAAAAATATTTCCCGACATTGCCTTTCAATTTACCACCTTGCAGCTTCATGTTATGCCCTCTAGTTTTACAGCTTCCCCGTCTTTGGAAGAGGTTTGTTTGTTCATCATTTCTCTTTAAGTATTTAAAGGTCTGAATCTTCTCTCCCCTGTCCCTCCTTTCCTCCAATACGTATTTGGGTCTTCAAGTCTCTTCTCATAAGGCTTCTGATGCAGGCTCCAAATCATTTTGGTCGCCTTCCTCTAAACAATTTCCAGTCTTTTTACATCTTTTGCAAGATATGGTCTCCAAAACTGAACACAGTATTCCAAGTGAGGCCTCACCAGTGACTTGTACAGTGGCATAAGTACCTCTTCCTTTCTGCTGGTAATCCCTCTTTGGGACAGTTTGTGATGTGATAAGAAAGATGAAGGGCTAGGTTTTGGGGTGGTGGGATTAATCTGTGGTGTGATGGGGTAGTTTTTGAGAATGGTAAAGGCATTGCAGAGGTGTAGTTTTGGGAAGGGGACAGTGCAGGATGGTGAGGTAGTTGAGCGGAGGTATTTTTTTTCATGGTGGCGACATTTGGTGGGTTGGTAGGGCAGTCAAACAAAGTTGCTTATCTGCAGCAGGTGCTCTCTGTGGATTGCAGGGTAACATGGGTGACATCATCATGTGGGAACCTCTTCCATCTCTTTCTAGAAACATTTGGATTATTTCTAAGGCACATGTGCTGGAATTCCTGCCTGTTGCCACCGTGCTTCATCCTCTCAGTCCAATAACTAACTACAATACAACTCTAAAGGCAGATGGGAGACTTGTGAGGGCTTATTCTGTTTTCCACAGAAAGCCATCTGCTACAAGTAACTTTTTTTTCTCAGAGAAAGGCAGAAAAGTCCTCACATATAAAGACTCCCTAGCTACCAACTGCCTCACAAAGATAAAGGGGAAAGAGTAGTTACTCACCTGTAACAGGTGTTCTCCAGGAGCAGCAGGAATCAGTCCTCACATATGGGTGACAACGACGTTGATGGAGCCCTTGCAGAGCATTTCCCCAGCTTTCTATGAAAGCCTTTGGGAATACTGTACGCATGCGTGGTCCCCTTCCCGTCTAAAGGTGCCATCTTGCTCAGTCTGATGACAGCTAAAAGACAGCACAAAAAAATGCAAAAATGAACATGTACAACTGCAACTCCCAGGGGAGGAGGGAGGGTTGTGAGGACTGATTCCTGCTGCTCCTGGAGAACACCTGTTACAGGTGAGTAACTACTCTTTCTCCAGGACCAAGCAGGAAGTCAGTCCTCACATATGGGTGACTCCCTAGCTCTGGGCTACCAGGAACCCAGGCTGAACAAAAGAACTCCCTCTAGTCCCAGCATCAGAGAAAGGCTTTCACTGAAACAGAACCTCCACCGGTAGCCCAACGGAGGGCTGGTGGACAGGAGTTGCCTAAACCTCAAAGAGATTCTGGAGTACTGCTTGGCCAAAAGCACTGTCCCTATGGGACTCCCTCTCCAGGCAGTAATGAGCTGCAAATGTCTGGCTTGAGGACCAAGTTGCAGCCCTGCAGATGTCTGCCAACGGTACAGAGCAGAGATGAGCTACTGAGGCAGCCATAGCCCTTACACGGTGGGCCGTGATCCGACCCTGCAAGGGAAGGTCAGCTGCCCTGTAAGCCCAGGTGATACAGTCAGCCACCCAAATGGACAAGGTATGCTTGGACACGGATAACCCCAAATTATTAGGGTCAAAAGATATGAAGAGCTGAGTAGCCCTCCTATGCCCCTGCATACGGTCAAGGTAGAAGGATAAGGCTCTTCTACAGTCCAGGGTATGCAAGACTGCCTCGGCCTGGCTTGCATGAGGCCTAGGGAAGAATGTCAGAAGAACCACCTCCTGCTAGAGGTGGAAAGAGGAGACAACTTTTGGAAGGAACTTAGGATGAGTCCTAAGGACTACCCTGTTCCTATAGAAGCAAGTGTAGGGCCTGTCACAGACCAGGGCCTGAGGCTCACTCACTCGGCTAGCCAAGGTTAGGGCTACCAGAAAGAGAGTCTTCCAGGAAAGGAAGCGGAGAGGACAAGTAGCCATTGGCTCAAAGGGTGGGTGAGTCAGTTGCTGCAAGACCACATTCAACTCCCACTCAGGGGATAGGAGGCTTGAGCAAGAGCAAACCTCTGAGGAACCGGGACACCAAGGGGTGAACCGATAAAGAGTGTCCTTCCACCAGTGAGTGGTGAGCTGCTAGAGCTGAGAGGTGGACCCTAACAGAATTGGACTTGAGGCCCTGATTGGATAAGTGCAGTAGGTACTGAAGCACCACTGGAACAGAACAGGAGAAAGGATCTTCTGTGCATTGGTGACACCACAAAGAGAACCTTCTCCACTTCAGGGCATAGGTTTTTCTAGTGGATTGCTTCCTAGAGGCCAAGATCACCTCCTCAACTTCCTGAGACAGGCCCCAGGGAGCCAACACTACCCTTGCAGCCTCCAGGCCATCAAATTGAGAGATTTGAGGTTGGGGTGCAGAAGAGAATCCTGATCCTGAGAGAGAAGATCGGGTTGCAACCCCAGAGGTAGTGGGGTGTCCGCTGCCAGTTGAAGCAGAAGTGGAAACCAAGGCTGCCTTGGCCACCTGGGGGCTACCAGAAGTACCAAGGCCTTGTCCTTTAGAATCTTGAACAAGGTTCGGGCCACCAGAGGCATGGGAGGGAATGCATACAGGAGGCCCTGGGACCAGGAAATCAGGAAGGCATCCGCTGCCAACCTCATGGGATGCGGTTGCCTGGAGCAGAACCTGGGTAGCTGATAGTTCAGGGGGCTGGCAAAGAGATCTATGGATGGAAGTCCCCATTTCAGGAAAATTTTCTGAACCACTAACGGGTATAGTTGCCACTCGTGGGGCTGCAGAATTCTGCTCAACCTGTCTGCCAGGAGGTTCTCCTGGCCAGGGAGATAAACAGCCTTGAGAAACATGTTGTGTTTGAGCGCAAACAAAAGGTCCTGTGCCTCCTGACACAAGAGCCTGGACCCAGTGCCGCTCTGCTTGTTCACATAGAACATGGCTACTTGGTTGTCCGTCTGTACTAAGACAGACTGGTGAGCCAGGGTTTGAGAGAAGGTTTTGAGGGCTAAGCAAATAGCCCGGAGTTCCAGTAGGTTGATCTGTTGCGTGGCCTCCCAGGGAGACCACAGGCCCTGGGTGCACTTGTCCAGACAATGTGCTCCCCAGCCTTGTAAGGAGGCATCAGTGGTCAATACTACTGTGAAGACAGGTATCTGAAAAGGCACCCCCTGTAGTAAGTTGAGGGGTGCAGCCACCAGCGTAGGGAGTTCAGGAATGGTTTGGATACCCGTACTCTGTCTCTGAGGCTTCCTGTGGCTTGTGTCCACTGAGTTCTGAGGCACCACTGGGCAGGCCGCATGTGGAGCCGGGCATTTGGAGTCACATGCACTGTCGATGCCATGTGGCCCAGGAGCCTCAGACAGAATCTGGCGAAAACCAGTGGCATGTTGAGAAACTGGGTTGCCAAGTCCATCAGTCTTTGGGCTCTGTCCTCTGGCAAGTAAGCCTTTGCTTGCAGGGAGTCCAGCCTTGCACCTATGAACTCTAGGTTCTGGGAGGGGAGCAAAGTGGACTTTGCGAAGTTTATGACAAAACCCAGGTGCTGAAGGAGAGATATAGTTCGGGGGGTGGCTTGTCTGGCCTCCTGGCACGTCTGACCCCTGATGAGCCAGTCATCTAGGTAGGGGAAGACAAAGATACCTCGATTCCTCAAGTAGGCCGCCACTACTGCCAGACACTTGGTAAAGACTCTTGGGGCAGAGGTGAGACCAAAAGGTAGTACTCTGTACTGATAATGGTTTCCTCCCACTATGAACCTAAGGTACTTTCTGTGGTCTGAATGAATGAGGATGTGAGTGTACACATCCTTTAGATCAGGGGTCTCAAACTCAAATTGCTTTGAGGGCCAAATGAGGACTTGTAGAGTAACCCGGGGGCCGCACAAGACGCAGGCCTCATTTGCATAAGGGCATAATTTGCATAAATATTTGCATAATGTTACCATACACTAACTTTTAGTAAACATGCCTCTTAATGAGTGTATGGATAAAGAAAGACTAAAAGATTTCTACATTACTATAAACCAGTGCCAACCGCCAGGCACATTAGGAACTACTAGAAACACTGCTCATTTAGAACCCATAGCAAACCTGCCGTGTCCTAACAGCACTACCAGGACTCACAAAGCACCATACCCTAACTATCAAAAGGCAACACTGCAAATATTAAATCAACACATTTCAGAGAACAACAATACATGACCTACTCGGGAAAGAGAACAAGTGGCAATGTCAAATAGGAATTACATAAACAGAATACCTCAGCTCAGTTACACATGCAGAACATACACCATCACCAAACAAGGAATCACAATTTAGAAACAGGAAGACAATTAAACTGGGAACCCCAAAAGCCAAACTTAGAATGTACAACACTGTAGAAATAAAACTATAAATTGTTGTACCATATAAACCTGGAGCTCTTCTTTAGTGTTAATCCTTTAAGAATGTCTCATGACTTGGTTGCACCTTAGTGTTTCACACAAATATTTGTCAAAAGGAATGTTTGTGTTTATTTCTATTTGCTATACTGCCCTTCATAGTTTTCCAAATACTTATTTTTTTTTATATTTGGCTCCCACAAAGCAATTCTGCTCTTTTCTGAGTCACCTCACCCCACAGACATATATTCAGTGCTTGCCTTCTGTCTCCCCCGTACCTCTGCTGTCTTCATGAGCCCCTTCATTCTCTCACACTCTCTCAAAGACTCATCACGGGACTGGACTGCCAGAGCAAAATCTTCTTCTTTTATCACCAGGGCAGACTGTGGGGCTTGTTTACAAAGCCGCGGTAGTGGTTCGCGATCGCGATCGCAGCCGCGGCCCCATTGAAATCAATGGGGCCGCGGCTCCGATTACGATCGCAAACCGCTACCGCGGCTTTGTAAACAAGCCCCTGTGTCTCCTGCAACCTGAGAGTTATTTGATTATTTGTAGTCCTTAGCTCCTCTGCAGCAATTGCAACATCTGACTTTGTGGCTGTGGTGATCTCCAGGGCAGCACTCAATCTCTCCTTTTCATCCTGCGCCATCTCCTTCTCCTCAATCTCCTCATGCAACTTTTGACGTAATCGCATCATTTCCAGCTGCACCACTTTCAGCTCTTGTGCATGCTCCTCTTGCAACATATTCAGACGCTCCTCCAGCTGAGCTGAGTTTTTCGGGTTCAGTTCCTTCTCCGTATGCAGCCTGAAGATGCTCAGCTTCAGAGTCTGGATGCTGCTTTCCATGTGGCAGACACGGCTTACCAGAGCTTCACAGGAACGGAGGCGGAAGTGAAGTGCTTCATTACAGAAACGACGATAGCGCTGGTCTAGCGAGTGGCCACCGCCGCGCGCTTCTCCGTCTCCATGGAAACCCCGTTTTTGTTTCCTCTGCATCGCGGGCCGCACAAAGGTCTCTCGCGGGCCGCATGCGGCCCGCGGGCCGCGTGTTTGAGACCCCTGCTTTAGATCCAAGGAGCATAGCCAATCTCCCTGCTGGAGGTAGGGCAGCAATGTTCCAAGAGTAAGCATCTTGAACTTCTTTCTCCAGGAACTTGTTGAGATTTCTGAGGTCGAGAATAGGCCTGAGGCCTCCAGTTCTCTTTGGTACTAGGAAGTACCTGGAGTAGAAACCGTGACCTTGTAGGTGGGGAGGCACAGATTGCACCGCCTTGTCTCGCAACAGACCCTGAAGCTCTTGAAGGAGGAGGTCTGTGTGGAGAGGAGGACTTGGAGGCTCTCCTGGGAAGTAAGGAGGAGGCAACTGATGGAAATGAAGCATATAGCCCTTGTGGTAAGTGGTCTACTATGCTGGAAATGAAAGACAAAGAAGAAATGATGTTGCATTTATAATAAAGAAGAAACTTGCAAGAACTGTAATGAAATACAATGCAGTCAGCGAACGCTTAATCTCTATTCGTCTACGAGGATTGCCTATCAACACAACTATAATTCAAGTATATGCCCCAACAACAGCTGCAGAAGAGAATGAAATTGAAGAGTTCTATGAACAAGTACAAGCTGAAATTGACAGAACATGCAAACAGGATATCCTGATAGTCATGGGTGACTGGAACGCAAAGGTTGGCAACAAAGAAGGCAAAGTAGATGGAAAATATGGACTTGGCAACAGAAATGAAGCTGGAGAAAGACTGATAGAATTCTGCAAGATCAATGATCTATTCATCTCAAACACCTTCTTCCAGCAACACAAGCGGCGACTGTACACATGGACTTCACCGAATGGATTATATAAAAATCAAATTGACTACATATGTGGAAGTCAATGATGGAAAAGCTCTGTAACATCAACAAAGACAAAACCTGAAGCTGACTGTGGTACAGATCATCAACTACTAGTATGCAAACTCAAGCTAAAGTTGAAAAAGAGCAAACCACTCATGAATGCAGCAAAATATGACCTTGAGAATATACCACTGGAATTTAAAGACTGCCTGCAAAATCGATTTGCTGCTTTAGATACAAATAACAGAGCTCCGGAAGAGTTATGGAATGACATCAAGAAGGTTGTGTTGGAAGAAAGCGAGAAGTCTCTATAAAAGGTGAAAAAGCAAAAACGGCCAAAATGGATGACGGAAGAAACTCTGAAAATTGCCCAGAAACGCAGAGAAGCTAAAGCCAGAGGAGAAAGACAGACAATCGCAGAACTCAGAGATTTCCAACGTGCAGCAAGACAGGAAAAGGAAAAGTACTACAATGACACCTGCAAGAAAATAGAAGCAGAAACTATTAGAGGAAGAACAAGATCGTCTTTCCTAAAGCTACGAGAGTTAAAGAAAAAGTTCCAGCCTCGAATTGGAATGTTACAAGATGCTCAAGGTTCTATGTTGAATGATGCTGAGAAGATCAAGAAAAGGTGGAAGAAATATACAGAGTTTTTATATGATAAAGATCAAGTGGACCAACAGATGTTTCAACCTGTACCTTATGATTGGGAACCATTGGTGATGAAAGAAGAAGTTGAAGCAGCATTGAAAGCCTTATCAAAGAACAAAGCACCAGGCATTGATAGCATTCACATAGAAGTATTGCAGCAATCTGATGCACCTGTTACCGTACTCACAAGGCTCTGCCAAGGAATATGGAAGACAACATCATGGCCAACTGACTGGAAAAGATCTGTGTTTATACCAATACTAAAGAAAGGTGATCCAACTGACTGTGGAAATTATCGCACAATCACTCTGATCCCACATGCCAGCAAGATTCTACTAAAGATTATTCAAAAGAGACTACATCCATACCTGGAACAAGAACTACCTGAAGTGCAAGCAGGGTTCAGGAAAGGGCGAGTAACAAGAGACATCATTGCGGATGTGAGATGGATCCTTGAAAAGACTAAAGAATACCAAAAGTACATCTATTTGTGCTTTATCGACTATAGCAAGGCTTTTGACTGTGTAAACCATGAGAAACTCTGGGCCACATTAAGAAGCATGGGTATATCAGAACACCTGATCGTTCTCTTGCGTAATCTGTACATTGATCAAGAAGCAACAGTTCGAACGGAACAAGGAGAAACAGAATGGTTTAAAATAAGCAAAGGTGTAAGACAAGGCTGAATACTTTCCCCCTACCTGTTTAATTTATATGAAGAACAAATCATCAGAGAAGCAGGATTATATGAAGACAGAGGTGTGAAGATTGGTGGAAGACTCAACAACCTTCGCTATACTGATGATACCACATTACTGGCTGAAAGTGAAGATGATCTGAAACATTTGCTTCTCACAATCAAAGAACAGTCTCAAAATGGGCCTGCACCTTAATGTAAAGAAGACAAAGATCATGACAACTGGCATAATCAACAGGTTCATCGTTGAAGGAGAAGAAATTGAAATTGTGAACAACTTTAACCTACTTGGATCAACTATCAATAAAGACGCAACAAGCAGTCAAGAAATCAGACGACGCATTGCTCTTGGCAGAATGGCTATGAAAGACCTAGATAAGATTCTCAAGAGCAGAGATGTCTCTCTCCATACAAAGATTCGACTTGTTCAAGCCATGGTATTTTCAATAACATCATATGGATGTGAAAGCTGGACAGTGAAAAAGATAGACTGGAAGAAAATTGATGCCTTTCAATTATGGTGCTGGCGGCGAATACTGTGTATACCATGGACTGCCCGAAGAACAAACCAGTCGGTACTAGAGGAGATCAAACCTAAGCTTTCTTTAGAAGCTCAGATGACAAGACTTCGACTTTCATACTTTGGACACATCATGCGAAGAGAGAGATCATTAGAGAAAGACATTATGCTTGGCAAGATAGAAGGTCAACGCAAAAGAGGAAGGCCAGCAATGAGATGGATCGATACAATAACAGCAGCTACGGGTACCAGTCTGTCAACAATGAGCCGCCTGACTGAAGACCGAACACAATTTAGGATAGCTATCCAGAGGGTCGCCATGAGTCGACGGCACTTAACAACAGCCCTTGTGGACTATGCTTAACACCCAATTGTCCCCTGTAATAGGTGGCCACCTGTGGGCAAACAGGGCTAGTCGACCTCCTGTGTAGGGATGGGACAGCAGAGATGGAGAGGCTATGCTTTGGGAGTCTAAAACCCCCACCCTGCTGAGTGGGAGCAGGGGCCGGAGGCTTGGGGGTCTTCTGCCTACGGGGCCCATGTCCCTACCACCCCTTGGCCTGCTGACCCTGCTGGGGAGCTGGGGAGGCCTGGTAATGTGGGAACTGTTTGTAGGCAGTCACCTTCCTCGGGTAGAAGGACTTTTTACCCGAGCCCTTCTTTTTCTGAGAAGGGGCAGAAGTTTTCCGTGACAGCCTTGTCCGAGTGAGGTGCTCGGTTTCGAGCTCAGCAGCCTTCTCGGCCATGGGCTTGCCAAAAAGGTTTTCACCTCGGCAAGGGACATCGACCAACTTGTCCAGTACCCATGGTTCGAGGTCCGACGACTGCAGCCATGCCTGGCGTCGAGCCGCGATGCCGGCTGCCCCAACACGGGCCAAGGCCTCGAAGCCATTGTAGGCTGCTCGGGACATGAACTTCGAGCATTCCCGAATCCCCGAAGACAAGGACTTGAACCTCTGCAAAGGCTCCCCGGAGAGACCAGCAGAGAACCCAGCAAGCTCCTTCGCCAGGTCCTGCAAGTACATGCCCATGTACAGCTGGTAAGACTGGCAACGGCAAGCAAGCATTGAGCCCTGGAAGCACTTTCTACCAAACGCATCCAGGTTCCGGGCCTCCCTGCCTGGGGGCACCACGGAGTGCATCTTCTGGCTCTTCAGACGATGCATGGCCGATTCCACCACCATGGAATGGTGAGGTAGCTGCGCCTTTTGAAAGCCAGGGCTCTTTTGGAATCGATAAATGGAATCGACCCGCGCCGAGGCCGGTGCCTCCCACATATGGAAGAGGAGCTGTTCCAGCATCGGAGGAACCGGGACAGTAAAGGCTCGAGGCTCCTCCTCAGGGGATCTACTCCGGGGCTCGGACTGAGGTGAGTCCGATGGGACGCATCGAGACCGAAAGGTGTCGGGGGACTCCTCATCCAACGTCTCCCAAGCTGGCTCGTCCGAAGAGGAGTCAGGCTCCGACCGCGTGGGTCCCGGCAACACCCGCCCCGATGCTGAAGGCACCGGCGTCAATGCCCTCGGTCCCGAGTGGGAGGTCGACGGAGACCGCGACCGAGGACGACTTCGAGCCTTCATGGCCTTGAGTATCGGCTTGGTCTCCGGGGTCGACTTTGACATCGATGTCCGGGTGGTCGGGGCAGATGCACCAGCGAAGCTGGCCATCAGCACCCGCTGCTGATCCATGAAGGCAGACAGTCTGCACTCAAAGGCTGTCAGCCTGAGTCCAAGCTCAGGAGACTCAGCAGCCACCGACTCGGGCCCCTGCTCCTGGGAGGAAAGTCCTCGAGGACAACAGGACTTACGTGTCCAGCAGACTCCGGCTCCACACAAGGCATTTTGGATGGCTTCTCCTGTTCCACGGGCCCGGGACGGCAGTCGGGGGTCCGAGACCTGGACCTCGAGGGACCAGGGACCTCCTCCGATGCCGCCCTCACGAGCCGCTTCTTCCTCTTTCATTCCCGATTGGGGGACCCCCTGTCTGAGGAACCCCGGCGATGCTCGGGGTCAGACTCCCGAGACGTCGAGGCCTCAGACGAGGTCCGGGCCTGGCCGAAGGCCAAATCCGAGAAAAGCCTTCCCTTCTGATGCTGTCAACTTCGTAGTGCCTTGGTGGATATTTTGCCACATGGGCCACAGATCTTAGGATCATGATCCGGGCCGAGGCACCGAAGGCAGCAGTCGTGTGTGTCGGTGAGAGACATCAGTTTCTTAAACCGATCACACTTTTTGAAACCACTGGAAGCCATCGGGGAAAAAAGGGCCCCCGCGAGGTCAAAAGACCGGCCTTCCAGGGAAAAAGAAAAGAAGGGCGCGAACGCCAGCCACTAAGGGCAAAAACCGAAAAATAGAAGACTGGCTCGATACCGGTGTACTGAACAGGCAGCATGAAACGGAAAAGAACATGGCCCTCAGAAAGACTGGAGTTGGATTCTAATCCACAAACAGATTCTGAAGAACAAACTGGCCAAATCTGCTATCGTGTCAGGAGTCCCTTTCCAGTGAGTAGTGGGAAGTGAATGTGTGGACAGAAGTCCAAGTTGCAGTTCTGCAAGTATCTTCCATGAAGGCCAAGAACAAGTGAACCACTGATGCCGCCCCATCAGACTTGTCTGGGCATAAGTGAAAGATGTAGTTTGTCAGTCAAATTGAAAGAGTAGCTTGTTGACCTCAGCCCCCAACCTACTGGGATCAAAAGAAACAAAAATATGAGTGGACTTTCTATGCCATTAAGCCAATTCCAACTACTAGAGACCCAAGTAGTTTGCCGGGCCTTTCTTCTACATAGTAAGTCTACAGCAACTGGTATTCGCAGTCCAAGTACTAGCCAGGCACAACCCTGCTAAGCTGCTGAGATCAGGTTCATTCAGGACAACAGTTTTAGTCTGCTCCAAGTAGAAGGCCAAGACTCCCTTACAGTCTATTGTGTGAAATGTGCTTTCCCCTTTGTGAGCATGATCTCTTGGGAAAAATGTTGTAAGTACAATTGACTGATTAAGCTGAAAGTCAAACATCACTTCAAGAAGAAATTTGGGAAGAGTATACAAGACCACCCTATTTTTAAAAAAATGTTGTAGATGACAGATCTGCTGCTAGAGTCTGGAGATTACTAATTCTGCGTGCTGAAGTTACTGCCACCAAATGTAGGACCTTCCAGATCAGGAACTTCAGAGAATAAGTATCCAGAGGCTCAAAGGAAGCTTTCATCAGCTGAGTTAAAAGCACATTGAGATTCCATGACACTGCAGGAGGCTTAAGAGGAGGCTTCGTGTGCAAGTCCTGCATGAAGCAAACAACTAAAGGTTGTAGAGATGTAGTTACCTTCCACAACATGGTGGCAAGTACCAACTGCACTAAGGTAAACTCTTCTTAAGCCAGACTCAAACAAAATGTAGAAGGTATTCAAATAATGTTTGTATGGGACACAAGAAGGGGTCTAGGGACTGTCCCTCATATCAGGTGGCAAACCTCATAAACCTGAAAGTATAGGATCTCCTTCCTGGACGTGAAGAGGACCTTACAATAATCAAACTTGTCAGTTGATGTCAGTAACAGTTTGCTCCTTGTCTTTCTGTTGTGCGCTACTCGACCTTCGCAGTCAGTACAGAATGCTGTAGAACATCATCTTACTAACAGTAGACTGAACACATTTCCTTTGATTTCTATAAATTACATTAGTTACCAATTAAATTTTGAATCTTATACAAGGTCATTATGCTGGTATTTAAATTTCTTAATCACTAAGTGCCACTCAGCTTATCGGCTCTTTTGCGGGTCTACTGCTCTCCATGTGCTCTACGCTTGCAGGACACATTGTTGTTAGATATTACATCATTCTGGTAGATCCATTTTCTGGTAATGCACAATAGAATTTTTTCTACGGCTGTTCCATATATCTGGAATGGCTTGCCTGCAGAACTGCGTTACATCTCAGACAATTTGGTGTTTTGGAAAAAACTGAAGGCACATTTCAGCAGGCCTTTTCATCTATTTGTGAGACTTAGTTTTTTATACATATTTTTTCAGAGTTTTTTTTGAACATGGGTGAACTAGTAGGATTAGGAGTCCTTCTGACTGTTGTGTGTTATTTTTATATATGTTATCCACCTAGAATATAGTGCAGAATATAAATGTTTTTAAATAAATTAGTTCAAAGATGACAAATGCTGTAAAGTGGGGGGTAGAAGAGTGGGAGACTGTTGCAATGGGCATAGCTAGATTCTCCATTGCTAAGTCATTGCGAGAGAATGGCTTTAAGGTGCTGAGTCGCTGGTATCTCACACCAGAGAGATTGTGTAAGGCGGGGGTGCTGCAAACGGATGAATGTTGGCGAAAGTGTGGGGAAAGAGGTTCTTGGATGCACATGTGGTGGACGTGTCCAGTAGTTGGAGAGTATTGGAGCAAAATAGGGGAGAATATAAACAAAATTGTAGGTGCGAATATTGCACTTGGACCTGAGATGTGTCTCCTGCATAGACCAGATGGGAGATGGGATGGGGATTGGAGAATCATTTGGTATTGTGTAACAGCGGCACGGTGCGAAATCGCATGGTATTGGAATAGGCCGATTTTACCCTCCATAGCGAGCTTTGCATGTAGAGTGTCGCATCTTTATGCCATGTATAAACTGACGGGGGAGAGGGTGGGGAGAGGGGAGCAAATGGGGAAGCGGTGGGCGGGGGTGTGGAAATGGTTGCGTGAAGAGGGGTGGAAGTAAGGAGGAGGGGTAGGGGTGGGGGGAGGGGGGTTTAAATTTTTGGGGGAGAATGACTTGTTCATGTTAATTGTTGCTATTGTTTTGTGGGTTATTGGTGGTTCGCTGTATAGCATTTCCACCCTTATGTTATATTATACTGCTTGAGTATAAGGGCAGGGGAGAGGAGGGGAGATTGGGCGGAGGGGGTGCCCTATGGGGGTTTTGTATATCTGGTATTGTGTGTAAGATGGTCGTTCTCTCTTGTGTTACCTGCGGAAAGCTTGGTGTAATGTAGCTGTTATTCAGAGGGAACTGTAAATGTCACAAATGATAATAAAAATTTAAATTAAAAAAAAAAAATAGACGACAAATGCTATCCACTGAACTTTCAAGCTGTAAGGGCAAGGGACTTTATGTTGGGGTGCAACAGCATCCCCTGGATCTTGTTGTTATCAGGGCTGATGAGTTGCCTAGATCAGTGCTTCTCAACTCAGTCCTCAGGAACCAAACTAGCCCATCGAGCTTTCAGGATTCCCACAATGAATATGCATGAGATAGACTGTATACAATGAAGGCAGTATATGCAAATTTATCTCATGCATATTCATTGTGGGAATCCTGAAAACCCAAGAAGCCTAGGTGTCCTCAAGGACTGGCCTGAGAAGCACTGACCTATAACCAGATCACTGATCGAATGTTTGAGAAGAGGTGAAAACCATGGCTGTCAGGGCCAATAAGATATAATGAGGATCATTGCATCCTCATCTTCCTTGAATTTCAGGAATGTTTTTGCTATCAGAGGAATAGGAGGATGGACATACAGAAGACTCTTCCCCAGAGGAACAGAACTTCCTGTTCTGAGCAGCAACAAATAAATCTATTGAGCGGGTGCCCCCACTATCAAAACATGGTCTGAACCACTCTAAATATAAGATATGCCATACTGGGTGAGACCAAGGGTCCATCAAGCCTGGTATCCCATATACAACAGAGACCAATCCAGGTCACAAGTACCTGTCAGATTTCCAGAACCTGAGGAAACGTCCATAAACCATTATTAGAGAGGACTGGGGAAATCCACTGTTTTCCCATGAGATAAGTAGCATGGAATTTGTTTATCTCTTGGGAAACTGACAGGTACTTGTAATCTGGATTGGCCACTGCTGGAAAATGGATACAGAGCTTTATGGACCTTTGGTTTGACCCAGTAAGGCATCTTATTTTTAAGATGTCCTCTTACTAGGAAACCAGGAAGTTGGAATCCTTGTGTGGTCAATAATACTTTATGTCCCAAAAACGTGGCTTGCCAGTCCATTATCGACCCACCCCTGGGTCAACCCTCCATTGGTCTCTTGGGTTAGACTCTCTAAATCCTTCAAGGGCTTCTCCAAGTCCACTCCAAAGAGAACCTTCCCTCAAAAAGGTAGCCTGCTGAGCTGAGTCTTCAAGGTAGTAGTTAGCTCATGCCTTTCCAGTAGTTCAAGACAAGTTACAATCAGGTACAGTAGGTATTTCCTTGTCCTCAGAGGGTTTACAATCCAAGTTTGTGCCTGAAGCAGTGGAGGATTAAGTGAGCTCTCCAAGACCACAAGGAATGCCAGTGGGATTTGAACCCTGGTCTCTTTGGTCACCAGGCCATTGCTATAACCACTAAGTTACTTCTCCACATTCACAGCCCAATTCCACAGACACAATGAATACCCTGCCAACATTGCCACCACCATGCATAGCACAGAGGTCGTGATCAAATTATAGATCATCCGCCAAGTCGGCTTTCAACTGAGATGCTTCTTCAGCTTCAAAATGTTCTACAGAGGAGCTGCTGCCCCCAGCACAAATAGGCTCCGCAAAGCTAGGGCCACCACTTCAAAAGAGAAATTGTACTTACCGATAATTTCCTTTCCTAGGATCCTGCTAGACTAGTCCAGACTAGTGGCTTGTGTCCCACTGCCAGCAAATGGTGAGACAGAGAAACATTCCTGCAGCTCTGTCACATCACACTTGGTATAAAAACCCATCCCCCAAGGGTTTCAGTTTCAGTATAACCTTAACAAGAAGTTTCAGTATAACCATAACAAGCAGCAGGAATTCAAAAAGCCAAGGAAGCACAAAACCAAACCAAAAATGAATTCATAAACGAATAACTCAAAACAAGCTAAACTGAACAATGTGAAACAGGACCCACAGACCAAGAAAGTATGTATATGGTGAGATACAGCAATGTCACCGATATGTAAAGAGAGTCTTAGCTAGGAGACGGACTAAACAGTTTAGAGGAATGGGTCTTGGTCAGGTCTAGCAGGATCCCAGGAAAGGAAATTATCGGTAAGTAAAATTTCTCCTTCTAAATACATCCTGCTAGACCAGTCCAGACTACTGGGGAGTACCATAGCTAAACCAATCCAGGGCAGGAAGAAACAACTGCAGCCAAAACAGATGCTCTCAAGCAAGCTGCTTCTCGAACTTGGATATCCAAGTGATAGTGATGTGCAAATGTAAAGAGGGAGGACCAAGTGGCCACCCTGCAAATATTTAGTAGAACTACCTGTGAGCATTCTGCCCAGGAAGTAGCCTGGGTTAGTGTAGAATGTACCCAAACACCTACGGGCACAGCTTTGTTCAATAAAATATAAGCCGACTCAATGGTCTGCTTTATCCAGCGCATAATGGTTGCTTTGGAAGTGGCCACTCCTTTTCATGGACCAGAAGCCAGGACAAAAAAATGATTGGAGAGAAGAAACTTATTAGTGAGTTTGAAGTAACAGCGTTAACGCCCTACCAACATCCAACAAGGAAGGACTCTGTTGTCACCCGAAACTGCTCCTTAAAAAAGATTGGTTGACATGAAATCAGATATCTGAGTGTGCCTTCAGTTCATATAAGGTCTACTGGCCAGGGACACTTAACTTCACCCCTCCCACCCTACCCACCCCAGGGTCGCATTGCCTATATAGTACTCATATACACTGACATCTGTCCTTTAATTAGGTATTACACCCACCTTTTCTCCTTCTCCTAGGACCGCTTTATAATAGACTTAATCAGCATGTCATGTATTTAATGCAATAACCGTGGTGCTTTCATTCTAAGAACCTAAGAGCTTGCCCTATATGACTCAGCTGCTATGCATAAACAATTGATTCTACTAAGGGAAGAATTAGCTGCAATTAAAACATACCTTCTCAAGGGTACAAACTGAACAAAATCCACCACTGCTCCCACAAAGAATCAAACAGCCCAAGAACAAATGGATCATAGTGGGCTCTGGTAGGTTGGAACCTGTAACACAGGTACCCTATACATCAAGAGATATCCCTACATAATACCTTCTCTGCCTTGGATAATGAGGGTGCCAAATCCGTGGAAACTGAAGTGACCTTAAATATGAGAGTCAATGCCCAATCTACTGATAATGCTCTAAATATGAAGAAAAAAAATCACAAAACAGAAAACTACTACTAGGAGATTCCAAAATCAGAGGCATCAACTTGGGAACACATTTCAAAGGAAAGGAGATGGTCAAATGCCTCCCAGGCTCTTCAGCCAGCATGAATACGAGCCAAATTGTTTGTATAGTTGCAAACCATGCAAGCCATGACTCTCTCATCTGGACTACTGCAATATAATCTACCATGGACTACATGCCACCCACAACAACCCACTACAAACTGCCTTAAATACCACAGCAAGAATTATCCAGAAAGCAAAAACACAAGATCACATTACCCCAGTCCTGAGGGAGCTGCACATACTCCCTCTCGAAGCAAGAATCAAATACAAATCTGCCCTACTTATTCACAAAGCCCTCTACCAAACTCAGACTTCCCAGCTCCGCACTCTACTGCCCCAACCCACCCACAACAGAACAATCAGACAAACCACCAGCAACTCCCTCACCATCCCCCATAAACGGACCAAATACAATCAACGGACCTGCAACAGAGCCTTCGAACTGTACGCACCATCCTTCTGGAACTCTCTACCAAGTCATATCAGAAGCAACGGAGATCTCTTGACATTCAGGAAACAACTAAAAAACATCCTATTCCAGGAATACCTCGGAACAGAAAACACACCCATCACCGACGACCCCCAGACCCCCTAATCATACCCTCAGATCTATTTTCTAAAAGACTGATGCCCATGGTTACACAATGCAAGGTTCCATATTAGGAACCACCACCCAGGAAAGGATTTAGACATCATCGTGGATAACATGTTGCAACCCTCTGCCCAGTGTGCAGTGGCAGCCAAGAAAGCAAATAGAATGCTAGAAATCATAAGGAAAGGAATGGAGACTAAAACAAAGGATATTATAATGACTCAGCATCGTTCCATGGTGTGACCGCACCTTGAATCTTGTGTGCAATTCTGTTTTCCATATCTTAAAAAGGATATAGCTATTAGAAAAGGTACGGAGAAGAGCCACCAAAATGGTAAAGGGGATGGAAGGATACTCCTATGAAGAAAGGCTAAAAAGGTTAGGGCTCTTTAACCCGGAAGAGAGACGGCTGAAGGGAGATATGATAGAGGTCTCTAAATTAATGAATGGAGTGGAACGGGTAAAAGTAGATTGATTGTTTATGCCATCAAAATATAGAAAGACTAGGGGACTTGAAATGAAGCTACAGTGTAACCTATTTAAGACTAATAAGAGAAAATATTTTTTCATTCAACATGTAATCAAACTCTGGAATTCGTTAGCGGAGGATGTAGTAAAAGCTGTTGGTGTAGCTGCGTTTAAAAAAGGTTTGGACAAGTTCCTGGAGGAAAAGTCCATAAACCATTATTAAAGGGGACCTGGGAAATCCACTGCTTGCCCCATTACAAGCATTGTAAAACCTGTCTCTTTTGTGGAAACTGCTAGGTACTTGTGACCTAGATTGACCACTGTTGGAAAATGGATACTGGACTTGATGGATCTTCGTCTGACCCCAGTATGGCATATCTTATGTTCACTTTCATGACATTGTCAAGACAGGAGCTTGATAGCCTAACCTAGATCAGGGCCCCTTATCCCCAATATCCAAACATGAAGGTTAACCATGCATTTCCCATCCAAAATTGTATGCCTGTCCTCCCTGGAGACCACCTTCTGTCAACACATCATAACTCCACGACCCCTACGAGAAACTGGCATCAGCCTGTGGCATTCAGGGAAACAGACTTACATAGTACCATAGTAAATGACGGCAGATAACAACCAGCATGGTCCATCCAGTCTGCCCAGTACTCAGTTTATTTTGATTTTATCCTGTTGCTGTAAAGGGATCCACTGTGTCTGTCCCATGCCATTTTGAATTCTGTCACTGTGTTTGCCCCCACCACTTCCATCAGGAGGGCATTCCAAGCATCCACCACCCTTTCAGTGAAAAAGTATTTCCTGACATTGCCTTTCAATTTACCACCCTGCAGCTTCCTGTTATGCCCTCTAGTTTTACAGCTTCCCCGTCTTTGGAAGAGGTTTGTTTGTTCATTATTTCTCTTTAAGTATTTAAAGGTCTCAAATCTTCCCTATCCCTCTGTTCCTTGAGTTTTTCTTCATATTTGGTGCTTCATCAGGAGATTGGGCATTGACTGTTAATTTAAGGGCCCTTCCGTTTTCCTGGATTGGCCATCCTCATTAACCAAAGCAGAGAAGGCATTCTGCAGTGATCTCATGATGTACAGGGTGTTTCTGCATTACAGGAGGCAATCTACCAGAGCCCACTGTGATCCATTTGTTCCTGGGGTGTTTGATTCTTTGTGGAAGCAATGGTGGACTTTGTTCAGTTTGTATCCTAGAAGAGGTGCGCTTCATTGCAGCCAGTTCCTCCCTCAGTAGAGTCAATTCTTTATGCATGGCAGCTGACCTGAGGCACATAGGACAAGCTCTTAGGCTCCAAATGATTCGTCTTGGAATGAACATACCACAGTTATTGCACTGCATGCACAACATGCTGATTAAGCAGTCCTAGAAGGAGAAGAGGAAGAAGAAAATATGGGTGTAACCCAAATTAAAAAAGGATAGTTGGCAACGTATTTGGCCACTATATAGGCAATGCAGCCCCTGGGGTGGGTGGGGCGAGGGGTAGGGTGGGTGTGAACCTAAGGGTCCCTGGCCAGTAAGTTTTACATGAACCATGGGCACATTCAGATATCTGATTTAAAGCTACACAAGGAAAGCAGGCAGTCAGAATATCCCCAAGCTTAATGTTTAACCAACAGTTAAAATCTATATTAGCAATATCCCCAAATCTTAAAGTATAACCACAGTTAAATTCAAGAAACCAGCAGAGATAAGGTTTAAGGTTGTAAGCTTAGCTGTGTGGAGGTCCACGCTGGCTATGCAGTCTAGCTCTGACTTTATAGTTTGCTGATCACTGAATCAATCAGAATTCTTGCAATGGTTATTACTCGTGCTGGAATTCTGCATACAATAATTCAAAATGTTTCACATTTTCTGTATTTTATTTTAAATTAAATATCACTCCAAAACAATATGTTTTCTTATTTTGACAAAGCATGCAGAATTTTGCATAATTCAGACCTTTTCAAAACAGAAGTTTGAATTCTGAATGCCAAATTCCAATTGGAGTGGGTTACATAAATGCTCTCACTCATGGAACCAAGATGACGCCTGGGGTAAAGATCTTTCTGGAACAATGCCTTGAACACTCCCAACTACAGCTTAGGAGGCCTATTCTTTTCCATTAGGCCATCAGGGCCAACTCCAAGCACCATCCTGTCCCAAGAACACTGGTATCTGTAAGATAAATCTTTTCTGAACCATAAAGGACAACTACCCCTTTACAAGCATCAAACCGATCCCCAATAAATTCCAAACATTCTGAAGGCTCCAGCTTGTGCCTTCTGAATAAAATAACTCAACCAAGAGAGAGTGCAAGGACTGCAAAATTGTCAGAATCGCTGTCAACAGTTGAGCCCTGACTGCGCATGAAAAGAGCCCATCTAACAAGTAGGGAATACTCAAAAATGTCCTACAATGCCTAAAACTGCCACTAACAGTAATAGCTCTCCAGTACCTGTGTGGGGGTACCCTGGCAAATTCAATTGAGAAGTCATTTACAATTCCTGGGATTACCATCATCAAGAAGCTCAAACATTTCTGACGCTCAGTCCAATGTAACAGGCAAGAAGACCTCCAAGAAAACTAAAGACCACAACTCCATATGCCTTACCGAGACAGTAGCAAGGTGTCTGAATGAAACTAGGGGTGCCACAGACCTAATTTAGCTCAGATATCAGCAGGATCGGGTGAAGAAAGCATAGCTACTCACCTGTAACTGATGTTCTCCAGGGACAGCAAGAATCCGTCCTCACATATGGGTGATGTCGATGGAGCCCTGGGCAGACGTTTCTCCCCAGCTTTCAAAGAAAGCTTTTGGGAGATACACCACATGTGTGTGGTCTCCTTCCCACCCTGGGTGCCTTCTTTCCTCAGTTAAATGACATAGCTAAAGACGGCAAAAATATGATAAAGAAGCAACTCCAGGAAGAAAGGAGGAAGGGTTGTGAGGACCGATTCCTGCTGTCCCTGAAGAACACCTGTTAGACGTGAGTAACTACACTTTCTCTGGGAATAAGCAGGAAGTCAGTCCTCACATATAGGACTCTCTAGCTACAGGCTACCGAAAACCTGTAGAAATGCCATGGATGAGCCGTGAGCAGCAGCGAGTCTGAAGGCGGCATACTCTAAAGAGACCCAAGCGTCCAGTGAGAACATCCAGACAAGCAACCTCAGGCCAGAGGGACTGGGGTCGTTAACCCCACGGCCACTCCTTGTGGCCTTGGGCAAGCCACTTAACCCTCCATTGCCTCATGTTCGCTTAGACTGTGAGCCCTTCAGGGACAAGGGAATAAAAAGTGCCTGTTAACATAAAAGTTTGTAAAAAGCTCTGATGCACAGGGTAAAGGGCGGTATATCAAGTGCCTAAACCATAAACCAACACTTCGGTAGCCTGAACACAGAAGAGTTGGAGGGCAGGAGTTGTCTACAACGCAGACAGATGAAAGAATATGGCGTGGCTGAAGGCGCTGTCCTGGCGGGACTCCTTCTCCAGGCAGTAATGAGCTGCGAAGGTGTGGCCTGAAGACCAAGTGGCAATCCAGCAGATGTCTGGCAGAGGGACAGAAAGCAAGTCTGCCACAGCATGGATGCTGTATGCCATGACCTGGCGCTCCAGTGAGAGCCCAGCCTGCTAATAGGCGAGGGCAATGCAGTCCGCCACTCAAGTGGATAGAGTTCGCTTGGTCACCGCTTGCCCCAGCTGACTGGGGTCATAGACGAAAAGGTGGGGGTCTTTGTGGTGGCCCTGGATATGTTGGAGGTAGAAGGACAGGGCCCTCTTATTGTCCAGGGTATGTGCCCTGCTGGCATAAGGCCGCAGAAAGAAGGAGGGGAACACCACCTCCCAATTGAGATGGAAGGGAGACACCACCTTATGAAGAAACTTGGGGTACGTGTGGAGCATCACCCTGTTCTTATAGAACCTTGTGAACAGTGGATCAGTCACTAAACGCCAGAAGCTCATTGACCCCGAGAGCGGACGTGAGCACTACTAGGAAGACGATCTTCCATGAAAAAGGTACCACAGGTAGCCAGGGGCTCGAACGGTGGCCCACTGAACTTGGATAACACCAGGTTGAGGTCTCATTCTGCCGCTG